>JACCHX010000001.1:14382500-15612500 GCA_018907135.1 Kradibia gibbosae | reverse complement strand
GGCTTTGCGAGGATTACCGGTGAGGAAAGTCGGTCGCGCTTTCACATTTCATAACGCTAATAATTCTTCATTGCGCCATGTCTTCAAAATAAAAAAAATATTTAATCAAAGAATGGTGGAATAAAACTTGAAAATCAATAGTAAAAAAATTCGATGTTCTCCGAAATTATAAAACGTCGTTAAAGTACATACGAGGACATACGTAGAAAGAATTTTTTTGTACTTGTAATGTTAGAAGTGTTCGAGCTTCGTTAAAAATCTTTTTAAAAGCGCGAACTGTTGAAACCAAGTCTGATTTACCCTACTTAGAATATAGATTTTATAGTTATTTGATGAAAATTTTGTTCAAATATTGAATTATTACAAAATGTTAACGAATGTATACTATAAGTTCAACAATAATAAATAATTGTGATTAGTTGATTATAATTACTCAATTATTTGTAATCAAGTACAATAAAAATATTTATGACAAAATATAATTCATTGGCGATAAAAAATTAAGATATTATTTAAAAGCACCTTGCACTATTTCATTAAATTGTAGCTCTGAGATTTTAATCAAATTAACACAGACAAATATATCTTAGATGCAGATATTTAATTAATTCAAACGACCAACGATTATGCTTATTAATTTTTTATCGTTCCTTATTTTCACCTGAAACCGTTTCGGCTACATTTTAATTTAATTTGCCTCACAACTTAATAAACTGTAGTAAAATTATCGTATTTAAAATTCACTTAAAATGCAATTGTCCATTTGTAATAGTCCATTTTTATATAAGTATAGTGAACTATTCATATCCGAAATTCATATTATTAATTCATCGCATTAATAAAGAGGAAAAATTACGGAAAACTACTTTGAACTACGGAACACTATTTTGATAATATATTATATAAAAAATTTATTGACGGTATAATATACATCAACGGCGTTAAATTTTACGTAAGTTTAAATTAAAAGACAAATGCACATTGAAAAATTGTGTTCGAGCAATTTGATTTGGTATTAACTCTGTATTTACCCAAGTATTGGATATGATATAAGCAATAAAAATTCAATGCAAAATAAAACATCCAAATCGAACATTTGCCTATCCTCCAGGCAAATAGAAATCCGTTTCTAGTAGTACTCGGAAAATTGAGAGAGCGTTTCCATACTGCTTGCGATACCACTCGGTTCAAGTCACCATAAATTCATGATATTGTGCCAAGGTGTGCAGATGAAAGTGAGAGTATCGGATTTGCACGTTCCGTTATAGAAAATCCACAAAATTGGCGACGGAAAAGATTTTGGGCTGCCAAACTATCGTCAAAGGAATCACTGATGTGTGACGGGGAGGAGGGTACAAAGTCATCGTGGGCCGTGGAGATAAAGAGAGGCGGAAGAAGGAGTACAAGACGACGAGATGACGCCGTGGTACCGACGCTTTCGATGTCAAACCAGCTGTGATTGAAATGCAATCTTGTGGAATTTTAAAGATGGTCACCTGCAGGCTCGATCTCGCTTGAATTCTTTAGTCTTAGTGCTTATCCTTCCGGAAGATTGCTCCGAGCTTCGGATATTAATATATTTAAGGAAGTATTTTTGAAAATACGAGGGGCGATTTGATAAACCATTATTATTATTATTAATATTTCAGATATTTGAGAAAAAATGTAGAGAGTCTTTTTAGAAAAGAAGAAAAACGAAATGATAGTTTGATATTAAAATAATATGACTCCATCTAATTGTATAACCAGTATTGTAAAAAAATAATAGTAAATAAAATTTCTTTTTCATTCTATACATTTCCTGAAATATCTTTGATTATTTTAATACAAGATAAATAAAGTATTTCGTTTAAAACGGAGTTTATAAATAATGTTTTAGCTTAACTGAATATATCATTATGTGGCAGCGTTAATATTAATACAAACAATAATAATTTGCTCAATAAAATAAATATTTTTATGTTTCTGAGATAGCATACTAAATATTTTGTACAGTATTTATAAACTTTGATGTCAAATTTTCATGATTGCTATGAGCGATCTATATTAAATTTATAAATTCAACGACAAATAAAATCGTTGATATGATGAAACATTTATAAATTTTCAAAACTTATTAGTACTTTAAAAATGTTTTTGAATTTGTGATTCTTATTAATAATTAATAAATATACTTTAATAGAATATCTTCTGTCTTGCAAGTCTTGAAGGAATATTTATGGGCTGTATTGCGATTTCAAGAATCAATTATCAAAGTTTAATATTTGATAGTGAGTATTAGATATATTTCATATCCAAATTTGTAAAAGTACAATACTATAAATAAATTTACTCTTGGTTCATTGTAATAAGACTGTTTACGCATATGCGCAAAAATTTATGGTGATGGAGGAGAATATAATAGAATTTTTTAGTAGAGCTAGGAGTTGATGTTTTATGAGTATTTAAACTTAAGAAGTATTCTAATTATTTCCATTATTTTCTATTATTGATGTTTTACTAGATTATTATAAAAGGTACCAATTAGATGTACTCAGATTGCCAGTATAAGGCACTGCATGAGACTGATTAATCAATGCGCAATGAAGTACTAAAATTTCTATTACAAGTGAGTCTCGCGGTTTAATCCAAGCCGTGCGCTGTATATATTTATATTAATGCTGTTTGTAATCTCTTACATGTATAAGCCTTATAACTATAATTGAGTATGTTCAAAATCAACCGTCAATACAATGCGAGCCGTGGCTAAAATCCGTAAAATCCTCAAAGTCGTCTGGCTTTATCGAGCCCAAGGGCTACCGAGTTAATATTGCGGTACGCAGTGAAAAGGATCGGTCGCGAAGAAAAAGGAAAGGAGTAAAAGAGATGCGTGAGTAAGATGGAATCATCGGGTGTCCGACGGGGTATACAATAGGCCGGTTTCAGCCGTCACGGGGCTGATAAGGGAGTCCCGCCTGCGGCCGACATGTGCGGCGGAGGAGCCACGGCAGGTGATTCCGATCGTTATCTCAGGCGAATGCACCCACGTGTTCCGGCCCCCGAGGGGACGGGGCACACACTCGTCGACCAATGGGTCATTGGATTCGGTTAGTCCTGCTGCTGCTGCTGTTGCTGCTGTTGCAGCTGAGAGCTCGCAATCCTTCGGAGCCGAAGGCCGCGTTTGTTTCCACGGGTGAGTGAGGCAATGCGTACGCGTAACGCACGCGACTTTGAGGTTTGACTACGGTTGCGATTGTGAGCCACTGAGAATGAGGGAGGACTTTGGAGCCCCTCCCATAAGACAAGCGGCTGCTGTTCTGTGTAATTGTACATTTACTGATAATCTAATAACCATAATTGATCAAATCCGAATTATATTATGAAAAAGCGTTACTTCTATTTTGGCACTTTAATTACTTTTATCTCAATTTTTTTATTATATTGCGAAAAGAAATAAACAGAATTTCAATTAACTAATAATGTTGTAATTGACTTACAGGAAATTCTGAATTATCTTTTTCATATTCGATCTAATGCATATTATTTAGATATCCCAAATACTTTTGCATGAAAATAAAATAATAAATGAGTATTTTAAAATTAAAAAAAATTTTTTTTAAACTTTTATAGTTTATATAGACATTAAAATCATTAACCATTAAACTTATAAGTAACAGCCAATTTACTGTAAAACATGTATAGAGAATTCATAAAAAAAAGTCTTACGTAACGCAGTATAAAAAACGTAACTTTAAAATATAAAATTAAATGCTAATACATAATGGTTGACTCCATTATTTTGAAATATAATTTTATTACTCCTATTTTGTTTTCTTGTTTCCTTACCAAGATTCTCGATAATTGTAAAACTTTTAATAAATGCAGACAGTCTTTAAGTAAACATGCAATTACGTTTAGTATTTATTCGTTAAAGTTATCCGTATAGTCTTATTTCCTGTGTTACTAAAATACAGACTGTATCTTTTTAAATTTCATAATATCTCTGCTTTTACTGATTTCCATAAGATCCGTTGATATAATTCACGGAAAAATAAAGCAAAGCAATCCTTAAGTTAAATAAGAGAACCAAATTGGTAAATATTATGGAATATCGATCACGATTTCGCATGAATTCATCGATATGCATCTCGAGGCGTGAAAGACGATTACTCTGTTTCCAATAAAGAAGTCTGCTCGTGTTATTAATTCAGTGCTCGAAGATAAGTAAACGGTTGGTCCGGTGGATTGTTATGATACAGAAAGTATTGTGGCCTATGACAGAGCTATAAATATGTAAACTTTCCTCCTTCACACAAAAATGTAATCTACTTGTATCAGGAATGAACTCAATTAATTTTCATGTATTTTTAATCATAATCTTACTCGCTTTAAAGTCATTATATTTCTTTTCTACTGAATTTCTTTTTTTTATGATTTAGTCTATAATTAATGTTATTGATTTATTATTTCAATCACATCTTTTTCGAAAAATATAATTAACCTTTTAAAACCTATTCAACACCATCGAATTAATTATTTCATTTTTAACGAAAAATATTAAGTTGATCCTTTTAAAAATTTAAAAGAAATATAAATAATAATTAAAAGGTGATTCTATTTTTAAGCAAACATATGAATTAAAGAAAGGGCAACAAATTAAATAATATTAAATAAATAACTCTACTAAACGTTAATACACGTTTTATCATTGTAGTACATCTTATAATTTTTGAACTTTTGAATATTAGATAATTGTGTGTTATTAAATTTAAAATTATTTCTTTGAGTGTGAGCAAGAATAAGCTAGCAGCTTCTAACAATCTCGTTTTTTGTCTTATAGAAACAAAAAGCTATTTTTCAATAAGAAAATGACAAGCTTCTTCGGTCTATCAAAGTAAATTCACTTCAAGTTTTTAAACATCTCGTCGGCCAAAAATATAAATGCATCAGAGATATTCGACATTCGCATTACGATTTTTCCTCTCGCTTGGGTATTTGGCTTTTAAATGGACGCGGCGCTTCAGCGTCTTGTATTTACATAAAAGATGCCGCCTTCGTTGCTGCTACCAACTATTCCTTCGTCGCTGGCGAAGCACACCGGAATGTTTTAAATCAAATTCCTTATCGGACAAATGTAAAAGTAGCATAACGCGGGATCGGCGAAAAAGGTAAGACTCTCCCTCTTATTTCCCTTCCGCCGCCGGAGATGTATAACGAACTCGCGGACTTTCACTACGCTCCCTCCTGTTTTCGATAAAGGAAATAACGAGAAAAACAGTTCGGCGGCTCCCGTCTCGGCACGATCGTGGATATGTGACAGATAAAAAAATGCCGAAAGTTGGATGATTTTCTTTGATCGCGCCTGGAATAGCCGTTACTCCTTCTTATTTACGATTTTCTGAGGCAGCGTCCGCGATAATTTTGTTTTCTCTGGATGCAAGGCAAAATCTCGCGGGCGGCGTATAGGCGCTGGTGTAAATAAAGAGACGAGATATAAGAAGGGAAGGAACGGGGGCTGCTTGATCAAAGGTTAAAAGGTTCGACGTCGCTGATAGGACGTTTGAGCGAGCACATAAATCTTGTCTTTCTTATCAGTGGAGTCTCCGCTGGGAAATGGCGACGCAGCTACTTCTCAATTTCTCGTTCTCCCTAGTTTTTCTTCTTTCTATGCTTTTTTTTAATGAAGTATCAGATCTCTATCCCGATATTTCTATATGACATGGCTTATTTGAATTTTTAGCTTCACCATTGTTGAACGCATTTTACGCTACTACCAGAATTACATAAGATTGAAAAGATCACTACTTTTGGAAATAGAGTTAATGTAAAGACTTGATAGAATAGCAGGTGGGCAAAAACTTTTGATAAAGAAAACGTAATTACGTTTCTTATGTATTAATTTATTAACTAAAGGCAATATGATAATATTATTAAAACAAAGTGTAAAAGTTACTCAAGCAGCAAAAAAAAAACAAAATTTTATGGTTAAGAATAAAATTGAAAAGAAATGAAGCTAATTAATAATAACTATTTTATGCACGGGGTATTTTAATTTATAAATATATATTTGTATTTGTATTCTAAATAATTAATATTAAACAATTCTGTTATAAAAATAGTAAGGAAAAACATAATTTAAAGATCTGTATGTAACATTTTTTTGGTGTAAATTATATAAATTAAACGGAAATATAATTAATTTTAATTTTTAGTAAAAGAATATTTCTGAGTTATGTAAGATATGAATAATTAGTCATTTTATATATTTTAAGTCTAAAAATAAAGTAAAATACTGTTTTTTTGTTGAAACAGAAATTAATTACAATGCAAATAATAAACTTGTATCGTATTTGTAAGCAATTAGTAAGTTTGGATTGTAAGTTTCTTTGTAAACAGATTTCTTTTGAAATAAGCAAAGGTTAATTTAATGTATGCATAAATGTATTATAATTATAATACATACTTTGATAAATGAGTTGACAGTTTATAAATGACAAAACAAATATTGGTATTTTATTTCGAGTAGCCAATATGATATGAGGATGATTCATATTAAAAAGAAAAAATGCCTTAATTACTTAATTTGAGAGAAGGTACGTAGAAAGTGGTAATGAACTTGCTTAAATTTCCATTGAAGCTAAGTTATGTTATTTTTAACTTAGATGAGGTGGTTAAAATTTAATAAATATATAATAATAAGAAATAATTAATTTAAGCGTTTAACAAAATTACTCTTAGAAATAAACGTAAGAAAAAAATAGATGAACACCAAGAAGAATATAGATCATAATAAAAAAACATCATTGCGAAGGATATAAAAAAAGTCTATAGAGATAAAGTTAGTAAGTAGAGTAATAATGGCGGATGTGGAAGAGAGTTAAAATGAGAACGACTAAGTATATTATCATGAGAATAGAGGGAAAATGTAACGAATATTAAATACACTAATTAGTATATATAGAACATTTATAATGAATTCAAAATTTATTGCCAAGGTCAAATATGTGACATAAAGTCAATGCCTGGTTATAATTTAGGTTGATGAATTAAAAATGAGGACGATTCTAATGAAAGAAATATATATATATATACACAAAGGGATTCAGTTGGTCTCGAAAATGAGTAATTCTAGATTCGATTCATAAATAAAACCAACTATCATGCATGTACGAATAATTCTCCATTTTATAAAAAACCAACGAATCTTGTGATTATATTTATTGGAATTATAATACAATTCGTGGTTGTTCATAAAAAAACTACGCATTGTCTTCTAATTGGATTGAAGTTATCAATTTGTAATTATTAGTTCAATATTCATATAACTGTGCATAATAAAAATAAAAAATGTCAATATTTTGTAATATTACAATAATTTTATAATGCTAAAGAGTATTTTTAAGGTTTCAAAAAATTATTTGGAAATAAAATCTACCATTTTTCTTAAAAATGAGGTTTTTCAAAGAACATTTTTTTCCTTCGGGTCCTGTATTATAATGAGGATTAGTATGAAAGAAATTTTATACCGTACGCATACATTTCGCATACTTTTAATTATGCAATTCAGTTGCCTAAAACTTATTTTAAATCAAGAAATAAAACTATAAGCAAATATTTGTTTTTTTAATGAATAATTTTTATTTAATTAAAAGGCATGTAAATCTTAAAATCTAATTTTTAAACATAATATATGTTAATTACAATAAATGTTAATATTACAAAATTAAAAAAATATTTATAGTTAAATTCAAATGTGGAGTCAAAACTTATTATTATCATCAACAATTAGTAAATAATAATATGTATAAAAAGAATCAATCTATAAAATAAAGATAATAGGAAAAACGTTTATAATAATTTAAAAAATTATATTTCCTACTACATTTCCTAAAGTTAATTATTTATATGTATAAAATATACTAAGGTGTTTATCAGCTTACACATTTCATACTTTCAAATAAAAATTGATAAAATCTGATAATAACGTTAATATTAATTTAGAAACGAAAGTATAAGATATTTTTAAATTGAATTCAATTGAATTATTAATTTACTCAATTGATAAAAAGAAGGATTATTTTATAATAACATTATATGATTTATAAGGAATATTTTTTTAGGATAAATATGTAATAGAATAATAAAAAAAGTAACTATAATATCATATAAATGTGCGTACATGTCATTGGGTAATATTTATAAATTGCACAATAAAAACTTTTATTTTATTTATAAAATATTTATTGACGATGATAATCAAACAATGGATTGGCTTAAAAAATTATTTTTTGAAACGAAAACTGTTTTTTATTTATATAAATAAGTGTATTATGCATTAAAACCCCCAGACATATGAATAGCATACTATGGCTTATTAATTTCAAAATTATTTTTGTTCACGTCTTTACATTTCATCGTTATAATATCAATGAAGCGATACAATTTTTGAGAGCTTGACGTTCTTAGTCTTAAAATGAAAGGTTTCCTTTGAAATAAAGGGTTTGATGCACCTAATAAAAACCCAGTGACATTACATGGGTTATCGTTGGTTCTGCCATATTTCTATTCTTTCTCTTTCTCTCTCTCTCTCCTCTCTCTCTCTCTCTCTCTCCTCTCTCTCTCTCTCTCTCTCTCTCTCATTATTAACAGTCTGCTATTTTATACCGTCACAGTCAAAGCCAAGCTTCTACTTATAGGTAATAATCTTCAGGTAGATCGAGATCTAAATAATACTTTACCCGCCCTCTACTCGCTTTATGCTTTTTCGTCCTTTTAATGGTGCCGTAGATAATGATTCCGTTGTTATTATACACAATGCATTGCATAATTTTTTTTTTTTTGTTAAAAACCACAACTCGACCTATCATTGTTACGCAAACTTCTGATACGATCGCATTTTGAAAAAGCAATTCGATATGAAATATTACTTGAAAAATAAATGAGTTTCTGTATCGAAGTACAGCAATCACATGATATTAAAATTTGTTGTAACTACTAAAGTTTTTTAAAAAATGAATAATTGATTGAAAAAAGTTTAAAAATTATAGAAAGAATGATTTTTTAATTAAATGTAACAATTACTGTCAAGAATAAACAAAATATTATGTTTTTACTAACCCCAGTAAAATTATCCCCGAATGTATTTCTTAAAAAGTTTTTATTACTATTCTATTATTCTATTAAAAGAAATAACTTTTCTTTTAATTTAAAAAACAAGCTAAAAAATAACAATTTAGTTATTTAAATTTTTTAATTTATTGAAATATAAGATAAAATTATTTAAAATATTTATTGTCTCTAAAACTATAAACATACTTTTAGACTATATGAATCGAAAAACTTTTCAATACAATTTCTAAAGCTCTACATGTAAACAAAAATAAATACTTAAATAATTCTGTTCTAGAATGATCAATAAAATTTATAAAAACACACTTAATCACGAGTAACTCTATGATAAATTAAATAGAAAAAGTTTTATTACGACATCAATCAAACGTATACACTTATAAGCACAAAATTCAGTCATTAAGTAATTAAATAACGCTTCTTAAGCTGCCTCGCAACTTCACATGTCTTAGAAAGTTTTGAAATTTAAAAAACTAGTAAGCCGATCTAGCGGTAGATCTTTTTTATGAATGAATTTCTGGTTATCTGTATTATAAGACATATTAGCTATTGGAGCGTTAAGCGGATATCAATTTCTGTTGGAAGTAAGAGCATAGCAAAAGGGCAGATCGCGTTGGATTAAGCGATTTTCGCCCAAGTACGTTTTAATCACGGGTATGTGAGGCGCGCGAAAATTCGAGGAACGAAGTTGTTATGTACCGCGCGGCTTTGGGAATTAAATTACGGCCCGGTAGTTGGCTGCGGGATGGCACATGACGTTATGGCGCGCCCATGAAAATTATGCAAGCAGTGTCGGTAAGCCATTTATTACTGATTGTATCTATCAATTGTTGTAAAGGGTTTGTACCAATTAGTTTGACTCCGATGCCACGAGGGATGAAAATTATTCGAGCAGCAACGTAAGAAGGACTGCCTATTCTCAAGGGTTCGCACGATATGTAAATGAAGGGTTGTCAACCCCATCGCCTAAGGTATACGATGTACAAAATTCATTTCGGCATATCCGGTTGCAGTAAATCAGGCGCAAACGAGTGCACACGATTTAAATGACATTGGTCAATTTGACTTTAATGACTTTCAATTAAGCACTAACTTGACATCCTGTTCACTTTTGACTTCAACTTTGTCTATTTACATATTCAACGGCTTAAAAGTTTACTTCCATCTCTTTTTGCAAATGAGTTTTTTTCGTGAAAATTGGTTCGTGTGGTATGAAAAGAAGCTTTCATAACTCGTATAAACGAAAGTTTATTCACTTAGTAACTCTAAAGTATATTTACTAATGTAAAGGGATTATGTACCACTAACAGCTTTTGAAACTAAGTAATATTAAGAATCGAAAATCCTGGAAAAGTGTTTGCTAAAGTTACACAAAGCCTTAATAGCACCGATCATTTCAACATTAAAATGTTTTAGATACTTGTAAAGTAAATTTTGATATGTTTATTTTAAACCACATATTTAGATAAAAAACTACATGCATAATTATAAAATTGTTTCGTTTATAAAATAGGTTATTCAGTATCAATTATAAGAACTTCAGGAATTGCAACATTACGGAAATATTTTATTTAAAATGTTTTGCGTGGTAACAACTAACTGATTTTTAAATACGAATTTCCACCTAAAACATGATTTTTATGCTTATATAAGATAAATATTAGATTTGTTACGCTAGTACTATAGTACGTCATAGGGGTCGCTCTACAGGTGTATTTAAGAAAAAATTTACCCTTAAATAAGAATTCTACCGCATCGGCAGTTTGACAATAGATGGTCTACTCTTCTTTATCGACTAAACGGGAAAGGGTTGTTTTATACTACCTCCGGTAGATTGTTCTGAAGTTATTATACCAATACGACGGTAGGCATTGTTAAACTTCTATTCAACGATTCCAAATTTATGTGAATAAATTAATATTTCCAAAAGTTATTTAGGTAAGAATAAATTAATGGGATATATGATGAAATCAATAAGTGCAATAATAAAGACAAATTTGATTCATTATTAAATATTTATTTTGTGTGCATTCATTATATTATTTTTTACCAATGAGGACAATTATTCATGAGGACGACTGGTATCGTTCATTAATTAATGCACCTATATTAACGAGTACGTAATTATACGTTACCTTCCCATAAACGAAGTGACTCGTTACAGGAAGGTTTTTCAAAAATGAGATAATATTCCGTCGCCGCCCATGGCTAAATACAACCTCCTTATTCAACAATGCAGCTTATACATACACGGGACACAAAGGATGTTACAGTGTAAGAGGATGTGCGTACATTCGCCGCTTTATCTCGCTCGTAAATCGCTTGACAAAATGTGCGATACTTGTATGCTAATAACTCACGCATGGCCGGGTACATAAAACATCGATAGAAAAAGCTGGGAATATCCCGGTTACGGTTAGCCGCATCGCGTTAAACATACATGACCATCGTTTTATCCATTGGTGCTGCGGGGCAGTGGTTAAAAACTCACGGCACATATAATGTGGCTTGTCTCCTTTTTCTATCTCTTTTTCCCCCTCAACCATACTTATACGCGCGCACGCACATAATGCCCCTCCCCCCTCTCTCTCGCTTATTAAAAATCAGCCAAACGCTCTTTTCTCTCTCGATGATTGATAAATTTATCTTCCTCCCCTACCTTTTGCGATTCTTATTCGGTCGTACATTATATCTGACCATGGAAAATTACGATAGGATAGAAAAGAACAAAAATGGAGCAGGACCGAATATCGCTGCCGGACAGCGCATACTATTTCACGTGTATCTGCGTGCACGACCGCGAAGTCATCAAGTTCGATCGAATTCTAATTTGTCCGAAGCTATTGCACCTCCCTAAGCTTATTGAATCCGTTTAATAATGGAACACTCTCAGCCCTCGTAATTTATGGTCGCATGGATGTATAATACAATTCGCAATTGGTTTGCCAGCGATAACATTGCATTTTCAAAGGGTATTAAGTGCAGTGCTCAAATATACAGCGAGCAATATTTTGTCATTGATTGCGTCAAGAATTATTTTTTATAATACTCCAAAATTCATCGATATCAGCATTCTTTGGTTCATTATTTTTTTAGTATTATACAGTCTGGATAATAAATAACGCGTAGCCTATGCAATTGTATATATACCTTCAAATTAGCTCTTGTTTAAAATGAAAAATAAAGTTTGAAATATTTTTCCTTTTTACAAATTATGAAACATAAATGTATGAAATATAAATTATATCATATATATATAAATGTGTATTGTAAAATTATATCAAAGATTTAAAATTGCGATTTACTTTTTTCTACAAGAATATTGATAAAATTAAACATTATATTACTTTTAGTTTACTTTGAATTAAATAACAACATTTAAGACAAGAAAAAAACTAAGGAAATTTATTACATATAATTAAGTACTTAATATTAAAGCAATATCTAAGATTGATCTTATTCAAAACCATTGTAAAAAAGTGTACATCGTCATTTAATTTAGTCATAATTTATAAAAAAAAGTCGACAGATAAATTTTAATAGGAAAGTTCGACGTAATATTCGTTATCATTCAGTGCTCTTCCAATTTGCAAACGCGTTGAATGATTGAAAAGGCTCTAGTGTGCGAGGCTCGTCGATTAAAAAAAAACTCCATCCACATCGGCTGACAAAGGAATCTAGTTAGACATAGAGCGAGAGAAAGAGAGAACAGTCCGTCAGGAGTCGAGTCGAAACGATATAACGAGGTCAGCGGACTGACGGCCGCCATCGTCCCTCACCTCCGCAGATCTGGTTTGTCGATTGGTCAATGCCACTGCATCCCGTCAATTGGTCGAATCTCGCCGCCGCAGTCCCACGAACTGAATCAACGCGGGCATTCCAATTTTCATCCCTCGGCGCTCGTGGCGGCACCGACAGTGGTCGGCGGGGTGTGGTGTGTGGAGTGGGACGGGTGCGCGGGGAGGGGTGTGTGTGTGCTGAATTCGAGGGTAAAAACTCGGAAAGAAAGGGGTTGGCGGGCGATCGAGGGCCTATCAAGCCGGCCGACCCTGCCTGAAATTCGTCTAGCTCGATGGGATATCGTGATTCCGATGGTTCGTGGGCCCGTCGAAACCGCGGCCCTTGCGGAATCATTCGTTTAATCGCCGCGCGACGTAGTTCCTTTTGTCCCTTGCAGGAATGCGGCACATTGGTAATTTGGCTTCGCTTCTGAATTATTGAGCGATCGGGTAGAAACTTCATTACCAACCAGAAGCACGGACGCGTCCTATTCTACTTTGGCCGGGAGGCTTGGCGTTGCGACCCATGGAAATGACAAAGTCCAGGTTACGTAGTCGTATCGTCGCTCGAGCTACTGCTGACCGTCGCTCCCGTTCCCCCGTAAATATTATCAGCCTCGAGACTTTTCCCGTGTTAAATACATTCTATGCATTAACATCTTTGAAATTGTTTATTTGATGTAACGATTCATATTTATTGTCATATATTTTCGTGTAGCTTAATATTTAATAATAAGGTAAACACGAATCAACGCAAATTCCACAATGTCGCTAATCTTGTATGCATATATATATATATACACACATTATATTGAAGACAGATTAATATAATAAATAATAAGCTTTAGGGATAGATAACGTATGTTATGTTATGTGTGATATAAACTTGATAATCTTATTAGATTAAGTCTGAATTAAAAAAAAAACAATAATTACTCGATTTATGCGTGTGTTTCATGTATTCATAAACGTACATTGGCGATATTATTGAAAATTATAATTACCGTAATAATTATGAATATCGTAAATCAAATTTGTGTAATATTGCACGCTTAGTTCTGTAAATATACAATCAGTACACATGATTAAATAGTACAAATATTTCTCCATTTTTTATACTATAAATAAGCGTATAAATTATTTTATTATTGTTAATTATTTATTACATTAATTAGTGTATAAAATATTTGTTCTAATTAATCATTTAGCACAAATGAATTCCATATACAATGATTGTGTAATTTGAGATTATAGTTTTATTATTATATTTATATTAATAGATATATACATAAACAAATGTGCAATGGGGTGGTTTTATAAGGATTATTCATAATAAGTAAGTACTGCAAATATTATAATAAATATAAATAAACGTATATTATGTAGATTGTGTAAGTACCATTGACAGTATTAATGATATTTATTATGAAAATATAATACATTTCATGGAAGGTAATTTTGAAATATATTGATAATGAATAAGTGGAATTGACAGAATAAATATAATTGTTTCCAATAATACACATCATCATGGATAATTTGACGAGGAGTAGCCATTTATAAATGAAGCTACATGATTAGAAATACAGTTAATACCATATTTACCTTTTGACTAAAGTGGATAACAGATCGCATTACCAGGAATATATTGTCGATATTATTGACGAATGAATTCCATAGTCGGGAATTCCTCTTTGATAAGCCGCTCATATTTTCAAAGATCCTACTCATAACGCGCTCCTCCTGGATATTAATTTGTAAAAGAGAAAGGCGCGAAAGGAGTCGGAATGAAAAGGCGGCCACCTGAGTAATAAAAATGCCGGTTGAGCCCCCTAAAGTTCGTGACATCGATAAGGAAGAGTTCCATTCCGTGAAATTGGCATCCGGCATTCGTGTCGGCCGATTATGCATACGTTTCTCTCTCTCGCTCTTCTATACCTCATCCTCGCGTTTTTCCCGTAATTTCTGTTAAAGCTTCTTTTCCGTGTGGTCTAGCGTTCCAGAATGGATCCTCTCGTTCTCGGTCAAAAAAAAGAAGATCCTAAGAGGAGCCATGGGTTTTGCAGCTTCTGCGGTTCTCGTCTCAAGAAATAAATCTTCGGCCCGGGGCTTTACATCACCGAAGCTTGGCAAGCAATTTGGGCCCTAGCGATAACTCATACCTGCATCGATAACGCGTGCGTGAGTCTGCTAGCCTGCGGACGCGCGCGCACACACACGCGCGAAGAAAGATGAGCCGCAAGGATGAGTATAGGCATGAAATATTATGTACGTACGTCTTATACGGCGGGCGCGAAGGCGCGAAAGGAGCGTGGATGCGGAAAGGCGAGGGATAGAATAAAGATATCGTATGTCCTCGATAGACTTCTAATGTTTAAGAGGAGATGGATGACCTTAGTAGGCTCAAGCTTCGTAAAGGATACGAGCCAATTTTTGTTACTACTTGGCTAAGTATATTTCAGAAAATAAAAAACTAACAATTCTAACGAGAATTCTAACAATGCTTTTGAGCCATATTTTTCGACGCTTACTGCATTTTCGGTCCATATATTTTTATATCTTTTTAGAAATGCGAAGTGTTACATAAACTGTAAGGTTTGCAATATGGGGATATTTGCATGCCTTTCCATTTGTTTCGGTAAATATTCAATACTGCATAATAAATACATGGAGCATCCAGTACACGAACGACCGCTATAAACTAATAAATTCAAAAATAATTTTTCAGTTACCTGAGTTACCTAATGGCCGATTTATGCTCAAATACGACAAATATTATGTAAATTTACTCTGTTCAATTTATAAATAGCCGAATGCTATCCATACAAGCTCCATTATTTATGAATAAATCTGAATAAAATTGATTGCAAACTCTTAAAAATACCGATAAAAAAATGTTCCATCACTTAGAAATATTACACAAATATAAAGAAACGTAAAAGATTAAGTATCGGCAATATATTATAAAAAAAAAAAAATAAGTCAGAGTCAGTGTTTTTACGCGATTAAATAAATTTTTATGCCGACTTAAAAGTAGAAAGTTTATTGTAGCATTCAACGGAGTAACGACACTAGTTCGATTCCTGCGTCGATTCAATTTCTCGGGCCATGAGTTCCAGCGTGTTGTAAAAGTCCTATAAATAAGAACAGCGTCGTTATCGAACCCCTGTCGAAAAAAGATCGAATACTATCCACGTCTCAGTATCAGTGGTAAAGAAAAAAAAATAAAAGCCAAAGTCATTGCGTCTTGCAGGCTTTTCATGAATTTCAACGTCACCTACTTGGTCGAGTACATAAAGGACGACGATCGTTCCGGATTCGGGCCTGTGCCCACATAAGTGCGCGCACAGTCGAATGTGAGGAGGGCCGGAAAGGGATCGTGGGCTCATGAGTGAGACTTATTTGACCTTCGTTCGG
Source organism: Kradibia gibbosae (assembly GCA_018907135.1). Taxonomy (NCBI): domain Eukaryota; kingdom Metazoa; phylum Arthropoda; class Insecta; order Hymenoptera; family Agaonidae; genus Kradibia; species Kradibia gibbosae. The sequence continues at coordinate 15,596,196 of JACCHX010000001.1, read as the reverse complement.
CGCGTATGTACTTACGCGCTCTTTGTGCACGCCGTAGATCCCCGCGCGGCTTAAAAGCGCGCGTCTTTGCATATAATTAGGAGGGCTTTCAATCACGACCCCTTTGGACTGGCATTGAATGTGTGCTCTGACGGGACGGGATTGTGTCGGAGAAACGAGGAGCCTCAGAGGTCGGCGTGTATCCCTGGTGGAGGAAGGGGTGAAAACACCGTGGGAGGCTCGTTTTCGGGTGGCATTTTGCGCGCGCTCAAGGCGGCGGCTCGGCTTGATTTCCTTCTTAACGTTGATTTGTCGAGTCAGAGCCACGATTATTCTACGTGCTCCGGATGTGTATATCTCGATCGGTTTCTTACTAACAGTGGTTCTTTACAAGATAAACTGATTCGGCTTTACGATCTTTGCTTGCAAATAGTTCTTTAAAAAGGACTTTCTACTTAAAAAAAGGTTCTTTTAAATGGTGTTCGTCATTTTTCTATTCTCGTTTTTTAACATTATAGCGTCGGGACTCGAAGATCATGAGAAAATTATCTTTCGAACTATTACATTATAACTAAAGCGAGATTATGAAGGGCTAAATCAATCAATGGAGTCTCGATTAAGTCCGTGCCTGGTGAAAATTCAGAAGCAGATTTTAACATACGCTATTCGAATAATATTGAACCGATGAGAATTATGTAACGAATACTATTATCAATTCATAACTAATGTATATTACATTTTATTTTTCTATTAAAATACGATTAATATGTAACGAATACTATTATCAATTCATAACTAATGTATATTACATTTTATTTTTCTATTAAAATACATTTAAATTTTTCAATATGCATGAATATTTATTTGTATTTTTTTACAGTGATATCATACTAGATAAATCAAAATAAAATTTTAATGTAATTGCTTGTTCGAATAATAATTCGTGTGTGAAATTGTATTAGTATGATTATTAAAATTCAAAAGTTCATCTTTTTAATGATTAGTCTCAAATCAATTATTGGATCGAAACATGGAATGGTTATAAAAAGTATAGCAACATTGAAGTAGTCTACCGAAACGTACCATACCATATCCAACCAAAACTTGACATCGATATCTTTCTTGTTTGGAATATCAAACGCAAGATGCACGCGATTTACACGAAATCTATTTCGATCGACTCAATATAAAAATTACGCTTCGATGCAGGTAGTGAGTGTATTGTGTGTCAAACGCAGCACGAAAGGGCCCCGATGATAAATTATTGCGCATTGAGTATTCGGGACCGACAAGGGTTCGAAATTTGAATATCCTTCGACTAGCGCTTTTCATTCTAACGACCTTAGTCTCTTTCTCCCTCTCCCTCTCTCTTGTCTCTATTCGCTCAACTTTGCTTTTCCCTCTTGCTTTTGCTCTCCTTTTCTCTTGGTTGATTCTCGTTCGCTTACCTGAAGTTGCCTCTATACAATGACTATGATTTGATTTATTGAACGATTTCGCTCGCGTGCGTTCCAACTCCTTCGTATGCGTACGTGCATACATTAAAGCACTCCTTTTCATATCTTCGTCTTTCTCAAACTCACTTCTGATTCCGACGTCTCTGACGTGGAAAGATTAGAAATTTGAGAAACTCACTCCCGCGGAGTCGATTCCAATCGCACCTACTGATGTCTACGGTGTGCTCCGATTTTTCATGTAAATGCATTTCTTATTTTCTTGTTTAATGGCATCGCGACTCAGCTATCACGTAAAAAGGTTGTAAATTTAATAAAAAACTACTGGCTTCATTTGGGGTGTTTATCGCGAAAATTGAGCAGAAACTAACATTTTCATACAATATTTATTTTCGTTATTATGATAATGAATTGCAAAAACAGCAAGTACGTTTATTTTAATAATAAATCATCAAGAACAAATTCCAATGTGAATATATATTTATCTTCGTTACGCGGTCGTATTATATTATATCGTAATATTTTACACGTTTTGATAGATTTTAATTTTTCAATATAATCAAATAAATTATATTTTGCTATGTAACATATGTAATTTCATGGCATCGATAATAAAACATAAATATATTTTCAAATTGAACTTACATGGTAATTAATATTCATTTATCACAATATAATGATGATTATAACTCTTAAAATACAATATATCTTATGACTATGACTCTAATTCATTATTTGATGCTATATGATTGGAGAATAAAAAATTAAAATTAAAAAAAAATATTTTACAGTTATACCATCCTGTAATCTTCTTTGAAAATGAAAGCATTTAACGTTTTTAGCCATTTTTTATATTGAAAAAATATCTACGTCATAAAAGCTGCTCATTAAGATGAGTAAATTTTAAGATTACGTTGATAATAAAGAGAGCTTCCCAATATTTAAAGCAAACTTCGTCTAAGAGAATAATCTTTTTTTATCAAAAGTTATAATTTTATTCTTTTGTTTTTATTAGGAACGGGTATTAAAATATATAAAATTATTAAATTACATCTTATATATTAAATTTCTCAATAAGAATATTCCAATATTATTTGTAGCATAATTAACATGGCTCAAAATAAATAGAGTGAATAATATATAATATACACATATAATTTGTAAAAATATATTAAAATTCAACGATATAATCTTTATTTTTCTAAAAAAATAAGAAAAAGTTTTTTTAACTTAATAATATGAAATATTTTATAACACAGTAGCAGATGCATTTTTGAAAATCATTTATTCATAATTTTGATGGTTATTTAAGTTTGTAAATAAATAATATGTTTCGTAGTAATAAGTATTTAAAATTTGATGTAATTAATTCGTTTAGAATATAATTTCGAAACAGGTAACTTTACAATTTATATATAAAGATTAATGAAAAATTTTACCCTATTAGTATAATTATTAAATTTTACATTCTCTTGGTTGAAATTTACGTCAAAAAATACGAATATAAACAAAATTGACTCGTAAAATAAATTATGATAAGATTAAATAATAATCAATCTCAACAATTATCTTAAGCTCTTTTTAAAATATGATAGTGAGTTTGCAAATTATCAAATTGATAGCATTAAGCTATAAGTATTATTTATCTCAAAATTTCTTTGCTTTTAAAGTAATGTTAAAAGTAATATTTTCAGTAATTATCCATTGAATAAAGGTTTCAAATGAATGATTTGACAAAGTTATAACAAAGTAAAGGTTTTAATAGTAGTTGCTCTTATCAAAAATCTACCGCGGTTTCCTTGAACAAGCGACTTTGAATAAATTACGAAAGCCTCGCAGAGACGGTTTTTTTAAATTATATTTAATGAAAATTCTGGTGGAAGTGTATAAAAACATACACAAATATCGTAATGGCGGGGGCGAGTGACCGTAGCATTACGAGCAGTGGGGGCAAAAATTGATGCATGATGGCTACCCATGAGCCATCCATTCCCCCTAGCCAAACAAGAATAATACTGCCGCATTACCCCATCGGCCCCCACTACGGCAGAGTGATCGGCTCCTACAGCCACTGTTGTAGTTATCACCCAGCAGACGCACACTGTACCCCGGTTTGCATGTGCAAACTCGAAATAGAGCGTATATAACAGTGAGACGTCAGTTTTTTACAACATTTCTTATGAATATGTGCGCACGCGCTCCTCTTTCTCACATTTAAATAAATAAAAGGAGAGATCGCAGCGGTGGATAATTTTTTTGTTAGATTTGTTGTTGCTTGGAGTGTCTTCCACCGTATTTTTTCAAGAGCTGTAACAATGTTAGCCTGCATTTACCGTGAAATGGTTTTTTCGTTTTTTTTATTATATGGTTGATAAAGATCGACGCTGTACGTAAGTATTTTTATAAACTAATTGTATGACGACAAAAAAATCATGTGTCGAAAATGTTAGAAACATGTGAAATGTACAAGATAAGCAATGTTTTAAATAAAAATTTACTATTATGCATTTCATTATGTTAATTTGAAAATTATACAAATCTAATATTATGCAAAACAGTTTATATCATCAGAAACGTTGATTTTATGTAATATTAGAAAGATTATTTTTTTATTCAACCGAAATCATTTTGATTTTTTTATAATTTTTTATTATAATGTTTAAATATATTGCAATCAAGTTTCGTACATCAATACAAATTTTTATGGAAATCTGATTAAAAAAAATATCTTATATCAATACAACAATACTTTTTAAAACCAATGCATTAATAGTTACGAAATAAATATTTGCATAAAACTAATATATGCTTAATAATTTCACAATTGTTGCTATAACTTACTCTACATATTATATGAGCTACAAATGTAGTTTTTAATAAATTGAAAAAGTTAACCTAGATTCTTCATCATTTGTTCTTAAAGTAAATTTGAAATTAAAAAAAGTAAAACTTTTAAGGTATCATCTAACAAATACACAATGAAAATATCAGTGCTTTAAACTTACGGAATAAATTAAAATAGCGTAATTTTTTACCATAGCTACAAAAAATAATTTTGTTGCACAAAATTAACGGACTTACTATTGATAATCAACTGTAAACAAAATTTAACAAGACGATCTCACATTATAAAACATTAATAATTTCAAGATACATCGTCTAATTAAAATACTTATTAAATATTATTTATAAGCTTAACAATGCGCGAGCGATGCTCTTTTTACTCAGTATGCAAGAAACGCTGCGATAAATTAAAATCCCAAGTCGTACGCGAAGCCTGGCTCGAGCGTCGTCAGGACAAAAATGTCGCGTGATTTCTTATCATGTAGTAAAACTCCAGAGCGATGGCCGTTGCATAAACGCCTTACGGTAGAGGTAAACTCGTAAACGATCCCGTCGCATAACGTGTAGCCACACATCGTCAAAGCGAAATTTAACTCCCGACGCTGCTGAAAAGTCCTGCAGAAAGATCGTCGCGTTCTACGACTCTTCGGAGCCAACACATCACAATGTCGCGCGTACTACATCCATTTTCCCGTATTTTCCGGTAGCCGGCGATTGATCAGCGGTCGCGAATCCACTCCCGCTCGTCTCCATTCGAATACTAATCTGCGGCGCAGCGATTCTCGGCGACCAAAGTCCGCGATAGCCGGCGCCTACGAGGGGCGCGTTGGCACTTAATGGCGCTTTATTAATTACTGAAGTTAGCTTAACGAAGGCGACTCAGGGCTCCTCGGAGCTCAAAGCGGGAGGCGCGACGTAAGTCGGCCATGTTGACGCCTGCGTGAAAGCGAATCGAACGGGGGAGAGACGCGTACACGCGCCGCGACGCCTCACTTGTGCGCCGAAGCGCCACGGAGTCTTGCTTTTCTACGCTATTGATGAATTCTTATTTTTCCGATTTTTGGCACGCGCTCGCCAACATTTTCGACTGTTCCGCTTTCTCTCACCTCGACCACCCTCTCGACTATATTCCATCCGGACCTATCGCCTGAAAAACACTTTCTCTTTTTCCCATTCTTGGAGAAGACTACGAGAACTCTTTTGTTTTTACCGATCCCCGCGAATGAAAATTTATTGAAGAATATATCTTCCTGACATAGATTTTCCGATCAATTATCTTGACCAGAAATATTTATTTACCTTGCACGTATTGTGAGTTAAGAAAAGCAAGAATTCACAGCAACGGCAAATGTAAAAACTCCCAAAGTTAACAAAAATTACTGCATTAGTTCGACGATATTAATTAAATTATGTGAAAAATTAAAAGAAGAAAATTATTGTGTATGTAATATGAGGTGAATCCTGCAAAAAAATAATAATTTCATTGTACATTTGTAATCGAATACTAATAGTTCACATTTCTTTTAAATATATTTCTTTAATACGCTGTATTCTAGGAAATTGTAGAAGTTTTTCTTTTTTCAATTCCAAAATAAATACGATTAGATATGAATTTAAATTTATGCTTAATGTTCTTAAATATTAAATAGTAAGCAATTTAGTAGAATGGCATAAATGTAACGACATTCGACAAGAGAAGCCCACTGTCGAAATTATCCGGAGCTGCAAGTGAAACAAAGAACAGATCTCCTTGTTAAATGCGGATGAATCTTACTTTTGATTTCGAAAAAGCGCACGGATTATTGCGCTTCAACTTTCGAAAGCTCGACAAGCTTTCGAAACGTACGTGGTTTACGTAGCGACACCGGCTCGAGAACACGTAAGTGCATTTAAGAAGTCGCGTTAGCGAAGTCGAACAACTTTGAAACGTTCTCTATTCTCCTAGCTTCGATATCACCCATACCCCCCGCCCCCAAGTACCGTACACCCCCAAGTAGATCTCAGGACTTCTCGAAGAAAAACGAACGGACGAGGAGGCGCGTCGGTACCCGCGCGCGCGCCTTCGCTCATCGGCTCCCCGATGTACACAGAACTTGCACATGTGTGTAGCGCGAGGCGGAGTAGGAGAGGAGCGAGATGACGGGACGCCCACGAGAGAGCGAAGAGAGCAGCGTCGCGACGTTCGACCGTACAGTTCCCATCAGGCTGCTCCTCGAGATGGCAGGATTCGCCTCCACTTGTTCAGTACTTCCCTCGGCTTCGTCCTGGCGTGACTGCCTCCCGGACCCTCTCGACGCCCGCTCCCCTGCTGCATCCTTGCATCCTCACTTCAATAACTAGACTTTTGATAGCTTAAAACGGTATATAACAATCCGCTGCTTCAGTGATTTAAGAATACAAAGTAGCAGTAGCAGTAATAGTAGTTTTAAAAACAGCGATTTGCGTCTCGAGATTGAAGGGCGAAATTTAAAATTTAGAGCTATTGAAGGCGCAAAGTTTGTTGTCCATATGGCGATTTCCTGTACCCTTTTTCCAAGAGATGCAGTCACGCGCTTGACGAGTCGAGTGGTACCGAGTTTTCTCTTTCACTCATTATATCTTTTTTGCACAAGTATCGAATAATAATCTTCTGAATACCTTTTTGGCAAAGCGAATTTTGGCATCAACGCTAAGCGAATGCGACTGTGAAAGTGGCTGTTGATCATCTCTTCTACACACGTGAGTACGCGATATCGAATATTTATACAAAAAATTTATAGCCAACATAAAATAAGAAAAAACATTTTTATATGGTGTATATTTACGTAAACATTTGTCAATTTTGGGCGAGTTAATTTAAATGTCATTGTAGCATACGTCAATTTAAAAGATAATCATTCCCTTGAAATTGATAACCTCATTATTTATTAGATTTGCACAGATTACTCTTCAAATATTTACAAAAAATAAAAAATTTTCAACCGGAAAGGAATGGCGTAAATTCATCGGTAAGTGCATTACGTGTTCGACGGAAACGGAACTTGAATTTTGAAAAGCGGACGTGACGAAGCTATCGAATGTAGCTATAGCAGACGCGAGGGAGTGTATACGAATTTCAGTATTTACAGGGGAAATGTATTTCATTTCGATCACATGACATTTTAATTTGTTAAATTTTTTCGATCCAACAACTTTCAATTGTTAATTTACAATATTTTAAATCTCTATTATAGCAAAAAGTTTTTCCAAAAATTAATCCCCTAAATTATACTTACAATCGAATTAAAACACAATTAAAATCAATGTCATATTTATAATATTGCCTACACCCCCACCCATCTCTAACATTTCACTCCAGATGTAAAATATTTCCAAGAGACGTACCATCTCTTCATAATTTTATGTTCACGTACGTTTGTACAGATATATAAGTAAACAAATTAAAGAAAAACAAAATAAAACGAGAGAGGTTTTATTTTGCTCGATCCATATAAACTAATAAGGTCTAATAGCTGCACTTGATCTTGACCTCTTGAATTTGGTCCATCCCCCGCTTCCTCTTCTACAAGCCAATTGCACGGAGCTTATTATACTTCTATGGCTATCTGGTCGAATATTTATCAGTGACACGCGCGCGCTCACGGCTCACAGCAGTCCAACTTGAGAGAGATTTCGTGCGAAACTGCGAAACTGCGGCCTCTTCGTTTCCGGTGACAGGGATCCGTGCCGACGATGAGAGGAGCAGTAGGAGAGATTGAATGAACGAGCAAGAGAGACAGGCGTATATTAAAGTCGGAGAAGTGGGGGAAAGACACTGGTTGCACTGATCAACCCTTCTCATACAGCTCGACGCTCTCACTCACTCTCTCTCTTCCTCTCTCTCTCTCTCTCTCTCTATCTATCTCTCCCTCTCCCTCTCTCTCTCTCTCTCTCTAAGCCGCCCGCTTATTCTGTCCCTCCTTAGGAGCCATTGTGCGTCCCGCATATATAATTACTTCGGAAGACCGCCGATGTCGAGGGGAAGGAGTAAGCAAAAGTTTGGACTTCGGTTATGGGTGGATATTTTCCTATTTAAGCGATCGCCCAATGCCGTGTACACGTGTATGCTCGCAATTAAATTGCGAGAGGCATCGCGAGGTAAAAGTCCGGATTCATTGTGAAGTATAAGCCTTACTCTTTCCTCAAGATTTATTTTATGGTTGTTTCTCTTCTTTAGCTGCCCACTTTAAAAATGCAAATTATTAAATTTAATTGCTGTATTGAGTTTATCGCAAGGCTCTCGGGCTTTGTAATTATTCGAGCACGAGGTGAAATGTTATTTTCAAATAATATATCAACCGATGATAGATTTAAAAAATCAACCTCATTTTGATGTCTTCATATAATTTAATTAATTACCAGTACGTGCATAATTTATTTGAGCTACGTTTTATTCGTAATATAATTAATTGAAGGTTTTTTCGAAACATCGCCTACTAATATAATATTTGAGAGACTGAGTAAAGCAAATTATACATTATTTACTTTAATTGAATAAATTATATATTACTAATTTATATAATTAAAATTTTACCGATCGGTATCGAGTTCACTGTAATATTATGCGTACATCTATAAAAAAACATTACGCCTTATTTGAGTGAATAATCAATGACTCATAAGAATTAATTATAACCTCTTGTTTAAAAAACATACCTTTGTAATATTCAAATATATATTTTATCATCAATAATACCATTGCACATATACATTAATCCACATAAACGTTCACAAAAATATATGCAGATAGTAATTATGAGAAAAATATCAATTGTTAGAAAAGGAACAGGTATTATATAAACCATGATAATAAGCCGTACATTAATATTTTAGATAATTATTTGTAATCAATATTTTTTTAAATATCATTATACGTTACATAGATATATACGTTAGGTTCAAAAAAGCTGCAAGGCCAAACAAAATTGCATTTTAGGGGCACATCATTAAGCACGTCTACGCAAATATGGATGAACAACCCACCACATATGTTCCTCCGTGTCTATTATTCTTTAGATAGTGCATATAGAGAAACATATGCATAGGGATAAGCAGGTAGAAAAAACGATATCTGGATTACATGGGCTACACTACAGACATCCTTTCAATTCCGGGTAGGAAAAATCTCCAAAGTTAAATAATTAAAATTATAAAAATTGAGCTTCATTTTTCTGAATTGACGATATATGTTATTCGACTTGTTAATTATATATTTCACAGTAGCTAATATATGTATTTTAAAATTTATTCTATTACATTACTATAAAGATGAAGAACTACATACTTTTCGACAAATAAATTAAAAAAAACTACTAATCTACGGCGTAGATGCTCCTATATTACTATACGGTACAAATTTGCTAGTACTGCCCAATATTATTTTGTTGGCCTTCGCATTGCCGACGAGAGTAATCTAGCAAAATATACTTAAACAAATGCCAAGACGTAAAGGCTGAAAGAACATTGCTGCAGCCACGGTCAAAAAGTTAACAACATTAAGGTTCGATAAAAAGCACAGCTCAAAGAAGTCTCGACAGCTCAACGCATGCGGTCCTTACAGGTAGGGAATATTTATGCACGCGCATAAATAGCGAGCTAACCCTTTAGCTCCGCTTGGGGAAGGGGTGCTTTACATTTTTCGGATAGTAAAAAATATGATAATCTATGCTCGGCTGGCTGAGAAAAATATAATTCATTATACACCGGTAGGATCATTGTGGTGGTGTGCATGCGTGTGCGAGCGGTAGTGCGCGACAAGCAGAGGCGCACACGTAACATCCCGCCCGCTTTGGGTGAAAAAAAGGGTTTGAAAGGGCAGATTCGTGCTGGCAGCCTGTGGGCCTACATAGGAGGGCCATATATTTTATCTTGGCCGGCGGCTCGAGGCTGGCAAAGCCCTCGGCTCGCTGCCTGTATCCCCTTACCCAACCTCCTACCTTCCTCCCAAACCCTGCAGCCATCATCTTCCAGGACCCACCCGAGGAGTCCTCCCGAGCTCCCGACGCATTTCTTCATGTGAGACAACTGCTCTTAATTAATATACCTGCAGCTCCCTCGAGCTCATCCTAGCTGCGCGGCTTCAAGGTAAAACGCTATTGATGAATTCTTCTTTTCGTCGTTTCCCACCCTTATTGAGCTGCTCTCAGCCCGTGCGGTTAGAAAAAAGAAAGAGGAAATCTCTTTGATGATTAGATTACAACAAACTTTTTGCTGAAAACATTTCAAAATGTGGGATGGTACGTTTTTTAAATGGAGTTGTAGCCAAATTAAGATTCTCAATATTGCTGATGCATAAGATATGGGGAAAATAAGATAAGATTCGACAACAACAAAAATACACGAGGAACATATTAATTGGGATGTTCAATATTACATGATATTTACATTTTATATTTAGGGGCATAAGCCAAAACAAACGATAAAGATTAATCAATCTAAATCTCTATTATGTAAAAGGTTAATTTTTTTCAAATAATATTGAAACAAAAAATGCTCTATTACAACTTTAACTTAAAATCATACTATTTCGAACAATGTATTTTTTTTACTGTACTTAAAAAACTAAAAATTTACCTTTAAAGAAATGTTTATTATATTTATTACTCAATATAATAAGAAATTTAATTTAGAATATATTAATCTTCATATACTTTTTATTATGAATAACTTTTTATGCATGCAAAATATTGTAAAACCATTTTAAGCATTGTAAAAGTATTTTTCAAAGACTAATTAAATAAATTTTGTAATTAATTATAATTTCGGTCAGTAAGAATTACTGCTGTAGCATACTGTTATTATATTAATTTTTCAAAATTTACATTTTTATCTTTCTTTTGATATGATTTTAAGACACTTGTTTGTTGTTTTTTAAACACATTCAAAAATTATTTAAATTAACCACTTATGACTCGGCAACAAAAAATTATTGTATTCTTATTATTTAGCAATTTATATATTTTCTTATCATGGTGCATCTCAAAAGACTTGCAATTATGCAAAATCGATCAGAATACCATGCAAATTATTGGTTGTAATGGGTGATTTCCGCAGAAGGCAGAATCGATTTCCATGAATGCCTGTACATGCATGAACACATGCACGATGCGTTCGTTGAAATTTGAACCGGACGTTGCGGGACACTTGGGCTTTAACGTCGTTTGCCGATCATTTCGCTGCCAATAAAATCGTAACAATAAAATTCCGCTGACCCTGTGATTTCCAGACCGAACGAAAGAGTTCCTCTAATCAAAAACAAAACCACTTTCAATTTCATGCAAGCTTAATAAACATTTTGTGATTTTCTTCCACACGAAGAAAAAACAAATTTACCAAATAACTAACCAAAAAAGAAAGAATGAAAAAGGAACTTGAACATACGAAATTTTATAGGCCTCGCGTGTACTGTTTTAATCATGAATAGCCATATGAAACATGTACGTTTAAATCTGAGTTTCATTTTCATCCAGTAGATCATTGAGATTCATATCCCATATTGACCCTTCAAACTCTTTCAACATACTTGAAAAATTTGATTTTACAAGCATAATATTACAAGTTGTTTAATTAAATAATCGTCTAATCATAGATACATATGTCTAATTTTTTTTATAATCACTTCAAAACTATAATTTGTGATTAATTTATATTAAAATAATATATATTATCTAAAACTTCTGTTATTTTTTCGCATCTAACATTATTATTTCAGGCAACTAATATAAAAACTACATGAAGTTTTAACAAATAAGACCTATTTCATGTTCAAATCTAAAGCCTCCTATAGATTTAGAATCGTATTTAAATCGTAGGTAACAGTATTAATGTCATTTTCTTCCTGAAATACTGTTATCATCGGTTCTTCATTTTTGAATATCTTAAAACGATATTTCGCTGAGAAAATTATATATACCATGACAAACTTCCGGAATTCTAAGATATTCTTCTGTTCTTATATAAAATTCTCATAATAATATGCTGATAAAATGTACAAGGATAAACTATTACTTTAAAAATAGTGTTGAAAAAGTATTATAATAAATTGTTAAATAAATAGTTATTAACATTAATAACATAGTTTCATCACACTTACTTATTTATTTTATTGCTTTTGGTTTTTTAACATACACGCAATCAATAAAAAATCTTTATTTTGTAATAAATTTTTTATAATATTAAAATTTCCGACGTTGATTTATGTTTTTAACAAAATTTTAATAAAATAATATGCCATAAGTTATAAATTCGGATTATATACTCGTTCACATATTATGCCTAATCTAAAAGCGCATTTCAAAAGTATTATAGAAATAAACTCTTGAGAAGATTACATGTGAAATCTAGACTTGCGCCAATTTTTGAATAGCGAAGTTACTGAAACAGCCAAAGGGACGTAATAGTACAAATATTGGAGTAAATTGTAAAGGAAATATGTAACAGAAAAAGCTCGGGATTAGATGCTCAAATTTCGCCTTATTTTTACGTACACTAACGGGAAGTCTAGAAGTACGGAAAAGGAAATAGACGATGAAAAAGAAGAATAAGTGATGAGAAAAAGAGAGACAGGCATCGGTCGAAGCTGAAAAAGACTTGAGCAGCTCGTTCCACACATGGCGTGCCTCTCGCTTCCTTTCTCTCTCTCTTTCTCAATTCCTTACGCGAACGAACATTTTGCGAGCTTCGGTCCCCGGCTGTGCTGTGCTGCACAAGCCATATTTTAGATCTTATCCCCGAAATTATACGTCTGTTTGGCTGTCTGCTCTCTCTATCTTTCTGTCTCCTTTTTCGTCTTACAGTACGTTGCCACTCGGATATCGCTCTTACACTGCGCCGGAGAACTAATCGTGACTTGTCCTTCATTCGCAATACACGTGAGCCTTTTGCTGCTTACATTTGCTACAGAAGCGTTTCCTCTCTCTCTCTCTCTCTCTCTCTGCGCGTTGTTCTTCCTCTTCTTCGTATTCAATCTTTCCCCCTTTGTTTTTAGGATGTTCAAATTGGTGAAAAAGTCAGGTGCAAAGATAATCATATGATTTATAGGCCTCGACTTAGGTAGGTATTAATTCCGAGAGATTCCTTTTAGTCTCATTCGTAAATACCTAAACATCCGTAAACTAATATAGCGTATACAAGGATCTCATTCTCTGGACTCGTACTTCTTATGACGATTTGATGTAATACAAGGGTTCCGAGAAGATATATAAAATTCTACTGCGATCAATTAAATGGGTGTGATTTCATTTTTATTTTAAAGTGTTACGTTTCAGAAAATCACATTCAATTTAAATTATGAAATGTAAGTTATCTTTTAATAAAATATTAAATTTTTAATTAGCCGTGATTTTACCTATAAATCCTATGTTTCATAATAAAATACGTTAAAAACTAAATATAAAAGACTTTATATGAGTATTATAAAAAAAATTTACTCTAGTTTCAATCTTCATTGATCTGTTTCCTTTTATCAAGAATGTTAGCTATAATCAATTGTAATAAAAATATTTGATTAATTTATTTAATTAAGTAAATGTATATATGTGAAAAATTAGTGATCCAATGTAAAAGCATAAAAGTGTATATTTAGAAATAATTGGATCATTCGAACGAAAATTGATATTGATCAATATTCAAAAAAACATTAGGTTGTTTTTCATATTCTTTTTGTAAAATAATACAAATATTCAATATGAATGAAACACATACATATATAATAAAATATTTACAATTTAAGAATTTTCGTTTATATTAATTATACGTAGCGATTTAATGCGATTTAATCGATTCGATGCTCAATATTATCAATTCTGCCTGGGACAAATAATATATTGACTCAATTAATCTTGTAATATGAAAAATTTAATTCGATCATCTTATTTGAAAGGATAAGTTGTAGGCAGCTCTGAATAGTCGTTATTGTATATGCTCTTCGCACTAACGTATATTCAGCATTGTAAAGGATGCTAGTAACAGCTGTGAAAAAAATATGCTTCAGTGGTCCTCGAGAGAAAAAAACTACTTAACTGATTTATGAGTAAATAGCCTAACCTTTTATACAACCCTTTTCCTCCCTCTCTTCTTTTCTCTCTTTCTCTCTCTTTCCTTCTCTCGCTCATTCGCGTACGCTGTTGGTCTCTTCCTCGCACCAAAGTAACGAAACATCCTCTCATTGCCCGGATAATCGTATGCATTTTACAAAGTTTCGCGAGCTATTGAATGAGCTCGTATTCGTCGGTCGTGACACGTAAAACTTGGTCATAAATTTCGATTACCGTGCATTTTATTTTATCAATGCCATGTCAAAAGTTTGCGCGGGCTCTGGCGCACACCACGCGAAAAAAGAATTTTACGGGGGTTAGTGCGGTGTAGCGCGGAGATTTTCAAAAGGGGTCGTATGTGCGCCGACACGGAGTCGATGCGCTGAAGCTCCTTCACGAGAGATTCGTCTATACCTGCTTGCAAAAGTGACGTAAATATTTAACTCCCATCAAGGGCCCACTTATTCGTGTTTTGTACATTCATTTGACTTAGAGTACGCTTAATTGTCTGTTTTTCCTCGATGATTTTTCGTTCTCGAGACTGACTTTGTAAATACGATAATACGGATATGTTGGGATGCAAAGGATTCTACACCTGTAATAATAATGGTAATTAAAATAGCAGTAATAGTTTCAGTAAAAGTAAAAAGCGGCGGCTCAAATAAACGAACGTCAGTGGTTATATTGAGTAAGTTTCACCTAAATTAGGATCGTTGAAAGAATTCCGAGAACCATTAAGATTTTTTATAACAAATGAGATAACATTAGCTGTAGCCGTAACACGATTCGGATCCCGTTAAAAAGGCATACATTTTTCGAAAAATTATTTTACGACAATAATTCAAGTAAATATTATTATAAAGCAAAAATTCAATATTTAAGCGAGAGGGAATTTCAGGGTTGGCGCAAGAGCTAACGCCAAAGCAATATATATATATATATATATTAACGTACATATATATATCTGTAACATACATTGTTCAATTTCACGACGTCTCGCTTCAATTCAACTGGCGGATTTTCCACCATTAGCCAACCCCTCGCTTCGTCTCTCCACCCTCCCACAACGACGCCAACTTCTCTTTTTCCATCTGCCTCCCCCCTTCAACGGTGGCAGCCGTCCTCTTTCGAGACATAGCCGTACACCACTTTGTGCGCAAGAAAAATTGGAAATAATATCTCTCATCTCGTGAAATCTATATGGAAAGCGTATCGAGGTTCGTTCATACGTGACTCGTTATTAAATATCCGCTTCAGCAGTGCGTGAGTGCCGCATGTGATCTCACTAATGGCTTACATTTTTCGTCAAAATCATTCGGAAACTCTCGAATTATAAAATATGAAAATTTTCCTTTATAAAATCTATGTATTTCGAGCGCGCATAACCCGCACTTTATTATTATAATTGACTTATTGGTATTTGCCGCTGCAGAATAACGAGCAATATTTTTTGAGAAGATGTATATCAAATACTCACACGCAATTCATAATCAAATCACTGTATTCTCAGGGAAATGAAAATACTTTTAATCAATTATTAACAATTTATTAAAATCCTTTGATTTTCAATTTTACAAATAATTTGTGAAGAATGGAAACTTAACGGCGATATTCTTTTTGGTTATTTTTTTGACAGATTTCATTACTTTAAAATTTCTCATTTTCATGTTTCGGTAAAAAATTTTATAATGGTTTTTCAAATTAAATGTAATGCTTATGCGCTACACTCGCACATATTAATAAAAAAATCAGGGCTAAATTGTAAGGCCTTATAAAGTTATAGAAGCTAAGGCTAATAATCAAAGGCAATGTAATGCTGAATTAACAGGCAACTGATGTTAACTGGGATGAAAGCGTAAGAAAGGGGAG
This sequence comes from Kradibia gibbosae, assembly GCA_018907135.1. Taxonomy (NCBI): domain Eukaryota; kingdom Metazoa; phylum Arthropoda; class Insecta; order Hymenoptera; family Agaonidae; genus Kradibia; species Kradibia gibbosae. The sequence goes on along the minus strand of JACCHX010000001.1, from coordinate 15,579,998 downwards.
CTTTTGTAATGTATGAATCCATAACAGGTACATAGTTCATGCTTTATACCATTTCTGATCGTATTTGTTGATATTCTGAAAATTTCCTACAGAGAGGATGTTAAATTTCCCCTAGTCGAAATGAAATTTGTCCCTGTATTTTGACTAGTAGGTGAAAAAAAATTAACTGGCAAATATTTGTTTATACTCATTTAAAAAACAATAATCTTGAAATTGTACTATTAACTTAAAATGGATACAACTTAAAATGTTTTAAAAACACTATACGTAAGTTTAAAAAATGTATTAATAAATGATCTTATGGTAAAAGAAATTACTATAAGCATGATTTAACGAAGACCCAATTTCATATAAATTTGGCGTTTCGATTGGTCAAAGATACCAATTGATGCATCACATGATGTATATATATAAAAGTCTATGGTAAGCGATTATTTCGTTTTAAAGCCAGTGTAAAAATGGCTTTCCGATTGCCCGCGCTAGCCGCAAAAGTGAAACGCTTTTCTAAGTGCGATGACAAGAAAAGATCTTAGTAATTTCTGAAAGGCATCATCATCGGCAACTATTGTCGTAGCCGCGTAGCAAGTGATCGGAGATGATCCAGTGAATGTCGCGCGCCTGCAGGTAGAGCCGCCTAAGCCAGGTAGTCGTGGGTAAGACGACCCTCGAAAAATGATTACCCGAGAATCCCTTCATAAGTCGGCGAGCAAGGGTAAAGTGCGAGAACAATGGTCGACATATTCTCGTGGCAGAGATAGAGAAAGAGGGAGCCCCGTGGAAAAAAAGAAGCGGAAGAGTAGGGGAGCTTCCTCTAACTGTCGGCACAATGACACCAAATAGGCGGTTGATTGCACAATACGGCCATGTTTATCGAGCCATCATCGATACGCGAGTGGAGGCGAGCCGGAATTCCGACTTGATAATCTACTGCCTCTTCCCCCCACCTCGCGCATTTTCTCTTTCTCTCTCTCTCTCTCTCTATGACTTTTACACACACACACTCTCTCTCTCTCTATCTCTCTTTCTCTCTCGGTCCTTGTCATCGCGAGCGCAGTCAATAGTCGAATGTTACACCCAATTTGAGGCACTTAATGCTCGCCCAAAGCTCATTCGCATTACGATTCGAGTATAAAGCAGAACGGGTAAAAGGTCAACTATCTTTTACGGCCCGGCCATCCTCGAGGGTTTTAGTGGAATTTTACTGTCGATGCGTTAAAGTATTGCCTTAATCACGAATCCGAAATTTTGATTGCATCTTGTGAATGACGATTCCCTTGTTCAATTGTCTGGTATAATCATCACATTAGAGAATAATTCGGAGTAACATTAAAATCAATCTTATTTAAATTTTGCATTTTTGTTGTTAATCTTTAATGTCTGTACAAATTATATTCACATGCTCATCTAAGGAATAATTTTTATTTTCATCTGCCTCACGTGGCTTTTCTATTATAGATTTAATTCTGTCAATTGAGTCCGAAAGCATTAAAATCTGTTTTATACATATTATTAAGCTAAGTATTAAATAAAAATTAGATTATTATGATGGTATAAATATAATAAAAATAATTATGTGAAGATTGAATCTTATATCTGCTACAGAAGTTAAGCCCCTTGATCTACGACTTATAGAGCGAAGATGAAGTGAATTTTCAAGTTAAAAACTTGATTCATCCATAAAATATAATATATACGGATTAGGGATTATAATAAGCTACTAAGGGTAAGATTAATACTTTTCTTCAAATCTCTTTTGAATTCCATGTATCGGTTTTACATTTAAAAAATTTTATCTCGTATGCATTTAATAAATTTTTGAAAAATCACACACGAATGTACTCGTAAATAAATTATTATCAAATACTTTTGTAAATCATACCGCTTGTTTCATTATTTTCACGAATAAAAATTTAGGATTCAAATAATAATAAATGTCATTAGCCTTGGCAAATGTAAATATTTATAATCAACAAAACTGAAATTGAAAACTGCATTATCAAAGACTAAATGAAACTTTAATTTTTGGAAGGAATGATATTTCCGCCAGAGCAGTGACAGTGAAATCGCAAGCACGAGGTTTCAATCGAATTGAAAAATGTTCGCAGTAGCCAAAAAAAACGAAGGTTGTAAAATTGTACTTTACTACACACGTAAAAACCCTTAGAGATATTTATATAAGCGCGCGGACGATTACGCTCGTTTACTCTTACTAATGCAACCAAGCACGCACATATGCAAATGTGGAGAGGGGCAGAGAGAGCTTTGGTGGTCACGAAGAGAAGGAAAGGAATTCGTATATGAGTATATTCTTCGAAAGGTAAGGGGAAATTTAAGCGAGCTATGCCGTAGATGATGTTACGGTTCCTCGCTCTCCTTCTCTCCTTGCTGAAAATCGATTTTTGGAGTTTGCTGAGCGTAAGTATCAAAACGGAAGACTGCTCGCGCGAGTCGAAGCTATCGAGAAGCTATACTTGGAAAACGTCGAGCTATGTACAGCATTTACTCACACGATGCCGAGTATAGGATCTCACAAGCACACGAGTATAGCGGCATCATGCGCGGCTTGCTTTCCTCACTCCTCCTTCTCTCTATCTCTCTCTCTCTCTCTCTCTCTCTTTCTATCTCTGTTACGCTGCGTGAAGCGTTTCGGGGGTTGGTCGAGGGTGGTGTGAGTATGTGGGGGTTGAAAGGCGTTGCCAGGCAACTGCCAGCTTGGTTCGCTCTCGGTAATGGCCGCCACACACGTCACATACACATACTCCCCCCTCCTTGACCCCCTTATCCACCCCCTGCAGCAGATAGAGAGAGAGAGAGAGAGGGAGAGAGAGAAAGAGATAGATAGAAAGCAGCCCTTCGTCAAAGATCTACGCTTGTATAATACATATCGTCGAGGCCTACTACAACTTCTACTATTAGCATTCGTAGGGATGGTTGTATTGCTACTGTCAAGACGAGGTCGTCTGAATTCTTAAATTTCAGAAAGCCCGCATATACGCGGATGTAGGCGTATACGTGTTAAGGGACCGAACTCGTCTGTCATTACTGCCGTGACTGTCTCGAGCACTGCTGCTGTTGAAACCAGTCGACGAACGAACTTCTTTTTACATTTTTTGCCCCGGGTATCAGCCTTCAGATATAAAAGTTTGCTCGTACTACTTCTGGATTTCTTTATTTCCGTCAAACTAGACCTACTTTCGTTATTTCAATAACAATCGCAAACATTGCTTACAAATAATTATTTTTTTTTTAAAACGTTACAAATGATAAATAAGTACTACGGTACAATAAAGTAACGTCCCATAAATTGAATTATTACAATAAACACTTAATTTACTACTACAAGAGTTTTGTCGTGAAAATATCAAATAAATTTTTTCTTTCCTAAAAAATATTTCATATATAAATATCCTTAAAAATCTATCATTGAATATTGTTAATACCTTTTTAATCAAGAATTTAGAATACAAGGAAAGTTTAATGAGAGGCAATGATTAATCACGTGAATGATAATAATAAGAGGCTCCATATACTGATAAATTAATTGTCGGGCGATAATGGCAAGAAAGGGGGTTAGTAAGGCAACAGTTTAAAGCGTCGATGGAAAAAATGAATGGGAAACGGAAGAGGCTACGAGAGGGTTAATTGTCGTGATTGTTCTGAGCGCGGCTGCGCACTGAGCCACTGTCGGGGACGATGATCGGATATTACCGAAGACACGTCCTTCGTTAGGTCGGACAGCTGTCGTGGCACTTATGCAAATGGCGAGTACCCGACTCGCAGACCAGCTGAGCATCTAGGCATTTATACGCGGCGTTTCGGTGACAAAATTTGCATCTGACGAATCTCTCCCCGAGATTTATTCGTTCTCCTCCCATGTTTTATTGTCCTCGGGTCTTATTTTTCTTCGCTGAGCGCGTTTTATTAGCCGGGTAGGGCTTGTGCTCCTGTCTATTTTTGATGGCGACGAACGGTCTCGCAGTTCCATCAGAATATCCCGCCTGAAATTTGACGAAACTGTCCTCGCAATACGCCACGAGCGATTTTTATCTTGGAAGAGTTTTCGTCGTTAAAAAAAAAAAAACGCATTTTTAAAAATAAATGGAGTATGTATTATTGATATCGAGTTGTTGCGGAAGTCCCGTTACTATGAAGAGAAAGTCATGCGGCCTACATGTTAAAAATGTGTATGGAAAATCAGTTATGCGTCTAAATGATTCGTAAGCTTCGAAGACATCAAATCGTCACTAATTGCATTATAACTATAAAGAAGCATTATGATTTTTAAGAATGCCCCTGAATCACAAATTCGTTTCGCAAAAAAATCTTCCAAAAACAAATTAAAAAAAAAGAGTTTCTACTTGTACCTCGCTTTGAAAAATCACCTGAATCCATCTCCGAAACGTCGATTGAGCGAGCTACAGTGACAGCTCATTGATAGCAGTTGCTTTTTTCCACGAGTGGAAAAAAAGAGTTGGAGAAGGGGTGGAAATGAGAGGGAGAGGCGGGGTTGTAGCGCAGTCGATCGTATTAGGAGTTGAACAATACTGTCATGCAAATACATAACTGAGCGACGTCCCAAAACGTACGAGGATGCCGATTTGCATATTTTAGGTGCACGCCGTGACGGAGAAAATTAGGGGTAAAAAGCAAGAGCGAGAGAGAGAGAGAGGGAGAAGGAGCGGTTTGTAAAGAGTGAGGCACAAAGCCGGATATGTAAAACGGAAAAATGAGAACAGTGAAGGAGCGGACGTCGGGGATGCATTGAGGATAAGTGAAAAATTGAAAAGAGAGGTTGAAGAGTGTAGAAGATAGAGGAGACAGACTACCTGATTATTCTAGCCCTTGACGATGTATGCATGAGTACAAGGCTTTCAGAAAGCTCCTCGTTTTTCTCATCATGGATTGGTCCGCGCCAAAGTGGTCTGTATCGCATCGGATTTGTACATATTTGCAAATATATTTATCTGCTCAGAAAAAAGAAGACAGATAAAGCGTCCGGTAGCAAACGGAGCACAAGAGGGATGAATGCTATAGAAGTTAAAAGGCCAAATGAAAAGCACGCGCTCGATATTCGTCTGCTAAAGTCGCTGAGCCGCAGCCAATTTAATGATCTCATACATATATACATATACATACATATACATAAGCGCGTAACTACACGTCTGTCCCATGCCTTTTCGTTTAATTTATTTTGCCCGCTCTCTCTCTCTCTCTCTCTCTCATCTCTCACTCACTCTACGTCTGTTTCCATCTATTCCATCTCAGTTTTACTATTATTTGGAAACTGTCGTTTTCCAGTGTCGTTTATTTATTGCAATTTTTCGAATTTTCGGAACGTGTTTACATTGAAAAAAAATAATAAATAACAAAACAGACCAATGAACAATTTGATTCTAGAATATTCTGTTGAAAAAACAAATTGACATCGGCGATCGTAAAAATAAAAATGTAAAATATATCGCATACACGTGATAAATTTTGCATTTTCAATTAAACGCACTACACTTCCAATATAATTAATTTAAAAAATTGAAACCAATATGCATTTAACATTAAAGATTCATAAATGTAGTATTTTATCGATACCCTATCTTATGAAGGAAAATTGTTTTAACGTACCTATAATTCTGTTTTTTGATTACATAGTTTACAAAAATTTTATTTGGATATTTACTGTATATTTACTAAATTTTTACTATTAGTTAATTAATAAATTTTTACTATTTCAGTAAAGTTTTTTAAAGTTTGAGTTCTTTTATTTTTTTAAATTAAACGTGAAAGCAAGATTAATGAGCAAAATAGTTTCTGTTATTATATAAAGCGATTCGTTTATAAAATTTCGATTGAATAATTATTAAATAATTCAACAAAAATCTAGATGAAAAATCATAAGATAAAAGTAAATTATAATTTTACTGGATATAAATCATGAAAATCATGTCAATCATAAAATTAACAACGATAAATTGGTTAAAATTGAATTTCGTTTAAAAATTTTTTAATTTCATAATAAACAATACTGATCTTATATATTTTCTGTACCTATGTTTATGTTGTTCATATTTGTAACAAATTTTTATTGTATACAATGGCAAATTTTTATTTTAAGCCGAATAGCTATAATTTAACATAGTAATTTTTTACATAAAAGGTTGAATACTTGATAAGCAATATTTAACTTCATTAAAACAAACTAAATGAATAAATGACTATTTGTAAATATTTATTTAATGTATTTGTACAATGTTGTATATTAAACAAAATCAATCGATATATTATTCAGCTCCGATTTTGCAATAATTGTCTTTCATATTATTGTACTAAATCTAAGCACCACCAGAAATGATAGAAGGGTCGAGGGAAATCCAGGGCACAACATTTTTTAGGGAAGTCGAGGACGTTATTCGACACCGGGAGTTTCATCGTCGCTCCATCGCATTCGTTTATACCGTGAGCACAAAAAATGCATACATTAAAGAAAAAGAATGACGAAGGTAACAACAGAAGCTCGCAACCGAAATCTCCTTTGATTTATCGGGCCGACGCACAGCTCGGCGCCGCACCGCGAAAGCGGCCAATGGGACATGACGCCACTCCAGAGTCTACCCAGGTATACCAGGATCGAGAGAGAGAGAGAGAGAGAGAGAGAGAGAGAGAGAGAGAGAGAGAAAGAGACAAAAAAGCGCGGGATCGGGGTGAGCCGGTCGGAAGCCTAGGCGAACTAGGGCCAGAGCCACGAAAGGTTAGTGTCTTGGAACAGCTGGGCCCGAACGGGTCACGGAGAAAGTGCGTCGTTACTCGTCTCCCAGTCGTTGCCTCCGATCTCCGTGGAAGGAGTCCGCGAGTTGCCGACGTCCCATCACCCGACCATCGCAAATCTCGATATGGAAAATACTGCGGAACGCTCAAATGTAACTGTCAATTGCAGCGGGCTTCCGCCAGTCCTCCATTTGCTTCTCACCCCAGGACCGACGCCGACCCTATCGACACATCCCACAACAGCGTCACCGCCGTTGAGGCTCTGCCGACCCCCCGAGCGATCGTCTGGGCGCGGCTCGACCCCGCGCTAAGTCTGACGTGCCGAGGTGCCGGGTTTTATCAAATTTGCGAGCCCCGGGACTCGAGCACGTGCTCCCGACTGGTTTCTTAGCTGCCCCGGGTAAGGACGCGATCGGGAACTCGAGCTCCGATCCTTAGCGGCTCTTCATAGAGGTGAGAAAATTGATCGCAAGTGCGCGTCACCGAGATAAAAATTTGGACCCTTCATTGCATCCGGCAAAGATTCCTTTTGATGCTGTTGTGCCGCCGCTGCCGAATGTGGCTAAGTTTGCAAAAAACAACCACTACAAAAGTTAAATTGCAGTTTCAGTTGTTCGAACGAGCTTTAATTACCGAGAAAATTCATAGTATTATTAGCGAATGTGAATACGAAAGCGATGCGACGATTTTTTATCAATGTACTAGGAAAACGAAATTCATTTATATCAATGCTGTGGAGATTATCTTGTGATATTCACGTACGAAATGAAAAGTGCGGGTTAAAAATTTGATCCAGACAGTAATAATAATCTTTGAAGAAGAGATAAAAAAATTATTGCTATTTATTATTTATTACTTTATGTTGAATAAATGTGCTTTAATTTATATAGTAATTATTGTCATGAATACTTTTTTTAAACGTAATTATATAATGAGATCGTATACTTTAAAAGAAATTGAAACATGTCCGTAAATATAAACATTTAATAAATAGGTTACCTTTCAACATGGCATTGTATTTTGTGCAAACCCTTTGTACAATTATTACATACAGTTTATTTTCAACATTGTCAGCTACAGATTGGTAGTTACATAAAAGTATAAAATAAAGAAAAAAATTAAAAAATGATGGATAAAAATACGATGATATTCTTATCGATACATAAAATTTCAAAGATACGTTTAAATAATTAACAAATTATTTGCTTCAATGTAAAATGCGAGTTTTCATAAAATTTTACCAAAGCTTTGTCAGCTATTGACATATTGCTTATTATTAATTAAAACTGAATAATAAAAGATATGATTTTCAGTTTATAAATGAAAAAGTTGTGTAAATATATTAAATGATTATTTACCGTTTCTTTGGAAAAATTCAAATAAATAAATGCTGAAAGCGTTTAATTTGAAATGATTTTTTAAAGATTTGTCGTAGAGATCGCTAATGTCTACGAAGCCGTAAGTAAAACACATAAGTTGGTATGAAAGAATTGAAGTCAAAATATGGTTAAGAGAATTCATAAATTAAACCTACGAATGCCTGGAAGATATAGCAGCTCTTAAAATGCGAGTAAAACTGGGAAAGCCAGATTTCCGCATTTTGTGTTCAGAACTATGTTACCCACTGCGTAAAGGAGTCTATTTCCTTTCCAGTTTTCAACGTGGCCACGATTTTTCACTACATTTGCCAACAAATGCGCTCTAGTAGCTCCCCAACCTCTCCAGGCCAAAACTCACGCTCCCGCATCCACAGTCACAGATCTTAGATGCAAATTACAGCCCTGATGCTGGCAATTTCGCGTAACATTATCCTGACCCTCGCGGGGGTGTTGCCGTGTTTGGTCTTTCTCCTTACTACTCTCACGTTACATTATATAACTAACAGGAAATGAGAGAGAGAGAGACAGAACAATAGTTGCTCCAACGCATTAGCCAACTCGTTAGATTCTTGCAATATTCCATGCATATACGTGTATTTGTAAAATTCAAGTGTACATGAAGAAAGATTATTTCATACAACTCCATTTTACTTGGCTTTTGTATTTACTACATCGTTAAGTGTATTCTTTTATACATTTATAGTGCGATAATCACAGTGCAAAGTTCGCTGCCTTGAACTTCAGCTGCGGTTGAGAGGGAAAACATCGAGATACGCGAGTAAGATATATTACGCAGCTTAGCACGACACTGACGTATAGAAAAATAGGGGAATTCATTTAGGAAAGGAAAAAGAGTAAAAATATGGATAACCGCATAACAGGATGCATTACGGTAGAAGTAGAAAGAATGCTGAAAACACCAAATTTTTTACAAGTTTTTACAGATATGAAAATTCTTAACATTTTACGAGAATGTATATATATCAAGAAAATCGACAAACTTCCAGATTAAAAAAGAAAAAAATAAGATGAGGAATAAGAAGAAAAGTAAGAGCAAGAGTGAGAGAGATATGTATAAAAGTCAATATTTCGTTGTCTTAACTTTTAGAGACATAATGCGATATCAGTTGGGTGACTTTACCTGTATATATTAGATCTTTTATTTACTTCCAACTTTGCTCCTTGAGTTTTTACATATAATTTTGATAATATGCAAGAATTCAAGTGATGTACTATATTACATAAAAGTTTATGGGTATAAATTACTAATATTTCATTGAGTATTAAAATTGATTTGAATTTCCAATTAAATTTATTAAAATTTACCTATTTGTATAACAATGCCGTTACAAATTTCAAAAGTTTTTAAAATTCATTAATTTTTTTTACAAAAGAATTTATTTTTTTTTTTATTAAAAAAAAACTGTCTGTAAGAGCATTTCATATATAATAAGATTACTTTAACATGTATTTATAATGAGTTTTTTTTATTAAAGATTTCATTAAAAAATTAAGCGGCGAAGCACGATTATTTATCAAGATAAATACGTCGATTGTAATAAAAATAATATGTAAGAGTGGAGAGTCTTGTCAATAAATAAAAACGTCTTTGAAAACATTCAACTTAAGCTATACGTAGATAGGGATATCGTTTTCTTTAAACTTCGAAACAGCAAGGAAATATAGAATCAAGTGCACGAAAAGAGAAATGAAGGACGTGGACCAAAGGACGTGTAAAGCACGCAAGCGATGGCGAGGGGTATTGAGAGTACCGGAATTGTCAATTTCATAGTCGAAAAAGGGAGCCCGTATTCAGTTCGCCGGGAGATATTTGCCTCGCGGTAGAGTTTCCGTTGTCCTTTGGTCTCTCCTCCCCATAAACGTGCGCGCACTTTAAGATTGTTACAGCGACCATTTTCGTGCTTTAGCCAATAAGAAAAGAAAGAATGTGAGACGTCGAGAGTCACTCAAAGAAAGAGAGAGAAAGAAAAAAGAAGCGATAGCATACAAAATTCTGCCATATTAATATTATTATTAAACATTGCAGTGCACGAGGATTATGCACACATTCACATATTCCGAACTATCGGAGTCATCTTGCATATCTATTCAGACATCCAGAGGGATATTCCTTGACATCAGCCAGCTCTTGCCTTTTTTGCATACATTGATTCAACTTTCCTCGACCATGTCCTTCTCTCTGATTCTTTTTCACACGCATTCGAATCGAGGATGAAGTAGAAGCACAGGCAAAGCAGTCACAGAGCTAAGGGAGGTGTCGACGACGAGACTAGTGTCAAATCCGGACAAGTATAGGACCGGATAATGTGCAATACTCACACGCTATCTATTCCGTGGGATCTTTCGTAGCTTATATTCACTCGTATGCAAATCTTGAGCTATACTTGATTTCACACAAGTAAATTACAAATATGTAGAGAGGAAGAAAGAGAAAGAAAGAAAGCGCGTGATGTTGCGCTTCACATTTTTTCATTGTCTACTAAAGTATTTCTTATATTCATTTTTGTTTCTATTTTACTCCCGACTCTCTCCGACAAAAACTCATTTTGTTGCAGGAACCTCTTTCAACTCGAACATAGTAGGATTACTTTAAGAATATTTTTTTAAGTAAGGAAGGTCTACAGTGATAAATTTGATAAATACTTCGTGGTATCTCTGTCTCTTTTTTCTCCGCATATCTTTATCTGTATTTTTGTCAAATTCGCATTAACAAACATTATTGCTTAAAAAAATTAATCTTATTAGCTTAAAGAGTCTTAAAATCCAAATAAATACCCTCGATAGTCATTATTCAAAATTTTTTTATGAAAATATTGCACTTATTACGGAACAAAAATGATAATTTAAACAATATGTTACGTGGTAGTTAAATTTTTATATTTTACAAAAGGCTTTTCATAAATTAAAAAAATATTGTAAATAATCAAATTTTGATAAAATCCAAAATATATTAAAATCTAAGATATATTGTATGAATTACTTTTTCGATGACACCATTCGAGAGGCAAAAGGAAAAATTTGTTTGAAAAATAGAAATATACAAATACTAAGCTTTTTATTCTATTCCTCTGTCATCCATCATATCTTTTAGTCTTAGTCTGTCATGGCGTCTGCACCCCTTTGTTTCAGCATCGAATCGGAACACGTTGAAATCGCCCCTCTTCGAACAAGAAAGCCCGCGTCATGCCGCCATGTGGCTCAAGTAAAATAGAGATTATAATATTTTGGCGGCCGAAAACCACTCGTTTCATATTTTTTATAGCAAAATTGCTGTGCTCTCGACAATTTACTGCTCTACATCGATGGCACGCATGTACTTTCCGCAGATGTACGATCGTATTTTTGGGCATTCATAATATGTAAATTACAAGCTACTCTAATGAGGTCATAAAAAATTAAAAATTTTTTATTCAACCGCGAAAATATTTGTTGTTTATATATGTTAAGGAAAATGTATAAATTATGGAATGGTAGTAATAATGAAATGTCATTTTAATTTATAAAAAGTTAAACATATTTTATTTTAAAGAAATAAATTATTTTTGTTTTATGTTATTAAAAACATCATGATAATCATACAAAATTAATAATTATAAAAAAATGTAACATAAGACACCACCACCATATTTTTCTGTAGTTCATTGCTTTTCCATTAAATATTTTTTGATTTATCTCCGCAAATTAACAATTATTCATTAAATCTACATATACAAATGTTTCTACCGAATTCACATAACACTAATCTACTTAAAATGATTGTCTAATGAAGCCGTTTTTAATCACAATAGTATGGAATCATTGTCCACCGACCCAATGAATAAGAGATCCACTCTCCATCGTGTTCATTACCAAAGACTTAGTTTTCTATTCAATAACTTCTAGAGAATTTCTCGTACGTACGATAGAAAAAGGAGAATGGAAACAAATATAAGATGACTGCCAGGGGGATTTACAACCGCGCCCCCGGCCCCGAAAGGGAATTCGCAATTTTCGAAAATGACGTGTAAACGAGGCGAGCGTCGCGCGAGTGCGCGGAAATGAAACTACGGGAGCGAGGCGCACAGCGACGAATAACGTGCCAAAGTGCGTCGCGGATTCAATTCTGTTATTGGCGCGGTAGATTTACCAAGGCGCTCCCCGGATGTAAAGGGCTCTCCTTTTTACGATGATTTGATTTCCACGAGGAGCGACCCGCGTGACAGCCAACGAGTTGTGACATCTTATATAAAATTGGAGCACCGCTGTCTGCCCCTTATGTAATATGCGCATGCATTCTCACAATGACTGGTAAAAGAAATTGGTGTCTTGAATAATAACGTCGGGGTCTCACTCGTTTCTCCTTATATCGACTGTCGATATCGACTGGGAATTATGTGAAAAATTGTTACTAAGCGTTAAAGTTATAAGGGGTACCGAGTGCGATTTTAATTTAATCTATTCAAAAATTTACTCTTTGGGTACTTTTATTTCACAAAGATCGCTTTTTTCAAATATCTTACACTTTGTCCGCTCAAGATGTTAAAGTTATTAGTGTACGAGTTTCATTGTATTTTACTCCTAATAGTTAATTATAAAGGTTGTATTAGATTTACGTACTAGTTATTTGAAAATATCTAAAATTTCATTCAAATTTTTCATTAAAAAGAAAATCTTATTTTATCATTAAATCATTTATCCTAAAATATATAGAACCTTAGTAGAAAAAAAGACTACTTGTATACTTATTTATGCAAATTTGAATAATAAAAAAAATGATGTATCAGATAGAAAATTTATAAAAAAATATTTTTAAATTCTACGGTATCGCGAAATGTATAGCAAATACAACATATAAATAGAAAATAAAAATGGCATCAATCAATCTCAAAAATCCAAACCTGCCCAATAATACTTCTTTCTTAAATATTAAGAAGAGAGAAAAAGATAGAGACAGGATTCCGATGTATTGCGTACATGTTTGCAGAAAAAAGAAAAGCATTTCCAGAAATTCGTATGTATGGAGACGAGTTTATCGTGTACTCACGCCCGTACCAAGAGAGCCATAGAAGAAAAACTCATTCCTGTCAGTTTTTGTGTATCACACAAGAATGTGCATGGGAAATTGGTATGGAAAACATACATGCTTTCATCTACTCTTCCCTCTTTTCTTCTTCTCTTGCTTCACTATCTTTAATGATTTTTTTCGTTCTGTATGCAAAAAGGCAGCCTTTTTGCTGCGACTGCTATGGAGAACGCTACATAGATCCGACTGTATAATAAAGTAAATTTTCAGCGTGACACACCCGTTAGGAGGTAAAATTCAAGCACTGAAACCGTCGGTTCTGCAACTTGATCCTGCTTTAGTTTCGGTGCCCTAAAATCGTCTATTCCATTTTTCTATTTGACTAAAGTAACTTTGCGCCTTTCGTATTAGGTAGAGATACAAGGTATTGTAAATGGAGTCGGGTATATTATATAATAAAATGTTTTAAAATGAAGAAATAATTTAAACAAAAATACTTTTTTTAAGTATTGATATATATTAAAGTTAAATGTTCAATATTGTGCATTTGGTGTTAAATTTTACCTATCTTATGCTTCATTCGATGATATTATTTAAAAATATTATTTATCATTCATGTTTTTGTCTGAAAATAGCGTATAACATAAATATTTTTTTTTATCCTTTAGAAATTTTTTTAAAATAAACATTGGAAAAACATATTTATCCCTAAAAACATAATACCTTTACGTGTATCATTATAATACTGCGCTTTAATGTATAATGGCTTTTTCGTATACATATAGTCGTATATGAGGCAAATGCATTATTGTAGAATAGAACAAACCGAATAGATAATTTCATTTTCAAAATTATTTTTAAAATAAAAATTCAAAAATTTGCATGAAATTCACTTATTTCTTAAATAATGCCTTTTTCTGGAATCGTGCAGTAGAACAAGTCGACGAATGTCAGACAACAAATATTTTGCCGGAAGTGAACCTTCGACTTAATATCGTTTGTTATGAAAACGCGCAGATAAGTCTCTGTTTTTTCGGATCATGCGATACAAATATATAAATATATATATAACAAGGGTATATAACATTTCCGCGTCTATTTCAAGTCACTTGAACGGTTTTCCGTCAACCATATAAAAGTGGTACAGACTCAAACAGACACGTAATCACACCTACAAATATGCAAGCAAAAATATCCAAGTAGCCAGAAAAAGATACAAGCTTAGATAGACAGAGAAGATGAGAGATAACTATGGTAGAGTATCTGCGCATCTCGCGCGAAACGTAATGGCGTAGCTTCCTCTTCCTATGCGTTTTATCCAAGCCAAGCCAACCGCAACGTATAGGATCCTTCTCAAGGCATACATATTTTTCAGACATCTTCGTCCTCCTCTTTTTCTCAACTACGTTGTCCTTTTCATCCTCTTCTAACGCTCATTTCTATTTTCCACTCACTCTCGCTTATTCTCTCTCTATCTCTTTTTCTCTCAAGCTTTAGGTTTCTCCTTTTGGAATTCTTCCACCTTGAAACACCACATTCTCGCATTCTTTCAAAATACGGCATATTACGTGCACACAAGACTTGCAGAAAGGCGATACCAGGCAAAATCCACAAAATGAGACTTTCTCTCCTTGTCTATCTCGCTCTTTCAACCTTTACTCGAAATATCTTTCTCGGTGTCTTTATATCGATATAACTTGGACCCTCTTATTCTCTTTGAGACCAACTAAGCCAAGTAAAATTTGCGATTTATGCAATTTCAGTATCATTTCCTACTTTTCTTCGTCGCTGTTTTTTGTTATGAGGCACGCATAAATATTTCGATGGCGATTTATACGTTTATGGAGCTTCGATAATGTTTCCGAGATCCAACGAATAATTATATTTTATCGAAAAAACTTTTTAATATCACCATTATTCTTTCTCGAATCCCGATCATCAACAATTTTCCATTTTAGAAGCGTAATGATACTTATAAGTACAAGATCATAACCGTTGAGACGAAAACTAGGCTTTAGAGGCAAACGCAAGTGATAATTACGTTAAATTTTCGTAGAATACTTGATCTACTGCCAGATATATCCATACACTTATTTACATATACATAAGACAAAAACGAACGCTCAATTTTATATTTGTAGGTATAATTTCGAAAGTAGGGAGTGAGAAGTAATAAAGATGAAAACGAAGACGGCTTGACGGATCGCATCCCTTACTGCACTGAACAAGCATTAAGGAAGTTAAAAGATAAACATAGATCGTTGAAGAAAGGATGAAAAGAAAAATATTTTTAAAGAATGTTTCTAAATGGAACTTTCATATAGATTTATAATACCATTCTATTGAAAAATCGACTATTTCGGTAAACTTGATGTTTTCAATTTCAGGCTTTTTCATTTACTTACAAGATTTATAGTCTACTTTATCATAAAATTAACGCTTAAAAATATGTTTAATGAAATTACTTATTGTATGTTAAATTAATTTATTTATTTGTTCTTTATTTTTATATAAGGTTTTATTATTTTAATAACATTAATAAAATATTAAGCTGTTATATAACTAAAACTACACAAGGCCTTACATATGTTTCTTAAAAAATGATTAATCGACATTACTTCCTACAAGGATTGATATTTAATTTTATGTGGTTACACATTGTACGTTCGCAGTAATCCCTTATATCCTTTACATTCCCTCCTTAGACTCATTTATATTAATATATTTTTAAAAATGACTACACCTTTTTTTAAAATTTGGTTTTATAAAGCAAAATCGATTCCATCATTTTTCTATTTTCATGATATCTTCAAAATATTTTAGAGTATACAATATGCTAGTCTATTTATATTTATCTAAAATTTAAAGAAAAAAATGATAATAATTATATTAATTTATGTTCAAATTTATTTACATTTTTGTGATATTTTTTTGACATTTCAAATAATGCGCAAATTTTCCTCTACTTATTGCCTTAATATACAACTATATGGTTTTCTGTAATTACTCTGAGCATCTCATCTATTTTTATCCCCAACTCCGGAATTTTACAAAAATTATTGAATAACGTGATGAACACGTTCGCCTGCATCTGTTTCGGTCTAGAGGCGAGGCGAGGCGAGGTTCAAATCCGTACCGTGATAAATACCACGATCAAAGTCAGTGTTATTTTTTGACAAGTGTCTAAGCAGGATTCAGCTGAACCCATTAATCAAGTGGACAGCTTATTGTTTTCCATGCGGCAACCGTATCCCTTATCTCTCGGGCGCGCTCGTCTTTGGTGGTTTTCCGGGGAAGATCCTTAAAAATTCGCATGTATTATAACGACGTATGCATGTATGCGCGACGGATGAACGATGATGCCTGATATTAAGAACTCGCTCTGTTATCCAACGCGAAACCGTTGGGTCGCTGTCGTGGGATGAAACGACGGGAGGGAATGGATGAGACGCCAAAGGGCGAAAAGGAGAAGAGGATGATATCATCGGGCTATACGTCCGCCTGCTTACGATAAGGATACGTACTCCTGTATACGCGAACACCGTATATTCGGGATGCTTGATCCTTTATCCCGGGAGACAGTCTTCAACTCGTGGCCCGAAGACGATGGGGACGTGTCTACTTGTCGTTTAGATGGAAGGTAGTTTCGTGCGACGTGGATTTGAATGCAGACTCGAAATTCTTTGATATGCCCAGGAGAAAGGGAAGGCAGATATATTAAAAGACACTATATTTTCTGAGCGGATTTATGGCAAGCCGTGAAATGAGGATATTCTCTGTATTATTCAATGATATATGTGAAATTACATTTGAATATTTATTTTTCATGGAGCTAGGAATTTATTTTATGCATAATGCAAAACATACGATAGTCTAGGAATGTAAGCTTAAATACGAAACATTTGTGATAAAATTAATTTTTGATACTGTATCAGAATAATAATACAATAGTGTAATGTATACCTTTGAAATCTGAGTCCAAATTACAATTATTTTATTTCTGGCAATTTGTATCCTTGAAATGATTTTTCTAATCACTGACAAATAATATACTGAATATGTATTGAAAAAATAAAAATATCCACTATCCCAAGTATGTTTCGTTTTTTTTTTAATTTGATGTGTAATATTACTCAAATTATTACTTTATTTAATTATTACTCAAGTCCGAAATAATAAATCATTGTATTCTTTTAAAAAATTCAATATCTTATAGAGTAACAAATGAAACTTAAAAAAATGTATTTTGATATGACAGTGATCGAGATAACCGAAAAATTCATTGTCAAGAGTTCATATTTTCTTTTATTAGAAAATAAATTTTGTTTCAAAAATAATAAAAATAATAACACAAGTTTGCTTTGCTTCAATATATGTACAGATTTTAAAAAGCTTTGAAAAATTAATTTTAAATTTTACAATATCAAATACATTACACAAGAGTGATTATTTTTAAAAAGCAATTTTTAAATTTTGTTAGCAAGCCATATATTTATGATTATTTTCTAAAATTTTATCGTAAAAAATATGTTACAACGAAATCTAAAAGATTTTTACATGGTACATGCAGAATCTCTCTTTCTTTCCCATCGACTTATCCATGGGTCTTCACCTCTGCACATATTCCAGCATCTTCGATATCTCATTACTTTGGAAAAATCCCTCTTTGGTCGTATCTCTTCATTTTTCTCATCCGCACTCTCTCTTACTCTCTTCTTGCACACACATATATAGTCACATACAATGTGTCTACAGTTCTACTATTTCTCTGGTACTTGTTTTCTTTTATATATGTTATTATTATTTATACTTCAGTTATTATGCTCGAATTGTCGGTGCTTTATGGTAACCAGCTGATTTTTTCGAGGTAAAATAAGTGGGTGATGAGGATTTACTCGGTATAGCTTAAAGACGACATCTTGAGGTTTTATGTATACGACCACGTGTACGCGAAGATTCGTGGCAGAGAGATTACTCTGTGTAAATTGAATATATCCTAGCTTATTAATATAGCACCAATTCCATAGAAAAAAATACACTGGAAGTATCATTTTGATGAATATTGGGTTATGATCGAACTTTAATAAATTTTGATCGGATAAAGTAATGAAAGTAAAAGATATTCATTTTATAAAAAAATAAAATAAAATAGGTGAAATAAGAATATTTTTATTTTATTTTAAAATTTAAATCAATTTTCAAATTTTATTAGAAAACATTGTACAATTGTATAAGATCGTCAGTAGTATTATCATCATCCATTCATAAGATTTTAATAAGTTTTTCGAAACTTACGCGACGAAAATTATTTTTTCAGTATTTACTACATAATTAATCAAAATTCGGTTCACAATATTCTTTATATCAAAAAAACTTTTTAAGAATTTTTTATTAAATTAACTTTCGGATAATATTAAATTGAAATTAGTACAAAAGTATTTCAGAATATGTATAAGAAAGTTTTAATGAAGACTATTACGATTTTTAAAAGAGAAAAGTCTAACCAATTCGACAAAGCTTCTTTGGTGTACTACTCGATACAAATGAAATAGGAGAAATATTTCTTCAACGATCCGGGAAAGAGGAAAAAGATTCAGGAAAATCGGCTTTTGCATCAAGACATCGTAATTTTGTCAATTCAGGGTTTGACTTTTACGCTCCTGATGCGGCCTACACGCCAGGATACATCGAGTCCTGGACGCAGAGCACGGAGGAACAAAGGAAGAAAGACAGTTCCAGAGAATCCGCCTCATTTCCGGCGCTACTCGTGGCGTAAATTCAGATTTATTGAAATCGAAGGATCGCGAGTGTCATTTCTCCTTCCAACTACCTTTCGTCTGTATCGAGCAAAGCGGCCTCGGCGCTGGCGTATCGAGAGAGCGAAATAAGATTTTGCGTATTCCGACAGCCGTCAGGACCATTACTGACAGAGAAACATGGCGAAGAAAGGAAGCAGCCACATCCAGCAGAGATTTTAGCTACGAACATGGCTTGAGGTGCGGAACTAGTAGACGAATTTAACGGAAAAAAGCAAACGGCGTAATTGATCTGGAAGAAGAAGAGGAGAAAGAAAAGAGAGAGATAGAGAGACGGAGAACGAAGAGCAGGAGCTGAGCCTATATTTATACGAATGACGGAAAGCGCGTCAAGCTCAGAGGATCAGAGTAAGAAGGATTTATAAATGGAGAGAAAGAGCAGCAAAGACTTGTTTCACAGTGCGGCATAGATTGCTATTTTAAAAATTGATACGTATTCGTGAGTAGCCAATACCTGTATATTATCTCATCGCCTGCTTATGAGGTGTGTCATGCAGTTTATTTAAAGCATTGACGAATGCAATTTACCAAATGCTCCTGTCACTGGCGTGTGTGATATTAATGGTAACAACGACAACGACAACAAAACCACTAAAAATACTTATGAAATATATGAAAGACCAAACGAAAAAAAAACATTTCATATCAGAAATATAAATAAAGGAAGTAAGCGAGAAAATATGAAATAAATTGAAAGCTATTAAAATAGTATAAGGATCGAATGGTTGTTTTAAGAATTCCTTGAGATTTAACTTGATCCAGCTAAAATTCACTTATAAATTATTAATCGCATTCCTTTTTGCAAGGTAAAATCAATTTGCCTCGGCAAATTTGATTTAGGCACGGGTATTTTCGTTTGCGATTTCACGATGGTCACAGAAGGTGCAGTCGTAAGAAATATGAAAGCCAAGAAAAGTTTAACTGGGATAACTGGGTCGCCGCCTTCAGGACGAAAAAAATCACGCCTACTTATGCAACGCGAAGTAACAAAGAAAACAACTGAAACGTGAATAAAGACATATCAGATTAATTTGAACCACCATAAAAATACTGGTAATTTTACATGACCAACTATATATAATAGTTATATAAAATGAAAGTCAATTTACAAGAAGCTTTAAAAACTTTAATTTTTTAAGTGGAGAAAAATTGAAAAAAATACTGTACTAAAAGTAATTAATGATAAGGCTCGAGTCACTCGAATATTTTTTTCATTTTTTCAAACATATGTACAATGTTGTTTAAGCTGTAAAATTGTTAAAAAATAAAAAAATTGTTAAAAATAAATAAATTATATTTAAAAGTACCGATGATTTTAAAAAGTATTGGGAGAAAATTTTATAAATTTCGAGAAAAATCATTTAAAATTATGTATATGAATTGAAACGCACGAACTACTTGGTGAAAGAAGCTGACATCTATTAGTCTAATTATTATAGCATAATATTCAAAGCGACCTGATTTTATATTGAAGATAGTAATTTTGTAATGGCACAGCAACATACGTCGATGATTCATCGTTAGGACAGGCCAATGAATTTCTGCATGCATGGGTTTTTTTATCGAAGGCTTTACAAGACTCGGATTGCGTCGTATGTCATGCGTGTGGTTGATTACCCTCGCACTCGTATACATACGTGCATGTGTGTTATTCATGTGTTTTGTGGAAGGCAGCCTCCGAGGCGTACGATGTAAAAAAAAGGGTCTAAAGCAGAACAGGAGAAAAAATCCCTTCTATCGTGGAGAAAAGTCGTACACGCGGGGTCTCAGGAAGACCGTCGACGCCAGTTTCTTAGGGTCGGGTCAAACTCCCTCAAAGGGTGTAGCAAAGAACGAACGCACGATCAGCGCTTTTTTACGAACCGAACTGTCGATGTGCGTGAGGGTAAGAAAAATAAAGGGATTGGCCGGGGAGGAACGCTTGAGATATTCCATGGGCACCAATAGGGATGAGATGATGAAAAATAAATTTGTTCGATTTAAATTACATTTTGTTGCGGAAGAGCCAAGGGAGTGTGCATTTTAAATTTTCCATTTTATTTACATGACGGGCAATGCCAATAAAAAATAATTGTTGTATTATAAATATTGGTTGCCATTATGTTCGCTCCGTTGGAGGACAAATTTCGTTCAAAGCGAAACAAATACCTTTATGTTTATTGTAAATTATAGTAAACGCCATTTTTTAAATTCAATTACCTTCAATGAGTTTTTTGTGAGCTTCCGATATACGCTTATTATTTAAAAAATTAATAAAAACAATGGTAAAATGTAATATGATGAACATTTTCACGAACAATATATTAAAATATTAATATATCCATACATTTTTTGACTTACGTAGTAAAAAAGATTCTACAGTAACATCGATGTTTTTAACTCATCTGCAATAAAATAAATATTATTTCAACGTATAGATGACTACATTTGAAACGAATTCATCGTTTATTAATTAAATTTTTATATAAATGGTCAGTCTGGATAAAGTGTCATAAATATTTTATAAAAATTCCATTTTAATTTGAACATACAAAATAACTACATTATTTTGAGTGCATTGCTGGTATTAATAGTTCAAATAATGTTTAAATGATTATAAATGTCTCTTTTGATACAAATGAAAAAAAAAGAAAAAATATAATAGACAAAAGAATAAAAAAATTAACTAATTAATCTCCTATCTGCGGGAATTAGCTTTCTGTCATTTTATCTTCGCAAATTTAACCGAAGCTAGTCGATGTCATAAGAGAGAGAGAGAGAGAGAGAGAGCATTGCAAAAGATCGCCAAGGTACTCGATCCTTTTGATCAGCGATGAGTAGTGGTTACACGCAAAGCAGCAACGTTTTCCATAGCCGATAACCGTAAAGAGGCAGGAAAATCGCAGGCGCGCCATAAGCTTAATTGGCGGGCCACGGCCTCGACCTCGGTCTCGAGCGGATGGAGGTGGCAGTACGCCAGGGCGGCGGTAGAAGCAACAGGTCCCACTTAATTATTGAAGAGAGAACGACTGAACGCCTCGTTGGTGCCGACATTTTCCACGAACTCGATCGGCCGTCCATTTCAGCCACTACTCGCGAATCGCTCGCGGACTCCGAGGGTGCGCGAATCACCGGGGATGCCTCCGACCGATCGTAGCCACGTATTGATTTTCAGCGGCGGCTGTTTTGAGTTTTGCCACGGGATACTCGTACTCGGCAACGTGACGTAGGGAACGTAGATGACGTCGGCAAGGGGGATGAAGAGCGAGGAAGAAAAGAATATCGAGAGATATCAGTCGCAAGCGAAGTCGAACAAAGTTGGAAAGTTGGACGGGTTCTAGCGCGTCCTATACGTAAGGGCATGAAATTAGCGAGATTTACACGCGACATAAACGCGAAAGTGTCTCGTAAAAGTTCCGGATGCGAGTACTAACCCATAGTTTTTTTTATCCGACGCAGTGTCTGGGCTCTCCCTTATGTGCTCGCCCATACGGCTGTAACATGACTTCCATGGCGTACGACGCGCCTCCTCTACGCCGCTTGGTATCACTGGCGGAAATAACGGCCCTATAAAAATCTGCCGAATATCTCTCAGCAATGGCCAAACTTTCGATATCCTCAAACAAGATTATATAAAATCGGCTCCTTGGAGATTGAAAGAGCGCGAGCGTCGCTCGGGAGGAAATACTTCCGAACGCTGATTCTCTTTTGATCGCTCAACTTCTTCGGCTCTTTTTTCTTGTTTCTTCACTCTCAGACTCTTCCTATTTAAATCCTTATGCTACTTTCTCTAACGAACATACCTAAACTAGCGCTAGCGCTAATTCAACGCTATTTTACATTTGCTGCGATTAATTAGTTTACAATATAATGTCTAACAACGTAACTATTGCTTCATATCAATTTTCAAGGAACGATGAGATGTAAGACGAAGACTTTTCACTATATTTCACGCTGGAAATATTGCTTATGAATTTCAATTTTAATAGCAAATCTGCAGATCACGTTGTTCTATTACTTGTCAGTATAAGAAGTTTTATTGAAAGCGAACGAGCTGGCAAGTAGTGGACAATCTGTTACATAGATGTGCACTTGAAATTCTCTAAAGCTCTTAGGTACATCAATATATACGCAAGACCATAAATAAAATTTATAAATACGATATAATAGGATCATTTTACGTCATGATGGGTGCATTATCATCTTGTCGAAGCCACGTTTGTACGCTAGTGATAGATAGAAAAGAGGCACGCAGCCAAAATCAATTCAACTTTGTAAAAATTCGCTTGGGGTGTGCACGCGTCTGTATCATTAAAAATGAGAGGCAACTTTCAACGACATATGACCAACTTCTCTCCTTCATCTCTTGATTCCCGCGCAAGCCCAGACAATTTACACTCCCGCGTAGACTCAAACCAACCAACCAGTACATATTGTGGACGTATATGTACTTATTATGTATATGTAGGTATGTAAGTATGTATGCATGTATTTATATTTTTATATTGTATATGTTTATTCGTCTATCTACCGTCAAAATCCGCGCACTTCATTCACGTCAGTCCGAGATCTCTCCCGACATTTCCTATCTATTTTTTCTTGAAAAATAAAGATTCATTGTTAACATGTACAGAATTTCTCATTCTATCAACCAGTGCTCGAGAAATAAATAAAATGAACTCGGTTGAATCCTGGCTTCGTAGCCTTTAATATTTACAATAATATAGTTTTGAAATTTTAACGTAAATACGGTCTTCCATATAATTCTCTAGTCATATTTATTATGCTTATCTTTTTATTCACGCCTTTATGTAACGAAAGGTCCTCATTTTTAGTTGACCTTCTAAATTTTCCGGTATTGTACTTGCTTAACAAATAGAAAAAAATGCACAACTAGAAGAATAATGTGATAATTATGAAAAAGAGCATTATAGCAACACCTCGCTAACATGATAGATTGCCTTCTAACAGGGTACGTCGATGCTGGTTTTAGTTCTGCACTCGCCTTATCTGCGATCTTATACCGCCTCTTGTTTTTTCTTCACCCGTGATCCTTCACCTCCATCGCTAGCGTACCAAAGAAAGCCCTTTAGAATGTGACACCCTGCGTATCTTCGGGCTCCAGAGCATTTCCTTACCTTCTTTTTATCTATCTCTACTATCGATCTCACTCTCTCTCTCTTTCTCTCTTATTCTCTCTCTCTTTCTCTCTCATTCTCTCTCTCTTTCTCTCACTATCTCTCTCTCTTTCTCTATCTTTCTCTCTCTTCCTGCCTATCTCTTTGCCTCTTCAAGCAACTCTTCCAAGTATCCTAACACTACCCATACACAAATTCTTTCATATCCCAACTTATAAAGATAGAGTAAGCGAAGGCAGTATTCGTGAAGCTATGGTAGAATGTATCATCGTATGATTTATTATCAGTGACTGCTTTCCACTAAATCGTTTCGCATCTAGGCTCCACCCAACAGTCTCTCTTTCTTTCATCTCCCTCTCTCTCTCTCTCTTACTCGATCACAGTTTTCCGCAAATCGTTGTTTGTCTTATCTTTGCAAATAAATACAAAGAGGAAGAAAGACCGTGCCTGTAGATTAGGCTACTAGAAAAGAAAATAGAAAATATGAAGCCGCTATCTGTGCTACAGGTCCTTGAACTTTCGAAAAAAATTAGATAGCTTACTTTGTAATGAAAGGTCATTATTATATACATGTGATGAAGTTTGGCATGTGTCGCACTTATGTTCTTTATGGCCTAAAAATTTTATTACTATTGTTATGAATTTTAGCCTTTCATTACTTGAAATGAACGAATTTTTACTAAAAAACTATATTCTTAATATAATTAAAATAAGAAGTTCGGCACAAGATATAAATGGGAAGACATTAGATGGTAATTTTTTTACTGTATTAATAATAACTTAAAAAAAAAATAGTTTGTTTGTTTTAAACGAAATATCCATTTATATTTAAAAATTCAAATGTATATACTTCTTAATAAAACATTAAATAACATTTTGATTTTTTAAAAATATTTTCTACTGTTATTTCACATAGTGCTATTTACTTTAATTGAATGTAACAATATTCTCGTGCTTGAATTGTCCAATAAAATAATACTTCTAGGCTATATCTATTTGTATAAGCATGATAATTATTTTATGTTCAAAGACGTTATCTAGATTAAAATCGGAATAGAAAGACGAAAAAGAGATACGAGCAAGGAGATGGAAGATAGAGAGCTAGTGTTTACGTATCGTCGAAAAGCGTTTATGCTCTCGATGAAACTTCCTTCTTTCACGGTATAACCGATACGAGAAGCCGAGTACAACCGAAAGATAGGCGACTGAATATTGATAATCCACTGTAGCGAAGTATAAGGTCGTGCTACGCAATGTTCTGATAGCACCTTTGCTCGGCATAAATAAGCGCCATAAAGACATTTTCCATTTTCTTCTAACCACATAGCGTGCAGTTATAAAACGTAATATCAACGTCAACAGTTCTCTGTCAGAAAAAAAAGTTAAAAAAATATTTTACTTTTTACGATGACACGAAACATCGTTTCTCATAACAACTTTGGTTACAGCAAAGAATTACATAAAACCTTCTATTTCACTTACAACCTTTCCAAGTAATCATTAAAAGTTGTTATATACGCATTAACTGCAATCGCTTTATTTAACGAAAATAAAGCAATGCTCAAAAATCATCCGCTTACAAACGATCAATGAAAAACTGAAAAGGAGTTTATCAATTTTCGACTACTGGTTTCAATATGAAGTGTTTGGTTTCAAAACCATTGTAATACTTAGTAAGGTGAAAGTTCTTTCTAAAACATATTATTCATCGACTCGAGAAGGATTAACTCTTCTTTGCGTGCATATAAATTATATAATTACGTTTAATATCCTTTAAATATCTTTCAATTATAATCTATATTCCTATATATATATAGGAGTGTGTAATGGCCAAGTCATGTACGATGAGTGAAAGAGTTTTTTAAGTGTTTCTGAATGATTACTGTAAATACCAATGAGTAAGGATTGGGCTGCAAGAGGAAGTCCTTTAGTTAAATAAGGTGCAGGAGCCACTCTCAATGGAAAAGGGGTGTCTCTGATTGAGCCTCTTCGAAAAAGGGCAAAAGAGAAGATAGAGATCCTATTACGTATCAGTTTACTCGGCGAATCAATTTCACCCGCTAAAAGCCGAACATAAATTTCGACTCTAGCTTTTCGACCTCCTACCTACTTTTCCAAGGCTGATTCGGCATTTCTTGACGTTTTTCATTTTTCTTTATACGCTAGGCTCCGAAAGCCTTGAGCTAGCATTAATTTTCAGAGACAGGAGATACTACAAATTTTCTATTTTCTAGCTGTCTTGTTTTAAAGCATAATTGGAAAATGTTTTATTCTCAATAACTCTCCAATAATTTTAGCATGTAATACCATTAAGGGTCGATTTCTAGTATATTAAGGTATTTCCACATATCATTCTATATATCAGATCATATCATAATTGTGTTACAAGGATGAATTATATTATTGCAACAAGAATTATAGCTTGTTATTTAATTAAAACTAGATAAAACATAATTGAGTATGAATAAACCATTTATCTCTTATAATGAAAAGGTCCAACATAAAAAATATTAAACAACTGACCATTCTACAAATAAAAAATTCCTCTATTTACCAACACAAAGAATAAGTTTTAAGACAAATATTTGTAAATATCTACAAATACAAGACCTATAGAGAAGAAAATAATTTTAAGAAAATAAATTGTACAATAACAGTTTTATGAAACATTGAATTTTAAAGAAACGATGGACCTATTGTTAAAAATAAATAAGTCAACTAATTAAGTATTAACATATAAAACATTCCAGATTTTCAGATAATCTCTTTTAAAATATTAGAGGGAATAGGGACAATCCACAGTCAAATTTATATATGCTTCACATTTCTAGATGGGTGAGTTCAATACTTTCTCGTCTTGTCAAGCTAAAGAATAAAGACATGACGTTCATTCCACGTCTTCTTTATTCCCAACCACTCTCTTATTTTTGTTCCCTTTGCATATAGGCTCTGTTCTCCTTTCGACTCATTTTCGACAAAGAGAAGAAAAGTTTCGAAGAATGAGTGGCTCACTCGCCAGTGTTTCATATTGCCGATTTTCCGAAAGACTGCCTGCTCGCAGGCGTGACAGGACTTTCTCGTACTCTTCTCGGTAATTTCATAAGGTCCTGCCCCATAAGAATTCGTATTTCGCGCCCTCCTTTTGCCAATCTTCGTTATTCATCCATCTTTTTACGTCTTATAACTCCGCTAAATCCGTGTTTTTCTCTCCAAGTAGTTGCATCTTTCTAAGTATTGACATTCCTACGATGTAAACGGCTTGGTAAGCAAAAGAAACGCAATGCGTCAATTTTACGATATGTAAAGATTCCTTCTGTTTCGCGTATAAATTGCATTCGATGCTTGCGTAAGTAGTAGTGTGTAAAAAGCGAGAGAGAAAGATAGAGAGAGAGATGGAGATACATGAAGGGAGAATGAATTCCTTATTCATAAACTTTTAAATTAAATTCAAAAATTGTATTTTTAGTTTAGTATTTTATATTTAAAAGAAAATTATATACATATCAGTTCATGTATTGTTATTTAATGCTTTTTGATTGATAATCATTTGATGATTTCTCACATGTTATATTTACGGCGATTATTAAAATGCTTGTAATAATAAAATAAGGCATAACATTGAACGGGGGGGGGACTATCCAAATTTTTATAATGTAAAAAAAAAATTTTACTCGAAAACAAAATTACCCAAATTTTCATAGTTCCAGTGGAGAAAATAGATAAATAATCTGCAAAGGATTGTAAAAGCCACCATCCAATAATAAAAAGAGAAAGCTCCTGAACGGATTTCCTTGAACGATTTTTTCTTGCACGACGTTATCATTCCCAAGGAGCTCACATTTTATCTCGAGCATAGTAGTAAGGGCATTGACAAATATTTCAGAGCCCCAACTTTCCATGTCCTCGTTGTATGTACGCAAAAAATAACCTTGGGCGTTGACAAAATCGAAGAACGATTTCTTACTCGTCTAGACAATGGCGCCTAATAAATGTAAAATGGCTTATACGTTCAATTCAATTCAATTACGTGGAACTTTTTATGAATTTGGAAGAAAGCCACGCAGAAAACCTTTCGCGCTCGCGTGTGCATTGCCAGAAGGAGGATGAAAAGAAGAGGAGACGCGTCCTGAAATCGCAAGAGAGAACTCGGGGTGAACAATCAATAAAAAGTACCGAGTTTAGCATGACAATCAACAATCACATAAGAGAACGACATTCAAAGAATACCAGTGATGCGTCGGATCATTCATACAATTTTCTTTTATGTGTAGTCTGTAGAAATGTGATATTTCAATGATACAATAAAACTCAATGACTTATAAGACATGTAATTTAAAAACCAGTCGCTAAATAAAGTAATAAAAATATTTTTATTTATTATATATATATATATATATATATAGATTGATCAGAGCTTATTGCTAAAATTTGAAATTTCATTCAAATTAATCCTTCTTGAAATACGCTTATAAATAATAATTCTAATTAAAGTATTTTAAGAATATCTTATGTAAAAAGTAATATTATTATTTTATAAATCAAAATTAAGTAAAGTAAAATTTTAAAATATACATGCCTAAAGAAATTTTCAAAAATTCATAACGTAGAAATAGAGACTGGTTAAAGGTAATTCGGAATGTGGAATAATCCAAGTTATTGTAATGTATAAAAAAATTTGTGTGTGTACATATATATACACACACATGCATACCTATATAATATATATATTTATATGTATATATTTATGTGTATATATGTATGTACATATAAATGTATAATTCTTAGCAAGTGATATGTAGAATTTCTGCAAGATGCGCTTCGTAGCGATGTGCCGGTCTCAGGGATTTCCCTCTTTTACATGAATTCTTCTGAAAATCGCAGAGTGAGTCCCGACAACCTCGTCTTCTGCCAATGACGTTGGCTCGAGCCTTTTCTATTAGATTACCTGCTCTATACCACATCCTTGCTACTCCACGAGCACACACACACACACGGATACTTGTATATATATATATATATATATATATATATTTATATACCAACATATATGCGTATGCAACTTCGCAGATAGCAGCTGCCTCGTCCCTTTTTCGCGTTTCTCTGCCAAGATTATCTCTTCCTTTTCTACTTCAGGGAGGGCTGGCGCGGCTCCTGATGTGCCCCCCGGTACAAGAGGACAGCCAGACATGCGAATCTCATATATACCTCTTCGTTTCGTTCTCTCGTTTCTTTCCTTCCTTTCAATTTCTCTTTATAAATATATACATACTATGATAATATATGAGCAACGTATATATATACATGTGTGGTTGTGCGTATAAATGTATACTTCTAGAAATATATATGTATGTGTGTGTGTGAAAGTAAGCGTTTCGCGCTTATATATCGTTCTGAAAGACGTCGACTCAGCCTTCTTTCCATCTTTTCTGCGCCCGTCCTCTGCGAAGATACATACATATACATGTATATATATATATACATACATATACATATATATATACATATATATACATATATATATATATATATATACATATATATATACCTATCCTATATCCTAAATCCCAAACAACCGCCCCTCACTGACAATTTTTATTCCTGTGATCCACGGACGATGAGAACGACGACACAGGAGACTTCACTTTTGCAATTCTGACACTTTTCACGACGACCGTCGTATATTTGAAAATTCGATATTTCGCAATATTAAATTTTTAAATCTTCTTACGACATTTTTCACGTGCGAGCATATTTCCCAATATTCCGACTTCTGAATTTGATAAAGCATTGTTGTAAAAAATATATAAGCATGACTGTGGAATTACGAAGAAACTCTTATATCTTTAATCATATAATGAAAATAATGCTGTAGCTGTTCAAATATCATTGTTTAATGATGATATTTTCCAGTGCAACAATACATTCATTCCTAGTAAATAATATTTGAAGTGATTTATGATTTTTTAATTTGAAACTCTTTTTATTCGTACAATATTATTTGAATTTGGTATGGTTTGTTAAAATTTTTCCTGTTTAAAAAACCGGGTCTTTGGTTATGTGTGTATGTGGTACGTGTACTTCAATTTCATCTTATATTGTAACCATTGGTTATATTGTGTATTAGAAAAGAAATCAAATGCAGACCTGGTAAATATTTAAAATCTTGTACTAAATCAAAAGTATTATGTATTACATAAGAATAAATACAAAGGAAAACTAAGCGCGATGTACTTAACATATTGGCACGACTTTTAGTAATCATAAAGGCGTCTGTTTGATGTTTAACGAAGCAAAAAGAGAAGAAGGTGCCATTGTACGCATGTTGGTTGGTATGAGTGAATCGCATGCAAAAACTTTCGGAAGATTCTTGGCGAGAGTAGACGTTAAATGGCAGAGCAAACGTTCTAACTAACTCTGAAGTAGTCGTGCGAGGTATTCGCTAGAGGTAAAGGAAGATAGCAAAAAAGTAAAAACGAAAGAGAAAGAGAGCGAGAGAGAGAGAGAGAAATCATAAATAGATAGAGGAGAAAAAAAGGAAAAGTATGGGTGGAGGTACGGAGGAGTGTGTACGTGTCTCTCGAATCTTGGATGGTAACTGAATTTTCCTCGTAAAATATTCACCCTGCATACCTAAGTTCGCATAAGTACATATCACTCGCTTTTCCTTGTGACTGGCATTTCGCCCTCCTCATATGCGGTATCCTCCTTTTTTAGCCATTTATTCAAGTCATCTCTCTTACCTGTCAAAAAAATTTTCGTTTATGTTACTTTCGGCACAAACCTTAAGAATTCCCTGGCGTCCAATCTAAAAAAAACTTATCAAGCAGTAATCCATGAAACCCTAATGGTAGGGAAATATGGCATCGATAGAAAATTGCCGGGGCCTTCGTACAAAAAAGCCTAGGATATCAGTAGTATTCATCGTGCGAGAATGTCGTTGCGCAGGATGAAGAAAAAAAAATCTCTCGAATCATCGGATGGACTCGGGATCGCCCATTCCTCGGCCCTCGATCACGAATGATCACGGTGGCTTGCATCCGGGGGACCGAGAAGGCGCCACTCGGAATGAAGGCACGCAGACGTCGGAGCTGACGCGGAAGGTCTGCTGGGAGTTCGAAGGGACCGCTCGTAGGGATTGCCTCGGGACGTCGGTGTCGGAGGGAGGAGTCGCAGATCCCGTGGGTGGTGACTGCGGGAAAAAAGGAGTTAGCCCACGACGGCACCGGGCGGATAGATGGATGGATGGATGGATGGATGTGTCGGCGGACGGACGGATGGATGAAATGGGAGCTCGAGACTGGATGAACAGAGCGAAATTGTGAAATAGGTTGCCGTTGGCTTCTCTCCGCGACAGCCCGACATCGCTACTCGCGAGACCGACTACGGCAACTCGTGTGTCTCTTGTGCTCTTTCTCCTCTCTCTCTCTCTCCTATCCGGCCCGCTACGTTTTACCCTCGAGCCCATCCGCCATCCAAACCCCTTTGCATTCGAGACTGCTCCGTGTACACAGAAAGTGTGGATGGAGAACCGCAGCACGAGATTATCGAAGATTATACATAAATGGAAGGCTGTTTCA
The DNA here is from genome assembly GCA_018907135.1 of Kradibia gibbosae. Lineage (NCBI taxonomy): Eukaryota > Metazoa > Arthropoda > Insecta > Hymenoptera > Agaonidae > Kradibia > Kradibia gibbosae. The sequence continues at coordinate 15,548,327 of JACCHX010000001.1, read as the reverse complement.
CGGCTCACACGTGTATCGAAAACTGACATCAAATAAGTATACTGAAATACTCTGTAAAATTCGATTGTACCGAGCAAATAAAAATCCTCCGTTCGTAGGAAGTATGCAACAATTTTGTTGCTACCATTGTTTATGCTGTATGAATTTGATTGAAAAACAATATTCAGATTGCAAAGAAATTATCAAGGAAAAATTTTTTCTTTCATATTATTAATAGTATACGTGCATACGTAAACATATGTAAGAGGACGCCAATTTCAAGGCATCGACTCAATGCACGAATGTTATTATAAGAATTAGAATCACTAAATTTGTCAGTGTACAGTTGAATAAGTAGCTTACAAATATCGATTTTGAGACGTCAAATTGAAACATGAAACACTTGCCTCTTTTACACCAAGAAATTCGACTTACACTTTTAACCAAATGTTTGCGTATTCATAACAATTCTATGTGTGTATGAACATTAAAATAGTACCTAAAAACAACTTTTGAATAGAGATTTTTTATTAGGTACCATTTATTCGAGTATTAAAGCTCCAGAAATAATATATCGCAATAATAAATAAATACTAAACAAATTTTTTAGAGTAAAAAACAAATTTAGAGAAATTTCTTCTCTAAAAGTATGAGAGGCACGTTGAAAATACATTTAAAAATAGAGTAAAGCAGTTCATAAAAGAGTTTAATCCAAGAGCATTTCCAATGTGAAATAATATACAGGTATTTATAAGCTCTTAAAATGATGCAATAAGTAAATGGCATGCGAATCGCAGAGGCTAAAATACTTTAAAAGATTTGGTAAACGTCGGAAGTTGAAAGTTAAATCGACGAGGTTGTTTACATTCTTTAGATGGTAAGAGCGCGACTCTCATTTAGGGGGGAAGTCGCGCGCTTCAGGTCAGGGAGTGAAAGCGAGCGTATGAGCGGAAACGAAAGAGATAGAAGGAGAGAGGTAGAGAAAGGGGAACGAAAGACAAGGGGAGAAAGAAAGAGAGCAGTGAATGAGTGCGAGTCGATGGAAGGAGGTAAACGTGCAAGTGAGAGCAAAGGAATCAGAGCGATTCGAGACGGCCAACTAGGCGAAACGAGAAAGAAAATGAGTCAAAGTAGGGGTAAAGGAATCTCACCGAGATTCCCCTTATAATTAATGTGTAAGGGTAGGTCATGGAGCCTCCGGCGCTTCTTCTCTAGACTTTCTAGGGGAATCAAATTACATCAGCTGTGCTGCTGCTCGCGTTCATTCCTATGGAACAAGCATTAAAGAGAGAGCAAGAAAATAGGTGATAAGCGACTTTTTTCTTACTTATACTTTTTTCTATTACTCTCCTTCTCTCATTTTCTCTCGGCAATACTTTCCCTTTCGTTATATCTTTCTTCAGCGCGCTCATCCCTGATTCACTGTATTCTAGCACAGCCACTTGTTAACCACCGCATTACCCGGAATAATGTCACGAACAAGAAGTAGATAAACGCCCAGTAAAGTTCATAAATGATGCATTTTTATTGTAAAACTTCCAATCGCGATAATGTAATAAAGCTATAGTAAATATAGAATTATAGATATTATATATAGATAATTATATATAGATATATATATAAATAATTATATATAGAAATATAAAATAATTTCAAATATGAAATACTAACATTCGTCAAAGAGGTAAGAATACAATTTAAAGAAAACTTTACAATAAATTTAGACTAATTTCACGTTTTTCTTATCTACTTGATTCTTGTATTTACTATCTAACGTACTTGTAAATTCAAAACAAAAATTACAACTACGTCATCGTAAATTTTGAAGTTGTATCTACAAAAACGTGAATGTAATTATATGAATCAATAAAAAGTTTTCAAAATTGTTTGCTTACTTCAATTTTACTATTTAATTTGTACCGTAGCAATTAATACGTTCATGTACCAAATTTTATTCATAAAGAGTAATTTATAAAGTATTATTATTTTACAGATGATATTGAAATTAATTAAATTTTTGAAAATTACTCTATTCTATCAATGCACGTAAATATAGCAATTTGTAGTAAATAATGCTCAAGAACGAAAATCTTATCAAGACTAGAGTATAATATCCAAAACATCACGAAATACCTGATGTCTTTATTCTTGGTGAATACTTTTTGAAATTATAGTTTTATATTAAGCATCAAACAAAAAAAAGTATGTATAAAAAGAGTGAGTGTGCGTCAGTAAGGTAGAGAAAAAAATATACGAAAACCTATCTTGCAAAAATTTGAAAGGGAAATATTCCTCTCTCGAAAATTCGCATCAGCATAGCGTAGTTACTGTTCGCTCGTATGCTCTCCTCTCTCTGTCTCTCTCTCTCGCTCTCTTTTTCTCTTTCTTCCTCTCTTTTATATATCTAGAGGGTGTGCCAGGGGTGAAGAATCCCGCCCTCGCCACCCCCCGCCCATTTCAGTAGCAGGGAACAGTCTGTTCCGCTCTCTGTCTCTCCCACTTTTTCTCTATATCTATGTATATTTGGACGCACCATGGAAACACATGCGTGTAGGGCAAAACACACACTTTGCTCTCCACGTATTGATTCCATTCTCATATACCGAAGGCACCCCCTCTCCCCATAGCCCCTTATGATCAATCCATCGTCTCTACACCTCTATTTCTCTCTTACTGTTTCCCTTTTCTATGAATATATACCTCGTCCCTTTTCCATCGTTTCCTTATACTACGCCTTTCTATCTATAAGCCCTCGAAGCAGCAAGTCGCATCATATCCCGTGATCTGAATTCTTTCTATTTCTCTCTCTTTCTTTCTAAGATATATATATATATATATATATATATATATATTTTTATATATATAAAAATCCCTGTAGATATTGTGCGATACCCCTACTCTTTCCACCTGACATCTAACTTTACTGTCTTTCTCATCTTCCTCCTCTGATCATCCGGGATCTTCAACCCTCCAACTTCAACTCCTTATCCAACATTGTTACCAACCAACTCGTCTCATTTCCTATCTATACGATAAAACCATGCGAGAATGTATCGTATGTTTTCTAGAAGCCTCAGGTTATGGGACGCTCTTGGTACAAGGAAAGTCTTCGACGGGAAAATAGATGCGCATTGTAAGAGAAACGGGGATTGAATGATATAAAATGGACTTATTTTTCGATTTTTGCAACAGAGCTCTAGAGTGTTTCGTAGCGCCGCTATTTGTTGTCAAAATGTACTCTCAAGGAGAAAATAGCTGATTGAAATCGAGCTGCTTTTTTAATGCTAATAAATGTTGATATTTCTGGTATTAAAGATACGCTTTGTATCACGTATGAGATAAGAGCGTAGATAAAGTTTTGAAAGATGCTTTTTCTACAATATATCGACGTAAATTTAAAAGTACGACGTAAGCGAGGAACATTAAAGAATACAAAGCTACTACTATTTTAGTTAAAATATATGCAAATATTTATATATATCTATATATATAATGTGTGTGTGTAAGTGTGTGCGTGGGTGTGTAAGTGTGTGCGTGGGTGTGTAAGTGTGTGCGTGGGTGTGTAAGTGTGTGTGTGGGTGTGTGGGTGTGTAAGTGTGTGTGGGTGTGTGGGTGTGTAAGTGTGTGTGGGTGTGTGGGTGTATGTGTGTGTGTGTGTGTGTGTGTGTGTGTGTCTGTACATAAATTATAATTGATGTTTCGAGAAATCAATGTTAAACACGTTATTGTACCATTGTTCTAAAAATATTGTTCATAATTAAAATTATTTTGACCCACGCTTAATACATGTTCTAATATTGAAACAACATGTAAATATAATTCCACATGCCGCCGGATTCAATGTACAATCAACACGATACACTTCACTGTTGCATTGTGTATAAATAAACACAACATTAGGGTAGAGAATCAATGGATAAATTAAACCGATTTAGTATTCGTTCACCGTCGTAATTTGAGATCCTTTTGACGACTCGACATTTTTATTTTATTTCTGTCAACAATGCACTTTTATTATTATTTTCGCAGTCATTATGTTTTTATTTAAGTTTATGTTTCATTTGTTTTTGTTTATAGTTTATTTTGCGTTGCATTCTTGTATATTGCGCGGAATACAACAGAGAGGACGGCTGAGAGAAAGAAATCGTGGCGTCGACGCAAAGGAACAAATGTAAAGACGAAATTTCCATTTACATCGGCGCATCACAGTCAACGGGGATTCTGCTGCGTCGCTGACTCCAAATCCGCGCCACGGGATAAAGGAAGAGAACACGGATAGAGAGAAAAAACGGAGAGCAACAAGACGTACTTTAAACGAGAACGGGGAGATCGTGAATCTCTCTTTTTTTCGAAACAGAATCGAGTAGATCGACTCGTCGCGGGAATAAGATCCTCGTGAGAATTTGTCTCCTTAATCCATACGCAAGTGTCGCGATATCACACGAGGCTCCAGGAGTGCGCGATGATGGCCTTGAATTTTCTTCCGCGCCTCTCATCCTTCATTTGCATTCAGTTCGCGCAGTTATTTACAGTATTCACATGTGAAAGTCAGTAAGACCTTCTTGTTCGTCTTTGTTAATTCATACAATTTTATCCCTAGCTTTTTCGATAATTCCATATGTTTTCATTTAAAGAACGATTTTTTAAGCATTTTCGTATAATAAATTCTGAAAGTAAGAAAAACACTTATTCGATGCTGTAACGCAAAAAAGGTATCCGTATTTTAAGCAAAAAAGTACCATCTTTAATATAATTAAACTATGTTTAAAATTTGTATGATAAATAAATGAAGAAATATCGATATAAGTATATAAACGAATAAATTTATTATTATTAGAGGTGACCGAATATGTTATTTTCCCAATTACTTAAAAAATTGTTATTATTTGAAATACAAGAAAAATATTTCCTTTCGAAGCTTCAGATAGGTGTTTTTTTATTAAATATTTTCAACAGTATGGTAAACTACGTTCATGTAGAAAAGGCGTAATAGTTTTTAGCAGCAATACGGCGATTGTAAATGAAATGACGAAGATAGATACACAAGATAAGAAATTGAAAGAAATTCTTTAATATTGTCGTTACAAAAGTTGGCCTAAGTTTTGAAAAATGATACTTTCATATTCCGTGAAACAAACATCACTTAATAAACGATATTCACCCGACAGACGTATCAATCATATGCGATAGGAGTTCTATTTTCAATGGCAGACAAGCCTCCTAAGAGCTGCTTCGAGACTTGTCTCAATATATAGCCACTACACATTTTCTCTTATCTGCCGTGTCATGTCTATCTCGTCTTGAAATTTATTTTCTTTCAAGTTCAATGCATCCCAAAATCCTCCCTTGCGATAAATTACAGATTAATGGCGCCAGGTCAAATCGACGCCCGATCGACTTGCAGTTATGTGGCACGAGTGCACGGGTACTAATCAATCTTCATATTTAAAAAAAATTTTGAAAGTCACTTATTTTTAGATGGATGAATTTCATTTAAAAGTTTTTTTTGTTCGTTATACTCTGACAATTACTTCCTGGAAGTGGCGTAATTTAAATTCTCTACTCATTAAAGCGCGCCTTAATTATTTGTTACACGTTGGGAATTCGAAATGAGGCTTTCGTAATTAAAAGATATAATTAAACTGATAAATTTCTAGGGAGACATATTCAAAAATATATCCATCTTTCCGCTTGTAAAATAAATAATCATATATTTTTATTCAATTAAAAATCTAGTTTTCGCATTCTGTTCTTGTATATTATATTTTAAATTTGAAATTTCTCAAGTATTTTAAAAGTGCGTTTAATTGAACACGAATAAAACAATTTAATTAAAAGTCGAGATAAAGACACTTTGTACAAAATAAATTGCCAGTTAAATTTTTTTAGTTCATTAAAATTAATTTGAAGTCTTCACTGCCTAAATAATACGCTAAATGTATTTGAAAATATAAATAAACTTAAAGATATGAATATTTTTTAAATACTGAAATTAATCGTATTAATTGATAAAGCGAAATTTTCATCTATAGAAAAATATAAAATCCGTTATCTTGGGAGTCTTAAAATCTTAAAATATTAAAAATGAGCAGTTTACATGCGATTAAACTACAAAACGTTGCGCAAGAAAAGTTTGTTCTTAATATTCTATAAATAAACAAGCAAATAAATGAGTAAACAATGAACTGAAACCTAACGTACTCTATAGTATTTTCGAAAAGAGCAAATTCGTACGTTAAACGGATAAATCAAGATTCGTTAAACTGTCTTTGATTCCGTTGACTCTGCCAGAAACAATGAGCGCCACCACGAGAATCGCCCCGAGGGGAGGGTCATACGAAGAGAAAGAAAAAGTATCCAGACAATCGAGGGAATTAGCGCGAGGTAACGCGTCCGTAAAAAAACTCTTCTCGCTCGAAACCTAATCGCATTATCATCTCTGGCCCTTGTCACTTGTCGCGCGTGCGATCCAGCCGTAATCAGGGGAACAGCGGAGAGAGGAGTGTGCGCGACCCCCGAATCCCGGCACTCAGCGGGGCCAGCCGCACGACTCTAAGACGACCACGGCTCGGCACAACGCCGTGCAAGGGGTTGTCATGGCTACCGGAGCATTCCGGAGACGCGCATGAGGGACGGAACGGTGGCAGCCGGGCCGGGGATAGGAGGGATCGGGCCGCGTCGAGTACGCGATGCACGTGCTTTCGAGTGCGCGCGCGTTCGTGTGCGTGTGTGCACCGGGCACTGAGTCCGCTCCCCACCCTTCGAGCACGCACGCGCGCCATCCCCCAGTAGCGGCTCCCGATTGGCCCTCTACTTTTTCCGATAAGGGCGCGACAGCTTTCCTGCCACGGGCTCCCGCTTGGCGCCGCGTGGGTGTCCCCACGGACTCCGGAGCCGCAGACGCGGTGGAAGCGCGCCTCGTTCCTTGGGACGGTTCACGCGTGCCGCGAGCGACAGTCATTTTCCGCTCGTGAACCAGGCCGCTCTGCTGCAGCTGCTATTCTTCGGACAGCGACGTCCTCTCGCGTGCAGGTAAGCGCTGCATCCTACTCGTCGGTCCTTTTCCTCGTAGCCCCACTCCACCACCGTCGGTGTACACACGAGCGCCGAGTCGAGAAGGCGAGAAGGCGAGAGCCTCTGTACACACTTTCGGGATGGTCGCTGAGAGGATGAGACAGATAAAGAAGGAGAGATATAATGAAAGAAAGAGAGATAGAGAGAAAGAGAGAGTCGAACCATCGGAGAGATAAGGACGATTTTGAAGAGTGACCTTATGTAAACACGGGCTCTTCTTATTTCTTTTTACTTTTGACACTAAACGTGCTTGTTTACATACGCGGCTTGAAAAGTAAGGCTGTTTAAAAAACAACTCTCCTCTCACACTTGTATTATCAAAGACCGCGTAAGCAAAAGCAGTTAAAGCTGAATGATTCAAGTAATTTTATTTTTTAATTCGCTACGTTGGTAAAGTAAATACTTATCTGACTAGTAGAAATGATATTGAAAATTGATTTTTAACAAACGGGTATTCCTACAATATAAATATAATATTCGTAACTATTTTTTTCTCTTCTCATTTTACATTTATTTACATTACTCGTTCATGTTTGAAAAGTAAAAATATGTATAAATTAAAATAATTGCTGTTCAACAACTTTTTTAACAAAGCAGAAAAACAATTTCAACGTCGCTTATGCCAAAAACTGTTTTTACATTTTTAATGAGTTTTTTAGTTCGCTACCTTATATATTAATTTGTAACCATAGGAAGATTTGTGATTAAGTACAAACAGCAAGCTTTTATAAAACAATAAGAATTTCGTATTTCACATACTTGCACGAAATCAAATAAACCATATAAGTTAGGCTAAATTCGTAGTTTACAAAATTTTCTACATATAGCTTCTGAATCACTACTTAAAAAAATAAGCCTTACAATAAAATATTTATGACGCGGATTTTCCATATGCATAATACTCGCACAGCATAAGTAATCTGCAACTTTTCACGCATTTAAAGACATTCATATCAATGCGCAGCGTTCGGTATTCTTATATTATCATCTCTTAGCAGTAGTCGAAAAAACAAAAGAAAACCAATAAACGAGCTTAAGGTAAATAAAGAATGAAGACAAGAATAACACTGAAGTAGATAGAAACAAGTGTGTACGTGCTCAAGGAAATCCGTTGCAAAAATTCCGGAAGTGGATTTGTCTGCGCATTCTCGATTTCAGTCTGTCTCTGTCCGGATCCAGCATATCTTATTCCCAGCTAAAGGACAAGTTCACGCGTCATTTAAAAACAGTCAGATTTATGTTGGAGATCGCGGCCAAATAAACACGGGTAACAGCAAGATATAAAGACAGTAAGAAAGAATGAGATAGTAAGAGTAAAAGAAGAGACGAAAGATAGAGATAGAGGGATAGAGGGTCAGATAGAGAAAGAGTGAGAGAGAGAGAGAGAGAGAGAGAGCGAGAGAGCGAGAGAAGAGGAGAATGAGCGATCGAGTGTGAGGAGAAAGGTGAATGAAGGGGCGTCTCCATTGTCGTCGAATGGATTTTGCCAGGCGATCCAGAAGTGACAGGATGCGAAATGGATCTCCTGGGCCTCTGCGGGAGAGAGAACAAGACGAATGTCCTCCTTTCGAGAGTCCCCGTATTGTCGATGAAACAGCCGCAGTCGCCCTCACGACTCTACTCGCGAAAAGGGCTAATCTGAATCGAAGTATAGCAACGTTTGTCAAGCGGAGGGACACTGAATTAGCCTAAAGAACCCGGCGCTGACAAGGCCATTGATTTAAGGCCAACTGAATTAATTGAGAGCTTCATTGCATGAATCAATTATGCGACTTGCCGAGGACCCGATGGAAATTAATGGCTGGGTGTCTTCGAATTTGTATTGGATCTGCTTCTGTTGCTTATACCAAGGCTATTGACTTGGGACTCGCGTTCACCTCTCCAGAAGAACTAATCTCATTTCGCGTGGTTTTATTAAGAAGGCAATTTATGTGTCTTGCTTATTGATCTGAGTGTATCACTATTGCACGTGCAGGGTGGAAATGCTAAAAAGAATAATAATAATAATTCCGAGATAAGTTGTTTGTAATTTATTGCCCTTGCGTTAATATGAATAAATTTTGTACGATGAAAAATTGCGAATACTTTTAAAATTATCGCAAGAACATATCTGATATATCAAGCTATACACGTACGATGAAATATTTTATGTTGCATTTAATAATTCATAATAATAATTAAGTCCATTTCCTTAATTTTAAGATGTAAATCATCTGTACGTAATTTTTTACTTAGTTAATTCGAAATATTTGTACTGATTATCACGTCTACACGAATGCGGTCTTAAAAAGATTTTTCAAAAGTACGAATTAACATTTATCTTTAAAAAAAGAGTCCCATTAAAAGCAATTCTAACTCTATATCACAATAATGTATGGCATTATACTTTCACTCTTCGTTTACAATCCTTATGTGCTGAAGTAAAAAGCAATTTATGAGGCTATAAATTTTGGAGCTCATAGCTACGTACGAGGTGGAATCACTATCCTACCAACTCAAAGCAATTCTGAGCCCGGCGAATCCATTAAACAGCGCAAATGATTGAATTGCATGCAAGCGGAGGGAAAGTGCGATAACGATGAATTGCAAGCGCATAGAGTAGGTGGTATATAGCAAATTGGTCAGTCGATGGAAACGATGTCCAGAAAGTTACTAGATAGGGCAAAGCCACTAGCGCCTACGTTAATCGCGAGTTCGGTAGGTGAAAGTTCACGAGTACACGAAAGCGGTTGAACTGTGTTGCAGAAGCGAAAATCCGCAGTGCGAGGGCGGTAGTGGAGGCTGGTGGGGAGGCGGTGCGCGGTGGCGGCCCGTACAAACGAGCTCTCGAGACCGAGAGAAAGTGGATAATAGAATTTCGAGAGTGAGAGTAGGGAGTATAAAGTGGCCGAAGCTCTTCGTTATGCAGGGGCAGAAAGGGAGAACGAGGAGAGGAGAAATTGCGAGGATGGTGGAGGAAAGGAGGAGATGGCACGAGGACTGGAGAGTTGTGGGTTAATTAATTCCGGGACATAAACTCAACCCTCGCCCTGACCTCCGAATGAATGCGACCTGGCTTTCGCGTTGGAACCAATGCGCAGCCTCCTTCATAAACTATTATCAAGGTCGGCACTTTAACTGTGCCACGTGCGTTCGCGTCCTTTTAAAGGGACGGATGCATGAATACCGAGAGCTTATGATTCTGCTTAATAAAACCTCTGCGCGCATTACCCTTTCAAGAAAAGACCTTTGCCGATTTCCTTTTTCTTTTTAACCCCGAGCACATTTTTATCATTTTAGTCCTCCTTTATTCTACATCTCGTAGCAGCGGGTTTATGAATGAGCTGCAGGCGACACGAGATTGAACATGGCGGAAATTATGATTAATCCAGACGTCGATTATAAGTCAATTAAAAGTGAGTGTCGTTTCGTTTACTTTGTTTGAGCAAAGGCGCATTCGATTAAGGGCTTTGTGTACAATCCTATTACGATCACTTTTCAAGCTTGCTCATATTTCTTACTTATATTTATAAAAATATGGGACTTATACATAAATAAAAGGAGATAGAAATTTATTAAAAATGTTAAATATCTAATTAAATAAAAATATTGTCTATTAGTCGATTACCAACACTCTATATTATTCTGTTAACAAAACTAAACTATATCTTCATAATTGATGGGTATTATTGAGTTAAACAAGCGTTGAAAATTAAAAAACCATAGGGAATTCACGGATGAAATTTATGAAAAAATGTATCTCAAAGTACAAAGTTTTTACAATAAGTAGAGACTCGGTGATGCATCGAAATACACAAAAACGCAACTACGGCTAAGAGGCTATAATTTAAAAGTTTCATTATGTTTGAGTAAGAATTTCCATATACCAGGCCTCCGAGGAAAGTTAGAGGAGTTTCCGGATCAGCGAGGATTCGTTTGCCGAGCTTAAAAATCGCACAAGTATACTTTCCTACACACAGTTGTACACCCGCGTATGTACGTATTAAAAAAAAAATATATATATATATATATATAGAATGTATATATAGAAAGAGAGAGAAAGAGAGAGAATCCTCTCCCGCGATTCGCCAGCACGGAAAATATCGCCCACGCGAAATTCCTTTCACGATCTTCCAGTCTTCTGGACCACTTCGCCGCTCAGCCCAATCGCGTGTGCTTAACCCGACGAAGCTTCCTCTCAAGCAGAAGGCATTTCCCATGTAAATGTATACCGGCATTCATCAAGGGCTATTGTGATGCGCTACGCCTCCAACGTACACACGGGGTAAATATTACTTCAAGGCGGCGGTGGCGGTGGCGGTGGGAACGACGTTGATGGGGGTCGAACCGAAGAATAAGGAGAGGGAAGTCTCTCGCGACAAGTGTACGTGTGCCCGGACAATGTACACTCGGGAGTCGTACGAGTGAACATTCAAATTTAAAAATGGAAAATGCGCACAAATTGATGCTTGGAATATCAAGGAGCAGCCGTCGGGATGAAAGATATTTCCGAGCAAGACCTCACCGCGAAATAACCGACTATACAGTCAATTTTGAAAGGAGATGCACTCGACTCGAAAGCGTTGCCGAGGCGACTGGAAATCGCTTTGTCCTGATATTTCGCGAGGCGGGTTAGGCCTCAGACGTAGAACTGACCTTGGCTTATTCGGTGAGGAGCCTGAGACCTTCACTTAATACTCAGGGAGACCGAATGGACATCATTCCGCATCGATTTCATTGTCGTTCTCTAATCAGTCTTTATTTTTTCGAGAAGCCGTCGAAACGATAAACAAGCGGAGGCAAAGCACAAGAAGAGACGATCCGACATTTATCGCACCTGTTGTCAACGCACGAAAGACGGGGCGTCGATTTGCAAGATAAGAAAGCCTCGCGTAAGATCGGGTGGCCAAACCCGGTGATCGGAAACAAGGGGAGAAGTCCAGCAGAGTCCGGACTACGAAGCCGCCGAGCGAGTGGCAAACAATAACCAAATAATATTTTGACGAGAGACGCTTCGGGCTGTTTTACGTCCGGGGCCATCGGAGCCGTGTCAGAGGAGCCGATAAAGCTGAGCAGGCGTTCCCGGGTTTAATTACAGGCGGCCGTATCATAGACGAGAGCGCAATGTGCGATCGGACAGTGGCAGCGAGGTCCGCCGTTGCCAGGTGCGCCATTCTAACGACTTTCGCCACTCAAGGCTGTTTCGATTCTCCGATGTACGAGGTGAAAACGCGATCGGAACGTGCGATCTGCTGATATCCCGATCTCGCTCCGGGACACCTGCGCAACGGCTCTTCATCGACCCTAATTGTGACGTTTGCCTTTAACTCGCTCGTCCTCTCGCCCGCTGATATCCCCGTGCCATTCCAATATCCTCTGGGCACTCGGTGAACGCGATCTCGCCGCGTGATGCGTGCTTTACGTGCTTTTAATTGAATTGTGGGTGATGCGAACTGAGATCGGCCACGACTGACGTACGTAATTTGTGATGTACGACGTGTAATTTAACTTGCTTCCACCCTGCCTCTCTCTCTCTCTCTCTCTCTCTCTCTCTCACTCTTTCATTCTCATTCGCTATTTCTTACTTACTCTTGGCATGCAAACGTTTAATGCGTTCGAAAATAAGAATGAAAGAAAGACGTGGATAAAAAGAGTGAGAGAGGGAGAGAGAGAGAGGATAAGTAATTAGTGCACGCTAAACGTCGATATGTGCCTGATATTTTCAGTAATTTAGTGCACGGACCTTCATTGCAATTCAACCTGCTTATTAATTGAATTTGTTTCATTTAAGATCCTACTCCATTCTTTTGTCAATATAAAATATTTAAATGCTGTAAGGAAGAGAATACTAAAATTACTAAATTAATGAAATTTCGTATTGTTACTTCTCGAACGTATATACGTTAACGATTTTTTCATTAACAAATCTCTTGCTACGGACTCGATTTTCGTCCCTGCACGAGGATCACTATCAAAAACGAATCGCTACTCCGAATAATATAACTACACGAGACTTCAATACCACGCGACTTCTCAAATATGTTTCAGCGATTCACATTTCTAATAACGACGTCATACCGCACAATGCCAAACAAATTTTAACGATTCACGTATATTCGAAGTGAGGAGCCACATTAGCCCTCTTAACTCTTCCCCTAATTAAGGAGAGCCCCAGGTACAATAGGACTTCTCTCGGAACCGTTATATCCCGCAACGGCGTCTCCGCGAGGGCACAGCGCCCCGTTCTTTCAACTCTTGTGACGCTACCCGCGGCTTCGTCGGCGTGAAAAAATTTGCATAGGGGACCTTTGCTCATTATTCAGCAATCAAATTATCGATCGATTGGCGCGTCTCCGAGATGAGGCTCCACGTTATTCGAAACTACGGACCTCGGCAGCGGGCGGTCCAGTTTCACCAAATATACCTCGGAGCGCATTTGCATACAGTTTCGAGCCCTCTTCGCCCGAAATAGAAAAGGAGCGAGAGAGAGGGCAATAGCGAGAAGGAGGGGGAGTAGGGGGGGAGGTAAGACGGGGAGCGAGAAGAAAAGGTATTAACGAGTGAACGCCCAATTCTCGACACCTGACTCTCCCTATATTCGTGCGCGTAGCGCCGAGACATCGCAACACGGTAAATGCAAATCCGACGGCTTCTGACTGCGTCGAAGCAGATTATTCGACTTAATCGACGGAGCTCAAGCCCAGCGTGACATCCTCCATTTCATTAATTGGAGATACACTGACTCGCGGTAAAATTATTTAATTCGATTTTTCGCGATGCAACGGGCGGGCACAGTGGCGAAATTTCGGCAATACAGCTGCGAGGGAATATTGCTGCTCGTTTTAATAAGTCGGAACTCGCGAAGGTGAAATTAAAGCAGCTAAAAAGGGGGCTGCGTTGTATTTTCAATACTATTTTATGAAGAAGCCGACATTTTTCAATGCCTCTAGGTGAGTTATTAATGGACTTTTGAGAAACACGTATTGAATTTATTTAAATTTTTCAACATGCACTGCGATAAATATTCATAGCTGAAATCTACATCTTATCGGTCCTTTTTACAAATAGAAAAGGTATTTAAGAATGAACGTGAAATGCTCGATGTTATTCAATTTTCGAATAGCCTGAAAATCCATATTTTATTTTAGTGCTACTATTATTCATTCGTTCAAGTTCCTTGTAAAAAAGAACCATCCGAAACATTTTATATTTATTTTTTGCAAGCCAAAACACATTACAATAGCATTGTTGTAATACAATAAATATAACATTACGAACATTATTAAATTATTTATTTATTTATTCTGTTTTAAATGTATTAAAAATATATTAAAAATATATTAAAAATTTATTTATATATAAAAAAATAAATGTAAATTTTCTTGAACAAAGTATTGCCAACGGTGCGCTTTGCTTTACTTAATATTTGAAGCTGTGTATGTATTACTTCTAATTTATAATACGTGTCAATCAATCTATTAATATAATGTTACTACTAATTGCATCTTCAATTTATATAATTGTATGCGTTGAGGGGAAAATTTTTTAGAAAGAGCCTGCGAAGTGAGGAAGAATGGAAGTCTCAGTATTCAAATTAACAATAATTCGCGCAATAGAATCAAAATGCCAGTTAATATATCGGCCAACCACGACGACGTTAGCTCACCAAATGGCTTGAAACTCGTAGTTGGTCTGCAGGTAATTAGTTACCATTCCTGAAAGCAGGAAATCCGTTCCGCTACGCATTCTCTCGTGAATCAAGCCGTCAAAGCACAGCCCCGGCACCGAACGCTACGTCCAAGGACAAGGAGTCCGGGTTCGTTCAGGGTGATGCGCGAGCCTCCGTGTCTCAATGGAGTGGCTGGGAACAGCGGATAAAGGAGCGACTAGAATGGGGAGTGAGAATAAAGGGGCTAAGGTCCGGACGCGGGGTTTCCTCCGGGCCCCGGACACTTGAGGCCGACCTTGCGTGCCGCCCGCGCGGATGGCGCGTTGACGCGCGCATACATTAAGGACCCGACGTGCGGCAGATGGCCCGACTTCGACCCGTCGGCTCCTACTCCCGAACACGAGTTGCCCCATTGTCGCCATTGACGGCCAGAATGCGCCCTCGGCTGCTGGGCGGCTCGATCTCCAGAACGGCTCTCGTCCCGTTTCCGCGAGCAGCCTCCGACGTTTCCCATTATTCGACCTGTCTCCGCCGCCCCTGATAAGCCGACCAACGAGGTCGAGGGGGCAGGTGCGGGTAGCCCGTAGTTTTGCTCTACGGTGATCGGACGGAGGATGATTGAATCGAGTCCTGGTCCTTGGGTTCGGGAAGGAGTACATATTCCCCTGCTGTGCAAATACGGTTGCAAGATCCCGCTTTCCTAAATTACTCTCCCGTATAGATATTACGAAATATTATCGCCTTGTATGCCTACTCTTGTATATCAATTATTTAAAGATTTGCAGGCCTGGAAATGCTTACTATCTCCTTCATTCGAGTACCTACTCAGAGCTCATCACATATAAACAAATAGCATTCCCAATGAAAATTATTGTATTGAAGGAGTATTTTCGTACATTACCATAGCATGACAAGTAGTTAAATTATTATGTTAAGTCTTGAATTTAGGGAGGTTAACCAGCTAACTTCGTATCTTATTCACAAATAATGAGTAAATTACACAGCTTTACGTGTAAGCTATACTTAAAATTATTTTAATGCAATATTCATTAACATTCCCATCTTCTCCTGGATTTTAATTACTTTAATAAGTCTATAAATATGAGAAAAATTTTTTTCGGAAAGTCTTAGTTTTTTTCCGCAGTTAGTTCTTACACGAATCCATTGAATACATCGCGTGTCTAAATCGATAAAGACTGCAGATTAGTAATTGACTGCATTGACAATTAAATAATGGCCGAGTTTATAGCGTGTAAGTATTCATGACTCGTTATAAATATCTCGAACTGTGATGAATTTAAATAATAAAAAGTTGTGCTCTATTTTAATTGAGAAATTATAAAATATAGTAGGAATAAGTGAATTAGAAATTTATCTTACAAAAATTGAAAAAATAATAAAAAATGTTTGAGAATTCTTCGAAAATTATGTAAATGCAGAACCATACTTAATCTCCTTAGCTTTATTCGAAAAAAAATATTTTATATATGCATACATATTTTATAATTATGATACTTTTTTATTTTTTTAATAATTAAATATAATTATTTGTTCATAAATGTAACATTATAATAATCATAATTATTATGATTACTATTTTTGTTTTTAAACACTTCTAATTATATTTAATTGTAATAATTTATATTAGAGCTTTAATTTAAAAATTAATATTTGGTACATTTTTTTATGATAATATAATAATAACAAAATAAATACTGAACCGATTTTCTTTTTCAAACATTAAATGTAATAATTATATAAATATGTAGATTGGACAGTTGCTAAAGGCTTGATATCTATACAATGTATAGTGTTCATTAAAACTATATAATTATATGTTAAATCATGTGAAACAATAGATTGTAGTAATATTTATGAGAAAAAATAAATAAATTTAAAGGATTATTACATATAAATAAGTTTTTGAAGACAAATTTCTCTTTAAAAGACATCGATAATCTTTGAAAGTTTCGTACAGGGCTTAACATATATATATACATCTTATACACCCATACGATAAAGCTATTATTCTCAAAATAATTTCTCGGGGTGACAAAGGCTAAACCCTTGCCCAAATAAGATCTTCGAATCGGAGGGTTCACTTATGCGAGATTTGATGAGAGAAGTAAAATTGAACAATATCGTTTACAAGCGCCTACAAAGGAGCAACCAGATCAACCTTTAAGCGACTGTGATTGCCCCTTAAAGTGCACTTCATTTGTTGGTTGTGTAAGTCGTGATGTCTTGGAGTAGGCGTTCGTTGTTGAGGTAATCGGTTCCTGGAGGGGCGGAGGAAAGACAGTTCTGATATTCAATATCAATGCAATGAATAAATCGATTATTTATTAAAACTTCCAATTTTACCAAAAAGTACTGTAAGCCCGGTTATCATTACAAATCTTTATTTACATGTAATTAGACGTGTGAATTATAAGTTGGTTTCGAAACTACTATAACACGTCTCAATTGTCGGTTCCAGTTTGAAAACTAAATTAGATTTGATCAAAAGATTAAATTACAATTTGAATATCGATACTATCACTTGGAAAAGAAGAAACTTATAAATTTGTTGATATTTTCTATATTATATTCTTTTAATATGATAATGTATAAAATAAATTATTATAACGAGAATATGTACAGAAAACCACAAATTAAAAGATTTATTGAAAAAAAATCTGTGACAATCTAAGCGCAGAGTAAAGAAATATGATATAATAGAAGCTGAGTTGAGTTTTAAAAGAGCAAATTTCTTATTTTCACTAGCCTAGTTCAAACAGTTTAGAAACAAACGATGTTGAACTCAGTTTGAGAGGCTGGAAGTTTTGGCATATAACTTCCATAACATCGTGTGACTTTCTACAGTTTCCAGCCTTGGCAAAAGCTCGGATGGATGTCCCTGGGTTGTATAGGTTATGGTTAAATCGGGCGGTAAATTCGCTAGCGTTTTGCTTTATCGATACTGCGACCATAACACTTCATTGCTAATATAAAACGAATTATAAATGTCTGAAGCATATTTAAGTTAATGCATTATGCATTACAACTTGTATGTGCGCTACATTTCCATTCATCGTTAAATATTCATAATGGAGCTGATAATATGTTTGTCGGAATTTAAAGATTTATATCGCAACTGCTTAATAATATTATAGAAGACTCAATCGTTTATATATCGAACATTCATACTACATATTTAAAACTACAACTTTGTATTTATACTTATTTTTTATTTTGTCAACTAAAAAAGTAAAGGTTTTTACTTGATTTTTGTTTTGAATCCTAATGTTTTATTTTAACAAATTGATTTTTGTATTTTCATCACTCGTAAAATATTTTACACTTTCTTTAATATCATAAGATTTTGATTAAAATCTCCATAAATTTTTTTTGGTCTATATTTTTTTGATTATTTAAATATAAAAATTTTTAATAAATAACTGAAGGTTATTCGTATCAAACATATTGAGATTGAAAAAAATTTTAAATCTATATTTGAATGAATTTCTGTTTAAATCTTAATAATATTAAATATGATTAAGATATAATATTTTAAAAGAAGATATTGCTTTATTTTTTAAATTTTATTCTAAAAACTCGCTTGATCTTCATATTTAAAATAAAAAAGCACGAAATTTACTGTGGCATATGACTGTTACTAATATTAATTGAAACATAAAAGAATTTCTAATCTTAGTTATAAATATATATATATATATATAATTATTATTTACAATTATGAGCTTTTGCAAATTTCAAGATTAAATAAGCTTAAAAAAATTAGCATGTTTATCAAGATAAATAGAAAAATCTTAAATAATTGTTATATGAAATTATTTAAGTAAATTTGATATTTTTATAAATAAAAAGAGGATAGACGAAAAATAAAAAAGCCCTTGAATAGGAAAAAATAAAAAGGAAAGATACAGTTATTATCGAATTTGGAAAGGGGAAAGTCAGAGTTCCGAATACATTCGTAAGCGCTTTCGAGCACATCGAGTTATATCATCGCATTCCATCCCTTGTCTCATTTGGATTCAGCCTAATGACAGAAAGTTCTTACACGAATAGCTTCGATGCTCCATCTTCTGTATCTTCAACCCTCCGTTCTCCACCTACTTCTCTCTCTCTCTCTCTCTCTCTCTATCTCACTCTCTCATTCCCCTATTCAAGATGTCAATCCAGGGCGACTCCCAGATGCATCATTCATTGGAAGCGGACCGCTGAAAAAGAAGGAGGAAAAAGTGGCCCGAGGCGAATGCTAATCGAAATCCATCAAATTAGTTCCTCATCTCGATGGGCAAGATTTTTTCCCCTCGGACATATCGGCAGCCCCTCCACGTAGCCGAGCTCCGACGTGAGTCGCGCGTCCGCTAAAAACACAGCATCGCCGTCGTTCCGCTCGTGCGGACGCCTCGCGCCCATCAGCAGCGCATAAGAAAACGTCTGGACGGCGCGCAATTTACGAGGTCCGGCCGATTCCGTCGCCAGACAGCGGCAACAAAAAGAACCCGTGGAGCGGGCGGGGCGGTAAAGGGCCCAGACAATGGTTCGCGCACATCGATAACCTATATATCGAGAGCGAGCGCGACTCGCCTCGAGAGAATAACTCTCCGATCTCGACCCGTCCCGAGCCGTCCCGTCCCATTACCAGGGCCGACCTATCTCGGCCAAAGAAAAGCTAGGCGCATTAGGAGATTGTGTTCGATGGTTGTTTACGAGGCCAACTCTCCAGCTTCCTTGGCTCACGACTCGGTTCTCTCTCATTCTCTGTTGCGAGGATTTCACTCGCCATGCCAGCTCTGCCTCCCTCTCGCCCCCTAACCGACGCCGAGCCTTCGACTTTCGGGATATTTACGTTTGTGCCCCCGCGTAACGTAGCACGACAAACTAGCTAACCTCCCGCATTCGTGTAATCTCGGCGGAGTACTTTCGTGGCCTCCTGCTCGAGCCGAAGCAGCGATATCGCTCCGGACCATCTACGCTTTGCCGATCTACACCAACATCCACTCCCCATAACCCGCATCCCTTCGGACAAACGACCTCCTCCTCCTCCGCTCGCTAACCAGTTTTTTCCCATTTTGCGGCGGAATCGATTCGCGATGTGTAGGTGCACTTGGGCATTATTCTTACGAGCCCTTGTAGCCGATACCGATTATCAAGTCTCCTTTTTCCCCGGAAAAGTCAAACGGCGGCCACAGATCACTCGCCATTGTTGTAAATAAAGAAAGACCGTTCGATTTTCGATTCTGCAGGAATGACGACTATATGAAGTAACAATTTCAATTGCACATTGGCTCTGCACCCGAAAAAGTAATTAAGCCCGACGCGGATAACAATGTAGAATTGAAGCAATGGAAAAGTCGTCTTTTATACAATCTGTTATTCGCATTTTCATCGGTATCCGTAATATTCACAAATATCCTAGGTATTCTTTTTATTCAGTTGTTAATGAGGTATATAGAGCAAGTTTTATTGTGCAGTTTCGTAAAAGCATTCGAGACAAACGAGAAACGAAGCGCGTCGAAAAAGTAAACCAACACCCGACGTTCAGAATTCCTTCACTGTACGATAATTAGCAATACCGCAAATAATAATTACAACTTGTCTTCAATAAAATTTTATTTCTTATGATCTTTTGGTTAATTACGTACGAAGGCGTATAACGTGTCATTTCTTGTATTAATATTATCGTTGCATGCTCGGAATACCACAAGCCTCGACCGAAGCTTTTTCATACTATTAATATACATTCGATCGTATTTAAATACCCGGTTAGTGAGGGCTATTCACAATTTATAAGCCACTCTAGCGCATCTGGTACAAATGCCATTGACAATATTTCAAATGAGTACACTGAATAATAATTAACGGTGCGCGACTCGACGCTTACAAGCGAGTCTATTAATTTTGCAAGTAGTCATTGTCCAAATAAGATTTGGACCATCCATCCTTCGAAACTTCCCGGGCGTCGCGCGTGAAAAATGATGTGTAAGAGGATTGCAACGTCGTTCAAACGTTATCGCCGGTCCGTGGCCCAGAGTTGGGGGCAGGAGGGTCGATCTTTAGTTGGACAGATGCGCATCTCGAGGACGAGCGCGACGAAGTTCGCACCTGCTCCATCGTAACGACCTCGTCCGCAACTACATAATGACTCGGGGGCTCTATTGATTCCCGAATACGGCGTAAGCCTTTTTTATCCTTGCACCCGATACTTTTCTTCGTTGGTACGTAATTATGCAAGGGACTTATGGAAATCACGGCTGATGGTTGGTGTAGCGATGGTTCGTGAAAATGCATCCGAAGCAAACATAGCGCATTGAATTATGCACAATTATTCAGAATTTTTTTGATAAGGAGTGACGGTGGCAAGAATCAAGCTTTTTTGCCTTATGGATAGTATTAAGGATTCATCGATACCTCTATTAAAATATTTTGCAGCTTGAATCAGTAACTTATACCGTAATCAATACTAAAATTCGGTTTTAATATACCAACACTGTGCAAATATTGTTAGTAAATATTTTGTTACTTTACTTTCGTCGCACTAAAGATTCAATATATAATGCTTATATTTACTTACGTTAGGAATTTACTCGCTTCTCGCCAACTTAAAAATTACATTAAATCTTTTTTACATTTTAAGAGTTTGCATTTATCAATATTATCAAGTATATAGCGCATTCGTAGAATGCTAATAATTTTTTAATCTTTTTCTACTTTGTTACAAGCTGGAATATTTTACTTTAAGTGTCATTATAGTAAATTTGATGCTTTAAATGTTATTGCAATAATAAAAATTTTATTAAAACCAATTACATTTTCTTTCAATTTTTATTTCATTGTTTCGGATAAAATTTACTACTCTCAAATTACTGGTAATAAAATGTTTACAGCGCTTCCACTACTACTTCGAATTACAATGGAACTCGAAGCTTTGAATTATTATCTTTTTAATTATTCGTTATTTATTATTTGATATTTATTATTATTAAATGTTTTTTCCATGGGTGCAATTACGTTGATATTCGCAAGAATAGTCCAGGTGTATACTGCGACTGCCACTGAAAGGGCTTTTATTTAAGAATAAGCATCATTATAAAAGGATGAATGACAAAACATTTAATTACTATAAATTAGTAGTTCCTTGATTCCAATTAATTTTAATGGCATTCAGCTTATTATCTTTCGTGAGATCCCTTCACTAATGCACATTTACTGTATTGAATGGGATAAAAAAGGGCCGGCGACCGACCGCCGCTCTGATTACAGCCAGGAGGAGGTAGAGTCGCGAGTTGCAATTCAAAACAATTAAGCCCGGCGAAGAAGCTAATCGTCCTCCACGACGTCGCTGTAGTGCACGTCTAGTCGAGGGAAGACCGAAGCGCGCCCTACTCCACAGCAGAACAGCGGCGTCGAACAATGAAGTTATATCAGAAGTGCGGGCGCCGTGGTGCTGTCTTAATTTTCTTGGGGAGAGTTTTTTACGGGTTCGTCGGAGTGAAGCGGTAGGGGTGAGCGGTGAGCGGGGGGGGGGAGATGCGGCTCCTCGACGGTCATAAAAGTTTCGACGTCCATCAGTTTGCGGGCCACTGACATAATATGCGCCGTTAAGAAGGGCCACTCTGCATACTAATGCAACAGAGCTTCTCATTACAAACTCTTAAAACTATGGCGTGCGAGAGGTGAGCCGCACGTCTGCCTCCTCCTCCCCCGCCCCATTCCACCAGGCCCCGAGCCCCCCTCGACTCCTCGATCACCGCCGCGCCCTCGGGACGTCTCAGGCCGACGGGCAACGGCGACGGGGCTGACGGTCGAGGCTCGCGAGCGCAGAAAAGAAACGGAAGAGGAGGTTCCCAAATGTAAGTAAGAGCCGGCGCTCGCTCGGCTCGCAGCCTCGCTCCGTCCCAAAGAAGAAGAAAAAGCCGCGGCACGAAGGAACGAGGCAAACCAGTTTCGTTGGGCGTGTTGCCGGGGAACGCAAGTGGAATGCTCCGTTCCCACGTGGAAAGCCGAGACTGGCGTCCACCTGCAGCAGGTATACGTGCGGAGCGCCGGCTGGAATGTCCCCCGTAATCCTCCTTGGTCGCGTCACGGCGTTCCGCGAATTTCGCGGCCTGGCCCGACAATGGGCCTCGGACCCGGGTAATTGGTTCATTTGACTATCATCGGGGGCAAGGGCCCCCACAGTATCGCGATCGCCCGATCGACGCCGCGATGTCTTAACCCCGCCATAGGAGAAAGCCCGGGACTACGTGAGAATCCCCCGAGCATTGCTGGAGACACGGAAACGAGGCCGAGTTGCACAAGGAAAATCCTGGTGTCGTCCTCGCTCTCTTGTAGGGTAGAAGGGAGGTAGGCCGTAATTTCTGTTCCGTCTCGCCTCAGATTCGATAGTCGGGGTTTTTTAATTCAATTTTGTGCGTCCAGGGCTTTCGAGCATTTGATTCGAGTCTCCACGACTAGTCCGAGGCTTCGCGAGCTTTTTACGAGCCAGCTCGTCGATTATATATTTTCGATCAACTTTTCTTTGCTTTCTTCGCTATCGCCTTTAGGATTTACGCTCTTTAAGAATCCATTCTCGCCGCTTCAAGCATGAACTCGTTCTGGTTCGTACTTACCTTATGAATACAAAATCAATACTGATTATCAGGTCGGAAAACGTAAACAAATCGACTGTAGGCGACTTTCTCTAGCCGCTTAGGGTTTTATTATACAAAATTTAGGCTCTTTTCCAATATCCTAAAGTATTTCGAAGTTCTGTATGTCAAAAAAGGAAAATTCGATGCTCATACTACTAAATGCGTAAATCGTTGATCGAGATTATATTTTAAGTCAGGTGTTCAATTACGTTCACGTGTAAAATAAAACCTCACTCCAGTAAAATGTTAAGGAATATTTAAGTGGCAGCTTTGATCTACTTTAGAATACTTCACCTATGACCGGCACAATGATGCCAGCCTCGATAATATAAACGAACGATTCTTCAAATAACTCGAGCAAAACCTGTATAACGTAAAATCGGGCGCAGTAGCATACGTAAAGTGAGCCAGTCGACATCTGGATTAACAAGCTTAGTAGTTCGCGAGCTTATTAAACTATAATATCCGGATTGTTCTCGGAAAGAATAGCAATCTTAGAAATGGCGAGAACAGCATTTGCTACGTTGCAAAAAAGGAAATTGAGTTGCTGATTTTCAATACTGCTTAGAGTATGATTATATCAGAGCGCATCCGGTGCATGAGGGACGACAGGAGAAATAGAGTAACAAAACTCTATGGTGAAACTAAGCAACTGAAACATCATTTCAAATCGCGCAACTGCTTCCTCGGCAAAACGCCTTATCCGATGTCCACCCCAGCCCCTCCCGAGCGAACATAGACCTCGGCTAGTGCATAGGATCGGAGATGCAGTTCGCCAGCTGTCGATGCACAAGCCGTTGCTTCTAATGCCATTACCATCGGAGCCCCCGTCGCCGCTGTAGCTAGTCGTGGTTCGATAATTTGTTGGTGCGCGGTAACGGCGGCGGGGGCGGGAGGTATTCGAAGGAGTGGTCAACCGGCCACACGCGCATAAGCAGCTGCGCAGGAGTCGAGCGTCGCAACTCGAGCGGAGGCCCTTGTAGGCCATCGATAATACATAATTCCTAATTTAGCACGTGTAATTACGCAATCCCTGACTAGCTTCCATCTAACACGCGATTACCGTTTCGAGACATACGCGCTCTGCCTCCCCTCCTGGGGTGCCTTTGTTACGGCCTCGCGGTAATTGCCAATTTTTACGTCCTCACCGTTGCGCGACGACTCTCCATCTCAACGGCCCCCGCGATTCTCGTAGCCCACATGTGCCGCTCGTTTCACCCTCGACCTGCAACGTCGACGTCTCTACGTGGCCAGAAGATTTCCAAAGGAGTTCGAGGTGGCTATTCGAAGAAGGACCTCGGCGCGTCCTGCGTCGAAATCGACTCTCGCCAAATGTAATGGGTAGTTTCGCTCGGTGGGATGAACTATGCCGATTCTATTGGCCCAAGCCGACTCTCGTTTTACAACTGTTCGACCATCGCTGTATAACTGCAATCGATCCATTCCGAAACGGCGGTCTTTTTAGAAAATTTTCGAGTTTTATGTTTCTAAGCGGTCGCCTGAGAATTCGCCAGATGACAAAACCAACTATTGATTATTCGGCGGCAATATAAGGTCAATACAAGTCTACTAGACATACAAGATGTTTCGGCTCCAGTGTGTTTGCAATTACTCTCTCGCATTATTCCTACAAATTGAAAGTAAATTATACCGTGTAATATAGGACTCTGACAGTACCATGAGATGTCAATTTTACACATTACTTTTTCTCATTTGCTTTTCACCTGAAGCTAAATGCTTGGCATTTATAAATAAGGGCTGACAATATGATAAAAAAACAAAAAATAACATTAACATTTTTATCTTATTTGTCTTATTTTTATTATATACAAGATCAGTCGATCAAAAAGAATTAAAAGTGAAATTGAATTAAATTTTTATTTTTTATTTTTTGAAAGCAAAGCGGCGGTTATTCTTAAATTAAAAAAACCAAGTTTTCAATTCTTTAAGTATTAATTAGAATACTTTTTAAAATTGCTAAATAAATTTTTTTTATGATAAAATTAAAAATTATTTTAATCTTTTATCCATCGCATCATACCTATTTTAGCCTTAAGTTCTAATTTTATCGAATATTTTCATATGTACGTTTTACAACAGTCAAAATTTTATTTCAGAAATTTATAGTATATAATAAATATTTTCAAGAAAACATAAATTTGTCTCAACGTATGACTGACTATGACATAAAACCTAACTATGAAAACAACTTTTAAAGATTGGTTATTTATCTTATCGTGTACAGATTTAGTACCAAAACATTCTTTTTGTTATCTGGTTTAAGCTATTTAAATTTCAAATTCTAGTTAAGGTTAAATAAAAAAAAAATAATAAGAAAATTAATGTAATTAATTAATTTTACTATATAAATTATACATATGTATTATACTATCGCATCCATTAAGATGATCACCATCCCAGCTTCCGTACAATTTTCAAGACTCATAAAATTACCACTAAAAATACGATAGTGTACGTGAAAATCTTATAGACAAGCAATACAATCGGTTGTAATTCACCATCCAGTGCTAGCTCTTTGTCTATCGAAATTATCAAATCAAATAGAAATGTCAAATAGCGTAGGATTAAACGAGCGCAAAAACTCCGTTGAACAAAAACTCGACATTGACATAAAACAATATTTATTAATATATGCACGTGGGCGTACGAAAGGCCGCATTTAGCAATCAAGCGCGTGCACGCACGACTTAATCTCGAGTGTGCGAATCCAAAAGTCACGATTCAGCTGCACCATTGCGTCAGTCGCATAATTTCCGTCGTGTTTCGAGTTTACGATAATGCCACAATAATTGCCACAAGTATGTAAACAGCGATGAACATCGATATGATCTGTGGACTCCCGTGGATAAATGTAATGACGAAACTCACCTCTTGGTCCGAAAACGAACTTGGATCTCAACCTAAGCCAATGCATTAACGACAATGGGCGTACGTGGTAATTTACAAAGAATCGACGAATTTCAAAATAAAAAGCACGTTAAAGTGTAGGTTATAGAATAAACGGCATTTAATATTTCATGGTTTTTCCCTTCGAACTTAAGCCTACTATTTTTAATACGTAAAAATTATAGAAAAATCGATAGATATAACGATTTTATAAGAGCTTAAAAATTATTCGCTCGGCGTCACAGTATAAAATATTTCTTTGAGTGTAATCATTACGGAACACGTGTTTAAAAAGCTTTTTCAATCATTGAAACTTCCTGACACATAATTTTTAGACAAGGTAATTTGAAAATTCAAATAAGGAAAGACTGACGTATTAATTAAAGCTCCGCGGGTCACTCGTCTCTACGCAACGAAGCAATACCTGACGGAACAATGGATTTCTCGTTATCAAAAATCGGCCGAAGGTAGTCGAGAGATCGTAGAAGATCGCGTGGTTGAAAACCGCGAGTCGCGAAGCACGGGAGGAAAATAGGTTGGCGCGGATGAGGAGGTAAGGAGTCGCCGATGGACCCTGGACACGTAGGTGCGGAAAGGCGGCGCGGCGCGGCGCAGGGCAGGAGGGCTTGGAGGCGTCGACAGCCCGAAGAGCAAGGATTTATAATCAGGCGGTGCTCGCGAGGCCATGGGAATGTCCTGGGCGCCTACGCAGTCTCGGTGAAGGCGAGCGCGCGCGTGCGCGCGCGCATAAATCCCTTTATGAGCTTCGACTAGCAAATTCACGACCTGTCTCCAATTTTATTGCCCAGGAGATTGTTCCTTTATCTGTGCGCTCGGGTGCAAGAGGCCCGTATCCATAAATAAATATCGGCTATCCCGTGCTCGAATCCAAGTTCCGTGCTGGAGGCATTATTGCGCGTGCGCGAATAGGTAGTCATCGGTGCACGGGCGCGCAACTTTATTACGCCCCTATAATAAAAGTTCGCTGTTGGTGCTTTAAGCAAGGCGCGTCCTATTGCGCGTTTATATGGATTTCAACGAGTTTTCCTTTATCGGCGCATTATTACGGGCATCGCGAATTTACAGGTCGCGCATCGAGCGTCGATTGTAATCGGACCAGACCGGTTGCGTGAGCTGCGCGAGCGCGGCGAATACCCGTGTCGCCATAAATCAAGCCTAATGCTTCCGCGAATTTCTTTCAATTATAAAGACACTGAGTGGAAAAAGAGGCGACGATCGCTTTTCTTCAAATCGTTCCTCCACGCGCATCGACTTCGCATTTGAAGCCCCTTCTGACCCTCCGATCGCATGATTGTAAATAACAATTCACCTGGG
This sequence comes from Kradibia gibbosae, assembly GCA_018907135.1. Taxonomy (NCBI): domain Eukaryota; kingdom Metazoa; phylum Arthropoda; class Insecta; order Hymenoptera; family Agaonidae; genus Kradibia; species Kradibia gibbosae. Next base: position 15,520,742 of record JACCHX010000001.1, on the reverse strand, counting down.
CCCACGAAGAATTTGCCGGCTTCAATCTCTTTGTCTTGCTACTTACTACTGCTTCGAGATTATCGTGAGCACATAAATCCTAATTACCCGCCCACGGTGCGCATAATTACTGATAATTAGCAACGCCAGACCAATCCTTTCATTATCTATTTCCCTTTCTTTCGACATTAAATCTTTATCTTACCGTCTTTGTCGCTCCTATTTAGCAATTTCTCATTATCTTCCTTCATCTCTTTCTCTCTCTCTCTCTCTCTCTCTCTCTTTCTCTGTCTTCTTTTATTCGCTACTTCCGCCCAATTTCTTTTACACTCTGCTTACACAAAACAATCATTGATGCAATTGTCAATGTTTATTTGACGACAATTTATTTTATTTTTTAAATAATTCATTGAGTATTAAATATATTCAAATTAACTATGTAACTGTTTCATTTGTTTATTAAAATAAGAGGAAATGTCAGACTTGCTTTCCTATACATTCAGTAATTATTTGTGTAATATATTTCATTACGCAATGTAGTATTTTAAAACTAATACTACATTCCGGTTAATTAAATTTTCAACATACATAAAGTATCTTTAATAAAGGTGATTGATTATAATTATAAATTTATAATAATATTTTGATTTAATAATATTAGATATAAACTTTAACAAGTTTCGTAATTTCGTAGCTATAAAAATAGTTAAAAAAAAATTAAGTATCGCAAAAATTTCAACAATATTGTCTGTATTAGATATTATATACACGACTATAACAATTTTAATTTTCAAATCGTACAAATAGATTGATGTTAACTTTAATTAATTCAAATTATAACAATATTCAATGTATAATGGAAAGTTAAGTGTCTAAAGTTATATTATTATAAAAAAAGTATTAAAATGAAAATTTTTTTTTTAATTTATATATTTTAAAAATTGGGTAAAATATTTTACTCACCGTAGCGATCTTGGAGCATCGAATCTATCGATGATCCGTTCCTCCTGTAAAAACGTAAAAAGTTTCTCCAATTCCGCGAGCTGTTCGCTTCTTGCTTCATTGACTTCCTTCAATATCTTTAAAAATAAAAAAAGGTGATCACATATATGTATGTGTATATATTTATTTATTTATGTACATGAGTTCGTATAACATTTGAACTTAATACACAAACATCATAAAATAAAGGAGAAAACAACTTTTTTTAATATTATTTAAATACCATTAGTTCTGTTGTGGGAATGCTAGCTGTCATCGTTCGGCTCGCAAATAAATAGTAAGTACTAAAATTGGAATGCGTGCAGTGGAAATGGGAAATTTATGCTTTTCACGATAATGCAATAAAAGTGAGAATGACAGTTTTCCGCGGCAGAGGCTTCGGATGGTCGCTCGTACACGTCGCGGAGTTTTTATTTCGAGGTCGTATGGGGTGCGAGAGATGTAAGCGAGTGGAAACAAATCTGGTCGCGTAATGTTTCCGGTAACAGCTTCGTTGGCTCATTCGCCGTGTTCGCCGGCCGATTCCGCGTACAAGCACATGCCGATACTGCCGCTGGGTGCTTTAATGGGCATTTTCTAGCCTTGTTTATGTCAAAGGTATAGAAAGCATTTCTCTTCCATCTTCTTTCTATTCGTGGCTGCCACAAAAACGTGCGCGTTACTGTTAACTTCCTTATCCCATTTATACCGAGTTTAACGCTAGCTCGATTCCAATATGTAGTGAGCAGTGAGTCCAATAGTAAGCAGGCTAAGCAATCGTAATAAATATTTCAATAAGGACTATCTCTTGTGGGATTCCATTTTCTAGGACTTTTTCGTTTAATTAATTATTTTTTAACGTTTATTTCAATGTTAACGAAATAATATTCATAATGTGTACTAAAACTGTGATATAACCATATGACTCTCTTAAAAATTTCATAAAATCCCGTGGATAAATGTGCATAACTATTAATGAAAAATTGATTATAAAAGAAACATTGTTTTTTTTATTTTTTAATCCCACAAAGTTTAATAGTAAACATTTAGAGTACGAATGAGTTTTTATATTGCATTTATTCAATAAAATTAAAAAATACTGTAATGGTTGCTTGAGAGATATGCGTAAATTTTTATGGTTCGAACAAGTATTTTTGTAGGATAAAAATGTTAATACGTGATTCGAACGTAGATTGCAAATAATTTCAGGATATAAAACAAAGTTAATCAAAGCCAAAAAGCCTTCATAATAAACAGTATTGAATTGCTTAGTTTTAATTAAATAAATACCGATCGTAAAAGTCAATTCATCTTAATGTACATAATTATCCGATTTCCTACAATAAAATGCTGCATTCGACTAATATACCACAAACTACAGCCAACTCATTGTTCAAACTTATCGGCTGTAATATTTCCCTCTCAAAGTTATTTCCGGTAATATATATGTATTTCACAATATACACTGAAACTGAATTCATTCGCATGCATGATCGACATTGCGGAATAATCTTTTTTGGTGAAACAGAATAAACGCGTGGGGTGACGAAGTGGTGAGGGGTGTGACAGGGGCGGGGAAGAGAGGAAAGTCGGAACACGGTACACACATATATGCCGGAGTCGATTGGTTAGGAGGGGAGAGGTGGGAGGGGGAGAGGTACGAGTAGAAAAGGAAAGAGTTGAAAAATGCAAAGCCCGTCCAAATGCATTGGCGGTCTTATATACTCTCGCAAAAATAAAATCGGTTTTCCGATAACTGGTTATTTGCTTGCACAAGTGCTTCGCTGACTGGGCGAGCACATCGGAAGCGATTTTTGCGTGTAATATTATCGAGTTATCGGGTGAGCGGCGAATGAAAAGGAAGACAGAGCGAACGACCAGGCGAACGAGAAGAAGGAAAAGTGGAAAAGAGTGTATTACATGGATACCGCGAATATGGCGTGGGAAGGAGATGAAGGGATATGTAAAGAGAGCGAACGGAGGCTTGCGAGCCGCGTATCGAGGATGTGACGCAAATATATCTACTCGCAGGGAGGTAACGAACACAAAAAAGATGGGAAGTGACGAGAAGGGAGAAAAGGGTATACAGAGAGTGTACGGGATGCACAATATATCCGGGTGATTACAATATGCTGACTTTAGAGTGGCCAATATCAACCAAGTGCACTCGACTCAGCCAATGCTAATAATCTTCCATTGTTGAGAAATCGCGATCCTCCTACATTAGCCAACCGTACCCCTGTTGCATGCGTACGTCCGTAAGCTTCAGTCGCATTATGCCTCATGAACTACGTCTCGCATCGAAATTTTTAACAATAAGCGCATATTTTTGGTCTGGTATTTAGCCTGTGGCACGGCGAAGTACAGAATGCCTGCGTAACCGTCTCTATTCTCGTAAAAATCAACTTCCTCTCCGATTAAAAGTCGTGCGGCTCTATAAGCGACTGCTTAAACTCGAAACAGCACTCTTTATGAGACTTGCCAAAAAAGTTGATAGTTGTCTTAATAAAATTTGAAAAAGTATGTGAATGTAACGTTTAAATATTTGGTAAAGATATCGAATAAGAAAAAAAAGTAATAATAATAGATTGTTAAGACTAAAAACATAATCAAATATAATACTACTTACTATAAAAGTAAGACATTTCTTGTTAGGTGAATTAATGATTGATTTTTGTATTCAGTCATAATAAAGTTAAAACATAAATATGCGGAGTCAAATTAATAATAATTTTATATTTATATACACAAAAAATATATTAGAAATAATACATTGTTAGAATTACAGCGCTCGGGCCAATAAATCATTTTATTAATAGCCTAAAAATACGCCTGGGAATCGCTAATAATATGTATAATATAATGTAAGCTAAATTGTATTTGAGATAATTTAAAAGCTATTTTTTTTTATATACCGCTTTTAAATTTAAATGATTTACACGACCCAGTCAAGATATTATTAAAATATCAAAATAAATATTTTCTCGACCTTGTCATATAATTACTCAATTATTTTAAGATCTATTTAATAGATTATAAAAACATTTTATCTATACATTTTCCGACGGATTAACGAATTTTAATTGAAAAATGAACAAATTGCAACGAACGTGTGCCACTTATATTCTATTATTAAATATCGAATGAACAATAAGTTTACCGCTTCAAGATTTCGTAAGCTCACGTAAGTCGCATTATACGATGCAGAATCGTGCGATATCCATTGATTCCGAAATTTAAATAACTAATACCCAGTACTTATATTGGGAACGCTGGAAATAATACATCATAATGTACAATTAAGAGAATCGCAACCCGGTAAAAATACGTCCATTCACAAGGATAATAGGAGTATGGACTAATTTTCGTCACGCGCTCCTCCATTAGTCAATCATGAAACATGGAATTGGCACAAAAGTTTGCCGGACAGTTGACGCGCTGCACATAATGTGTCAGCATTTCCACAATGGAAATAGCGGCAATTCTTTGGTAAGCGAGTCGCAGCGAAAAGCAAAACGGAACGAAATCTGTCTCCGCGCTTTATGCCCGTATACATCGGGTGCGACCGCCTTTCACGTATCCCACACGAAAACGTCTACGCTCGCTACGTGCGCATGAGTGATCGCACAAGGTAGGAGGGAGGGAGAGAGAGAGTGAAAGAGAGAGAGAGAGACCTATTCAAAACAATTACGCATTCTTCGGCGCCTCGTTCCTCGTCGCGCGGTTACATTATCGGGCGCGCGACTCGGAACTAGGCGCAAATTCGACGATGCTATTAAAACCGGCGAAAGCGCGATGTGCTATCAATGGAGGTTTCTCGTGCCTGTTAAGCTGTAATTTTATAAATTGCTGTTCTTTCACGGGGCACTGTTCATTATATTGTGTATTGTGAACCGAGTAGAGCACGCGTGAATAAAAATGCATTTTTAAAAGCGCTTACAATTCGGTCAACGTAAATACTGTAAATTGACTAACTATAACATGATTGACGATTTGGATGAATCGAATTATTTTCAGAAGTATGGGTTTGAAATGTTTGTATTAAAATTAGAATATTAGAATATTATTATGTTTCATACTAGAAATTTAATATTTGAATTCTATCATCGATACCTATAAGTACTTAATATTAGCTATGTTTTGTTTGTTGCATATTTTTAATAAACAATTGTGGCAAAATTTGTTCGATTGAAGTGACGAATACATATATAAACAAAAATAAGTAATTTTAATAGATTAATATAAATATTTATATTTAATTCGAAGTTTATATTTAACTTTAATAAGAGTGAATTCATTCTAAAAGTACTTATTATAATTTGCATGTAGTAGGTTGTAACTTAAAGTTAATCACACGAAGAGTAAATAATTTGCAAAATAGTTTAAAGTTTTTTAAATGAAATCGCACTTCGAGACCCCTTTGACACAAACATTGTTTATAATTTTTTTTAATGTAAATATTTATTTTTTCATTTCATGTTACGTCGTATAGTAAAATTATGTCATCAGTTATTAATAATTGTCTTTATATCTACTTGTTCTTCTTGATTGAAAAAACTCATCAAAATCTAATTTTAAATCTTATAATTTTATATCTTAGGTAACATTTTTAAAAAAAATTTCCTCATAATATATCCCTTAACATTTGAGGATCATTGCTAAAAACTTTATTTTTGTACATTATATATACATTTCATTGCAATTCCCATAATAATGATCTAGTTGCATGTGCATAATATCAAAAGAAATTATACTTTATAATCTTATAATTATATCAATTAATATTATCAGTAAAGCCTCAATTTCAAGTATGAACTGAGCAGAAGTATAGCTTTTACATTGACGCTGCAGTCGAATAATGTTGTCAGTAACAAGTAAAAAAAATGTCGGTTTAATAAAAATACATATAATGCATACCAAAGAAAAGGAATGCTGCCTAAAAAATTATACAACGTGGTTATTAAGTTTCGTATTACACAAAAAATAGATAAACACGTCGACGAAAGTATTTGAGCACTAATCATCAATGCAGAATCCGCGCGTCATGTAGCATCGAACAAAATAATGCCTCGGTCAAGCCCCTCGGCCCGTCGGAATCATCAGTTCTTAGAAACTCGGAAGGAAAAAGAAACGATTAAGTTCAGAACGCCGCTGGTCGAGAATGCGATCGCCCGGTCGGCACTGTGCGACACAAAGGAACGCTCATGATAAAGGCAGATCCCAGTCGATCAAGCGCTTAACTTTCCAGGTTAACGAGCGTTATAAATAATGCAGACTTGCCATGTCAGATCCCTTTAACCTTCGGCGAGCGAGCGCACGGCAACCAAACGGCGTATCTGGGATGCAGATAGGAAGTAACGTAGTGGCTCTCGCAGCCGGGATCGCGCCGAGCGAGATCATGTCGCGGGCTTGAAAGGAATCGGCCGGACTAATTTTCATTGCTAAGGTGGGGCCCCCGGTAGTCCGCATAAATTTTGCCAGCACGTTAGGATCCGCGATCAGATTGCGAAGGCTCGCCTGCCTTCGGATATCGCAACGGCCGCTCGTGCTTCTCTTCCACCCTAGGCAACCTGGCTAGATGACGAGACTGGGCCAGCGGTCAGAAGCCAGATGCTCCGGAGGATCGCCAGCGCGACAGCCTCCACTTGTCTTTGAGCCGTTGGCTCCCCTTTAAGATGTCGGCCGGCGCAATTGTCTCCCGGAGATGTGTGCGAGCCGCCTCTCTGAATTGTATCATCCTGGGCTCGCTTTGCATTCTTCTCTCTTGGCCGAGATACGCGCCTTTGTCGTTCTAATGCCTTTACCGTACCGACATACGATACATCGCTGAGAATAGAGAAATACACACACGTTTACACGCGCGCGTACAGACGGGCACATGGATACGCAGGAGAATAGAGCAGAGACAGAGAGAGAGAGAGAGAGAGAGAGAGAGAGACCAAACTGAGCTCTCAGTTGAATGCAATTGAGTATTGTCAGTGCTTAAGTAAACTGCACTGCAGGATATGAGGGAGTAATACAATTTTTTGAAGTATCGGCTTTCCTTTTATTTGGCATTGCGTTTTGGAGATGTAGAAACAATACGGGAGGATGTTTTTTCAGTATTACTTGAAAGAGTAAACCAGTTACGAACAACTATATAAAATATACTACGCTTGAGTTATATTGGATGCTAAGGATTTCGATAGTCGTATATCGAAATTTACATGTCAGTTCTTCTCAGTTCGATTGTACTATTTTCAATCATATAGAATAAAAACTTTTGTGTACTCTTTAAGACATTTTTATAAAAATTTTTGTATTTTTCAAAATTCATTTTTATACCTTTTAACTTTTAATTAATTCATAATTCACTCTAAAGAGTGACAAACATTTTTAAAATATATTTGTACGAGGATAGACATTAGAGAATCGGAGATGTCGAAATGTGATTAAGACTTACTTTTTTAAATTTACATAAGTTAAATTGTAAATAATAATACAACAATAATTAAAATTAATTTTTTTTTAATATCTTATCACAATAATATTTTTGTTTTGAAAAATTTCCACTAAAAAATCCTTCAAACTTGTACCCATATACTTTATCTATATCGACAATACAAAACTGATCTATCAATATCTAAGTATCATCCCTCATCCATACACAATTTGCTTCAAAATCGTGAACAAGAAGATTAAGCAAAATTAGTTATATACAAATGAAGCAATAATATATAGTAATACTTTGACCTGATAATATTGTAAACTTCTATAAATAGTAAACATTTTATTTTATACAGTTATAACTACAATTATTTGATCTTAACTTGATACTTATAAATATCAAATTAAAAATTCTGTCATTTTTATTTTTCTTTACTTAACAATTACTATTCTAAGTTTTATGTTATCGATAACTTAAAATTTTTTGCTCTATATTTTATATAAAATTTACTGAGCTACTGCCAATTCAAATATCGGTAGATTACGAATGTTCAATTAAATAAAATATGCTGAATGTAGATTGTTAAGATACGAATGCTACTAGACCAAATGTCTGAAAATTTCATTTCATACAATTTACATTTCTGTTTTAAAATGAAAATAAGAAACATTATTATTCGTATTTAAATGCCTGAAACTGCATTTGTGATAACAGAGTGACAAGTTTTCACCGATTTACCTACGAAACAATTTCTTCTTAAAACTAGTAATACCAAGCGTAACAACTATTTCATAATAATCTATACATATTAAGAAAACTGTTTTCTTTTAGTAATTAAGATAATATTTCATACATAAATCTAACTTCTGCAATTTTCTCTTCTAATAAGAGCTAAGCCGTGTGAAAGTCGAACGCGTAGCGAATAATTATTTATCAAAATAATAAAGGTGTCCATATTTTAATTACGATTTCAATAAAAAGAATGTCCGTAGAATACTAAGCGAGTATTTGATAAGTAGATTTGCAATAAAGGCAATATGCTAGGAGTTAGGTGAGGTTATGTTAAACAAATTAAAAATCGGTGATTTAGGATTACAGAAATATGTACTTTACTAATAATTCATTCGGTAAGAATTTCAAAATTGGAATCTCACTCTTTATGTAGCACATTATCACAAAATAGTGTAAAATTTTATTCAGAGTAAATGTTGAATACACGATATAGAGATTAAGAGATATCTTTGGTATTCGAATAACGAACAAAAACATTAAATTCTTTTGACACAGATGAAATGCCTAATGAAATGGATAAAGTGTAATAACATATATTTAATTCTGTTAAACCTATCTTATCCGCTGCTTCAATGTAATTATTCACTAAACCGGCCGGCTGGGAGGGGGTAATGGTATTCAAGAAAAGCAAACATTCCCAAGAGTTTTCTAAACCGCAATATATCATAGCTGGCGGAGTATAAATTTTCGTACACTAATTTCTTCGCTATATAAACAATCGTAAGCAGAAGACACACACACGAGTACACGTGTAGCACGCCCTGAAGTATCGCCCTTAGAAAACAAGCTGGAAATTTGTTTGCGATCTTGCGTAACATTAGTTCGGTATCCAGGCGATAAGCATTGACTCAGGTCCGGTATGCCTTTCATGCGCGGCTGTGCCCCATTCCTCGCAAACCTCCGCAATGTCTCCGGCTGAACAAACGATAATAAGAGAGGGAGAAAGGGATAGAGAGACAGTTATACAGTTAGAAAGAGAAAGAGAGAATGAGAGAGGAGAATAATCGCTCCACTCGGTAGCGAATCGAATAATGGAACGAAACCTCGCTTCGCGGCCTCGAGGCAACAATTTGCACTAGCTCACGCGACTGTCGCAATCACCTGTCAGAGCCCGAGTTGACAGCCCGCTCCTTTGCAGCCCCACGCGCACGAGAAATGGGAAGGAGCTGTCGGCGATCGCTCCCGTTTATTTTTCTCCCTTTCGCCGCGAGCACTGCCATTCGTCCTTCGCGCTTTACCGGCGACCACGCGTCCATTCTACGCCCGGAATGCCGTTCCCCGGGAGGGCCCACGCACTCCCTAATGTGATTATGCTAATGGGGTCGGAGCATTGCCGGGGGCCTCTGGACGCCCGACCGGGAATGGGAGGGAGGGGGGGGGAATACCGATAAAAGGAAGGGGCGGGGGCGGTCCTAGTTATAATCATGGAAAATTACCCGTCGACCTTGGAGGGCGAGGTGCGAGGATTATGAGCGGCCGTGTCATGAGGCCCGCTGCGGGAGGCCGCGCCGGCCGCTCGTCCCTCGTCCTCATTGTTTTTCCTTTTGTCGAGCCGATCGACGGGGCAGCCTTCCTTTTTTCCCCCTGCTAAGTGATAGCCCACGCGCGTCAGCTTCCTTTCCCAGCCGTTCTAATCGCTGTCCGTCGGCGCCTCCGACGAGGCCGCGGAGCCCAACTTAGCAATTAATCCGCTCCACGGTGGAGTTTATTCGTCTTCGGGCCATAATTCAACTGGATTTCACCGATTTTTTACGATTGCTCGACATTGTCGTTGTTGTCTTTTTCTGGAAGTCATTTGATTCTCGATTATTATCAGCCACCGTAAGCCAAACCAAGCTTTATTATCTGAAAGCACTTTTAAACGTTGATATTTAAGTTGGAGCTCAAAATTTAATCTATGACGAGAATAATAATTTTCTCACAATGTAATCAGAAATGTAAAGTACAATTTTCCCTAGCTTTTATTATTATGAATAAAACTCCGAAACGTATAAATGAATTTATAGATATATTATTCTTTATCATTCTGTAAAATAATGTATTAAGCCTCTCATTATTATATTGTTTAGGAATAATTTCAATTACATTACCATTTTTCCGTTTAATCTTAATCTTGCATAAAAGCGTATGCACACGCAAGTAGGAATGAATACCATTTTCACCAGTATTTTCATCATTATTATTGACATCATTATTTTCATTCTGACCCGTTTTGTTTTTTGTATCAGTACCATTATTATTATGAGTATGGTTATAATTATTGTTGTTGTTTTTGTTATTACAACGTGCCGAGATTTCTGAAAACTGCCGTATCAATAATTACGTCTTCCTGCATTAAAGTAAGTTAACATGAACGTATAAGTGTAAAACTGCATATAAGCGTGATAAATTAAGCATTAGCGTCGCTTACACGAGAGAGAATATACTTAGGTGCACGATCTGATTCTTAATAGCCGTAATTTACGACTATTCTTTCATAGAGATAATGCAAATAAAAATAATATTTATAATAGAAAGTGAAATTTAACATTCTATCACAATGCTTTAGTTATTTCTTACGATGACCCCGCAAACGCTAACTCGTTTATTAATGTATGGTATTATCTGATTTATGGGAAATTCACGAAAAAAGCTTCCACGCCTCAAAGCATTAAGAGTTGGAGAGATGACCATTCAAGGGCTAATACACGTCTCCATAAAAAATATCTCGCGTCCGATGCAGTAGTAATGCAACAGCATTCACCTGTTAAACCTGACTCGTAACATCATACCTTCGGTATCTTAAAAATCTACAACCCTCTTGGGCCTTGGTTACCGCTCCTCGTCTGCCTCTGCTATCCCTTTCTTTCTTTTACTTCTCTCTCTCTTTCTCTCTCTCTCTCTCTCTCTTTCTCTGTTTCTCTCTTTCTGTCTGTCCCTCTCTCTCTCACTCCAATACCCTAGACATGGACTGTGGCGTAAGAATGTTTATGCGCTCTAGCGAACCCTGCAGCCGATGCTTTTTAAGCTTCTTAAATTTCAAGGTGGTTGTATATTCGGGTCCGTACCGATCGTGCGCACCTTTCCTAGTAAAGTCCATAATTTTTCCTCTTTATTGGACACCTGTCCGACGGATTTTACAATAAGATACACCATATTCCCCATTTTATTCCCTGAAAATCATTTTCTGTGTGTCATATAGCTTTTGAAGAGAGCAATGGAGCGACATGAGGAAAAGATCGTGCGTGTTTTTCAACTATAATACTATGCAAAGTGTCGATAAAATCTCTACTTTTGTATTACACAGTAATATATTTAGCATTTTAAATAATATTTTTGATAGCAAGCATAATTTGTTTTCAGCAAATTTCACTTACTTGGTTATTTTTATTATTTTTAACAATACTTTCCTCCGTAGGCTTATTTATTTACAATGAATATAACTTTATAGTCGTATCGTCTCAGTACTATAAGCATGAAAATTTCAAATACATAAAATTTTATTTCATATTAAAGCTTCTGTAAATAATAAATTTTCATTAATATTAGGGCATTGGTTAGAAGCATAGTCTTTCATAGGCTTTAGAAACCTTTCGTCAAGACAACGTAATAGTGACTTAAAATAGCATAATCATGCGAAATACAATTTCTTCGAATAGACAAACAAAGTATACGGCTGATATCCTGGTCGACTATTTTTTGAATGTACAATATACTTGGGGAGGAAAACTCGCCACAGTTATTTATGGTTTTTCAATGAACGCTCTTATTAAAAAAGACAAATTGCAATTCAACACGCGAGTAGAGAATTTCTTTGAATGTTTGGCGTGATTTTGACGTATTGTTAGTCTCCGCGAGAAGCCCCGCATTCTTTCTTTTTTCTTCCTTCTACCTTCGCCTCTTTTCGCGCAAAGATTACCAGTGGCATTTTCTCTTAGTGCAGCGCACTTATTTCGCATGCAGTGGACGACGACGTTTCGTATTCCATAGCGTTTTTACAGCTCGAGTCGCATAAGTCGCGGAAGTTTGTCGACTCTCAAAGCAGCCAAAGAGTTGGAGCGCCTGTACAGCGAAGACATCAGTCCGTTTTCTTTCTTTCTTGCTTCTCTTTGGATTCTCTCTCTTAATCTCTCTCTCTCTATCTCTCTATATTTCTCTCTCTTTCTTTCTCTCCCTTTCTCTATCTTACGTACCTACACGATAGAAACGTATGGACAGATTCTTTGATCCTTGTCTGCAAGTTTCATGAGTGGCATCGGTAATCGATTCCCTACAGCTACTGCAGATGTTTTTATCGATTTTTTGTACATTGAGTGATTATAATCTTGTACTATTTAAAAAAACGTGATATGAAAGGACATTCTCTATGACTTTATATCATAAAAATATTTAGAAAAAAATTTCAAATAATTTTTTAATGCATATAGTTTTTATATACGTATACGTAAATTATAAATTATCAGACATATAAAAATAATTCACATTTGAATTTTACTAAAATGTTGCTGTTTTTATAAAATTAATAAAAAAAACCCTTAACTTTCATTTAAAAAGTAATACCAGCTGATATTGTTTTCTTAAATAGGTATTAAAAAATTATTAATATATAAACTCCTAAAAAAAAAAAAACATTGAAAGCAATGCCTATCGATAAAAATAATTTAACTTACAATAAATTATTAGAAAACTACATGGAAGTAGATGTAAATCTTAAGAATGCTTTGAGAAACATGACGATTCCAATATTGCTCTCATAATCGAACTTCATATACAATTATATTATACAACTAAAAATAAACTCAGCGATAAAACCCTTCTTGCAAAGATATCCGAGGGATATTGGATTTGGAAATATTTTTCAATATATCTAAAACTATTAGGAGAAAAAAATTCGCATTATGTGTGTTCTCTTTAGGTATTGATTAGCCTTATTATTATTCGTAAAAATTCGATAATTCATGAACTGTAATTTACAAAAAAAAATAATTATTATATCGTATTTATCGTATCCGTTAACGAGCAAATCAAATGGATTTATTGAATCTATTAAAAGTTCTAAGATCCTATTTCTGGAGACCAATTTATCATAGTACTAAGGCATTATTTATGCATGAGGCATATATATATATATTTATATATACGTGCGTATGTATATGCATTATAATAACTAATCTTTAAAATTTGTTCATGTTTAGCTGTTTTTACGCAACAAAATTGGGTTTAATATGAGGGTATGGTGACATGCACATTTAGCGAGTTTCTTAGAAGCAGGAGGTTAGTTTCAATACTTTGTATTAAACAAAAAAATTCTTGCACATAAATATCTAGTAAATGGAATGACGAAAATCTAGGCTTACACAGTACTCAACTCTTATATACCTTTTGAGCGGCTACGTAGATAAAAACAGTTTCACGCGCGATCCGAAATAATAATTCCATTCACATAATTTATTTTATCGTTTATGTCGCGAAGAGAGGATAAGGAGAAGGGGCTAGAACATCAAAGAGACCGAAGTTGGTACTGAACAAGATGAAGTGAGTGAGTAAGTGAGTAAGAGGTCGCATAAAAAGAAAAAGAGAGGGGAGAGAGAGTGAAAAAAGAGATTGCGAGTGAGAGAAGAGTGCAGTAGAAATACAGTGAGAGAAGAAACATCATATCGTTTGTCTCGAGATACCTTTGAAGCCTTTTTTGGCGCGAAGAAGGGAATCATAAGGTGCGTGGACAGTACAGGGCAGCTTAGCCAACTCGATAACTAAAAGTTTTAAAAAAACGAAGGAAAGAAAAAAGGAGAAAGAGAGACAGAAGAAGAGAGACCGGTTCTAACGGTTTTCTGTCGAGATCAAAATATCTCCGTACACACGGATATTTTTTTTTTTGATCGATCAGTCGTTCCTTGGCCCTACCTTACACATACACTTGACACATTTCTGTTTCTCATCCTCTACTTCTTTAAAGTTTTTTCAACTTTATTCACTTTAGATATTTACTTATCTAGTTGTTTATCTACTTCATTCGTTCTTTCATGTCGATTGAAAACTAATGTAAAGTTGAGTGTATTTATAAAGTCAAAGAGCAGGTCATTTTCCAACAGCTGTCTTTATTTTATTTTATTTTCCAATTTTCCATCATTCATGATTCTGCGTTAGATACATTTACTTTCTTAAGAAGAAAATAACTGTCATGAGAATGCATAAATAAAATAGGAATTTTAAAGCTTATTCAAAACAGAGATGCTTTACTCAACCCTCTGCTGTCTATATAAATATTTATATACTGACACGTGAAGACATATTTATACATATCAGTAATGAAAAAATCATTTAATTAATTACAAATTAGTATTGGATTATTATAAACATTCTGAAAACATATCGAATAGTCGTTTATTGTAGAAAGATTTTTTTTTACGAGATTAAAGTTGCAACGTAATAAAAGGTGATTCATTTAATCCAGTAGTTTTTAATCAAGATCACAAATAATTGCTACAAATATTGGCAAATATTCACATACACCAAGTTACAATGACCGCAAGGTAACTTTCTCCAAGCTGAGTGGCTTGCAAATCATTTTAATTATATTAGTTAAAAAAGGTATTAGCTTTTGATACATTTTCTCAAAACTACCTATTAGCTTAGCTATAAATAGCAGAATATAAATTGAACCTAAGGCAGGAGCATAATTTACTTTCGTGGAATACATGCGGAAAAGGCACGCGAACTTCCTTTCAACGATACACGTAGAATCAGCGTTTTCTAGGAAAGCTCCGGTTATGTGTACGTGAGAGCTAAGTCCGTGGCTCATTAATGTGCGCGAGAAATCTGAATCTCGTAATTCTGCGCTCGCGTAAATCTTTGCTTTTCCTGTCGCTGCCTTCCTCTTCAAAGCTACTCGTCGCTTAACGGTGTTTTAGTACCGAACGTCCGAGCGTGCATTTGCTGAAAGACCACTTTTCTGGCTTTTAATTACGTAATAATTTAATAACCGAGACGAAAAATGCACGGTAAAAAATGGTATAGTAGAGGAGACTGAGGTGGGAGAGGTCGAGCAAAGGTGGTAGCAGAGGCGTGGGGAAGTGAGGAGAGGAACGAGTGGCTACGGCGCAAGGAGCCGAGGCTCAGTGGCGTGCGCTGCATTCGAAAAAGGAGTTATCGCACCTGTGCGAGAGCGCGCAAACGCTACCTGATGCCTCGGGTATACAGTCTTCACAATTGGTCGTGTAACCATAGTCGTTGAGGATATATGTAATGCCGGGACTCGGCAAAGGAGACGAGTCCTTCGGAGATAGCATCAAGATAGCGAGGAGGGGAGGGATGAGAGGGGAGTGAGCCGGTTTTCTGTAACTGGATTCGGTCCCTGGATCTAGCTGTCCTCCTCGCTCCGTCGCACCGCGCGGGATCGTCGAAAAAGAGATAGAGGAAGGCAGAAAAAGTAACCGGAAACCTTGGTCCTCCTTTCTATTGAGTAACTGATAGGTCTCGGGACACTTGCGAGTAGTGTAAAGTCTGCCCCGAATCAACAGGTGCCTTTAGCCGTCTGTAATTTAGAGTGAGAGAGTGAATGAGAGAGAGAGAGAGGAGGGAGTAGAGAGAGAGATAAAGAAAGTGGGCGAGTGAAAGATAGTGCGTATGAGAGAGAGGAATCAGTTCACGGGGCGGCGTGAAAAGAGAGAAAGGAGCCGAGGGATGGGACGTATGAGCACACAAAGGGAAAGGAATGAAAGCGAGGATGAAGAGGAGAGTTTTCGAACCCTCGTAAACTATCGACAGGTAAAACGGTTGTGGGTTGGCGACCTGCTAACCGTAATACGAATGATGCACCTGCTGCTGCTGACTGACTGGCACTGCTATAGTCAACGCGCGCCATGGAAAACGATGCTCTTTCAAAAGGAGCTGATTAATTCATTTTCACAGTCCGGCTCTTTTGAGGCTTACGAGGAATCCAATTTATAGTGTACTCTCCGATTTTTCTGTTCTCTCTCTCTCTCTCTCTCTGTACCGGACTCTCGCCTACTCTCTCTTTTTTGTTCTTACTGTCGTCAGTCGCCTCTCGCCAGTATTTTTATGCCGCGATTTTTATGGCTCTGTTACGTTGGCGGTTACGCGGAATTTTACACAAACGCGTCGCAAGTGTACTTTCATCAATTTTTTGCCTTTTTATCCTTCCAGCGAAACTGGCGAGAAATCTGTCGCGCTCGTGTAAAGGGTTGTGTTAAGTTCCAATCTTTTTTTATGTTCTTTGCAAATTTTTAGCACGGCTTTTACGCTTTTCATACGAAATTTTCAGGGTAATAAGCCATGGCTTACCCATTTAATTCAATGAACGATTTTATGATTTTTTAAATTTAACGTGTTAAAATCATTTTTACAATAAGAAATTTTTTTTTTATACACAATAATGTTAAAAATTTATTTCATCGATTTTTTTATTTTTATAAATGAAGATTTTTTTATTATAACATGGCTTTTATTTTATTTATTCCTTTGATTGTTAAAAATAATTGTCATTTTCATAAGATATTTATCCGCTAGTATGAAATATAATTAATGGATTTAAATCTTAATTAAATACATCAAGTTTTAGTACATATATAGAAAATATATAGATAATAAAATATTTAAAATACTTTTAATGTAGGGGTTAATTTTATATTATCAGATATTAATTATATACTATTTTTTTTAATATATACAATAAATAAATTGACTAAAAATATTATTTTAATAGTTTTGATAATAATACTAGTATTTATATTTGTTCCAGTTTTGCATTTTTTTCTAAAGAGTTAACTTCAATTTGTCATTTTATTCTCATCTATATCATAAAATTCCCATATTAATATAATATCAGATAATTATTTGGTAATCTTCAATAGTTTTAATATTTAAATGCGTTAAAAATTTAAACTTGATTTAAGTAACTGTTGTTTTTTTGAAAATACATCGTTTATATAAACATTTTCTCTTATTCTCCTATTCTTGTTTAAATTAAACAAAAATTAGTCTACCTTGTGTTACATGGGATAATGTCATGTATAATAACAATAATAATAATTATTATATTGTTATAATGATCAACATGCATAAATACAATAACTTTTTATACTAAGGAGTCTATATATTTGATGTTTGTCTATTAAATATATTATAATTTTCGCTTAAATAATAATGTATCCGTAAATGTAAATAGTTCTTCGATATAAATCAATAATTTCAGAGTATTTTTTTATCCTCTATTTTGTAAATAACTTTTTATAATAGATGGGCAACCTGTTCTTTTGTTCGTCAAAATAATCTATTAAGCAAATTGTTGGACTTAGGGCTCGTTAATACGTTATCAATCACCGTCGCAAACTAGCTCATAATCCGTACAAATATTCGTTAACATGTACGCACCATGGGGTGCAAGCGTACAGATTCAATCCTTCGCAGCAATGCGTATGACACTGTATATACACGTACGATCGATGGCTAATCAAATGGAAAGTGATTACCTAAGATCAACCTTCCGGTCATTAAGTCTGCCTGGCTTAAACAAACTATTAACGCTTGATATGTTTGACTATTTAAAAAACTGTTCGCGTATAACGGGAAGGCGCGTTCGTCAAGGCGCATTATACTACCCTATTGCTTAATGAATCATTTTGTACGTACGCAGGGGGTTTCGCTTTTATTGATTAGGAATAAAATATTCATTCGCCCCATCAGGTATTAAAAATATGCTCAATTCATCACCTTGTAATGGCATTTAGTATATTTAATGTATTAAACCGTTCTGGATAGTTGATGTTCCAAAAATATAATATGTACCTATTAAAAAGATACAAGGGGATCATGATTAATAATTAATTGCATATTAGCAAATGAAATAGTATATTTAACAAAAACACACACACACACACACACACACATAAATAATAAAAATAAATTAATGTAAAATAAATTTGTATTTTATACCTTTGCATATTTTTGTATTTAACTTTAAAAACGGTTCTTAATTTTCGTATTCATGTTTGTTTTTATTTGTTTTTGTAGTTTTTCATAAGTATACAAAATTAGTGAACGCAGTAACAAATAGTAAATAAAAAAAACTTACATAATTGGTTTTTTGTTTTTCCATGAGCCAATACATTTAATTAAAAAATTCTCTCTCGTTTTCTCTCTCTGACTCTCTCTCTCCCATATTTAAAAACCTTACCGGAATTCCCTTTTTAAAATACTTAATCAATAATAAATAAATCCTGTAATGTAAATAAAATTCTATAATCGAACGAAAATAGAATATATAGATAAATAAAAGTATTTTAATTTTAGAAGATTCATATAGAATTGTGAGCTATAAAAACTAAAATTTGCAAACTCTTCACTAAACAACTTAAAAAAATTTTGTCTAATAATTGATAACAAATTTTGGTTGAAACAAAAGGTATGTTAATTCCGAGTTTAAATTTAACGAGTTAATATTCGAGTAAATGCAAATACAAAAAAAAAGAATGTACGTGATTAAAAAAAATTTTACCTTTTATCACAAACAGAAGCGTTGACAAAGTTAATGCAATAAAAGCGCAACAGCGAGTCTCTCGATAAAATTATACAATTGTATTGCTTGTGGGATAAAAGCCAGTATTGCGAGAAATAATTCCCGTGATATACACTGCTGTTTTCGTGCTTTTTCTCGCAATTATTTGCATTTACTCGCATGTACAAGCGCGGACCTTAAGCACGTCACGATGTTCGCCGTTTCATTTCCTGCCTTTAACGATACACATATTCGTCAAATTACACGTGCCGTGCTTTTCTGCCTCCGATAGCTTACGCACTTAATTTGAGCTAATCGGGCGGAAATCTCGACTGCACCGGGACCGCGAGCTTGTGTAAGCACTTACTACGGACGATCAAAAAATGGGGAAAGCGGGGGGAGGGGAAACAAACAAAACAAAAATAAAAACAAGAAATTGTACCAACACAGATTTCCATTATCGATTGAGCGGCGTACACGACTCTCTCTTATTGCAGGCATCAAATTAGAAGATCTGCCTAGATAATATTCTGGGTGTAACCGAGGAATCTAATACTGCGAAATGGAGATATGCAAATAATTGCTTTCCTTCGCTTGTCGAATAAGTAAAAATTATTGAACATATATGGTTGTAAATAATCGGTGTATATTATATCCGATTTTACTATCTCTATGAGTTTTAAAAGCCCGTCGACTGCTACCTATTATTTTATTTTGCTTGTGTTTTCTTAGGCTCCTCGTAACTGTGCGAAGAAATGGGCCGTCATATTTGGATGTTCGAACGATGGGGTGGATTTTTCCCTTGCGTCGTTTCATTCCAGGTGTCGCTAGTATGCAAAACGAAATAGGAGAAAAATGAAGGGGATGAAAAACGCTTCGTCGGTAACGATGAGTTTGCAGATTTTCGCTAAGGTACAGTAACACATTTAAAGCAAAATTTTGCCAAAACAAGATATGTCGAAAACTTCGATAACTACAAACAGTCATAAATCTGTAGAGAGTATCTGATATCTATAATTAATTATTTACAAAAGCAAATATTACGATTGAATTACCGATAGCAATTTCTATTCAAATATACGCTTTAGACGATTCTACCAAATACGTACCAATGATGTTCGTTTGGTAAAAATATAGAAAATTCGACAATACGGCACGGTAAATGTGAATAATCCGTCCATGTTCAAAGGGACGGTTGTCCACAGATTTTCAATACACTCATTAATGATAATGCTGAGTCGATGGAGGGTATTTATTACAAAGCTAGCAGATGGATAATGAGAAATGAAAAGCGACTGAGCGTAGAGACAGAAATCGTAATAACGTCGGTGCACGATCAAAAGAATAACGCGTCGTTCGAAGGCAACAACGATCACCCGGTCAATTTCCCATCGTGCAGCTGATACGATATCGTGTCCGAGCAAGCAATTACTCATCGGCGCGACCATTTATCTTCAGATCGTGCAGGCGTAATCGCAATCGGGGGCCCCGTGGCTCCGACGGTCGAAGGTGATCCGCACCGCTGAGCCAGAGGAAATCGCGGCCGGGAATCGCTATCGCGATCGTCGCTCGCGGCCGCCTGTTTTTCGGGGGGGGGCTCCCTATAGCCCGGGTGGAGGTGCGGCGGGTCGTCGACCGGCGGTTTAAAACGACCATTGGTGCCATCTACCCGCTGCGGATGGTCCGTGTCAGCGTCCTTGTATACCGGCAGCAGACGTCCCGTCCAGATGGCGCGAATCTCGGCGTCGCGACGCTCCCCTTGGGTACCGAATTCGCGCGCGGCGCCCGGGTGGGGAATCGCGGCGAATAAAAAGTGTCGGGTAGCCGGAGGGGGATGCGCTCGGTGGTGGGGGCGTCGCGCGAGCCGCTGGGCGGGGACTCGTGAAAGAAGTGGGGACCGCGGGTGTAAGCGCGCCCCCGCTACTTTTTTCCCTCCTCCCGTGGCCGCTGTCGTCGCGGCAGACGCCGCCGTCGGAGCCGCCGTCCGCGCGAGGCGGAGTTTCGAAAGAAGATCGGGTGCCGGCCGCGGGGTGGAGCGAAGGAGACCGCGACTCGTATCCGCGAGAAATCCGGAATTCGACCCCCGACGGACGCGAGGGGTACTCGTCGAGGGGTGGGTGGCAGCAGCGGCGTCGGCGGCGAAGCGGCGGCGGCGGCCACGGCAGCGGTGGTGGGCTCGTGAAATGGAGGGGTGGGACCGACCAAGGGGAGCCCGTGCGGTCGGGTAGGAGAGGGCGGGACGGGGGGACTCGCGGAAAAGCGACGGGGCGCCGTCGGAGCGAGCAGAGGCTCGGGTTCGTCCGGAGCCAGTTGTACGCGTGCCAACCCTCTCGTCACCACGCACCGACTCCGGGTGTCGGTCTCCCGCGGATGATGTAACGCGCGAGGGTTGAACATCGTGTGCGGGCATGTGTGTGGGTGCGCGACCGCATGCGAGAGGCCCGGGAAGCCCCTCGCCGGGCTCAGGCCCTGGGAGCAGCGGTCGTGGTGTTGTGAAATGGTATTTCGGATGCGGAGCCCCCAAGACGGACGATACTAATAATGTGAGTCTGCTTCGATATTATGGAAGTTTAGCTATGTTAGTAAAAGGCAGCTTTTGTCGCACTCCCACGAATTTTTATTCAATTCAATAGGTCCTTCGCTTATGTCACAATTGGCCTATTTACTATAAAACGAGAAAGTGCTTCGTTATTCATTTTTACGTGTCGTCGTTTGAAGTAAATGTATGATATTTTTGTGATTAGGCTTGAGAGTAATGTTTTGGTATTGGAACATCAGCGTTTAAAATCTCCTTTATTACGAATAAAATTTAAAAACATTTTCGATCGAGTTTGCGTCAAAAAATGTCAGATATCTAGAACGTGTTTTCTGTGGTATCACTTATAAATGAACTTCGTGATAAACATTCGTGTCGAGAATAAAAAAAAATTGATAAGATAAAGTTCGGTAAATTTTCGTATCGACCACTTTTCGTTGAAAAATAAGCCCATTACTTGTTTTCGTGATGTCTAATCGGTCATTAAAACTGCTAAAAGTTATTATCAGCTCAAATAATTTGTACGCATGGTTCGATTTTTTTAATAACATATTTCAAAATTATATTATTTATATTCGGATAGTTCTTTTTAATTATACATGACTTTGTAATTTTTGGCTCTAAATGCTCTTAAAGTTTTCAATAATCTTAAAGTTACTACATATTTTATTTCTTAATGTACTGCACTTATGCAAATGATATTAACTTAAGAAATCTGAAGGAAAGGATGTACAACTTCAGTGTACTGTAAAAAAAATAATTTAATCTCAAAGAAGCTGGTTCTTTAACAAAATTTTTAACATTATAAAATATTGTTTTATATTTTTTACTTTTTTCATTTTTATCATTTATTTAGCCAATTAAATATTAATTATATTCGTTACTAGCATAATTTAATTAAATATCGTTTCATGAATATATTTTTTTTAACATTTGTTGCTTATATAGTTAAAAAATGTGTTTATATTTAATATCTTGCTTCAATACCATAACTACATTAAGAAAATAAGCATTTAATAAGATCATTTACATAAAAATCATAAAGTATCAGAAAATAAAATGAAAATTTTTTTTGAAGAAATTAATTAATTATTAACCTACAAAAAATCAAATTATTTTAAAAATAAATTACAAATTATTTCAAAAATCAAAATATATTATTATTAATATAACTGTTGTTGTTATTACTAATGGCAAAGAATTAGCCAAATTAATAGAAGGGTAGTAATATTTTTATTTTATATTAGTTTTCAGCTAAATAGAAAAATTTTAATTAACACTTTTTTATTTTCAACTGTAATAAAATGTATTATTTCATACAAATGTATAATATTGACTAACACAAAAAAATTTATTAATAAAATAAAAAAATATTTGTATAAACTTATGTGTTAAATAATAAATTCTGAAATGCAATATAGTATATGTAATATATATAACTACATATTTAGAACTGTTTTCACTTAATACAATAAGATTGTAATTATCTTCGGCATTGCAATAAATAAATATATTTTAAATGTGCAAATTTTTATAATCAAAAAATTTTATAAAATCAAAAAATATTTGTTTATAGTAATACCCTTATTCAGTTCATATATTGAGTAATAAAAATTTTTTTTTAATAGTTTATAAATTTATTTTTTACTAAAGCATATTTGTATACTTATAAAATAGTCGAAATTTCAAAATATTTTTTTCATCACATTTGCATTTTTTATGCAAAAGTATGAAATTGAGCGTCTAAGCGTCTGATTTTTCTCAAGTTACGTAATTTAATACAATTTGCCTATGCTTTACCAATATAACTTAATGATTTTAAATCTACACGAATCAATATAAAAAATATCATTTTTATTCGTCTAAGAAAAAAAATGTCAAATTTATTTATACTCAGTAATAATTTTATCTACTAAAATTCTAATAAGTATATATAAGTTATTTATGTCTCATAAAATTAAGGATGATAATAATATAAATAATCTCATTAGTTACGTATCTAAATAATAAAACGGTATAAAATTTTAATGAAAATTTTTTTATTATTTTGCACATAAGTAATATACGCTGTTCTAAGAATGTATTAATGTCAGTATTAAAAGCTTAGAGTGTAATTGAAGGACGACGTAGAATTTGTTATATCGAATGTTACGAGCAAAATTTAAAAATGTTAGTAAATTTTAAGTACTAAACGACGAATTAAATCATTATATCTATTCATCTTAATTCCTAAATTCACCTTGAAACGGTATAGGAATATCTTAAGCGGAAAAAAGTCAAATTTTTTTAGCATGCAAATGAAAAAATTGCATTCAAGGATTCGTACAATATTCGACATGTTAGTGACTAAGAAGCTACGGATAGGAAAAGGCACGTAACAAAAATTACTAGTCAATTGAAAAGAATAGTTTGGCACAAGCACCAAGGCACACACTCAAACCGCATTATTAAATGTTTGCCGAGATGGTGGAACGGGGGGGGGGAGAGTTCGGTATTATTTCACGACGCTATCCCTCCATCGTTAGCATTCGGGATAGCGTTGCCAGGTTGGCGGAGGCCAATCCAAGCTCCCGTCGCCGTAAGGAAAAGCGCCTGGAAAGTGTCGGGCACACGCGCAACGACTCGAGCTTCCTCGAGGCTCTAGGCGCGCGCGTGCCGCCGAGCGCATCCGCGAGCCTCCAACCCCCGACGGTAGGCCCCACCCCGAGGGATGCACGCACGCGTCCCACCAGGAGTCCTGCAACTTCTGAGAGCGAGCATAGCAAGAGCGCGTGGGGGGATGAAGCGGCGACGGGGAAGTCGGAGAGCTCACCCCCGCCCGGGTGTCCGGTACCGCCGCTCCGCGGCCGCGAGCCGAGTCACCGAGCCTGCGCGAGGAGCCCCCACATTGGGGTAGGGGGTGGCGTGCGGGTACGGGTCTCCCGGGGTGGGGGATCGCGGGTGCGCGCGAGTCGCGCTGGTGGTGGGAGACGCGGCCGCGGACTAGCGAGCGTTGGAAGCGGAAGCCGCCGCGACTTGACGTGACTCCACTGCTGGCAGCGGGAGATGCCGCCTCGCGGTGTTCGCCGCAGAACGTCGGAGCTGCTCGGCACGAGCGGCTGGTACGTCCTCCGCTCTCTCGGACTGCTTCTCTCTCACTTTGTATCACTCTCTATCTATCTATCTATCTATCTATCTATCTCTCTCTCTCTCTTTCTCTCTCTCTCTCTCTCTCTCTCTCTCTCTATCTTTCTCTTTTTCTGTCTCTCCTTTTTTTATTTATCTGATTGAACGCCTGACCTGGGGGGGCAACACGGAAGGAGAAAGTGTGAGTAAACGAGGCAGAGATATATATATATATATATATATATACACACAGAGAAAGAGAGAGAAAGAGAGAGAGAGAGAGAGAGAGAGAGAGGGGCAGAGGAAGCCAGCCTAGGAGTCGAGGATGTCGCGTCCGACGGCTCAGTCTTTGGCGAAACGCGGAAGCAGCAGTTCTTTCTTTGGCTCAGCATTGGCGAGCCTCAAGGGCGAAGGCACGAGGCTTCATCCATCTACACGAGCTAGCTATGAGGAGATACAAGACCCAAAAAAAGAAGACCTAGAAGAGGGTGAGAAAGAATACGAAGAATGTATCAAATGCTGTTGACCGGCACGCACAAGCGCAACTAGACTAGGGATAAGACGACGAATAAAGTAAGTTTGGATAAGTCGAAGGAACAACGAGGCTTCTTTCCACGAAGGCACAACACCGACGATGACGAATAGCGATCTTTCTTCTACCCACTGAACTAGAGAACAGCTATAGCGATAAACACACACAGAGAGAGAGAGAGAGAGAGAGAGAGAGAGAGAGAGAGAGAACAAGATAAAGAGAAATAACAGGAGAGAGAGAGATCTACAGTAGGAAGAGAGGGAGGCTCTGGCTGAGACACGTACCGGGCGTGCGACTAAGCTGCCTTAAAAGTGCAACGATCTTTCTTGGAAGGAAGTCCTTCACATATTGCAGCTTAGAAAAAAGAAGAGAAAGAAGAAAAGAGAGAGAAAGAGAGGGGGAGATTGGATAAAACAAAAAAAGACATAAAAAGATAGAGCAAGATAAAAATCCTCGGGCGCCTCTTTGATTTTCTTTTCCGGGCGACAAGAGCCTAGGGGACAGCCACGAGTGCGCGGAGTGCAAACTGATGATGTAAAATGTGCGAAGATATGAAAGTGAACGTCACCGCACGCTGATAGCGTTACTTTTATCACGGGCAGACGAGGAATAATCGAGCGCACGAGACAGATTTAGTAAGACTGAGATTTTTCGCGTACGCAAGAAAAGCCTCAGCGATCGTTAGATCACCGCAGAGAAGATCTATCACTATACCGAGACTTCAACGGGGTCGCTACCATATAAGGTAAGCCGAAGCAAACGATTTGGAAATAATTAAATAATGGAGAAACGGAGTATAGGCGGCGCGTGTAAGACACGTTTCCGAGATCGCTATGTTTCCTGTCGCGTTGGACATTGCTCAAGTCCCATCTCCAACCTCTTATTCCTCATCCGCTCTGTTCCTTGCTTCTCTCCTCCTGTTTTGAATTATGATTGATGATGCTGAATTTTTCGCATCTTGACATATCCAAACTCTTCAATAAAATCTTTCGTCGACTTGATTATTGTACGCTTGGTCGCAGTGAAAAAAAGATAAAGATGAAAGAAATAAAGTGAGATAGGGAGGGCTGTCGAGATAGAGAAATTGAGAAGAATCGATTATTTGTTATCCTTCGAGGGATAAAGGAGGCAGAGTCCGAATACACGCATATCTCGCGCGTAGATCAAAATTAGTCTGCTGATCGCGATGTCTAAGCTCGAAGGCCGACTATATTAAATCGACAGGTTGGTGGAAAAACTGGTGGGTCAACACACTTAACCGGAATAGTGCGATTGCGCTTTTCCCGTCGGTCCCTCCTTGTTTTTTCCGCGATACCTCGTGGAGGCACAAAAACGCACTCGTATCTTCAGAACAGGAGGTAAACCGCACTCAACAATCTCTTCTTGCTTACATTCATCAGGGCATTGACGAGAGTTCTTCTAAAGTCCGGGTAAATAGTAATCTTTTCAGCCAAATTATCCCAGGTAAGCAGCTCTTTTTATTTAACGTTTTCTCTCTCTCCCTCTCTCTTTATATATATAAATATATGCCTCATCCGTCCGTCTCGCTCTTTCTTCTTCTAAAAAGAAAGGGAATGATGTTGAAGAGGCGCGTGCTGTGCTGACGAACAGGTAGTTGCAAGTCTACGCTTTACGGATCGATTCTCATTGTAAGCGCTATCCTCTGAAACTCGGGAAAAAAAAAAGAAAGGAGCCCCATTCAGATGGTTCGCGTCGTTTGCCTCGAAAGAAAGAAGAAGAAAAAAAGAGAGAACGTGCGCGCTAGAGAGACAGAGAAAGAGAGAAAGACAGAGAGAAAGAGAAGGAGACAGAAATGTCATCGTTGTCGACATCTCCCGCGGCGAAAAAGACTGGAAAGTCAAAGAAAATCGTATTATCCTGTTTCGCGCGCACAATTTAATAGTCCTTTAGATGGGATTAGAATTAGTGAACGTCAAAATACACAGGCGTGAAATGTTTGGTTTTTAAACGCTTAACATTGTTTGCTTGAGTGGAAAAGTCAAGTAGTTTTCATTGAGTAATGATATCGGTTCTAGCTATTATAAGTTTTTTTTATGTGACAGGACACTTATTTATTGCTGTTGACGTTTGAAAAAGTTTTAAATCACTTTTTAATTATCATTTTACATAACCATTTGATATAATTTTTAAAATAAAATTTCAAATTTCAAATAAATTATTTCTTAACTTAGTAAGTGATCGGCTACAAAAAACAAGTTCGCATATGATTCTAAAAAATTAATTTATATGAAATAAAAATCCCTACTTTGGTTGCGTAACTTTTTCAATTTAGATAAATAATTTTTTACAAAATAGCAGACAAATTATATTCTAGATAGGCGCACAAGATTAACGAATCGTTAAATTTTATTACATCGAGAGTATTAACTAATTAAGACTGAAAAGACTTAATACAAAACGAACTGGTATATTGATTTCTAGAAGAAACTTTAATATCCATAAAAAATAATGTACGGTCAATAATAGGCTTCCGGCAATAAAGATACTGTTTAAACAATCAATATGTCAATTGAAGTGAAGAAAAACGTAGAATATAAAAAACAATATCAAATATTATCTATAAATGATATTTCCTAGGAAAATAAACAGGATTAAAAAGTGCTTGTAAATGTAGAGGAAACTCCTATTTCAAATGCTTCCATTGGCTATAAGCATGAATAGAGCCACTAGTTTTTAGCAGCCAACGTAATATCCTTTGTCCTGTATAGGCCATATTATTATTACGGAGTTATATCGCCAGGGAAATACAACGAGAACGTAAACGAGAAAAATGGCTGTCTGTGAGATCTCGTCGACCTGCGAGAGGGGGGGGGGAAGGTAGCGAGTGCCGGGTGACGGGAGGGGTTGGTAGTGGATATCGAGGGAGGTGGGGTCGTAGATGTAGGGGGAGTGAGGCAACGTTAAAGGCACGCGATTGAGTCGTTACAGAGGTATAGTCGAATAATATTTTAACGTCAAGGCTGACTGGAACCACCGAGTCGCGGGGAGTCCCGCGTTCCCTCCCGCCCTCACGGATTCCACGTCTCGCTTACTCTCTCAAAATCGCTAAAAGACCTGAAATGCATACCGAAGAATTATTACGCAATTAACTCCGTTCTTTCCTCCCGATCCCCTGCGACTAACATTCCCTCCGCCCAATCGCGGTCGCTTTATCAAACGTTTATTCTATAATTCCGCATCGATCCCAATTGCGACGTGTGTAAAAAGAAAAAAGCACCTCGCGTCAGCCTCCTCCCATTAGTCTTTATACATAAGGTCGTGGTACGGAAAGAGAAAGTATCGTAAAGGCGCGAGCGAGCCCGCGGCCCCTCGAAAATGCGTAAGCGCTGCACGGAACGAATCCGCGGGCACTAGTTTGCCGGGCCCCAACGGCCTATTGTGCTGACCCGCTGCCGGGCCCCTTAACCCTACGTTGCGGCCATTATACGTGCCATTCCTCCTGCACGCCGGGTTTTCGCTCCTATGATCAAGGCTTCGCGTATGGAAATCGAGACCACGAGTGCGCCCGGTTTCGCGCTTCGAATCCTGGACAACGAGATTGGACAGGTTTGAGCACACCCTCGACTTCAAAAGTGAACGGACAAAGTAATAGACTATTGATATAGAATATTGGAGCACGATGCCTCGATTGCTTATCGAGAGACGTTGCTTTCGGATAAATGTACTCTTGTTCATTCGGATTTTAAGATTTCTAAAGTGTTTCGATGATTCGTTCTCTAATCAAAGTGAAAAAGTATGTGAACAATTGTGATCGGTCTTTCAACGTTTTTGAGAAAGAAAATGGGAAGGCTCTTTTACTACAATATGCAGAGAAAGTAGGTTAAAAATATTTACTTCGTGTGATTGTTTAGTAAACATTGCTAAATTGCTTCCCTATTTAATCCAGTGTCTTAAGCTTAAGACATATAATTGTGGCAACTAAGGTTTAATCAGCTATTTATACTTCGTTCAATCGGCGATCGTTCCAAAATCTTTACAAGCTACTTTCAATGGCGCTCAAATCAATCATTTAATATGGGTAAAACGCAGGTCTGTCCAAATGAAATATAGAATATGTCATTATATTTATCTAGAAATTTTTTACGGGGACCGAGATAATAAACTAGCTTTCCCGTAATATTATTTTTTAATTTAAAGAGCAAGGTTGAAATAAAAAATTTGCGAAGGCCATAAAGTAATTTGTTTCTTTTTCACTGAACAAAAAAAAATTTTTTTCTTTTTTTTCCTTTACTGGAACACACGACAGACCGCAGTTGTGAAAAATCACCGCATAAGCCTCAACGTTAAGAAGAAGACAAAATAAGAAAACACAAAAAAAACTCCACAACTCGGCTGAAAATAAAAAAAAGGAAACGACGTGGTGGGGGGCGGGAGAAAAGATGGGTGGGTGTTGATGGGGCAGGGGGGGGGAACGTTGAAAAATCCAGTGAAGAAGGAGTCCGCGATGGGAAAAATAAATGTTGTTGGGCAAAAACTTCCCAGTGGAGAGCGATGTAGCGCATTTGTTATTTCGATTATTGATAAATTATCGCACGCGAGGAGACTCTCGCTGAGAGTGCGAGCGAAAAATAACGGCGAGGGGGCACGAGAGTTCACCGCTGCAGGAGGGTATAAATTTGAAAAGTCGATGTCATCGCATGCGTAGGCGGGAGAGTGGGTCTACTCTATTTCTTCCTCCGCCTCCCTGCCGGCCCCCTTCCGCTCCCCGCCGTACCTGTCGAGTTCCGTCGCCGTTTCCCTTTCCTGGTCGGTAAGGTGGTGGCTCCGGCCGCCGGTTCGTCGGCCGTAGGGTCACAGAAAGGCAGGGGAGGTTATCGAGTAGGAGGCGCGTGAGGAGGCTCGAAAGGCCCAGAAAGAAGAAGAGGCTTTCCTAATTCTCCTCGATCATGCCCGGGTCTCTTCTTTTCTCCTTTCCTTTTCTTTCTTTCTTTCGTCGTTTTTTTGTATTTTATTTTATTTATTTTTTTTTTCATCTCGTAACCCCCCGACACGAGGACCATTATCCGATCGTGGAATTCGAGATCCAGGGCCCTTTCAGCCGCGCGTCAAATTATCCCCGCAGCACAATGCGTCCGTTGATTGATATCTTCAGTCGTCTTGCTGCTGTTGCTGCTCCTGCTGCTGCTGCTGCTGCTGCTGCTGTTGTTGCTGCCGCTGCTGCTGCTGTTGCTGCTGCTCTTAGCTGCAAAGCAACTCTCTTCTTTTTCCTTTCTCCGGGACGCTTCGTCCGTTCGTTCGCTCATCCGCTCGTTCGTTCCTTCCTTCGTGCTCTGCTTTTTTCTTTCTCTATCCTCGACAACCACCACTTACTATCCACCTTCCCGTGTCTATCTTTACTGCCCTTTTTTCGGGACCGGTCTGTGCGCTTCTTGTATATATACCGAGTATCTCTCTACCTCTCTCTTGCTCTCCCCACCTCACCCGTCCCTCTTCGTCTTACCACTTCACTCCACCCCCTCTTATCCTCCCGCTCCGACAACCCTCGCATTTGCCTCTGTCTCTCTCTCTATCTCTCTATCTCTTTCTTCGCTCTTTCTCCGTTGCTTTTTCAACACCAAGGCCACGGTCGACTACTTTTCACTTTCCATCTTGCTCGCACGTTTGCATCTCCTTCTTTAATTCTCCTGTGTCGATATGCGTTGGGTCCAACAACCCTTCCACTTGATTTATTCGCATCCCTTGGCCTCGCGCTCTCTACACGGACGCCCAAATCCGTCTGACTCACCCTCCCACCAAAGCACTACTTGTAGCCTCTCTG
The DNA here is from genome assembly GCA_018907135.1 of Kradibia gibbosae. Classification (NCBI taxonomy): domain Eukaryota; kingdom Metazoa; phylum Arthropoda; class Insecta; order Hymenoptera; family Agaonidae; genus Kradibia; species Kradibia gibbosae. Next base: position 15,490,116 of record JACCHX010000001.1, on the reverse strand, counting down.
CTCTTTGGCGCTTCTCATGGTGCTTCTTTCCCAAGAAAAAATGCGACACGAGCGCTTGACAGAGCCAGCAAACAAAATAACAAAGTTAATATATGTAATAGGACTCTCGACTTTAGCTTTATACTTTAAAACAGCTTTTTTACAAGTTACATTTCTCGGTACGCTAATCACAAATCATTAAACGGATTTATAAATTTAAGTAAGGTGAAATGCCATTCGTTTAGGAAATATTGCGTATCATTTTATTCATCATCTATACAAATTCTAAAAAATTTAGTATATTAATTAATACATTAAGGTTTTTTTGAGGAAAATATCTCGGAACAGTCACGTGATTTTTTTCTCATGATTATTACGAGTAAACGCAATAACCAAAATGTAAAGCACAAAACTCGAAAAACTTGATTTTGTAATATTTGTGATTTTAACTTGAGTAACGATTGGCAACGCGAAACAAAATATAAAAATGCACTTAATATTTTAAACTGCGTGATCGCAATACAAAATGTAAAAAGAAAATCGATATTTAACAAGCTCCCATAGCCACATGGCTTTGGAGAGAAACAAAACATTGGTTCGATACATACTACCTCATTGTTACGCGAAATGTTCTGTTATTTTTCAACAACAAAACACGTCAGCCCGCTTAAAATTGCATCGCTCGAAGGGCCAATATAAGCTATTTGATACGGTTGTCGAGTGGACGATGAGTTATACGTTTCGCGCGTACAGGTACAAATCTGTACGCGTGCATCGCGCGTGTATCGGAACGGTTTTGCTTTTTCAATGTCGATATCCTCCCTCTTGCCCTCCTTTTCCCTTTTCATTTTACTTAGCGCTGAATCGAACGCGCGCGTGCCTCCCCGCTGTAAAAGTGACGGATATTACACATTGTCGAATGTAAGTCGACTATCGGCTGTAGCATTTTTCCACTTTAGCTCGGCAATTTTTTCGATTCTCTATCTGCACCACTCCCGTTCCATTTCCGCTATTAAGCACGCCCTTTGGCGAAGCTTAACATTTTTAAGTATGCATGTGAAATTGATACTTGAACACTTTTTAAACGTTGACAAGATCTATCTTGGGCATACGGCTGGAAACGATGAATGCTTTTGAAAAAGGCTGAAGGGCAGTAGAGATTAGAGGCCGTAAAAATGAAGACTTTTACCAGTAGAGAATGAATAAGAGAATATTTAATATTTTAGAAGGAAGAGATGTAATTGCGTACGGTTTCGATACGTAAGAGCACGTGCAATCTTAAAAATCTTTAGATGATCTTTCGTACATTATTTAAGAGCCGGACAACTCACCTGTAGAATCATTTACATAACGAAATACTTTTAAAACCATATCTTAGATCTAGAATTTAAGTACTTTATCAGAAATAGCAGATTTTGTTTTAACTTATTTATGACTTTTTAGATATAAATAAAGTAAAATAGAAAATGCATCTTGTGATACATTATTATTGTATAGGTTTTTTTAATAAAAAAATTTTGAATTATGCAGTTTTTTAAGATATTATTTTTCAGTTAAATCGAAGTTCACAAGCAAATAGGCATCCAATAAATGAACATGTTTGTAATATAGGTACATTAAATATAAAATACAAAACTTTAAAAGCCTACAATGAATTTAAATTAATTTAATCTAATTTATGATACCTTAGATAATTAAATAAATAAAACCGAGTAATATCTACATTTTATTAAATGTTTATCAGAGACTATTCAGAAAGTTTTATTCGTAATATAATTTTCAGTTCTACAAACAACTGTACTATTATTATTATTATTAACTGGAATACAATAAGATAATTTTAAGTTAGCAGGTAGTAAAAATAATTATGCAGATAAAATAACACCAGTATTATCTATTCTTCGTGAAAAAAAGTAAAATGTAAATTGCTTAATTATTTGTAGAAAAAAGTGGTATAACGATTCTGGACGGGTAAAAAATGTATACTCCGAACGTAAATACAGAGAAAAAGATACGAAAAACAAGGCGATTATTCAACGGCTTAACGAAGCAGTTTTATCGGTCAGATCGAAGAGATCACATGGCATAACGCGAGACCTGCACAGGTGTGAGACTCCAAGGGTTTTTTTCTCCCCCCACCCTTCTCTTTAGTTACTCCACTCGCTCTCTCTCTCTCTCTCGCTTCGTTCTTTTCTACCTCTGGGTCGACCTTTTCACCCTTTGTCATTGGATTGCTCTAAAATATACATGCACGTACAAACCCGTAAGTTGTGAAACGAAGACGAGTATATAGAATTGAGTGAATAAAGGGGATGCAAGCGTAGAAGAAGGAGGATGGCTGAGAAAGTGAGAAGGATATAGAGAAAGAGAAAGCTATAAGACCCAAGCCGTGCGTGCCGTATAAATATTGTATATAAATAAAGCTGGTCCATTCGTGGTTTTATTTATGGGAATTTTATGAAAATCCTGTTGCGAGAAAGGGAGAGAGAAAGAGAGGAAAAGAAGGGTTGCCGCGGGTATACGCGACCTCGCGAGGAGGAAAAAGACCGTTGATGCCTCATATCGCTTCGCTCTTCGGGATTCCCGGTGTGTAAAGGCTCGCTCTTCTCTAGCCTCTCGCCGCTTATAAATGCTTCTTTCGAAATCCCATTTACCAAGCCGAAAGCGCGTGATAAATAATAAGGTAATTTGTTCTCACTATCTGTCTATCTCTCTCTATCTCTCTACACACATTATACATACACCCAAACACACATCCACACAAACATAAAACCCACATGCATACACACGCTCCCGCGCACGCGCGTACACACACACACACATGTCCAGTCTTACTCTTTGCCCAGAACCAGGACTTTAAATTTGACAATCGGTTTGACAAATGGTACAAGTTGCGCAACTTACATGATACAAGATTTCACCGGAATGTTCAATTTTTTTCGTCGATTTCTCGATTATAATAATCAAGGATATCATCGTTGACACAATACAAAAGTTTTTGATATGTCTGTTAGTCTTAAAAAGAAAAATGTTCAAACCGATTTATATGTTAACATAGGAAGATATTTGGATACTTGTTCTATTTTGCTTCTAATGAAAGACAAAATTTAATAACTGACGAAAATAAAAAAATACCAGTATCTTTTTAAAAAAGTTAGCTACCTAATGAAATAGAAAAGCTTAATCTCAAACAATGTTCATGATACTTCAATTTAAAAATATCTATATTATAACCTGTATATAATGGATAGTGATACATTGTACTTAAAAATTAATTCTAATAATATTGGAAATGATAACTATCTCACCACTATAAATATTTTCAAAAAAAAGGAATTTAAAATTTATAAACGTAAGAAAAAATTTTATGTATCGCTTCTGAAGAAACACTAAACGTTCACCAAAAATTATTGTGAAAAAGTATGCAATGTGAAAGTAAAATGAGGACGGCGTAAAAGGGGCAGGGATGAAGTAGAGTGTAAAAGTTGAATGGAGAATTTAAATCAATTTGAAACGTGCATTATAGATCGCAAAAACATCTTTAGATTTATACGTGAGAACATTTTTCCGCTATGCTAATAGAATGCCGATAAAATGTCACACGGGGGGGGGGGTTGGTCTTCTCTCACGAGTTCTCTAGCAAATATCAGAGAAGCTGTAAGGAATATTAATGTCAACGGCGCATATAACCTTTTCCTATGGGCTCTCTCGATCTTTACCAAAGAATCGTCCAGAAAAGAGATGGAATACGCGAGTGAATAAGAGTGAATGGGAGATAAAGATAGATAGAATTTCAGGAGTCGAAAAGGGGTTAAAGGCGGAAGAAGCCATCTGTGTGTCTCTCGGAATGTATACTCGGAAGCCATTAGGCCGTAGTCCCACGTGCCATTATAATATAATGCGAGCCAGCGCTCGTATCGGGCCCCAGCAATATATTATTTCGTAGGTAAAGTATATATAAGGGGTCTGTGACGTGTATATATACATATATATATATATATATATATATATATATGTACATTACTTAGATATTGAATACACGCGCGCGCGCGCGTGTGTGTGTGTGTGGCTTAAGCGGCACTGCGCACCGTATATCAAACGTTATGGAAATTTCGTGCCGCAGCATTAAGGATGAGAGAAAGAGAGAGCGCGTATCAGGGGAAGGTAAAGCGGTAGCGGCCAGCGGGAGAAGTGAGGGTTAGAGGAGAGGGCTGAGCTTATTTGCGAATCTTTTCGACGTACATTACTCGCGCGCCACTGCCGTGCATTTATGCATGTATGATAAAAACGAAACGAGCGGCGCCCCGCATGCGCTACACGCGGAGGCTATTACGGGAGGCCCTTGCGGGCAAGTTTCATTTTTCTAAAATGGTTTTTAACGATATGCGTTTGCCGTCTGTGTGTACAAGGGCTAATGGCGCTTTACGGGCTTTCTTACGACGAATTTCTCCTGCCCGTCGAGATGATTGGCCTCCTCGCTTGATATTCAACCTGTATTTTAATAGACTTTTTTTTAAATATCCTGCTTTTTAAATTAAAACGCGGTAGCTCGTTTCTACATTATAATCAACTTGGCAACAAGTTGGGACAATATATACTTAACAGATTTTACTTTATTTAATAGTAAATAAAAGTTTCTTAGCGATTGCACTCCTCATTTTAGAGATGAATGTTGTACAACTTTTTCAGCCTTATTGATTCCATTACTAGCGACCGATAAAGCCTCGCTCGAGCTTGCGCTAATGGATACGTCGCTAAGACCGTTGCTTTTTTTATAATTGCATTCGATTATTATGATAATGCTATAATTGCGATTTGACGTCAAAAGCAATGAGAATTTAACCCGGCAATGAATTGAGGAGAGTCGGCTAGTAACTGGAAAATAAATCTACAAAAATCTTACGATAGAAGTACGTTTTCGTGGGCAATTAAGGCCTCGCGAGAAGATACGTTCAACTCTCACCTATCGACAATGTTGTAACAATATGAATAACTTAGTCCTTGTCGAGTCACGATGGCTCGATGACTCGTGTTGCGGCTTCTTCTCTTTGTATATGAACAAGATCGCATAGAAAAAAAGGAGGAGATCGCGAGGCAGGAAAAACGCGATTTGGCTTCAACCGATACCAAGATACGGAGAGAAGCAAGTGACGATAATCGGGAAACAATGTGCATAATCGAAAGATATCTGCGTGCACGAGCTCAAAAAGTTGGGAACTATTTACGGGAGTGGACTCGATCCGTATACCTCATATTTAAATGCATGGCACTTTAAATAACATATAAAAGATAGAAGAGGAATGAAGAAGATTGGATGCGCGTTTGAATGGCGGGTAGGGTTATTCAGGCGGTAGGCCATCAATTTCCGAAAAATCGGACCCCAAAATTTCACTCGGGGGTCGACGTCCCGGGTGCCCGGAGAGCCTCTCTCGAAATTACACGGAATAAATTGTAGGGCCCTTCACCCTCCTCCTCTTCGTCCTCTTCCTCCTCCCCTACGTTCCACCCTAGTACCACAGCTCGTCCTATCATCGTTTTCTTCTCTCGTCTTCCGCACGCTCGTCTCCTCTTCCATCTCTTCTTCCTCCACCTCCTCGTAGCTTGATGCGATTATAATGGCTGGTCAGGTTACCGCTTAGCTCTCGATAACCTACGGGGCCCTCGCTCAAACGAAAGAACGATGAAGATTAAAAAGAGGTGGGCCGAGGAGAGATGAAGAGCGGCTCTTCTCCGTTGGGACTCGAGGAGAGAACGAAGCAGCGAGGGAGCTAGCCAGCGAGGGGGCGAGGGGGCGAGGGCGAAAGAGGAAGGGAAAGAGAGAATGAAAGCGGAGAGCTTATGTGGGCCCGTGCACATGATCGCAGAGGCACGTATGCATATACCGAGGAAGGAGCGTTAACGGGAGCATTTAAAGTCGAAGAGATCAATGCGGCCCAATCAAAATCTTCACTCCACCACCGGCTGGATTAAAATACCGATAAAATATATAACGTGGCTAAAGCGAGCTGCTGCTTCGCTCCTTCTTTCTTCTTCTCTTATTTCTTCTCCCCTCCTCCCACCACGCTATTCGACCCTCTTCCCCCAACAGACAAACTACATCACCACCCCCATCCACCCGCTACCGCCCCCACGAACGTTTTGACATTCGTTCGATTGCTAGCGGTAATAGGAAATTATATCGTTCCGCCCGTGAATTTTATTCTTTTTTCCTTAATTGACGGCTCGCGAAGACAGATTATTGAAAATCGCTCGACTCTTTGGAAAATCGTCCCTTTCATTTGCATATAATACCGTAGCTCATTCGGAATAGACCTTTCGATGCCCGATGGTAAGGAGAGACAATTATTTAGATAGGTCAGGGCCGAGTAATGAAATGATGGTTCTTCAAATTGTCAGCATCCACAATGGCCCAAAGATTTAATAGCCTAAGCATTTGTACGAATTGAATATAGTAAGGTGTTCCAAATTCTTCTCTCATAAAAGTAATACGCTTATTCTTGCTTCGAGTGAATATTTCAACCGCAAGCAAATAACGGCTCTCACTTTTCATTCCAAGATATTTCGTAACTATATGCCCGTATGTTGTCTTATTCGTGGTTTCGTGTTCGCTTAACTTAGAGTTGCGCTGCCAATGGTAGGGAAAAATTTGAGTTAAAAAAAGCGTAAAGAAAGAGAGAAAGAGAGAGAGAGAGAGAGAGAGAAAGAGTGAAAGAGAGAGCGCAACAGAGAGCCTACAGAAGAAAGAAAAGAGGATAGTGTCGGCATCCATCAGCCACGTACCGAAAAAATAAAGAATACAAAGAAGCGTACACCTACTGCACCTACCCCTATGCGATCTAAGAGTCGCGTGTATGCGGGGCGAGTGGGGTCGGGGGGGGAGGGTCCGAGTATGGAAGATAGGAAAAAGAGACGACGAAGGAAGGAAGAGATGCTCCGAGAGACCGAAAATATGATATCATCGTGGGAGGGACCCCAATATGTTTTCTACTCGCTCGTTTTACGGCTCTCTTTCTCTCGTTCCTCTTTTTATTTCACGTCGAGCCAAAAGAGTGCACCAACCAAGCCGACGGTGCCGACGCCGCCGCCGCTGCACTCTTTTGCTCTCTCGTCTAATTGATAGAATTTTTACGTCGGCTTTCTAGTCATATTTCTCTCTCGATCCAATAAAAACAAATCCGATACTCGACTCAATGATGATAGCTCGCTCCTTTTTTAGCAGCTTATTAGCTGAGAATCTGTTTGTTTTCACGCTTTTGTGAGCTCTTTTTCTATTAATATTTTTGAATTATGTACTTTTGGGTTCTTTTATTTCTGACACAAATAAACGATCGGGCAAAAGTCAATATTTCACGTAACGGCCCTTTTCATTAAAATGTTTACTTCTTCGGTAATTAATCTCGCATTTTATTTAAAGACGCAAATGCAGCACACCCAACTGTAATTTCACAAAGTAATTGCAATTGATTATTCACACAAGCTTTTGATCCATCCTCAAAATTGAACACGCGATGTCCGGTAATTTCATTTCTCATGCCTTACATTCCCATAATAATTTATCCTCAAAACGTAATATTTTCTTTTAGTGTGCGAATAAATAAAATGCAGCTATCTGTATAAAAATTGCGATTGAATTTATCGTACCATATTTAAGTAACTCAAGTAGTTTAATGTTGCTCGCTGCTCATTAAGATAAAGTTTATTAAGTCTGTCAAAGGACCGTTCACTAATTAATACTCAAATTTTAAACACGAAGTTTCAACCATAACTTATTAAACTTCTTGTGATTATTTATCCTCGAGGTAGCACAAGTAAACCAAGACTCGTAGAAAAAATCCAGCTCGATATTTTGAATCTCTTGCTTCTTTTTCCGTAAATAACATAACGCGAAGCGCGTCTCATAGTTTTTAGTTTGCTCAACCTTACGGCGAATAGAGCAACGATCTCTCATATACGAAGACGCGACAGGACCGAAAACATCTGCCGCTGCGGGGAATCTCGGCCCACATGCTGTCCACCGAACGATGAGCTATTCATGCTGCATCTCTCTCTCTCTCTCTTTCTCTCTCTCTGCTTCTCTCCCTCTCTTTTTTTCTCTCCGTCTGTCTATTTATCTGCCCGTCTGTCTGTCTTTTTCTTTCTTTCTCAGACTGTCTTTTTATATTCCTATCACTTTCTCTTCCGTTCAATATACTCTTAACGTAAAATCCATACATGTGCATTTTCTATTCTCTCTCTCTATCTTTCTCTCTCTATCTCACTGTCTTTCTTTTCTCACATTTGCATCCTCTATCTATCTATCTCTTGTAAATTTATTTTTGAAAAAAGAGAGAGATCCTAAAAGTGGGAGAATATTTTGAGTCGAGCAGTCCCATAATCACCGAAAAAATGTTGCCTCTCTGTTTACGTCGCGAGGGCACAAGAAGAAGAGATGCGAGTCTCTCGAAAAAACTGGTTTCTGATTAGTCGACTTTCTCAGCCATGAAAAGTTCGCCGGCGAGTCCGGGGACTGACAGCTTCTCAGCAGTCAGACGCAGAGAGTCCGACCTTTACGTAAAAATAAGAACGAGGAGAATAATATTTTTCGCGGCATGGGGAGAGAAATGGGAAGCTCCGGTAAAATTATGGGCGTGGAACATTTCTGAAATGGGCTTTGGAGGGATTCACTTTTCGAAAAATGTATGCTCTTTTTGAGGGCACTTCTTTCTCCTTTTTTATTATCTCACCGAGTAATTTCTTTCTTATTCAATTTCTTCTCTTCAGTTTCAATCCTTTGACTACTTTTTTTCAAAATCCATCTTATATTCTTTTGCAAGTTGTTCATTTATTTATTTAAGTTTTTTTTTAAATACGAGACATTTTAAAGCATATATAGAATTCTATATGTATTTTTAATGTGCATCATTCTAAACAGATAATATTATTGGCCAATTTGTAAATTACGTATCAAAAGTCTACAGTAACGTTAAAAAATCGTTACTGAATGATTTAAATGTTACTGAGGATGCAGTTGCGTAAGGCAAAAGTGATTTTTAAAAATATGGCATCAAAAATGTTAATTTTCATTTCACCAAAATATGAATCAAATCTCAGACATTATAAATATACCTAATGATAAAAAAGAAGAATGCAAATAATCGATAATAACACGAATTATGTTTACTAATCGTATCTAATGTACAAATTATATATATAAATAAAGAAGTTTACTTTAATACAAGCCTTATCAAAATGCAGACAAATAACATGACTTATAACTCAGGTGCTATGCATTTATTATCGTACATAGTCATTGTCAATTTCTCCTATACCTCCGAACTGTTGAATTAACAATTATGAGCTAATGAAAAATCTTTACTGCACTGACAATGTTAAGCAAAAAACTAAAATTAACCCATTCCCTGCATTTGACTGCTTGTACCTTAAGTCTGCCTGTCAAAGCAATCCTGTCACTTTTTCTCTCTCTCTCTCTCTCTCTCTCTCTCTCTCTCTCTTTATATCTCTCTCTTTTTATCTATCGCTGTCTCTCTCTTTCTGTTTCTACTCTATTTCTGTACTAAACAAACGAAGAACGTACACTTTCCGTTCTCCAAAATACTTCGAAGCTTTTATCCCTAGTATTTTCTTTTCGCGTTGTGTTTTATGTAAAAAAGGCTGCTGCACAATAAACGCAACGACGTCTTTTGTATCTACTGGTTAGTAAAAAGTATCTCTTCTGGTCTTCCTTTTCTCCCTATCTCTGTTAGCGGTGCTAATTAGCGAGGCAGCGAAGCATCATTAGCAAATTGACCGTTGGTCGCTTTTGTAAGAGACACAGAAAGGATGAAGAGATGAGAGAAAGAAAGGCGTAAGCGAACGAACAAGGGTTCCTCCCATTGTTCCAGAGATAAGAAATGAGTGGACGCGAATAGGGGGAGAGAGAGAGATATACGACCGGAGAGAGTAAGAGAGAGAGAGAGATATACGACCGGAGAGAGTAAGAGAGAGAGAGATATACGACCGGAGAGAGTAAGAGAGAGAGAGAGAGATAGAAACTCGTTTCTCTTTTTTCTTTTTCTTTTTTCAGTTTTCTTCTTTTTCTTTTTCTTTTAAAAAGCAGAGTAGTTTCTCCCTCACGCGTCAGACCGATTCTCTGCCAACGTCTCAATCGCTCTGAAGCGTCAAGACAAAGGCGATATACTCTTCGTTTTCAAGAGAAACAAAAAGAATGAAAGTAAAAAATAAAAAAGTACGTATACAAAGATATAAGATTTGCACTCGCAATCGCGAGGTTATTTATTTATCGCGGCCAGTGACTCGATGAGTGCTTTGGTATGTTTAGTAGGAATTGCGCAGACGAGTTGCTATGTACATCGATCCGAGAATCGTAGATCCTAAGTAAGATGATCTGAGGATGATGGCAAAGACACTCAGATAAACCGAATGAGTGTGAGTGAAGGTTTTGAAACAATAGTGAATCGATATTCTTATATGTAAGGGTCGACAATAAATTGGGTTAAAATATCCATGTGTTTTCTCATTTTAAAATTCTAATGATCCTCGCTATCCACTTATTTAATTTTTAATCGTAATACGTAATTTGTTTCTTTGATGACATTAAAATTATTAAAATAATACAGATAAATTTGATTTTATCATTTAATTACATTTCGATCCAGCATTTTTAGTAACCTATTATTTCTTCTATTTTATTCGTTATGAGCAAGCAACCATATCAATTTATGAAATCGAGCAAAAATTATTTGTAAAAAATGACACAATTTTTGTTTATATGGAAGCAAAATGAATTTCATTAAATAGATTTTTAAAGGGATATTTTCGAGATGTCAGTAATATTTAAAACCAGACCAGCAACCTCTAGAATACCTTACTTGATAGTTTAATAAGGAAATTCAGCTTCTTGTTTAAATTATTTCGCGTTTTATTGGACTATAAAGATCAAAGATTAATCTCAAAATTAAGTGACCAAAAGAAATCTCGTTAGTTCATGTGGAATTATATATAAAAGTTTTAAAAAGCAATCAAACAGCTTATTTTTAAAATAAATTGATCATCGGTATTTTATTGATTTTATCCCTTCAAACGCTAACCGTCCACTTGCTGTATTCGCAATTGAGCCCATATAAATATATATAAATATCCCTGAGTGTAAATTTATCTCACAGTTTCCCTCACTCCTATTGTCAAAATGATAAAGTTATAAACGAATAAAGCATTTTAAATAAATAGGGCTCATCGAAAATCGCACTTTTAAAGATAAAAAATTAGTTATTAACGTTAAAGCTTAATCGGATCGTGGAGCGGTCAATCGTTAAAAGTGCGGCAATGTCACATCGCATCAGTTGTGAAGCGTTGATAAATTTGAAAGTAAAGAGAGGGAAAGGGATGAAAAGAAGTAAGATATGGACTAATGAGACGGTAAAGACCACGAAATGAGGCAACGACTCGCGAGCTCGGGAAAAAACACGCAATTAGCGTAGATGCACACACGCGATAGCTAATATATATGACAATGAGCTCTAATTATTGATCGCGCCAAAATGGGACACACATGTGGGTCGGGACTACGACGAAAATATGAGCTGCACTTCCGATAAAAATATTTTTTAAACAGCGCTAAACGGTTGCCAATTTGACAATCAGTAATTGTTCGCTGCCGAAAGTTTTTAATGGCCATTGGATTCGATTATTTTCTCAGCCAGAATCGTCAGAGCAACCGGACATGGGGATAAACATAGGTAACTTGCATACGCGATAATAATGACCTGTTCTTAGCCTCGCCTTTCTTTACGCATCTCGATAATCGACAACAGCTCAAGCGCGTGCGCAAGTGCGTGCCCAAGTATGCGTACGCGCTTATGTGCTAGTTATCGACTCAAATGGATCTTCTGTATGTGAGCCAGAACAGCGACCAAATTATTTAGAAACTAACGACTGCTTTCTAGAGCCTAATTAGGCTGGTTTTGTTCGATGGAATCGTTTTGTCAGTTTTCAAGCTTCTTGTTGTAAAGTACAGAAGTAACGACTGTAGAATCCTTTACATTCCCTTCCTATCTTTACTTGCTAAGGCATGATTACTCGCTGAAGATTACGCGAGTTTTTTCTGACGTGTAAATTGTTGATATTTAAGAAAGTAAAAAAATATCCGCGCCAGCCATATTTTCCGCAAGCAGATAAATCTTTTTTTCAACTTATCAGCAGGAGGGTTTTAACGGAAGCCAAATGGTAGCTCTGCATAAATGTTTCGTTATTAAGTGCGAAGTAAGTGTAGTAATTTACGAAAAAGTAATTCAGTGAAATTTATAGGACTCCTCCATAATATTAGTCAATCAAGATTTACAATATAGGCAACGTGGAAAATCAATCTCTAACATGATCAAAATAACGATTTAAATCTTATTCGCTTAGTAATATTAAAGTAATAAATGATTTAACAATATCCAATTATTATGAAATTGTGTAATTTAATTCCTTTTTTACTTTAATTTAATAATTGTTATACGCTTAAAACTTGTTCTATATACATGAAAAGATGCATTTAAATAAAGAAGTGCATATTTGGCAATGGTTAAGTAATCGGTTCTTTGGGGAACAAGTGAAAATAAATATTTATTAAGTGATTAGCTTTTAGTAAATGAGAATCAGGATTATGTCAATAGCCAATTAAATGGGATAAGTAAAAGAGCGGCAAATGCATAATGGTATTGTAGCTAGGCTGGTGTTACATTCGATTATCAAGGCATCAATTTAAACTTCTTGCTAGAATAATCGGAAATAACGATTAATATAATTGCAGAGTTCGTTAATACAGTAAAAATAAGAGTGAGCACGTCTTCAAAAAGAGCGAAATCTCACCTCGTGATTACGTTAAAAATCAAATTGTAATACGTGAGTACACCATGCCGCATCGTAACACTCGAGCAGCCCCGCCCAAGAAAGGAGCGAACGCGCGCCCGACCGCCTGGTAATTACAACCGCAATTTAATTCGTGAATGAAAATAAATGACCGAACAAAAGGGCGCCTCTGCTCGTAATAAAACTAAAAAGGAGAGCGTTTGCCGGCACGTGCTTAGTTCTTCGCTCCTCTCGCTCTTGCTCTCTCTCTCTCTCTCTCTCTCTCTCTCTCTAATTTACACACACGCACAGCCGTACACAAACTCACCCACACACGCGCGCGCGCGCACACGCACACATACACACAACCATGCATGCTATTGTGCAAACTCTTCGTCTCACTCTTCACTCTCCGTCTCACGGTTTCTTTCTCTCTCACGCGCACTCCTCTTTGTATCCTTCTCAATATGGTTAAATATACGCGTCGTATTACGTCACGAAGAGCCAACCGAGGAACGTGTCTAGGCTCCGGAAGGTCCTTGCAATGATTGCCAGGCATTCTCGTTCTCCTCCCTCGTTCTGACGGAGCACCTATTACGTCACACGGGAGCATCGTTCTCAAAGGGATGGCAGAAGCGGGGAGGGTACAGTGTCGATGGTTTGGGGTAAGAAGGGGGGAAGAGGGAGGACATCACTCGAGGATAGAAGGAACAGCAACACTGGTCCAAAGAAAAGAAGCTTTAAAAGTGGGGTCATTACATCCTCAGAAAGAGTCATTACGTCATTATACATGCATGGAGAGAAGAATGAAATAGTGCGCGAGGGAGAGAGAGAGAGAGAGAGAGAGAGAGAGAGAGAGAGAGAGAGAGAGAGAGAGAGAGAAGTCCGTAGAGCCTCATAATTAACGCGTTCGGATATATTTATCCCTCTCATTCTCTCTTCTCCTTTCATTTTTCTTCCCTCCCTTTTGTACTTTTTTGACGTGCGCGTGTGTAAACACACGCACAACTACCTGTCAATGCAGTCAGCGTTAGATTATCGCCACATTTCAACCCGTGGGGTCAGCACATTCAAGGGAAATTACGTTTGCGCGATGCAATAGGCTCATTGCAATTGCACTGCGTGCACGCGCAAGTGCATGTGCAGCGATGATACGAAATGAGAAAGAACGAGCGAGCGAACCTGGAGCGGGGGGATGCAAGGAGGAAAAGGAGCCCGCCAGTAAAGTGGACGGTCAGTGTAATTGCATAATTGGGAAGTTCGAGGAGCAAGCGAGATAGAGTGCAAGTAAATAAAGTGCATCAATAGAAGGAGAAAGAGAGATAGAGAAGCCTATTTGGGTGGCCTGTTCGATATAGTGGCACGCCCACCAAGAATCGAGAAGAGCGCAGCGCGCAACTTTTCTTTCCTTCTGCATTGGTACTGATGCACAAAACGCACTTTATTTCACTCTGCGTAAAATTCATAGTTATTTATGTCTTTATTTCAAAGGCGATACAGGGCTGATTTGCAAATAGTTTTTGAAAATTTAAGGCAGAAGAGTAAAAGTTAATCGTCAATTAATTGTTCTTGGCTAGGTTTCAAACATCTTCAGTAAATACATAACAAAATAAATACCTTTACAATTTACGTTCTTTTCGGCAAATGCATCTATTTTCGTGCATATGCTAAATATTCGTTTCTTAAATAAAAAATCCCTACCTAAAATACCAAATCGAAGGATATTAATTCTGCAGTTGGGACAGAGGCTAAATTGTTTGTTTCAAGTATAGTAAAGGAACCGTCTTGAAAATATAATTAACACTTGTATATCTGATTTTTGTTACAGAATCGACGGTAAGGAGAAAGGGAGAAACGATAAAGAAACTGCTGTTGTCCAAGTACAAGGGGCTGAGATCGAAAGAATTGAAAAGTGATCCCCCGGCCAAGTCCACAGCTAACGAAAAGTCAAGCCAGACGTAAAAAGCATTAGCAAAGAAAAAGGCTCAAAGGACACGGGAACGGAAAGGAGTAGTCGATCGCGTTAACGAGAACGAAAAAGAGAGAATCAGCAGTGCTTCGTGATGGCGAACAAGCGCCTCCTTCCTCTTCCCGTACGAAGAAGAATACATCGGGTAAGAATCGTCAAGTCAATTAACGCTACCGAGATCGAAGATAAGCGCGCCCACAGCCGCGAGAAAGATAGAGGAAGCGAGCTGGAGAAAGAGAAGAAAGAGTTGGAATACGGAGAGAGAGAGAGAGCAAGAGAAAGAAAGAGAGAAATAGATTGTGTGTAGAGAAATGGAGCTAAGCGTGAAAGAGGATAGCTGCGAGGCAAAAGAGGAACGAGCGGAATTGATGACCACGGGGTTAATTGAGCGAGCGAGCGGGAATTCTTGGTAGATATCAGAAGCAGCAGCGAACGAGCGCTTTTGAAGTTGTTCCGAATGCCGCGGATTTCGCCCTTGTCCTCTCTCTCTCTCTCTCTCTCTCTCTCTCTCTCTCTCTCTCTCCCTTGCTCTGTTTCTCTCCTTTTCTCCGTTTGTCGCTCTCTATTTCTGTATATTCGTTGCTAAGGTGGTCTCGACCCCACCCCCAGGTCTACATTACCGCGACCCGCGGGACCATACGCCGGGTATTATGCGAATATTCACCAACAGCTCTCCTGCTCTATCAACTTTTTCCTCGTCTTGCCCGAGCCTTTGTGCTTCTCAGTGCTGCCGTACCGCGACTCCATTGACTCGGGCTCGATTTCCTCGCAGCATTGTTCCAACCCTTTATCTCCTGCTGCTTTCGTGTTGGTCCGCGCGCACGTATCCTTTACTCATTACGCGGCGTATACCAGGGCGTAATGCAGTCGCGACGCTACCGACAAAAGCCTAATGGGTAATCGTCGATGCAGACGATCCTTTCACCTGGGTGCGCGGGAAATCCAGAATACGTATATAAATCAGCCTTTCAGATGAATCTTCAAAATTTGTTTGGATGTAATGAACGAGCACTCGGCCGTCCACATGCGCAGATCCGATGGGGTCGCTCGAAACTGCGCCTCTCATTTGCATACGACCTTTTTTCCCCAGGTGTCCCGGAATTTACATGCGAAAGGGTGATCCTCTGCTCCCGGATTTCCCCTCGGCGACTCCCTGCTCCTTCTCTCTTTTCACTCCACGCTCGATCACGGACGCATCTCTCGACCTTATCCGTTCTAGTCCGTGTCTACCTTCGCCACCGCGACCTCACACTCTCCCCACTCCAAGCACACGTCACAGCTCGGATTTCATAGGTTACTGGCCCACGGTGTTGGCCCGTCGATTCGATTTACTTTAATGCGCGCCAAACTCGCCTGGCGACTGTCCGACTGTTCTGACCGGCCGTATTATCATCTCCCTCGTTGATAGAAAAATAATATACCGGGAGATGAGCCTAATTATTCGCCCGCGAAGGCTATAATGGCGACTCTTTGTTGGGCGGGATCGCTGAGATCGGTGCACATGTTTATTGGATTACGGCTGCTTTGCGCAGGCCCCCGCCGAGCTTAATTTACAGTTTAGGCTGCCCCATGTAAGTCCCTGTTCGGTCTGCTTTAGTGGAGCAATTTCCCAGTATTATAATACGTGCCTTTAACGTAGTTTATTAGTCATTCGCATCTCGTCGAAAGACTTAAGATCTCTAGACGTGATTCTTGTTTTAAAGGAAAGACTATTAACGCCCGCTTGTGGATTGTAGTGGGAGGGAAGTGCGAAAATACTGACTTCCATCAAAGGCCGCTCCCGAAAAATTACGAAAATCCACGCGACGCTCATGAATAATGCAAGTCATCGCGGGTGAAGGGGCTTCGAGGAGAGAAGGCGCGCGACAAAAAATTCAAGCGATTCGTAGATCGCGCGTACAGAGGCTCGACCGCAGAATGGCCTAAATAACGGAAGCGAAGCGCGCCAGGATAAATCACGTATCGACATCTGAGTCGGCTCGCGAGGGATTATTTATTTGTTCGGAAGATTTCGGGCATCGCGAAGCCCCCGACTAGGCAATCCATAGGAATTCCTCGAGGCGACCCTTTGTAATTTTCTCACGAGAAACGAGGGCGTCCGGGGCTCGACCTTCCACGAGCGGTCCCGGGCCGAAAGTGAGATCATCGTGGTACGTCGGGGTCCCCAATGCACGGCCCCGATCGGCCGAGAGGAGGCCTGCAGGCATTTTGTGCCTAATCATTTAATCTGTCTCGTAAGCCCCACAGTGTCATTGCGCTCTTCTTGACGTCCGTTAACTCGCGCGGAGGAGGCCGAGGGGAAAGCCCTCGAATGTCAGCCATGTTGGGAGCCCAGGGCTGACGTCATGTGAGGCTGGCGCGCACGCGATCGGCGAGAGCGACGACGAACGACGAGGAAGTCGCCGGCTTCGTGGCGCGGCCCTGTTGTGAAGGGGGCGCCTCGATTATCTTCCTTTTTTTCTCTTTCGTAATCCTTAAATAACAACGGACGCGTCGGATGATTCGTCCATTCGGACGCGATCGTTACACGAGGAAGAATGTCTATCTAACTCCGACCGATCTACGGCTTTACGAGTGTTATTTATTGGCCACGTGGAAGGAGAAATATCTCTCAACGTTTTGTTCAAATGCCTCGCTGAATCTTTGGAGGCTAATTTGTCTTTTTCTCTCGGACTCGACTTTTTTTCTTAGTCGATCAAAGTCCATTTTATTCAATTAGAATGTGGTGGCCTTCTTCAAAAACGAGCGTTTTCATCTTATTGATCACTGTTCGCTACTAATACACGAACGAATCGACTCGACCACTTCGAAATGGCCAATTAAACTATTCAAGCAAATATTTATATTCAATACAGTCGCTTGAGTCTTGCGTTAAAATCTACTATTATCAATTTTAAAGTTCATTCCTCATCGACGTATCAAGAATAATCATGTTATGGAAATGCATTGCAAACAATATCTAAATTTGCGCCTACCTGCAAAGTGGTAAAAATTTTGCAATGAACACCAATGACTCATGCTTTCCTTCGGTTCAAAACGTCATCGAGAGAGTCTACTCAAACCGCTTTTGGCCTCTTATCGTCAATTATTCAGTTGAGACTAAAAATAGTCGCGCGCCCGGGCAATCCCGCGAAAAGTCACGAGCTTAATTGAAATACGTTTCACGAATCTCGCGTGGCTGATTAATTAGATTTTTAATACGAGCCAGGGATAAGGGTCCACCAGTACAATTACGGCAAATGAGCAGACACCGGAGTCCTCGTCGCGTGTATGCTCAATTTCTTTGAAGAATATTGGTGCGCCAAGGGAATAACAATAAAGGGAGCGCGTCGACAAATTTAGAAGTGCACGTGACAAGTGCACGGCGTTCGCTCGCGCGCCCATCACTTTATTCTTAGGTCGGCGGCTCGCAGGCGTCGCTCAGTTATAGAATCGTCGTGTGTCTGTCCGCTTCTCGTGGTGATCAGAATCGTCACGAACGGGCTATTATTAGCGGCAACGAGGAGAGACCGATCGCAACATCGAGCGCGACACTCGAGAGCGACTACATCGCCCGTTTATAAGACGACTGATATCGTTAATAGCTTCCTATCCTCACGACCTTACGGGCTCTCGCCGAATCGTCGTTGGTATTGCTTTGCTTCTCACTACCAAGACAGTTAATGAGCCCGGTGGGCAGCTATCGAAATCGTCGACCAGTCAAATGTCCGGTCGACGTTTTTCCTGGCAATTTAAAGACGGCTCGTCGGCATAAAGCTCGCAAGAATTGTAAACGCCTGTGGCGAAACTCGTTGCCATGCGATTGGAAATTCTTGTAAGAATACTGACGAAGTTAAATTTAGTTGTTTAAAACTAACTATCCCACTAGGAAAGTGGTGGCCTTCCTTATAAAAATAAACTAAACTAGTCCGTTTAGTCAATATAGAAGGAGTCCGCCCCTCTTAACTCTCTCTCTCTCTCTCTCTTTCTATCTCTCTCTACTTCTCTCTCCTTCATTCATTCAATTTTTATAACAAGTCATTGTCCCTTAATTAACTAAAATTACATTCCCGGTTGTATTTACTTAAGAAAGAGACGAGTCCTCCTCGTCGGCAAAAGGGCTGCTCGCCCAGTCCGTTACGAATTCCGCCTGTCGCCCGCTAATTCTTCTCTTCTCCTGCAGCCCCACGCGATTGTTTCCCCTCGAATTGCGCTCGTGTTTTCCCCGATTCGTCCTACGGATCTTCGTCTTCGTTGCTCTCCCCATAGCATCACGCGCCTAATTCTTTAGCGTCTGCTCGGTCGAGTCGGATAAAGGATTAATTAAATAACTCGCCGTTGTGGCCCGCCTTCGTTTCTCCTTCTTGTTCGAAATGTGGACGGAGAGAAATACAGTGATTGAGATACAGAGAGATAGAGAGAGAGAGAGGGACTAATACTTTTAATCGCTTTTTGACTACGGCACAAGACAAGTGCGCTTAGGTTTAGAAGGGTTGAAAGAATGGAAAAGACTCGAGTCGTCAATGATGTTCACTGGGGAGGTTAGTCGAGACAAATAACTTTATTGTCGGATCATATTAATAAGTGGATGAATACTTTGAACGTGAATTCTCCCTTTAGAAAGCCTCTCTGCGCATTGAGTTTTTAATGTCTAGCGATCCTGCCGAGCAAACGACCTGCAGGCACAAGCTCGTTGGCGAAATATTTTTTCCATTTTTCTTTGTTTAATTGAATTACGAAAAGTCGTTTATTCTGTGTCAATGACCGCGCAAAAATAATGCACAATCTTACGATATAGATGCTTCTTGGTTAGACGGAGTTTATGAACATCAGTAATGGCTTGTTGAATGATAACGGCGTAGAATTTTATAAGCTGAAATTATTGCTATTCCCTTGGCAAATTATTAAGTGAATATTTTAGGCTTTGCTTTATCTAATTATATTTAGTAACTCCTTCATTTGAGAAAAGTTAATTAATCGCGTGACGTGCATAATATAAGCTTCAAAAAGCAATTAATCGAGCAAATTATTGGAAAAAAGTCGGCTCCATTCGAATGTGAGGCGCGTAGTGAAGCCTCCGTGAAAAAAAATTACGTACAAAACCTGACCACGAAGCATTCGAACAAAAGAGAATAAGAAAATTAATATTATAAAGTGTCTATACACACGGTCGATCCGATAATGCAAACATCGGCAGCAGGGTCTGCTATCGTAATTACTGTAAAATTTCTGAGATTGGCAAACAGTAATCTCCATCCCCCTCCACCACTTTCCACTCCGCCCCCGCGCCGACCTCTACACTCCTGTCTCTCCGCGGGTCGCCTTATTTCTCTCTTTCTCTCTCTCTCTCTCTCCGTCTCTTTGCAGTTGTAGCTAGTCTTGGCGCCCGCGCGCCTATGCGTGTGCTCTGACACATTTGTCCGGACAATATTATTGGGAGAGCTACGCGGGAGGGTCGGAAATGCATAGCAAAGAGGGACGCGCACTGGAGGAATGGAATTAGCAAAATTAAGGGCCTATTGACCGGTCTATCGTTGCCAAGGTTTCTATTTGTAGCGGTCGAAGGGCCAGGCAACAGGAAATCGAGCACCCACTCGCGTGTTTAGAGAAAACAGTTGCTTCGTCCAGTGTTTTTTATTTCCCGCATTTTTCCCCACTTTTTTCCTCCTCCATTTCTATTGGACGACGCTTTTATTATCGTGGTCGCAAACACAAATGGGGAGGCTTCGCTGTACGCAATTGGACGTAGCGATATATAACTGAAAGAAGGGGGAATTATTTAAAGCCAAGCTGCCTGGATGATGTGTAAAATCAAAGAGAATATCCCGATGGTAGAATATTGTATTATCAGTTATGGGCCTGTATATTTTTGAATGCTCGTATGCAATCGCATTTATATGCAGTTTCAGCTGATTCCGTTCAATCGGTTTCTTCTTTGAAGAAGATTAAATATAATTCTTGCGGCTATATTGTCAGTGGATTGTGCGGAAAAATAAATATATAAAATTAATGTCAATAATACCGTATGTTACTGTACAGATTCATTTAGTTTGAAACAAACGTAACAAATCGTTTTTTTTTAATTTATTGCTAATTTTTTTATAAAACTTTTTCCTAATATTTCCTTATATTATAATTATTTTGAACCATTGAAAATAAATTATAATAAAAGATTTTCGCATTTAAATTTTATAATATAATACAAATATAAAAGCATTAAAATAAGTTAATTAATAGTAGATGCTGTTACAAAATAAAGCCCTAATGACTTACAAGAGTCAATTATAGGTTTTTTAAAATTCCACGTATTCTGTGTGAAGAAAAAATGAAATGTTTCGAAACACAATTGTAATCAATGGTATAAATTAATAATGTCACGTTATCAATGCACGGGACTCTCTTGTCCGATCACATAATATCATTGGATTTCCTGGGGGAGCAACTATACATTTACTCGCTATCTATAGGGTAGTAGGAGGGAAAGAGAGGGAGCGTGAGAAGGGGGAGTGAGAAGGAACCCGCGTATAAGATGGATAGATATATGGTGGCCAGGGTGAATATACATTCGGGCGTGGTGGGCGATAAAAATGGCGTTCGGCAGGGGCGCGAGGGTGAGCCCTTTCATTCGTGCATTAACGTAGAGCCAGACGGCGAGTCGTGCGCGCGCGCGCTTGTGCGTACACACCATCCCCCCGCAACTAGACGCCACTATGGCTCTGAGACACAAGCAAAACACCCCTTTTTCGATAGCACGCGCTCGAAAAACCGGCTTCGAATGTTTCTGACCCTCCAAACTAATTATGCTGCATTCGAAAGAACGGACAGATAAATTGATGGAAAAGAGAGCCTATGGTTTCCCGGAGAGGGGATGGGACAAGGATAACTAGAGAGAGATAAATATAATGTGAGCGAGCGAGAGCAATGGAGAGATGAGGTATGCCGATGACAGACCCTTTTTATGGGGTTTCCGTGTTCAAGGCTATCACCGTCGTTCCTGTCATCTTCCTTGTCGTCTTCTCTCTGGCTTCTCAACCGACACGCGCTGACGGGTAGAATTCGCTCTTGTTTAGTCTTTCATGTTACTCTCCCACCCTCTCAGGTACTGTTTGTATAGGATGCATTCAGCTTCGATCGATTTCAGCTTATCTATCGTATAAGTCTCATTGTCTTTCTTTGCGCAGCTTAAAAGTACTGACTACAGCAATCGGAGACGATCTAAATAAAAATTCAAAGACTAAACCAGAAGTATCTTTGGTGAACGTGTAGTGTATTTTAAATTATTGAAGATGAATGGAATTTGTACGTATTAGAAGTACTACTTAAGTGTTTGAATAACTCTTTTGGAGTGAAGAATTTATAATCACGTGTATTTTTAATCATTAATACAGTAAATGGATGGAGACGAATAATAATTCATGTGCGATTGAAATATCGGCTTGAAAATTTTGTAGATACGGGTAATTCCTTTGAGAATTAATAACTCAATATTCATTATGGAGCAGGGAAGGGAGAATCTGTTTGCTTAGCACAACTCCCATGGAATTTTCAACTTTGCGCAATTTATTAGCCGATTTCGGAAAAAGAAAAAGAGAAAAGAGCAAAAAAAGAAACGAGAGACGAAAATATAACGTGTGTTAAGAGCAGACGAAGCAAAATAAGCTGGGCTCTCCTCTGAGCGAGAGACGATTTTGGGTAACGCACGAAGGCAGCGAGCACTCGTTTAGCGAGTCGGATAAAGACCGAGTATCGCGTTGGCCGGCAAAATTGTTTGATTGGTGGAATTGTGCTCGCATAGAGAAACGCCCATTCGCACGCATTTATATGGGGGGACGCGGAAGTGTTGCGTTACGAGTTCGCGAGCTTTTGCGGTGTCGCGGTTGACGTGTGTCGCGTTCTGGTTCCGAGTGGGACGGGACGGGGTGGAGCTCTAGGCCGAGGACGGAAGAGGGTAGTTGGCATGTCGTCGTTTAGAAAATACAGAGAGTACCGAAAGGGTCACGGGGGCCGAAAGCTTATTACGCAAATAGCGTAAATAGCGCAAAGAGCGATCGGGAGTTTATCGCCCCCGAAAATGGAATCCTACTGGATCAGTGATTCTCCAGCTTCTTTGCTTACCTCCTATTCTCGCGATCTAAACTGCCGCGTGCGACTTCTTGATTCTCTTCCTTCCGGAGCAGGTCCTCCAGAATCGTTCAATTTACCGCGACCCGTGGTTGTACTCCGTCCTACTCTCCATCATTAATGGGAACAGTTATCCGAGGCTTCCCCATTCGATTTTCATTTTAACGACGGTCCTCTTTCGGGCCCGAGCATTACCAACACCGCTAATTGCGGGGCCTTTTCGAGTCTGTGGGGCCCACAATGGCTTATTACACCGACGGGAGTCAAGGGCTTTTCGAGTGTTTAAGATCGCAGCGAGTAAGGTCTTTATTATCAGGGGCGTTAAAAGCTCTAAAAGCCCAATGGTGTTGTCGTTAAACGCTACGCCTCGCGCAATAATTAGTGCTGACTACTCACTTGTCTTTTTCTCGAACCTGTTGTGCGATCGCAGAGGTGCGAGGTCGTTTTCAGCTAAAAAGCGGTGAGTCACTACCGTCGTTACTGCTTCCGTTATCAGCTTCGATTCGTTCGCTGCTTCCTTCCTTTTTTATTTTATTATTATTTTGTTTAGCTTTTTGCTATCGTTTTATTTTTATGTTCCTCTTACTCTTCCTATTGTCTTCGTTAGCTGGCTACTTTTGTGTTTCATACTTTTTGGATAAGTTTTGCTCGCCAGCAATCTCAAGCTGAGTAAAAATCTACGCATGGGAATGCAAACCAGACATGATTACTCCTGCCTTGAGTAAAATGTTTCTTCTTGCAACTGTTTAGCAAAATGCCTACAGCTCAGTAGCTCTTTAGAACTTTTGTTAAATATATTTAAATATGTGTGGGTGTGTGTGTATATTTATATATATACATATTAATACGCAGTCACTTGATAAAAGCATTCACCCACAAAATCATTAGATATAATTGATCCTTGTTCACTTATACTTTTCGTGTGTAAACTACATTTAATATAAATTTTAGTCATTTAGGGGCGTGGTTGAAATTTAATATATACAGTATACAAAACTCAATTGAGACTGAATGTGTTTACCAATATTTATTAATTACTTTAATACCATTTCCATTTTCAAATGAAGGTGATACATTAACATATACTGATCGCAAAGATTAATCTAGCAGCTTTTAAAGCATTTATATTTACAATATATGGGATTCATACATATTATATATAGTGTACAATCGTAAGCGTACAATTTCAAACAAATTAATGAAAATTTCATATACTTATACAATGATGGGACGAGAGAAAAATAAGTGTGTGAAAAGAGAGCGTTGTAAATTAAATTCGTTGAGCCTAATTGAAAAAATCGCGCTCCACTGTAGTCGAGCGTGTCTAAAGTAAAATGAGAAAAAAAATAAAAATCCGGTTTGGTTGACCTTAGCTTTTAAGAGAAGTGGGGAACTATAGATGGGGGGAGACACGAAGCTGTTTAGAAGGGCTCAGCCACCCCAACATGGCGTCAATCATAGACTAGGATTTGGTCTTGAGGGAGAGATTTTGACAGCGGAAAGTGGGACGAAAACCCCTCGAAATCAAATCAATTAAGCCACGTGAGTCCTTTCGTAGAGGGATTCCGAACCCCATTGGCATGTGATTGGCGCCGATCGATGGGGCTTTTCCTAAAATGGAGGAAAACCACATCCCCCGTCCATTTCGTCTGTGCGCGCGATGGGGCGAGCGAATCACGCTCGAAATAATTTTCGCTCGATTATGCGAAACCTAATTTTGAATTTCCGGCATTGCACTGCTGCTGAGCCGCGATAATAACAAATGGATATTCGCATGCACTATGCACCGAGTTGACGATATATCCACTATAGAAAAGTATCGATAGGAAAAATACTGAAGTCGTGGCTTACGCTTATTTCCAGGCACTAAATAAAATATTTATTAAGCTAAACAGTTATTTTTTATGAAGATGTTCTATACGTAAACGGTTCGCATTTATAACGAAAATCATACGGGACAGAATGGTAAGACAAGAAAACGAGTTGCAAACTTCTTGTGAATGCAATGAATTATTAAAAACAGACAATGGAGAATCAATTATTCGAATTATTTAGCCTAATAGACGCGCACTTACTCTGGAAAAAAGCTAGAACAGGAGTTAGCCAATTCGAAAATACACACTAGGTTGATGTTTAATTTCGATTAGTTTTTCCTCCCTTAGTTCGTTCCGTTCCCACCATCTTGCTAAAACTCGGGTCAAATCTTCGATTTTATTATTAGCCTGGTAATATCAATTCTGCAGGGATTTCGCCCTCGAAAACTGTTCGCCAACGTTTCAAAAACGCAGCGAGAGAACGGGTCACGCTAGATTACGTACACGAGTGGTTCGGAGAGATGAAATATAGAACCGATACGCTGCCATTTAAACTTCAAGAAATTCATAGTAGTAACGGCAAAAAAATTATCGCGGCTCGGCTGCAGCCTCATCTTTTCCGCACCCCCTCCCCATTTGCACTCATGTGTATAACAGCCTATTTACGTGCCACGTTCACACACTTCGAATAATCTCACTCGCCGGCCAAAGGACGACCGCCGTGATGAATTTTGCAATATCTAGGGTGACGCTCGAAGGCTATTGGCGTAGCTTCGTCTAACCTCCCCCCTAACAACCCCCCTGCTCCGCCTCCCGCACCTCGTGCCGCGCCGTCAAGTTTGATTGCCAGGCTAAGGCGTTTCGTTTCGCTCACGCCCAGCGAGAAAAAGGAGAATGACTGATGGCTCGTAGCTACGTTTCCGCTTCCGGAAGCATAAAATTAAGAAATAGTCAGCCGGGCCCTATATGGCGGCCCAAAACGTCGAGTTCAATGTCAAAATTGATTCTCGCTTGAGATAGGCCGGAAAGTCTGTGGCGAAAATTTCTACGCGAGTCCCTTCCTTGACGCTTTCGAGAACGCTTCAAGCTTTTTTTACACTCGTGGGTAGTATGTGAGCTCGATCAGATAAGGTACACGCGGCTTCTGTAACAAATGGTCAACTAATGATACAAGTTGTTTTAACTTCCAAGAGGCGGATGACCCGGACTCATTAATTACATGGTCTTTCTTTGTATTCGTCGGCGCCTTATCAGCATTTCCTTGCGCACCTCAATTACGATAAGTACGAACCTATCGGGTGTCACGTCAAAAATGTGCGAGCCATACGACGAGCACTTGTGTATTCGTGGAAAGGATTGAGATACGATTGGCCACATGTCCTTGATGTGGGAATGCGAAGGCAGACGATAGAAAAGCACTTCAAAGGGTTGAAACCTGCTTGGAGGCTGTAACGCTCAATCTTAAAAAGCAATGGGCGGTCCAATGGGCCGCCGTAACGACAAATTTATCGGCGATTTCTGCTGTATTTTTTCAAAGTATATGCGCGCCGATCGCCGGTGTCCATGATGAATCAGCAACTGCCAATGAGGGAACGATAAAGAAAAGTGTATTTCGCGCCATTCTCGAGAAGTCGAGAACGACCCCGAAGTCTTTGATGGTTTATAGGCCTCAGCCTGCCCCGTCGCCTTGTCCTCTCTCTCTCTCTCTCTCTCTCTCTCTCTCTCTCTCTCTCTATATATATATATATATATATATATATATATATATATCTTTCTTTGCAAGGAGAAACCTAATTATCTCGGTAGGTACGCGCTTGCACACACATGCGCGGCCCCGACGCTCGACCTCGCGTATACGTATACGGGATTTTCGGATGGCCTTTGAAAAATAAGCTCAAAAAGTGCACATCTCGGCTTGATTGATATCCTCGATATCCGAGCGAGGCTCCATACCCACCTCCTCGTCTCCACAATTCCCCACCGTCTTCCTTGCCGCCACCACTGCCGGCACCCCACCCTCAACCCACATCGCCCCGCGGATCGCGCATCAAGTCCCCGATCCCTCGTGCAGTAAAGGCGGAGCGAGCGAATCTCCATCAGCGATCTCTCATTCATTCGTAAATGAGTTTCGCTAATATAGACTCGCCGCCGCGCTGAGCGAAGGAGGACGAGCGCGTACACGCGCCTACGCGTGAGAAAAGGGCCCGCGTTTGTCCCGTGCGTGCGTACCGTGGAGGATCCCGCGTCAACGATGCGCGTACTCGTGAAAATGTGCCACGACGAAGAAGAGCCACGGGAGGGTCAGGCCCGGAGGGTCAGGCCAAGGAAGGCGTTCGAGCTTTATTACGGTCCTCCTTGTGGGGGCCGTTCGCGGACCCGCGCTTATCGCCGACGGATAAAAAAGAAGGGCATGCGCGAAAACCTTGAACCAATGATTAATTGAATGCCGTGCGTGGCTCTCTTTTAGTTCTCCCGCCCTAACGGTGTAATTATTATACTCGAAGGTCCGTACGTTCGTCGGCAGTTGCGTGCGAGTGCGCGCGCGCCTCGTAAATCTCGCTCCAGACGTAAATCGACGAGCCGCGTCTCGCATAAAAGATTTAGCACATGCGCTTTCGAGGGAGTGACAGAAAGAGCCCAGATGGGCGACGCCGGCTGCGGCGCGGGCGGGACGGCGGGAGGGCAGCGTCGACGAGGAGCGTGCGCTGCTCGAAAAGGGATGGACTGTGATTGATAAAACAAGCAGAAATCGCTGGGTAGCGATAACTGGCACTTCTCGCTTGCTCTCGCCTCGAGTGATCCCGACAGGTGTTTGTACGGGCTCGGCGATAATCTTCACACGCATTAGTCGGTTGCCACGATGCGGGCTAATTGCAGGGATTACGGGCAGGGCCTTATTAAGTTATTTCGCAAGTAGGAAAAAGAGCTAAACTCGTTAACGTAGTTACACAAACAAAACGGTTTAGCGCTGTTGGGGCAGCATTCGAAATACGTCGCGTAAGCACCCATCGCTAATGATCCCCCAAAGGTAATCGTCGATTTAGCGATCGAAATCTTATTACAACTTTTATTCGAGCGGCGATTAAATCCTGGCATCCATTGTTATTAATGAATCGGGTTATGGGGTAGGAAAAGCCGGTAAGGGGAGAAACGAGAAAGAAAGAAAGAAAGAAGGAGAGAGAGAGAGATAGATAGATAGCGGAGTTACCGCAAGGTTATTGACGATTGTACTCGTCTAACCAAAGCTCTTAGCCAGATCGTTAAATGCGCGACGGAAACTGTTAGCGCGTTTTTGCAGCGACAACCTTCGCATTAATATCGAGAGCCATAAACGCGGGAGAGGCGAGCTCGCTGGCGCACTTGAGCCGAGCCGCCTCAAAAATATTATCCCGTATAAATTGCGGCAGGGCGGGCATTATGGGAAAGGACTCCTTCATCGGGAGCGGCGTAGAATTAATTAGTAGTCGAAGAAAGATAGTCGACTCATGAGCTCGCTCGGTACCGTGGCTCGATGCATGTGTTCGTGCGCGAAAGCGCAATTAGATGATGCCGGATGCAGCTGCGAGTGATTGCGTCATTGTCGCGCTGCAACCTTGATCTCCCTCCCTCTCGCTCGACTTAGGCTCGAGAAAGAATCGTAGGCTTGTCTCCTTTCGCTCTCTTTCTCTTTCTCCTTCTTCTCTTCCTTTCTCCTCCGCGTCTTCGTTTTTGCGATTGGTTCCGCGTTTTCTTGAGTGGCAACGCTGGTAAACCAGTCGTCTGCCCCTCCCCCGTCCCACCGCCGGGTAAAGGAGCCAGAGTTCGGGGCCCCTCTGTGGTCGATGTCCCGGCGACGCGGACGCCACCCACGCGACGTTTACACCCACGTGCGTGTGGTTGCGCGGCCACGTCCGCAGATGAATAGATAATGGGGCGCGCAGCTGGTGGGAGGGACGGCCTTAAAGGATTTTCGAGACTTCTTGCGACGTCTCGTGGTTTGGCTCGCGTGCGCCGAGTAACAGGGGAGCTGAATTTTTCGAGTCCTGATTTTTTTCGACGGGGGGCGCGTGCCAGCCTCGGCTAGCCGGGAATTTTATACGTTTTCACATGAAATTCGCGGTTTTCTGCCCACCCGACCGGAATTGACCGACAATCCAACTTTATATATCTATCGTAAACGGGGCAAGCTAAACCATATCTTGCTTTCTTTGGTAATTCGATGTACTCCGTGCATAGACCCGAGAATTATCGGACGGCCATTAAAATAATGTATATCTTGTCGTTAAAAATGAATCATTAAAAGACACTTTTGAACGTAACTCCAAGAATGTGTTATTATGTAAATGATTTGCGATTCTCGAATGAAGAGGCTGTTGAAATCGAATATATATGTCCATTAGCGTGAAACGGAATCAGGAGGAAAGTTAATGAATACATTGGGGCCAATTTTTGAAAGAGAAGTAACATTTTCAGCGATTGGTAAAAAACCATTTTACGAGAAGAAGACGTCGACTTGTTTTCGGGATGAAAAAGAGAAAAAAAACTGAAGGTAGAGGTGAAGGAGGCTCAAAGCCTAAAAAGAAGTAACGTTCGTGCAAGCCCGGTCCCGAAAAAAGTCGTACGTGCGAAAATTTAGTACGGCCGTCGCATTCTCAGTCGTAATGCGCACCAATTGCGCAAGAGCACTGTACTCTTTCGTGTGCACGGCAGCGATTTTGTCCAAGAATCATCGCGCACCGGGCCTCCTAACAACGGAGTTTTCGTTTTCACAGCGGTGAGCCAGCAAGAGTAGCAGCAGCTAAAGCGGCAGCGGCGGCGGCTTCGAGCGAGTGCTCGCCAGTTTCAAGGCCGAAGCGTTTGAGAGCTGCTCTCGCTCCTTTTTTATTTTGCTCCCCTACTACTCCAGTCTATTATCTCGCTCTTTCGTGCGCGCGTACACGTAAGGGAAAAAAGTGAGAAGAGAGATGAAGAGAGAGAGTGAGTGAGAAGGGAGAGGCAGGGAGAGCCGAGCACGTATGTGTCGTTTTACATTTGTGGCTGCGGCCATGCTACTACTTTGCAACTCAAGCGACAGGCTAAGTGACCACTTTAGAAACTCATTAAGCAACGTCGATAAAGTATACACAGGTGCCCTCTCCCGCCCCTACACGCACACTCGCTTACCCGCAGCGAGATACGGACACATTAATGCACACACTTAAACTCGCTCTCTCTCTTCTTCCTGGCTACCTTATATACATACACGCTCGTGAGAGAAACTGCTTAGACCTGCACTACTATTGGACTCTTGCTCGTGCTGTTGCTCCCGCTTCCAATGCTACAGCTCCACAGACTACTTTTTTTTTCCTAGCTTCACGCGTGTGCGAGCGGCTTCGTTTAGGCCGAGCTCACTTTCTTATCTCTCCTCTGAATTCTTCCGAGTGAAAATTAACCACCAGTAAAGTGAATTTTTAGTTTCTTCAAGAAGCCTGTATTAAATTCTTATTCTCTTTAAGGTAAATAATAATTCATCATTACGTTCCCGAAAGAAAAGAGAAAACAGCAAACGTCGCCCGACCCCACGAGTAGATACAAATATAAATACTAATATAAATTTACCTATCGGCGTTATCGTCGTTACAATAAATACTGGAAGCCGTAACCCTGAAGCATCCGCATTGAATATACCGTTCGGAGCTCATTGGCGATGACGTGGTCCAACTACATCGCGGACGTAGAACATCTTTCCGAGCAGGAAGTAGTAGCCGAGCGAGCTCGAAGCAAAAGAAAACTTCTAGTTGGCCGACGCCGGCTAGAGCCAGGGCTGCAACTCGAGTAGCGCGGGGCCCGAACTCTAACATCGGTGGCGCTCGCGACCGGCGCCCGGAATCCCGGCGTCAGTTCTGTCTGATGTCTTCCTCCTCCTCTCCCTTATCCCCCTCCCGGCGAAGGCGCTCTCTCGAGCCCCTCCATCGGTTCCGTCGACCCGAGAGCGCCGGCCGACTCCCCCCGAAGAACGTAACGCGGAAAAAGAGCGATCCAGAATCAAGAGCGACTCCCGTGACGAAAGAAGGCTGTTTTTTGCGCGGTTGGCAGTCTGTCGTGAGCCACGAGTCGTGCGACTCGTTAAAATAAAGGGACTACACGAGCGCGAGAGTCGGATTCAGCCCCCGGGCTAAGTAATTATTCCGCGAATCCTCGGCGTCAGGGCGGCGCACGCGAAAACTCGGAGTTTATTATCGGGGACCGATCGAGAGCCAACGACAGCTTCCTCGCCTCCTCCCGCCGCCAAAGGTGAAAAATCCCGTACGAGCTGGCGCAACTCGTCGACCTCCGCTTGCCGGTGGCTAATCTCCCGTAATCGCGCCGCCGCTATAAATTCTATTTTATTATCTCGGCAGGCCGCCGCGGTGAAAATAATTTCCTCAACTCGTCTGCCCAGGGTCGGTCCCCTCTGCCCTCCTCGCACTCTATTTTTCTCTCTTTTTTCCGCTCTCCTCGAGCGCTTAAAGCCGCGCATTGCCCTCGCGAAATGAAGAGCACTGCAACGCCAGCAACTGCAGCAGTCTCTTACAGAAGAGAGAGAGAGAGAGAGAGAGAGAGAGAGAGATAAAGTGAGTGAGTGACTGAGTAAGCGAGTGCAAGGGAGAGAAAGAGAGAGATTGCGGCTGCAGCGGCGAGCTCGAAATTTATGTCGAAGAAAAGAGTCGCTCGTTGCTCGGCCTCTCTCGAGTTGTCCCTTTGAAGCCGCCGGCATAAGAGCCGAAACTAATCTAACTTAACCTTTCGATTTCTGCCGCGCCGACGACCGACTCACTTTCTCCCTCTCTCTCTCTCTCTCTCGCTCTCTCTCTCTCTCCATCATTCTCTTAAACCGCGGACTTGCACGTTGCTCTCTGTATGTCGCGACAATTTGGCTCGACGCCACGATAAACTCGTAAACCGTAGTTTTCGCCTTAAAAGTCCTTCGTTTCTGCATCGATATACTTAAAGTTTTTATATACCGTGTTAGCAAAGATGATCAAGAGCCTTCGGTGCTGCTTTCTTTTTCATAAACGTACTTTAGATATAAGTCGCTGATACAATTATGAGGGTGGTAAATACTGCACGTGTTTCAGCACGTGCTTTAGTCGAAATACTATCTGGAATATTTTAATAGCACTTATGATAAAAATTTGTGATAATTACATAATAGTAGGATGGTTGAAATGCTAAGGTACTATTGTGAGAGTCGAAGGTAAATATGATCAATAGCGAAAGCAACTAGGTAATACCGATACCTGCCCCAGGAAGAGCGGAGAGAGAAGGAAGAGACTCCACTTCGCCCCGCAATATGCAAATTGAAAAATAGGCCGGTATCGAAGCGACAGCGTCACTGATAGACAGAGCCATAGATGTGAAACTTTATAAGCTTGGCAGTGCTGAAATAGCTAAAACGGCGAACAAGTCATATTACAAGAAACGAGAGAATCGAGCGATTTACATAATGAGAAAGCTAATGGAAAGTAAGGAGGGACGCTGCAAAGGCTGGGAGGGATGGCTTTCATTCGTAGGGAGCATTTAAATAGAAACATTAGAGGTGAGAGAAGCCGCAACGATCGTTCGGCCGTTAAAGCGCAGAAGCGATTTTTAACGAAGGTCGTCGACGTCGACGGTGCTTGTATTTCTAATGCGCTCGCGGCTACCAAACGACAGCAACCGAGAAGGTGAATCTCTAGTCCGCAGCCCCCCCACACGCCCAAGGCCCTTGGCGCGTCCCATTCTTCCTTGTCCACCTGAGACGCCACCGGAGTCTCCCTTCGGGTTCTCTCTCGGGGCGCAGGCGCGCGCCGACCCATCTAAAAGTCGTTCTCGCCGCGATGATCCTTCGCCACGACGATGACTTGGGTGTGGTTCAAGGCACGTCTCTCTCTCCCTCTCGCGCTTTCCGCCAAGCGAAGCCAGCCAGCGGAGCACGAGTGACGTAGTCGCCGTCGTGGCCGACCGTACACTCCTCGCCACTAGAGGCATCACTGTCGCCCCCTCGGAATCTCGGGGAACCTCTCCGTCGCAGAAAGACTGGCAGAGTGAGCGAGCGAGCGAGCGAATGAGTTACTGAGTGCACGTGCATTCATGTGTGAGTGTGTGCCCGTGCGCGCCCTCGTGTATATTCCTGTGTATGTACGAGAGAGAGAGAGAGAGAGGACGTCGTGCCGTCGGCGGGGTGGGGGGATCACGGGACCGCGCGGCCCTATGTGTGAGTAGATCGGCGTGCGCCAGTGCCGCCTTGCGTACCTCGTAGTCGCGACTCGTTCTTGTTCCTCAGTTCTCCGTGGACTTTCGTCCAAGACGTGCTGATCGCTCTTAACCGCCCTTGCCATCGCTATTTTTACCACTAACACTCAGCTATAATTTTTTTCTCACTCGCTGTTTCACCTGCACTCACTCTCTCTCTCTCTCTCTCTCTCTTTGTCTCTCTTTACACACACACACATATATATATATATATATTTATATTTATAAAGAGGGAGAGAGAGAGAGAAAGAAGGAGATGGATATAAATCGGGCACGCGCATTCGCTGAGTCGGTGATTTCGCGGAGGCAATTTTTTGCTCGTTCTCCGGAGATACGACACTTGGTGATTTGGTGTATCGGAAAGGGGCCGCGTGAATCCTCCCCGATCATCTTAGGTTTTGTGAAAACGGGGAGAGGCGCGCAAAGACTTGGCAAGCAAGAGTGCAGTAAGTGCCCGAGCGGACTGTGAGGAGAGGAGGAGGGCCGATGGTCCGTTTGTTAAATTTGTATATCGCGGGAGATAATATCGACGATGATCCCCACGTGTTCTGCCGTCCGAGCCATTATCGGCTTCTACGGCAGGAAAGAAGTAGCAAGTAGTACGAGTGGAAGGTGCGCCGGAGAGGACCGAGCGGAGTCTGCGCCGACGGACGTGATTGAAGAGGAAACACCGAGAGATTACCGAACAGGTGATTTCAATGAATATGGTAGAGATCCAGCAGCGAGGTATAGAGTTCCTACGTAGATTTCAGAAAGTAGGAACTTCATACCGTGCTCTTGGACTTGCCGAAACATCTTCGTGGGCCATCCGCGATTTAACCATTATTCTGTTTGTAAAACTCCGTTCTTATTTCTCACTGTGCTGCTGTCTTGTATTTGCGATAAAACTTACAATCCATATCATTCGGGATTTAGCAAGACTGTATTATTAGCTTTATTCTCGCTATGTTGCATTATCATTTCTCAAGTATTATATAATTTCCAAGACGCTTGACTTGCGAATTGTTCTAATCTAAGCCACTGCTCTCGTTACGTGCAAGCTCCAATATTTTTAAAAAGTGACTATCTTTATAAGTACACTTTTGATTAATATTGAGTTAAACAGTTTAATAATGTATTCATTATTGGGACTTTTTTTTTATAAAGCTAAAGTAGACTGCAATTTGTAAAAGGCTCGTCTTTCAAAGATCATCGTCGACACTCTTAACTCATTATTTTCAAAGACATTTCCAATAACAAGTGCACTTTGTACGGCTCGTGTAAAAAAGTTATCACTAAGTTCCATTCTGCCGAACAGCTGAAACTGTGAACTGCACGGCAGCGTCGTGAATTAACCGAAATTTTCTCAATCTCATTAAATTACAGAATACGTGATAATATATACTTTCTTCATCGTTCATCGATCATCTCGGTCAATGATTTGTAGCTTTTCGTTTACCGAATCGAACAACCTGTTTGCGCGAACATAGGTGAAGGTCGAAAAGCACGAAAATCGTTTGGTGATCGGGAGGCTCAAGATTCACTCGGCGTTCGCATCGCTTTTCGAATTCTCCTGTCGTCGCACCTTCGAGACACGGCACACGTAAACTCGGAGGCTCCTCGATACGTGAAGAAAAAATACCTTATGTAATGATAGAAAGACCTGGAGGAGCCGAGGGAGCCGTCGGAAAGGAAAAGAGTCTCGTAGACGGAAGTCACGATCGAGCTACGTTTGACTCCGGAATATACATACATATGTGTCTATCAACGAGTTGAGCAAAGTGTCGTGTCGTATGTAAAACCGTTGTGTAAGGCTTGGCCCGTCCCTGGCTTTCTCACTTCCGTCGCACTGGTCCGCGTAAATTCCGACGTTCTCTGCGGCCATTTTATATATCAGCTCAGTCAGAGAGAGTTTCTAAAAAATGCCTGCTTCTTCCATATGCTACCGTTGTTGCCGCGGATCTCGCGATGGTTTTTTAATCGCGCATGCGCACCCTGTCTTTGTCATTGTTTATTGTAACTGCAGACGGACAAATTCTTTCACTGGAGATACATATGTTTCATTTTCAACTCTTGCCGTTTTTGTTTTTATGAAGCCGAAACTAGAAACTTAGCATTATTTGGCATTTGCCTTGTTACGTACTTTTGTATCATAAGAAAATTTTCAAGTATGTACTCGTATATAATGATGTGTTAATGATGTGTCACTAAATGAGTGCTTAAAAAATTACCATTTATGATCGAAAGTATCGCATTTAGATTTTCGTCATAACGTTCAACTTCGTCAAAAACGTAGGCAAGCTTAGTACTATTAAGTTTTATTTTATCCACATACGAATATATCTTATGATTACTTAAATACCATTAAATTGAACATTAAACTTGTAATTTCATAAATTTTGATTGAAAAATTAGTAAATTTATAGTTAATTTACCTCAATATATTAGAAAATTTTACTGTAGATTATCTCAACTTCATTTTCATCTTTTGAAAAAATATATATTATAAATTATAAAAATTATTTTTTGACATGATCGTTATCCCATTTTTTAGATAACGAAGTATCTTGTTATTAGGCATTATAAAATTTGTTTAATAATTTTAATTCAGTACTTTTATCGAAAAGAGAATGAAGAAAATATTTTAAAAACGAGTAAAAATCTACACTAATTTTTTCAATTAAAGTTTTTGTAAATCGATATGATTTTAATAGATTATTTGTAATTTTCGTTTCATTATCAATTAAAAAAATAATAACGTTATCTAAACATTATTTTTGTAATTAGATTTTAATCTAAAATACGCCCAAGCACCAACGTTTACCTTTTAGGTTAAATACATTATTTTATAATGTACTATTAAATTAAATATTTTTTATAGAAATGAATAGGAAAAATAACAACAAAAATTTAATCAGGTAAGATTTTTTGTCATTATTTTAAAAATCTTAGGTAGCTAGAATGTTTTTCAAACTGAGTTCAAATCTGTCCAAAAAATAGGATCTATTTTGTAGTTTATATACTTAAAGATAAATTGTATCATGTTTTCAAAATTTGTAAAATAAAAATAATGTTTTCCAAAAACTATGTACTTTTTAATTTTAATAACATTTATAATAATATGAGGTAATAACTTAGTTTTATAATTGAATGATATTTAAGATGCTATAGTGTACTAATTAATATTTTTTAAAGATGACAAGCGAGCTGCGTATTATAAACATTTGAAAATCTAAATTTAAGGATAGCAGTATTGATTTTTCAAAATGGACAATTGTATTAATCGTTGTTACAACGATTAAAACTGTTGATGCATATGTTAGAGTAAGCTGCATAAAATGGAATTGCAATTATATAGTTAATGATTCATTAATATAAATTTATAAATAATTTAAAGATATTATAATAAAAAATTAAATTGAATTTAAAATTTGAAAAAATTTTCAAAAAAGTTAATTAACAAATAAACTCGAAACATAATCGTCATAAAAGATTTTAAATAATACATTGTTATAATAATACTATTGTTAAAAATTAACATTTGACAAATAGTATAACCACAAAGTGTTTTTACTATGAAAACAATTTATAAATCAATGATTAAAAAAATGTAAGATCAAATACAGATGTACAATGGCAAATAAAATATCAAAGAAAGTGCTAACAATGTTTAGGTGAAAAGACTCATGCAGGGCGGGAGAGAGAGAGACACAGAGAGCACAATGCATAGATAGGGAGAACGCAACTCGCGAAACAGCAGTCTCAATCTTTAAAAGAAACAAAAAACCAATAAAATCCAACGGGAGAACAAAGAGAAAAAAACTCCATGGTAATAAGCATGCAATTCCGATTGTTGTCTCTCTTTGACGTTCATGCGTAAAACACTTACAGCAGCAGAGATAAAAGGAACTTGCGGGCGATTCTCTTTCGCGCGCCGCGCGGATGTGGAAGTCATTAATTTTCGCTCGAGTAATTCGAGAAGCATTTGTTTAAGCTTTTCTTCTCCACCTTATCCACTCCATGTGCACACACATCGCAGTAGCGTCTATGCGCCTCCTTCCTGTCGTCGGCACTCGCAAAACGAAGGGTGTTACACACGTCCCCGGTTAAAACGCTTCGCGCTTATTTGACATTGGCCCCCGTTCGATGTTTGCATACGGTGACAAGATTACGCGTTTGAGTCACCAAATCAGTGCGGTAGGCGACCATTTGTCACCACGAGATTAAATGGCAAAGCGAACTGTCTGCCTGGTAATCGTGCGGGGTGACTTGGCGCTTACCTCCTGCTGAATATATTCAAATCCGAGGATCCAATATGGCCGACTACCCGATACCTCCCACTCCATGACTTGTAAATTTTATGAGTACTTGTACTCTTTCCATCTTGCCTCGTTCCTTTCCGTTTTTCTCCCCACGTATCTACCGACAACGGATCATAGCTCGAACATTTACTGTTTATTAAAACTATTATTGCTTTCCACAAGAAATTTCTCTATATAATGGATAGTTTCGATAAATTAATTTTGTCTTTATTTCTCAAAATAATTAAAAGAAAATTAACTTTGTAACTGTGATGTAACTTTGAGATTTCGTTACTCGTTTTCGAATGGAATAATAGCGGAAAACCCTTGTTCAGAATATCGTTTATTAAAAGAATCGGTACTCGGTTAAAGAAACGGATGAGTCTTAGAATGAAAATTACATCGAACAAACTAAAGTTAGAAGGATCCGACGAATCCTTGGCTTGAAATTTCAGTGCTAGGAATTTGATGTCTGCCTATTGCATCAAGTATTAAAGTGACTCGTATTTTCTTCTTAAAACGACTAGCGATTTAATAGGTAGCGCGCAACATCATAAAACAGGTGTCGGGGAAATAAAGACCCACTGTAATAGAAGCTTATCTCATTGCTAAAAATTTGTGCGTCGCAGGTGTTAAACTTTTATTTTATGAAAGAGGCACGTGATGGTCAAGAGAGCAGTAATGAAGGAAAGGAGAGCTCCGTCAGAGATGGGGATTCGCGCAACACTTTAAAGCGTCCTTATCATGAATAATTTATAAATTAAAAGAAAAAATCCACAAGTTTATGAATCGCGTGAGCGATAAAAAATAATTTTAGTTTCTATTTTACCTACTTTACACTCTTTCGCCCCGACGCATTGACTTCTCGCTCTCTCTCGCTCTCTCTCTCTCTCTCTCTCTCTTTCTCTCTCTCTCTCTTTCTCTCTCTCCCTCTCGCTCTTCCCCATGTCGCACTCATTCTCATTCCCTGGCACATTCCCGCTGAAAATAGCTAAGGCACCGCGGTGCGTTCATCAGTTTTTCGTTGGCTATGTTAAAATCCTCGAAGCTGCATAGAGGCGACCTCGAGGCCTCTATATATACTTACGCTCGTAGGCACATCACGGAGACGGCGGCGACGTCGAGAAGATAGCCGACGTGCTTTTCGAGCTCTTCTGAATCGCCTCGAGATAACCTGCGACTTCGAACCTCAGAGTCACTATCTCGACGCTGAATAAGCGATAGATAGAAGACCGGTTCGGACCCCGCCCCCCTCACCCATCCGCTATTGCTCGCCGTTCTTTTTCCTTCAATTTTATATTACTTTTTTTATCCGGCTCTTTTTTTACTTCCAATTTTCAGAGCGAAGGCTTCACGACACATTGCCCGTGATCTTACCCCCGTGCTTCTTCTCTCTTTATCACAGCGGCTCGATGTTACGGACGGTTCGCATAACCGCAACAAACGCCTGTGTCTCCGCGAAATCTATCGTCTTTCTCTCTTTTCCAAGAGTTGATTCAAATTTTCACTGGCCTTTGGTATATCTGCCGAAGAATGTGAAAGTGTGATATGCGTGAATTAATTTTTTCGGGATGAATTTTTCAATCGGAGCGACCTCGTGATGAATAGAGAAAAAATTTCATGAAAATTTAAAGGACGGCGAGGTTATGTGGCCTGAAAGAAATGAGTCCCGGATCGAAACATTAATTTATAGGACAAATATTTTTTTATCCACGATTTTTCATTCGTGCATTAAAAATACAAAACTCTCCGAAAAAAACCATCAAGTACGGATGATTTTAGACTTTATTTCTCCAATACTCTCATTTCAAGGCTTAGAATTTTTTAGAGGAAGTTTTATGCTCGCATCATGGTTTACATACAATATTATTCATTTTATTTTAATTATCTAGACTTCTAGTCTCCCTATAATCAAAAGAAGTACTGTTATAGTTAAAACTAATATATTGAAAACACAACGATTATAAAATTATAATGAATCGAGTCCCCAATAATAGTAGATGAGTCGTAGATTGTGAAAAGGGTTTGGAAAGGTACAGGAAGGCTTCAGAGTATTGTTTTAGAATCGTTGTTGTAAAATGTATGTTTTTTCCACAGAATGGGTCTTGTAATATTCCTTGCACCTTATCTTCCTCCTCTTGTAAAAGGGAGCAAGAGATAAAAAAGATTTATCAGAGATACGGATAAAGAGAGAGAGAGAGAAAGTGTAGCAAGTTTTACGAGAGCCAGTCCACTACTAACGTTATCCGTTACGTAAGCAATAGCCACGCACAACTTGTACGAATCAAATTATTTGACAAACTGGATCTCATTCGTCAGTTAAAAAGCTTGCATCCAAAAATTATGGTTGGCGCTCAACGTATCAATGCATACGTGTACCATTATGATTTTCATATGAATCACGATGATTTTTTGAACAGCGCCACATAAGGATAGATAAATGCCTTTGATAAACTATGAATCACGTATTTCACGGTAAAAAAAAGAGACAAAAGGAACAGATAGGGAACGTGTTATTTTAATGCGACTAGTTTTGTCTTTTCGCTTTGTTTTCACAGAGATGTATTTCTCTTACTGTTTCGTATAACCTAGAGTCAAGCAAGGACAAATATTAATAATGCGTTTAATAATTAAGTTCTAAATTTACTAACATACTTCACAATCATTCTTTGTACATAAATAAAAATCATTAAATGTACTAAAAAATATAAATCTGAACTGCTCTGAATTTTTTTAAGTCTTGAACTCATTGAATCAAAAATTTGAAAGTTTTACTATCTTTAAAATATTCTTATCAAGGTTTATAATTTTAGTTTTTGAATTAGTTCTTTTTTTATTTTACTCAAGAAATAAATTCTTATATACAGATATTATTGTTTGTAATAAAAGTTTAGAGTAAATGCCAACTTACTAATTCATAACTTCATTCATATATCTGACAGTCAAGACCCACGAGTTTTACTTTATGACTGATTAGAATATTTCAGTCTTATAGAATAGTTTAAAGTTGTTTTATATCTGATAGCTGTTGCAAATTTTTAGAAATAAACTTTCAAAGTATACGGCTTGACAGCAAAAAATAGGTAGTATTTAATACATCTTGTATGAGCTATTTCGAACTTTTATAAAAGCCTCGACTATTTTTATTATTTTAACGGGTGTTGGGTTACCATGATAGGTTCAACATATTGTAGGAAAATGTCACATTGTAGTGAAAGGGTGCATAAATTACATTTAGGGTCGCCATGACTTGTCAAGGGACCGAAGAAATGTTGAGCTTACCAACACAGTTTGTATACACGTGTTTGATTTTTTTGAACGAATATATGTTCCCTTGTCTGCGACCTACTCATAATTTTATATTATTAATTGCCTGTATTAGGATATCAATTATATGATTATTAAACATAACCGATACACGTTCAAAAGCAATTATTACAAATACATTAAAAAATAAAGAAGTTTAGAATGGGAAACCATTTTTAATAAGCCATGTATAAGACGTAAAGGTAATATTAAAAAAAATTAATATTTTCTTTAAAAATAAATGAGTTTTATAATAATTGTATTTATAAACATTGTATCTAAAATATATATGAGGAAATTTATTGCGATAATAAGAAAATACTGATAAGACATGATGAGTTCCATCAGTATTTAATTTACTATTTTTCAGCTTGATAAAGAGTATACATATGGTTTATCCACTTTCAATTAAAAACACATTTTGTAAATTAATTTAATTAGAATTGTTGAAATTTATAAATCTATTTATTTCATAAAAAATTACAAGTATTTTTTTTTATTATAAATCATCAAATAAATTTAATAAATAATTTAGTAGGTCTAATTAGTTTTTTTGATTTTTTTAATTAATTTAATTAAAAAAATTTAATTAAATATCTAATGAATCTCTTAATAATTCAAATTTTATGCTAAATTTCTTCTTCTCGAATGGAAGCAGGGAGAATGAAATTTCATAGCAATGAGTGAGTGAATTAACGCTACTCCATTAGAATCAATTTGATTCAAAGAGAATTGATGTTTTAAGTACACTTAACTTCCGAAAAGAAAACTTTATTTCGTTTCATTTAATAATAGTATGTATTATACATTAGGAATGTAATATTATTATTTTTTAAATACATATTTTCAAATTATTAAATATTATATTTAATTATCTGAAAACAATATAATTATGGATAACAATTCATTTTAATATATAATAAAAATATAATTCGCTTAGTTTTCATTATAAATGTAAACCATTTAAATAATTTATTTTAAGCCTATAGGGTATTATTAAAAAATAGTCTTTTGTTACTAGTTTTCTTACATATCATTAATTCCATCAACTACATTAGCTATAAATAATGCAAGAGTTTTTATATTAATATAATAATTTAACAGACATAAAATTTATTTTAATTTATATAATATTCCATTAAATTTTATAAAAAGAAAAATAAATAAAATATATAAATAAATAATTATATATTTTAAGATTGAATTAATTTGAATTTTATTTACATTATCTTTATTAAAGTATTTCATATTTATTTTTAAGTTACTACAACTATTTGTTGTTTCTATTTATTAAAATGGTTTCATTTGATAAGTTGTGGAAATTAAAAAATGACTTACTTTCTTTAGTACAGTGTAAGATATTACAATGGTAAATCTAGTAAGCAGTAAAACAAAAATTCATTGAATTTTATTTTCTTACAATTATCTTCGATTATTTCCTATTTATAATGCCTGCGAAAGAAAATATTAATTCATGAATCCCACTCTAACTCAGATGAAATTGTACAATTACGACAAACGAATACGTCCCCATATCTCCTCCCTCACTAATTCTCTATCTCTTTTAAACATCATTCCCTCCTATTCTCCCTTTCTCCCTCGCCCTCTCACTCTCTTCCTCTCCCTTTCACTGTCACACATGTATAAAAATCTACACATGCATACACAGAGCCGTATACATGATGGGTGTCTGTCACGCTTTATTTTTGTATTTATCGAATTGGCTTTGAGAATACAGAAAGAGAGAGACATAAAGGCAGATATAGATGATCATACAGAAAGATTTTGAGTCTAGCGATTTGAAGAGTTAAATAGTTGAAATTCA
This sequence comes from Kradibia gibbosae, assembly GCA_018907135.1. Taxonomy (NCBI): domain Eukaryota; kingdom Metazoa; phylum Arthropoda; class Insecta; order Hymenoptera; family Agaonidae; genus Kradibia; species Kradibia gibbosae. The sequence goes on along the minus strand of JACCHX010000001.1, from coordinate 15,447,780 downwards.
GCGTAATTCCTAGTGCATTGCAATAACTTCAAGAGAAAAAGAACGAAAATATATATATATATATATATATATATATATATATATATAAACACGAGAAAGATGGGAAGAGAAACAGACTTTTGTTCCACAAGTAGATTCTCATCCTCGTCACTCGATAGGGAATCGTGATACCGTACACCCAGGCGCATGCTATATATCTCCAGGATAGCGACAGAGCAAGAGAAAGAGAAAGAGAGATATAAGCGACAAGGGAGAGAAGCTCGGCAGTAAGCCGCCGACGTCGCCGCCGACGCCGTGTGCGGACCACCATGAAATAGTGTGGACTTTATGTCCACTGCCTGCGCGCTTTACAGCAACGTGGAGTCTCGTAAATGCTTGGGGAATCTTGCCGAGAGCCGCGGATGAACGTCACTGGTATGTTTGGCCGACAGACGATTGCCATGGCTTTCTTTCGTCTCGGAATTCGTTCTCTATTCTTTATTTGTCTATCGTTGAGCTTTTATCGATTTGGAGTAACGCGCTCGGTATTGCTCGATTAGGCGCCTACCCAACTTTTTGGAAATTTATAAATCACTCGGCACTCTGTTTAGAAATAAGCAAAGATTTCACGCTGGTTCGAATAAGTATGCGGTCTTAGCAATCGCCATTATCCTTATAAAGAAAGTGTACAATGTGCATTGCAATTCGTATCCCGCAGGAGAAAAAACTTTTGAATGACTACAGTACTAGCGTCTCAATGATGACTGAATTGCATCAAAGGCGAATCCTGTTTTAGTATTATATTTAATATTTCTGATATGCTTACTGTTTTTATTTAACCAACAAGTTGCTTAAATCTCCCTTATAATCGTATGTCGAAATTTTTCACCTGCCTGCATTCACATTAGAACTTTATCTCTTGTATCCATTAATTAGACCATCAGTACTACACCACTTTTATGCACCTGCACGAATTGTGAGTGTAAATTACCTTTGAACACGAATGACACAGGATGAGTGGACACTAGAATGATCTTTAATCTATTTGAGATGGTCGGCACGTAAGTCCCTTCATTGTCACGGGAAGAGTTCACAACTTTACGAGAATAATTGCTATTAGAATTAATAACGTAAACGGATTTTTTTTTACTTTACACGTGAAATGAAAATAAAATTCATTGCTCGCAACTACTGCATTCTCGTTGACATAATTTTACTTATAAAAATAATGTAAAAAGAAACAGCATAAACGGTTTCTAAAGTGTGTGCGACTTTTTTTAAGGGAAGCGAAAAAAAAGAACAGTTTTAAATTACGTCATCCTTCTTTCTAGTAAAATTGAAAAAATCATCGAGAAAGAACATCTATTTCGTATAACTTAACGAAAGTTGTCTATCGAAGAGCCATCATATACTTTATAAGGTTTTATAGTCGCCGCGAACATTCGTCGTCGGCCCAATGAAATTCTGTCTTCTCCGCTTCGTCATGTTTCAGTCGAAACTTGAGAATCACCGTCCAGCGCTTGAAGAAAGAATGATGAGAGAGAGAGAGTTAGATAGTGAGTCAGTGACTGAGGAACAGGGAGAAAGATAAAATGTAAGAGAGAGATAGAGAAATAGAGAGAGAAAGAGAGAGAGAGAGAGCTGACCAATGCTGTTAAGGCCAAAAGAGAAAAAGAAAGAATGCAAGACGAGTAAGCAAGCGAACGACGATCGACGATCGACGACGACGACGGCGACGGTGACTACGATGACGATGACGATGAAAAAGAGAGAGAGAAAGAGAGAAAGAAGAGACAAAGAGCGAGTCACTATCGGCGAAATTTTAAGTGCCGGCGAGGTTACCCCGTTCAACGATTGAGAGTGCGTTTGCCGCACTGCTTCTTCGTGTCTCGTCGACGAGACCGTCACGTTCGACGATGAATATTTTGCATTTGCTTGTTTGCTCTTGTTAAGGTGCTCTTACTCCCGGAGAAAAGAAATATTTATCCTTCAATTGGGTTTCGTCGTTTATTTGTTCAAGTCGATTCCAGCGCACGTATAATAATATAACACGTTTGGATGACGGACACTTTATGAAGCGATATTCTACATTGCCATGTGCAATATTATTTCGTTAGATAATAAAAAAACACTTGTCACGATTTTTAAGAATTTTTGAGCTTTAAATTAGTCATCTTCGCGTTTTGTTCATTGTGCCACTTTCAATCTTTTCTCTTTCTTCTTCTGTTTAAGTTGCATCAGATGTAACTGATTACAACGTTGTTGCTTAAAAACATAATTGATGTATCAGAAATGTCAGAATTATTATATTTGCGTATTCTCGATTTATGTTTCTGCTGAAATATTGTAATATTTGAAAATAGGATACGCTGTTAAAATCTTATCGCTTGTTTTCATCCTACATAGAGAGAGAGAGAGAGAGAGAGAGAGAGAGAGAGAGAGAGAGAGAGAGAGACAACACTGTCATCGCTAATAAGATAACTGAAGAGGTCACAAAATTGATTTACATCGTATCTAAAGTATTATAATTAAATAAACATTATAAATGGCTCATTCCGAAAAAGCTAACGGTTTCTTAGGTCACTAAATTTTTTTTTCATCTCTTCCACATTTCCAAAATTCTCTGCTTTCTGTTATTCGTTATTTGCATCAAAAGCAAAAACGATTTCCCGTAATGTATTGAAAACGATTTGTTTTAAAATAGTTTTTACCAAGTGTCAAGGTTTACAATAAAAGCTATTACTTTTCAAAAAATTATAAAATTTTTTTAAAAACAGAATGATTATTGAAGATGAAATGTATCTTACAAGTATCGTTTTTCGTCAAAATAAAAGTGCAATTCTGTACATTAAAATGTAGATTTTTGAATAATATAAAATAGTATTTTTTTAATTTCAAATACAATGTTAAAAGTAGTAGGATTCATATAATAAGCCTCGAGATCAAATATTTTCTTTATCTACGGTCAGATAATGCGTGAGTGGAAATTAAGCATACATAGAATAGTAGTACTTTTATGTATGTGCATAATTCCTACAACCATTAAGAAGCACAGCTATAAAAACCGTTAAGTGTACATTTTTTGGATTCATTATGCTAATTTATTATTTACGCTGTCGTTAAATTTGATTAATATTATATCTTTCTTGTGTCTAAGTAATAAATTTTACATACCAAAAATCATAGTATCACATACGAAACTTAAGTGTTTTCGTGCAATTAACACTATCATAGTCGTAAAATTGACCATCACCACTATTGCTTCTCCAATATTTTTTTATGGAGCTTCCAACAGTGTTGAAACATTATAGCATGCAGTCGTTATGTCTCCGGGACCGTCTCGCCATACCGAGACCTTCGAAGCTTAGCTTCAGCAAGCTGTAAAGGAAGAGTCAAGTGTACGGGACAGCGGAGGAAAGCATCGAATCGCAGAACCCATGTGTCCGCGCCCCCCGGAAACAATCGTACGAACTGCTTGTACGAGCTGCGAGCTCGACGATTCTTCAGGGCTCAGAGATGCAGCGAAGTAGTCGAGGCAAGACAGCTGCATCCGAACGGAGGCGTCAGGAGTGTTGCGGAAGCGCAAGTGACTTATCGGCTTCGCTCGTTGAGATTACGCGAGTGTCCTTTCTCGTTTGGTATCGCTTTTCACAGCTGAGTGATTATTTTGTAGCGCGCGAGGCGCTTCGTTCTTCGCTGCTGTGTATCATTTTTTATGAATTTATCGACGTGAACGCCCTCCGGGCACGCGGACGCTTCCCGTCGGGATTCGATATGCACGACCAGTAGCCTCGGTAACAAAAGATCCTCCAATAAAACAAATAGTCGTTGTGCGTAGCTGCGGTCGACCAGTACGTACACACGCGCGCGTATACGCAAACACACACCCACACAGAAACAAACAAACAAACTCATATGCATATGTACATGCCCACACACACATATACATATGCTCGTGTATTTTTGTCGCTCCCTTTTTCTCCCTCGTTGAAAATTCCCTCAGTATTTATTGATATTTTCATTGATATTTTGACTGTAAAAAATTTAATAACGGCCATCCGCGCGTGTCCGAGTATTTTATCAGTGGTGGTCCGAAAAGAGGTTCGATGCGCAGCTTTCGAATTCGGACTTAAATTCACCATCTTTATAGATGAAAACGCGGCTAGTATCAGACTAGAGAACGAGTAGAGAGAGAAAGAGAGAGTTAGTAACGGGATGCGCTCATTTGCCGCATCGCCGATTCGGGTGCTCACCGGGTTCACGCCAGCGAGTACCTTCAGGGCGGAAATTCTCGCTCACGCTCACCTCTCTCGCTCTCTCTCTCTCTCTCTCTCTCTCTCTCTCTCTCTCTCTCTCTCTCTTTATGTACGTAAATGTACATATATGTACATATATATATGCACACATATATACCAATTGCGCGTAAAACACCTAACGGGTGTTTCCTTTGCAATTGTCTCTTATGCGTATGTGACACTAAACAAGAGCCTGTTATTACCTATGCCCTCTTCTATTTAGGCTAAAAGATTAGTACCTCAAGAATCGATCATTAGTTTTCAATTTTTTCTCGTGTAATTGTGTGAAAAAGTGCCCGGAGAGATTTAGTTACTTTTGGTGATAGAAAATATACGAAATAACATATACTACATTTTTTTATTATGTGTTGTATCAGTTAACCATTTGATGTCTGTTCGCTTAAATTAGATCCAGTATCGAGAACACGTTTTATTATTTTGGTTGTCGATTATTTATGTATTATACGATTTCAATAACATTTACAGGAGCAAAATAATTCACGTCTAAATATTTCAGGGAAATCTCGGATAGTGCATTATTAAAGTATCGTGTGCTACAATATTTTTCTCCTAAGCTATGTTTTATACTATATTTAATCAATCGCAAAATACGATGCTCTTTCGATATTATCTGTGGCAGTCGAATAATTAGCACCAGAAACTGAAATTACGACACTTGAAAACATCAAATCATCATTAATTATAAGAATACATCTGTTTCGTTTAATTCTAATTTTCAATTGTACTGCAAGATACTTGATCCGTATTATACAAACTTACCGACCGGCCTTGAATACTTATAGATATGTATAAAGTAAGAATAGAAAATTAAGAATATGCGATAGTGAAAATAGAGAAATGATCAGTAATATAATTTTACATTAACTCATAAGAGTTAGTCCATTCATAGCAACGATTTATAACTTAAAAATATCATTCGCATTTTAACTATGAGTCAGGTGAGCTAATGCTGTTCGGCGTTGGAAGGTCAGCGTATAATTAACAATATAAGTCCTATGATTCGAACGAGTTGCCTTTGAAACAGCTGTTTGTTCTTAAAATAACTCATTGCGTTTTTCGCGTCATGGCTCACGGAGTGGCGCTCAAAGCTTAGCTCGTAGGATGTAAACTCAGAACTCTTGTTGGTAGGTGTGGATATCGAGGACAGTCGATATCGAGTGGAGCGGAGAGGGATGGGGGTACGTAAAAATAGACGCAAGGGCGAAGAGGCTCTCGCGAAAGCAGTTTGTAAATTACAGGAGACTGCTGTATGATAAAAATTAACCATTCGAGCATTGGTGATCCAGCATCATCGGAGAGTTTTAAAAGCGGCGAGGGACACGTTTAACCTGTTATTCGTCTTATTATCGTGCTCGGGCTCTTACGCGACGCGTCGATTGCGCGCTCGGTAACCGGACCGACGACCGCTTCCCAAAACTCGGCGAGCGTGCGCAAACCTGTTTCCCGGGACACCCGGTACGTGGGCGTGTTAACGCTGCCGGGCCACACGGCAATGCCCGAATCCCATTTCTCGGTGCGCGGCTAAGCGGCTACTTCGCTAATTAATGTTTACGATTTCCATTAGCGCGACGCGACCGCAGCCGGCGACTTCCTGCAAGGCTCGGCCGCGATTTCTCACCGCAGCCCTTCCCCAACCCCCAACCCTGCCCTCGTTCCTTGGTCGCTGCACGACTTCGGAGATGCGTCTCTGGAGACGTATGCGGGGGGGCTCGATTCCCCGATGACCGGAGCATCGGAAAATCCCGGACTGGAGCAAAGGCCGACTGCAACGTGCATCCCGAAAATTCATCGATTTTGCCTAAAGTTCGGCGTCGCTGTTTCTTCTTCTTACTTGATTTGACCGTTGCCCCCTGTTGTCCCCTCGTGCTCTTTTGCCGCCACGGGTGTAGTCGGCAGCCGACACATCGCCGCCGGCAACCGGCGCCATCTTTCTGCCTACTTTGCTTTTATTATATCTCCCAATAACCCCTGCTCGCTGCTGCTAATATGCCTTTTTCACTTTTGTCTGCGTGTCATGGGGTGTTGAATTGTCAATGACCGCCGGGCCACGGATTCACGTTGTATTAAATTTTTAATATCTGCATTTAATTTGTGGTCGATACTAATCCAATGCTATGGATACGAAATTTAATTTGACTATTAACTATCTGCTAAAGTGCTTACAATAATTTTATTTTAAAACTCTCGTTATGTAAAAAAAATAATAAGATAATATACAATATACAACGCTTTTTCAATTAAGTTTTCCCTATTTTTATTGCATTATTGGAATTGCATTGTTAGATACATTTTTTTCATTTTTATTTTGTAATATTTCTTTGAATGTTTTTTTTTTGAATAAATATAAACAAAAATTTGTTAAATATTAAGCGTAAATGTATGTACATGCTTTCAAAATTACAATTGTAAACTTTACTAAAACAAAACTTAAAATTAGAATTCTATTGTCACCGTTAATAAATTTATATTCACGCATCTAAACGTACGTAATCAATGTATAGCAACTTACATAAGAATGTATTTATATTTACAATTTCATTTTAAAATTAGTTAAAAAGACATTTACATATATGAGTATAATTTTGTTTCCTCCTTATAAACATAATAAAGAATATATTAATTTAAATGATCATCGTTTCACAATTTCTACAAAATTTAATACCTTTTAAAACCTAAGATAAAACAATGATATATGTCCTATGAATGCATTTATAACGCGAAACTACTTAAAATTGATACATGTAAATGCATCCCTTGTAACAAGAGTTTGAACTGAATCAAATGTGCAATTAAATTTCTTAAAAAAATTAATTACATTTCTAAACAAACTTATTAGTTCATTTAGTACACATGGAAAAACATATATTTATTTTAAGATACATACTAGAATAGTTATTGATATTTTCTTCTCATTAAATACTTGGCGATTGTTAATACATTGTCTAACAGACAAGTGTAACTGCAATTACAATTTTCTTAGAATATAGTAAATTACCTACTATAAGTACTGTGTGTCTTATTCTCTACAATACAATTTTTCCCGACGGGTCTTGACATGAACCGTTAACAGTATAACCAATGACTATGTATAACACAAGTAATTCTAAGTACATATTATGAACATGTGCCTTTACTATCTATACTTGTTAGTGCATGTTCCTGTGTAAATTTAACGGTATATTTGACTACTAACAAACGAATGAATTTATGTATATTTCTTCATCCATTAGTCGTAATTTATGAATGAGAAAAAATAATATTTACTACAATTCTTTATTGTTCAATCGTAATAACAGCTTTTATGCAGCTAAATTTAATAATACTTTTATATAAATATAGCCGAATCAGCTAAATCTTAGTTTAAATAAAATATACTCTGCGATACATCATATTAAATTAAGAAAAAACATTTTATTAATAATTTGGTCCTTTAATTTCGCACATTAAACTCAATAAAATATAAAATCGAGAGATAGAAAACTAAAAATTTTAATAGTAAAATATAAGACGTTCATGCTTGAAAATTGATCCAGAGAATATTAAATTCATTATTTATACCATGAAATATACACCTTTATTATGATTATAAAGTTTTTACGCTTATGTATAGAATGCATAGTTTATTAATATTAAAAAATATTTACTTGAGGATACATTGTTCGTTGAAGTAAAAACAAACAGTTTTGATAATAATTTGATGAATAATATCTCGCGGAAATGGATCAAAAGAAAAACTAAAAATGCAATAAACAAGAATACAAGGACATACAGTAATGAAGGCGATATACTACAAGTTATACTTTCGTAAACATAAATATTTTTCTTAATATTAATAATCTTAATGCCTTGTTAAGAATACACACAAGTAGATATGCATATGAAGAATGTTGCGGTAGCCATAATATTATTTCTTCATTATCAAAGGAATTTATTTGTTTTTAATCTAAGCTTCTTTGTAATCTAGAAATCTGTTTAGATTCCATAAATATTGGGCACTGTATTCAATATTGATTTTCATTAAATAGTAGATCGTTGAGCATACACGTCTATCATATGCTGTTATCTAACTAATTCCAGTGGGATTTCCTCCGGTTCATATACCGATTAAAACTGGAACTTTTCTTCAAGATATTACATAATTAGTAATACAGCGTATTAAAATATCTTAAATTCTTTATACGACATCCTTGCTTTACAGAAATAATATCGTACGTACGAAGTAAAATATTCTCGAAAGCATTATTAGGATTAAAAGTTGTTCATTATAGATTAGCTATACGTATTAACGTTTAGCGTTCAAAAAAAGATTCATCTTATAAATGGGAAATATAAATTATAAATCAAATCTGATTTTTCCTTTCATCGCACCGCTTAGAAGTGCATATTACGTAAAAGAAGCGATAAATCCGAGCTTATATCCCCGAGTCCCTTTTGTCAGACGTAAACAAGAATCCCTGGCTTATCTCGTCTGTACGGGGGCCCATGACGCAGGTGAGCTCGTCGACTCGTATCTCAACAGCCTCGAGGCCGCTGTTGCCGCCAAAAGAGGAACCTGCGGATCGCAGGAGCATGAAACGCTATCAGGTAGACCCGGAAGTCGCGACAAGTGCTGAGCCGCAAAAAACTCGACCCTACACGGCTGGATACGTTGGAATACCTTCGGAACTTTCTACCATTCGTTTCCAACGACGACGGCTAACATCATTATTCAGTAGTTGTACTTTGACTTTATAGATTTACGGACTGACGTTCGAAAAAGAGCATAGTCTCATTTTCTACACGGAGTATTTATCGCATAATGAGCTCACGTTTCGGTCGCGACTTTTGTGCGGTTTTGCTCTTTCTTGACTTAAATCTTTATTTCATTATATATGTATTTCTTACTGTATACTCGCGTCAAACAGGGAATTTTCTGTTGATTGATGTATTCCACTATAAACCCGTATAACGTAGTCCGTTACTTTGAATTTTGTATAATGTGTCAGTAACAAATTTACTTCAAATTTTGCAAATATTATCCTTTTTATCCGTGGACTGCTTTTTATGCGTGAACCAAAGAACTGCGCAATGCAAATAAATTTTTAATTTTTAATGCAATAAATAAATTTTTTATTTCACTCATATTACGAATGTACATCGTTTAAATTACACCGTTCGAATCAAATGATCTTTCGAACTAACATCTGACAGCTTCACTCGAGAATTTCCCATTAGCCTTGGAATTTCAGTTTAGCGATTCCGCCCAGTGGCTAGCGATTAATTGTACAAGATTTGCCCTTATGCCAAGCATCTGATCCAAGGACACGGTGGGTATATCTGGGATAGAAATCCCATTCTTGAAAGAGCGGACGTGCTAAAAACCGCAGAAGTTGAACGTCATAGTCATCGTATAACCGGACATGCAAAACCGCCGCAATTCTGCTGTTTTATCCGCAGCTTGCAGCATGTATCTTTTGCGCATTCCCCTGCCCCTGCTATCGCCAGGGAACTACACCACACCGGAAGCAGCATGCTTAGAAGCCTGTTTCTAGAAAACGGATACGCTGGTAAGTAAGGAGAAAAAGGAGGGAAGGACGAAGGCATATTGACCGCGCATCCTTTAGCGAAGTACGTTTTTTCACGACTGCTCCCTAAATTGCACGGTGCTTGTGAGGAAGGGTTTTCTGACCGATTCAGGAATGCTGTTTATTATATGATAATCATGCGCCTTCGTAATGAGTTTTTAATGTTTTTTTAGCTAAACAGTTTCCTTTACTTTATAAATGTTGGTAAGGAGCTCGTGTAGATTAATTTTCAAATGAAATTAATATATTTCATATTTTTTAAATGAGTAATCAAAAACGGTTATTGAAACAGTTTTCATGTATAATTACGTTTCTTTTTATAAGTAGATTATGTTAACCGATTGTTCACATATTCATATTGATGTAAAAGTTCGCACTTAATACGCGTAAACATACCTTAATCTACAAATTTAATTTATTTTACTTATTTTGTACATAATTTGCTTACGGTTACAGAATATGTTTCGATGAAAAGATTTTGACTTATTTCTTATGTAAAAAAAATATTTATAAAGAAAAAGCGTTGATAATGGTTCTTTAAAACAGTTGTATAGATTGGATAATAATAACGTTTTGAAAACAATTTCTCTCTATGTTAGATAAGTTTAAATATCGATCTAGTTAATTTCACTTTAAGTTTGAAACGAACAATAAATTCGTATTTAATTAAGTTTATCCAATATTAATATTTTAAAATATTATAGGAATATTAAAAAATATTTGTTTAAGACAAATACATTAATTACATACTATTATAGTTTTGTTATTGTAAATACAAGAAAAAACTTTTTTTCGAGCTTGAATTTACGTATCAAATTATAATATATGAAAGATATTTATCTCATAATCATAATCGTAGAAAATGATACTAGAAATTCTTAAATATTGTTTTAATTAAAAAGAGAAATCAAAAGAAATTTTTGCCAATAATCATTCATACAAAATCTACGTTAACCTAATGTTTTTCAATGTTCATTCAATGTTTCTTAAACTATTATGCATGTCGATCTTTTCCTCAGATTTATACAAAAATATGTGTATCACATATGCCCGATATGAATAAAATGCAGACTTAAGTATTTTTTATTGATGTGGTTATATTATTACGTGATCTGGGTACAGTAATTCATGTTTTGGTTAAAAATAGTATAGATAGATAACATTTTTGAGCTTTTATTATTTTTAAATTTATTTAAACTGTTAACTTAACTGTTAAACTATTTTTACTGAATTATTTTCTTTTCCTAACATTAGATGTATATGTTATATATATATATATATCATAATTTGTTATAAAAAGGAAGTTTAAAGGAAAAAGTTAATTTTAATTATTTTATGTGTTATAATAAAAGTGTTCAACTGGTTTTTTTCTGCTCAAACTTTTGTTTAAATAAGCCCGTAAAAAATTTTATGCGTTCTAAAAAATAAACTAAAAATAGATTAAAATAGATTAATTATAAGTTGGGTAATTAATTATAATTTTCGGATAAATTTCAGTTTTCATTGTCTGTTATTTTTATTCCAATCTAAATATTGTATATTTTATGTTTAATTAAGTTTCATTTCTACGCTTAGAATCATTTAAATAAAATGTTACATTTTGAATTTAACTTGTAGTATAAACAATAATATTTTCGTGTATGTTAAGGGTATTCATACTCTAAAATTTGAAGTAGCCAAAAATTAATTATGACAATATTTAGCAGCAAAAATATAATGTTTTTTATTATTATGACAATGATATTATTATGATAATATATTTTATTCTTCTTGTACATATTATATTAGTTTAAGAAAATATGAAGTATATTTTCAAGCTTATTCCAGTACATTTTAAAAGATGTAAATTTTGTAAGAAAAATATATATATATCAACCTCAGGGAAATTAGCTTTCGCAATTGACATTTATATTTTTATGAATGTATATACAGGCGAATGAATAATATTAATTTATCAGTTTGGTAGAAATTCAAAAAATATAATTATAAGTATGTGATTATTTTTACAAAATATTAATACTATGACCATGTGAATTAACATATTTTAAAATGATATTAATAATGTATATCACGCACGTGCATGTTAATATCTATATTTATATACGTAGACAAGTTATTTAGTGAATCTTGTGTCAAAGTCAAATATAAAAAATTTATAAAATAAAATTTTGAAAATATTTTCAACATGAAATAAGCTTATTAAGAAAAAAAAAATATTTTTTTAAATCTTTTTATAAAAAGTTACTAAGAAATTGTATATTTCTTATCTTATCACATAGAAATAGGTGATTAAGTTATTAAAATCAAATAAACTGATATTAAATACTTTGTCCACAATAAATAAATCGAATTATAATTTATAACAATAATTATATAATATTCATTATATATATAGAAAGGAAAAATGTTCTAATATTGACGAACTATTAATTCCGAGATGAATTATGTTTTAAAATCAATAATATTATTAAATAAATATCGACAACCCTTATTAAAATAATAAATTAAATATCCACTTTACAATTTTTTTAGGTAAGCAATAAAAATGTTTTGACAGAAGGATTAAACTACCGGCAAACATTCTTATTTCAGTATCTGTTAATACATACAGCTATTAAAAAAAGATTTGTCTTATTTCTATAAAATAAATGCGTAGTATGTCTTCAAATTACATATATTTATTATACAAAGAAAATCTAATCTGCAAGTTGTTCACTGAAGTTAAATAGATAATCCATAAATGTCTGATTAGTCATGGCTTTTGACTCACTTACTAATTGGTTAGTGAGACGTGCTCAGCTTTCAGTGGAAAAATGCAATCATTGAAATTGCATATTATTTATGTATACATATATGCATACATATAAGCGTATGGACAAAAAAGTAAGAAAATCTGTGTATAAATTTAAAAATTTCAACAAGAAGAAAATAAAAATTTTAAATACAAATTACTTAAATTTGTATCCTTAACGTTACACATGTAATGTCCAAAAGTATTTTTCGCGAATTTACGATTTATTTATAAGAGTGTTAGTAAATATGGTTTCAATATTCAGCATTAAAAGAGCTGATATTGTTACATAATACCGGATGTTCGCAGAAAATGTAACGATTTTTTATAATGAGATACGGGAGTACATTGTACAGCTGACCAGTATAAAAGTTGATAAGGTTATTGATTTCTATAACAAATTCCATTATCTCTTGATTCTCATGTATTTTCAGCAAAAAACTGTTATTACTTAGCGTACTTGATTTTAATTTCCTTATAACCCAACAGTGAAGAATGATTTGCAAAAAAGCCTTTTCTCTCGCTTTTTCACAGGCCCCTTGGGAGGTGGTAAGTGAGTGTATATGATACTCAGTTGTTTTATATCGGAAGGAGCAGGCCATATTAATTTTTTTAAACAAAAATTCTTTTCATGTTATAATCACTGATAGCTTTTCTTTATAGAAGATAAGAGCTCCGTTTATTGCAACAAGATGTAATTAAAGCAGTGATAGGATCTATTCGAGTCACGTAAAAGTGACTTTGTATGGAGATGGTGATGCAGAATATTTGCAAACGGGCGTTTAAATCCATCTAACTACATCATTTGAAAACGACATAAAATCAACCAAACGTACACCTTTCAATGTTCTGATAATACAAACCAACTTATTGATGAATTCAATGTTCGCGTTCCACCAGCCGTCCACAATCCATTCAGATGCCCGTGATATTTAACACGGAGCGTAATTCAGCAATCGAGTTCGCGAATTATCAATTAGCGCAGAAGGATTACACGGCAAATTACTTAAAGGCGTCGTGTCTCATTTTTTGTCGTTTCATCATGCAGTTTTCGCTATAATCGCCAGAGCTCGACTCTCCAAGGATGGCGAGCTCACTCGAATGCCTGGAACAACTAACCTGATAGCTGAAAGACAGCTAATGGCAAAAAATAAGATGGAAGATCTAGATCTGCCCATCTTGTGCACAGTCGGCGATGAGTCTCATCGTGGCCGATATATAAAGCTGCCGAGTCGACTATTGGCCACAAGGACAAAGGCGCCCTATGTAACTTTGTTGCAACAATATATTACGGCCCTTGCAGCCTCAAACGAACGTCAATGGCTATCGCTCCCCTCCTCCTATCTCATTACCGATCTCTGTCTTTCTCACTCTTTCGAGCTCTCCCTCCCTCTGCCTCTTTACTCGCTCGAAACGACATTGCGGTATATCTTCGTTTATGATTTGAATCGAATCCTTCGTCTCCTACTTGTGTTTTGCTTAAATTTAACTGTCGGTGCTGTAAGACCAATCTCATAAGAATGTAATGCAATTAAGAGAGAAAGAAAGGTCTTTAAGGTTTTTAGACGAATAAACTTTTAAGTTAATAGTAGTAGTAAAAAAAGACATTTGGTACAGTCTGTATGAATTCTTGATCATTTAATTTGTATTTGCATAAAATAAAGACTTTAACATCGAATTTTTCTATAAATTTATGTCGGCATAAATAAAATTTTTAAATGATCATTCTTTTGATTTAAATGAATACGAAGCATTGAATTGACATGTATGCTATTGAATCGTATTTTGTGAACGTTAGTAAAACGTGTCATAACGAAATGTATAGTCTTAAAGAATTCGCATGGCTAAAAACATGAAACAATTTTTTTTTCTAAATTACTAGGAGATACTCAACGAAATATTATTTTCTAAGCTATATCCAATATACTTCGTTACAAGGATTGATATTTAAGCTAAATTGTATTGCATGAAAATCTTTTATCCTAAAATTCCTGATTGTTGTACCGATGAACATAAGCTAAGAAACTAAATTTGTTAAACATAGAAATGACAGTATTAAAAATTAAAAGTGGGTTGCAATTTAATTTTTGTTACTCCAAAGTATAATAATATATTTACGAATTAATTTCTTTTAGCAAATGAGAATAATTAAACAGAATTACCTAAAACGCGCTCAATTCAGAGATATTTTATTAAGTCTAAATATCTAAGGCATAAACAGATGTAATAAAAAATAAAAAACTTGAATAAAATGGATATAGATTTTTAGTCTCATCGATTATACAAAGAAAAATTTGCTGCGCTTGGATAAAAAAATTACCTAACATTCATGAAAACAAATAAGATCATCTAAGCGCCTGAATGTAAAAATAAATATTCCTGTTGTAGCTTATTTTTCAAAAGTAAAGTTCTCTGATGTTAGAAAGAGCCCAGCGTACGTATCAGATACCGATGGCCAGAAAAATGGAGGTTTTCGGGTTGTTATTAGCGTGCAACGTAAGCGCTTCAGCGAGCGTCACGCCTGGTCGTTGAAACAGGGGAGCATAAGCCAAGTATGTAACGTACTCGCTGATCCGGTATGTAGATTTGCGCAGGTGTCGCTTTGACGCACCACTCGCGGCTTCGTGTGCAAGCGTACACGCGCGCGGTGTAATTTTCAACTTTAATCGCCGCAAAAACATCCGCGATATACATGCCTCCGAGTGCCTGGCGAATGCAAAGGTTGTCGACTCTCAGGTCGGAGCGGAGTTGAATGAGACGGACAAAGATGTACGACAGTACAGGAAAATTACTAAGCCAACATTACTCAGTTATTGATTCATCAATACCATTTTGTGTTTATGTACACTCGATTGTAGCAACAGTGAGCTACATTTTGATGGTTTCTCTGATTTTACTCGAACTATCTTCGACAAAATTGAAAGTGCAAGAATTTACCTTCGTAACACAGACGCATAATTTGTATACATTTGATAGATATTAATTTAAGTAAAGTTTCCTTATTAAATAAAACTGGCTTTTATTGCAATACGTTTATTCACAATAGAGGACAATTCTCTATGTAGTTACGAAATTCAGTTTACATACGCCGTTCATAAACTTTTTAATAAATTACCGTATAGATTTATTGAATCGTATTTATATTAAAAATTAAACTTCAGCGTTAAGTCGAGAAGCACTTTAAGCAAATTTAAACTAAACAGTGAAATAACGAAAATAATTAAATTTTTTTATCAAAAGAGTTACGAGGCTTAGTTTAATTAAAACTGCGGCTGCCGGAAACTGCCTTGGCAATTCGTTATATTATTCTACTTTCTTTTAGAAAATAGCGCAGCCTTCGTACAATCAGCGATCCAGTGTAAGCAGTTGTAATTGTAAACAAATAATCCGAGGCTTAGTAAGTTATACGGTAGCACTTCCCTTTCCAGGAAGCTTTACACAACAATAAACTAATGAATCCAATGTTTACGAAGACTCGCATCATTTAGGAGCAATCGTCAGTCACACGCTCGCGCACCTCTTTAAGGCGGAAAGTGCTAGCAGCCATCGGCAGGTAATCGATAATAAACCGCTTAAAGAGATAAATACACCGATGTAATAGCTCGTTGAGACCTTTGAGGAAAATCGCGTCTTCTTACTTCCAGCATCCGAGTCGTTGCCAGGGGGCATCTGTCAAGAGGTGACAAGAGCCGCTCATGCACCCACGCGTGCAACGTACTTGGGCGCAATCGCGCGTACTTATATAAGCCCGCTAGAAATGTGTATATAATGCGCGCGAATTGGACAGCGGCGCAGTATCGGCCGGCACGTAACGACTTCGTTATCATACTAAGTGCAGACGTTAAACAGGCTGGTTAATATCGGCCTCGGCGGTGCTCTGCACCCGCCCGCAGTAATAATACAATGCGAGTCGTATGGGTTCTCCGTCAGTTCTCGCCTCGTATCGTTAACTGCGTTTCCGGAAATGCGTCACCTATTCGTCCAGCCCTCAATACCGGAGCTAAAGAGATTGACGGGGGTTTTAGATGCTCGTCAGTGGACTCGGCGGAAGGGAGAGGGGTCGATCATTTCGTAGATGAAAAAAAAATAATAAATAAACAGGGCGAAAATGCATCTTAATGGCAGCATTTTTCAGCTTCTCGCATTACGAGTCTTTCGTCTCAAAGATTAATACGCTTTTGCTGTAACTGACGAAATATTCATTACGAGCTGCGTCATGCTTGTACAGAAAGCTTGTAAGAAAAAACTTGAAATGAAGTTTCGCAATTTCTAACAATGAATGAGAAATATTGCCGAGCTTCTGAGAAATCTCGACTTGAGCAAATATTATAAGTGACGAATATATTTATTTTTCGAAATTCCAGAAAAAAATGAGTTTACTCAATGCTCCTAATGTATATATAGATACCGCGCGTATTTCTGTAATTGGAAATTGAGCGAGAAGTACGCTTTAATATTTATGAACGCAGCCAGTCGACGTTCGCTCATAAGCAAGTGCCATCGCGGATTGGCAACTAAAATACAATAATACCGCGTATGAAATACGTTAAATACTACTTTCTTTGCGGCCATGAACGGTAGTGAAACTTTACTAAATATTTCTCAACGTGATCGAAAGTATAAGCAGACCTATTCGTTACCACTGAACTCAGCAGCATCGCGCGTATGCCATAGCTGAGCATTCGAATTGAAAGGAGGGTCGGTCACGGGACACAATGAACCCGATAAATAAACTGAAATGGCGAATAAAAGTTCGAGCCGTCAACGGCAGCCGCCTTCCACGGAAGCTATATCCGGGATATATTTTTCAAGAGGACGTGAACGTAGAGCTGATGATTTTCAATAAACAATTCGAAAGAGAGTATTTACACCGCGAGTTGGAAAAGAACCGGCAGGCGAGTACAAGCGCGTATTAGCCGCGGTATTAAAGCAGGTAAAAGTTTTGTGTGACGAAATTCGAGGTAGAATTGTAGGGGGTAGAAGGGAGGGAGGGAGGATAGCTGAGCGCGAGGGCAGGTAGTGAAGCGCACACGTGAAATTCGATATCGAAGCATAAAAAAGTACGGGTTTGAGCGCTGGGGCAAAGGACGCGGGCGTATGTGTGCAGGCGGGCAAAAAAATAGGCGGCGGTGGGCGCACATCTACTTCCATGTTCTTTCATGCATACGTACCCTCGCACAATCGCGATCAGGAATGCACTCGCCTACTTGAGCGTCTATCAATAGCCTCTTTCGTCAGGTCGCCGTGTCATGTCGAATCGTTAAGCCTTGCGTTATACGCGCGCACACGTACCGGCTTGTAAGAAATGCATACGCGACGCTCATCGTTCGCGCGCGGATTAATCTGCTGCGGGCGCAGATTGCACAAGAATATCTTGCTCTCGGAGGCGCGCAACTTTGTAAAGACGAATGAAAATCTTGATAGATTCTTAATAGCGAGATTTTTTTAACCTTCGGATTGAAAATTGCCGCAAAACATCGGTTTAATTACACAGCAATCGATATTATTACGTTATGATGCTGCCAAACTTACTTTATTTTGTTTGTTATTTCAAATAGCAACTTAGAAATATACCGTATATTTGTAGGTATTGACGTTGTTATTTATACATGGATATTTTTTCACGGGTTGTTTGTTGAACAAAGAGGAAACGCATAGTATAAGTCAATAAAAATTATTTACGTATTTATTGGTCAGGTGTATTTCATTAATTAATATTCGTGCAGCTTTACTGTGCGATTCTTGTATAATATAATTAACTTTTACCGGTACACCTTTTACTTTTACTTTATTGTACACTAAATGTGTTAATTATTATGTGCATATGTTTGATAGTTTCATTTGCTTTGAAATCATAATTATATATTTAATGAGTCACGTTTTAAGATTCAAATTTTCAAACACAAAATTTATTTATTTTATAGTCCTAAAAGATATAATTTTTTTATACATGTAGTTTATTTTTAGAATAATATACAAATAAAATATTATACTGTAATATGACAAATAGATTAGAAAATTTATTAATTTAATTTATGCAGAAGAGCAAATACGTAGGAATTGTTCGAAAATAAAAATTTTATACAGATTTTTATATGCGTATAGAATACAATTATTAAATATTGGACAGTGCTAAAAAATTCTTTAATAAAGTAATTACTCAATTTTTATTCGATTGATTTTCTCTTGCCAATCATTTAATTAGTGCTTCTAAACTCGAGAGTTATTAAAACGTTCAACTATAGAAGCTGCATAACAGCTGTAACTTATCTATAAATTATTCATTGTTTTCTGCTTTACGTACGTTTACGTTTGATGGGAAAGGTCACATTTGTTCAGTGTTTAATCAAATGTTACGTGTTATTAGACTTAAATTACAGTGACTATTGTAGCAATAAGAGCAAGGCTAAATTGAAATGCTTATAGAAGTTTCGCCTCACACTACTGATATCGATTACTTCAAGATACAGAGAAAACAAGCGCATACCATGCGCTATTATATTATACTGTACTTTCACACTACGTCTCGACTCGTGAGCATATGCTAATTACACAATTAACACGAGAAATAATAAAACTGTTAAGCAATAATGTAAGACAGCATAAGGTATCTTGAAGTAGTATATCACAATACTTAGAAGCGCACTCAACAGAATATGAGATACATTTCATTGCGCTTGATTAAAATGTTGGGGGTAAAGTTACATTTTTCACTCTGCCATAAGTTTCTGTAATAATTTATAATAGGGATGATATTCGTTTAAAAATGACTAATGCTTCGTGTTCTTACTTATACGAATCAATATTTTCGTAAGCAAAACTTATTTAGTGTGCCAGATTTATTTATTTTTATTCTTTTAGGAACATATCTAGAGTATTGGTAGAAAGTTATGACTTCTACTTATGTACGATTCATCTACGACGAACTTAGTTTACTAATATTTATTTGTCAAAAAATATATAAATGAAATTGATTAAATTAAATAAATATATAAATTATTTATGCAGATTACAATTAATTTTTAACGATGGACCGATTATGCAGAAAGAAAATAAAAGTAATATAAATCTTATGAAAATGCAAACGAAAAAAAATCTACCTCATATAAATGTTAATATATGACATTAATTAGAATAAGTTCTGCTCTGCGATTCAAAATTTTTAATGAGATTAAAGAACTTCTTCCTTTTAGAATTAAAGTTAACTAGTTTCATATGATTTTTAGAGATTGTTCTTATAAAGAAGAAAAAAAGAAATAATGGAAGAGAAATAAGAAACACATTTAATGCAAGTGTTGAGTATTTTAGTAAAAATTATGCTATTTCTCTATCGCTGATCGTAAATTTATAATTACCAGCGCTGGTAGATTGCTCGTATCTCAATCTGAAGATTTTACGAAATTAAAATACAAATACTAAACATTAGCATATTCTTTTTTACGCAACAGCTCACACATATTAATAATTCAATGATGTGAAAAAATGTTTATTGCTTATTCAGGTTCGCAGAAAATATAAGGTGTACCGGAAACTTAGCGAGCTAGTACAAGCGTAGAGTAAAAAAGTTTTTCTTGGACAAAGCTGTTTTCTTCGGCGAGTATTTAAAAACCTTTGTGAAATATATTCAAAGCTGTGACAAAAATATCGATTTTTTACAGGGCGTAAAGAAAGAAAACCTTCCGTCTTAATATGCTTAAAAAATTCATGCAGATATTCGTTCACTAATTGGGTTCTCCATTCTCACGCTGCCTATAAATTACACAAAAATACAGTATGTATAACATATCGGGTACAACATTCCGCGCAATTTCACGGTACAAATGATAAGAATCTCGTTAGTTATATACGTATCGTCATTGGGCGCGCATCGCATCAACGCAGCCTACATCCCATCATCATCAAAGTTATTTAGCGCGAAATTCACTACCAATACGTATGAAGCGAGGTACTATGTACGTATATAATACACAAGATCAGGGGCGCGATTAGCATCAAATTAGCGTGCGATATTAGCATGCAGCACGCGTCGTTTTGTCCCTGACGAGCGGCGCGACCCTTCCTTGAAAAATACATCGTCAGAACGTCATCGGGAGCGCGCGATCCCGATCGTAGTTCCGATTATGCGTGCGATCGACTCACCTTCAAGGCTCCTTTAATGATAATATAATGGCCGTACAAATATAGCTGAGTGTGCTAGTTGTGCTGCAGCCGCGCACACGCACAGCACATAGTGTTTTATTGCGAAAAAAGGAATGCTATTAAGTGAAGAGGCTTCCGCCAAAGGCGAGGTAATCGCGCGGCCTACACACGATCGGGATGGGATGGAAAAAGACACGCGAAAAAGTAAGAAGCCAAGATGGACTATCCGATGATAACGAAAAGCTGAAATCGATTACTCGACGTGCGCGTATTCCTTTTACCAAAGCTTTTAATTAAATAAAGTGTACGGGGGCTCGATTCAAAGTGTATGGAATACTGCTGAATAAAACATAAATTGTTGCAAATATCCTTACCAAGTAAAATAAAATAAACGTCTAACGCTTTTCGAGAAATTGAATATGCTCGGCAATCAAATTGGGTTGAACGATTTCGTTGCAGTTGCAACGATTTCCTTTTAATTTAATGTAATGAACATGACGAGTATTATATTTCCTCCCTCGTGTTTGTAATTTATTTAATTCAAGTAAAATTCATTTTAGTCAACTTTCTCGTTTTATGTTTAAGGATAACATAATTCACGACTCATTTGGGTAAATTTTGCTTCTGCGCATAAGAAGAAAATTAATGCTCAAGACTCACTGTGGAATAGTTGATTTAAAATTTAAAAAATATATTTATGCTAAATTGAATATCATTGTAATTAATTATTACACTGAAAGCTAACTGCAGCATATTTATAATATACCAATCTTATTTTTCAGAACAGATTCAAATTCAAAAGCATATCGAAATGGTATATTATTTTATTTTTCTTATATTTTTACGAATATCAAGTTAAAGTTGAAAATATTTTTAATTAATTTAATTTCAATTTAAAAATTAGAATTTATGAGGAGTTTTTATAAATACAGTCTACCTTATCATTATCGTGTCTTCAGTATATGCTTAAAAAAGGATGCATACTTCTTTGGCATACGCACACGCGCGCACTCTCTCTCTCACACACACACAGGCACATACACACATATATTTAAAAAGAAGATTCCGCGACGCCCATTCATTATGGGAAAATCATAGGACGCCTACAGTTTTACCTGCGATCGCCTATGTCGGAATTTTTCATAAATTAAATTAAAAAAGTGTAAAGCCGTAAGGGCTCAGATGCTCCTTCCATGTCGGAAGAATCCATACAATTTATTAACAGTATTGCAAGGGCTTGGGGGTCGCTATATAAGCTTAGGGGCAGAAATATTGCAAGTCCAGTTAAAAGTTCCTTGTCCCATTCGAAGAAAAGTCACGAGCTCATCCAAAGTGAACACGGAAAGTTTCGTCCCCATGGGCAAGACGGGCAAAGGTGCGATACACGCACGCGACGCTAAGGTCCTGTCATCGCGAACCTCCGTAGCTCTAGCCGGGTGAGGAAGTTCGTTGACCTCGGGTTACCTGCCCTCTCCGACCGCCATTGCAGGGAGTTGTACAAGTCAGCGAGTGAGAGAGAGAGAGAGAGAGAGAAAGAGATAGTAGGAGGCACGAGCTTGTGCACGCATCGTCTCCCGTGCGGCTCGGCCATGTAACTCGGAGACGAATTCGACTGCGGTCTCGCGAGGCCGGCAATTTTACGCCGCCAAAGGGCTTCGCACCACACTTTTCCGCAACCGCAAATGCAACACATGGGTCTTAACATTCGGGAGTGTGTGGACCCCGCTTAAGTGGGCCTCGCGATACATTACTTTTGGAAACGGCCCTTTTTGCGACTGTGTACTGCGCGAACTGCATCAGAACAGTGGCCGGCGGCCGTTCGATAACCCCTCCTCCGTGTGCACAAGCGTAAAAACTACCCTGTGGCTGCCCCCAGGGTGGCATCACTTTTCTGGTCTACCTTCATAGCCTTTGGCGGGATTAATTTGCGAGCATTGTGTGCTCGATCTGTTGGCTCCGGGCGTGTGCCATGCTTATTAAGCTTCACCAAGGACTGACAAGCTTCGTGTTTCGTACTTTTGCTTCCGCTCGCGCATTTTTCGACCGAGGTCGGGAATTCCAGGTAATTGAACATTGCAATTTATCGATGCCTCGCCGATCGCCAAGGTGAACGGTCGGCGTTGCTCCGACCGAAAGAGATTAATTGAGCAAAGATAGATAGATAGATAGCCGATTCGAGCTTTTAGTCCATTCCGATCAATGCCTATGACTTATACGCAATATCTTATTTATACGTTGACCTTAAAATATACTTTGTACTGCATTTACATAACTTTCATATGCAATAATATTTAAATAATTCAAACAAGCATGAAACTTTCATTTTAATTTATGTCAAACAAAGGTTAGTTATTCATAAGCTGTATATAGAATCACATTAAAATTCATTGCTTACACCTGCTTATTGAATGGAAATTTTCTATGATAATGCTGACGAAACTAAAGAAGTGTTTACAAATTTGTTAATAAATACGTTAGAATTTGTATATAAACTGCTTTTTTCTCAAAGTATACTTATATCTGCATTTCAAAACCAGATTACCCTTTTTGAAACGTGGAACACTTTTAATTAATTGATTTTATTAATAAAATATTTTAATTTAATCATACAAAGTAAACTTTGCCAGTATTATAAAAAATGTTGACACAGACATCACACGACTTTTTCCGCTTTCAATTTTCCCATTCACTGAGTAGATAATCGGAATACATCACCTAAAATATAATGGACAAGCAATTTAGTATTACAATATAAAGAAGAAGAATAAAAGGTGAATTCTCTTATCAGATGGACAGGCGAATTTGCTTATGAGTTTCATGAAAAATTACCGCAAAATAATAAGCAGCCTAGTCGTTATTAGTTAAAAGTGCAAGACCGGGCTCAGCGATTAAATCATTAAGGAAGCAGAACCATCTGAAATTATCAGCAATATTATGCTCCGTTTCAAATTGGCGTTTTAATTGCACTACTCGGGGTCGGCATGCATTTAAGAGACAGTGTTACAGTGGGGCGGAAGTGGCAGTTTTCCGGGTTCCTTTATCTCTCTTTCTTTCGTTTGCTTAATTCGGTGTTATACGAAACTACCGGGCTATTTATGACATGTGCAAAATTGGTGCATTCAGGTGCTACGTGCACACATTCACGTCATTGGATAGTGTAAAATAGTGCGGGTGGGTTCGAAAAGAGGTGGTGAAGAGGAGGGGGGGAGCAAAAGGGTATTAAAAAGGGGCAAAAAGTCAGTACGTTATCAGGAGAGCCAGTGAACCCCATGTGCAAAGAGCCTAAATACACCCTCACCGTCTGCGCCCTAACTGTACGTGTCCATACCAGCTCACTCGCAAATGCATAAAAGTGCTCGTACTGTGTATCATACCACGGCTTACCCCCATTTATATTAATGGCCACATTACGCGGGCCGCGAATCAGTTACCGACCCATGAAGCGGGTCGACGAACTTAAAATTTATTTGCTGTGAAAATGCCACAAAATATGTGTACGCATGTGTAGCCGAAGACTCTTGCATATGCGGTCGCTGAACTCGACAGCATAATGAAAAAGGAAAGATATGATATGATTAAAATGGTGATTGATAGAATCGGCTTCGATGCAAAAGTAGTCAGTGTTGTACGCACTCCGACGCGTTTGCACATTTTATGAATTTTACTGTGACAGATTATTGTTAAAGCATTGGTCTATGCTAGGAAACCCTGAATACAAGCAGCAACTATAATTTGCGGTAATTTGATATACATGCGTACCTTATAAGATATTACGGCATAGGTGTTGAAATTTTTCCGTTTTAAAGAGTCCTTCCTACCTGTAATGAAGGTCCAAGAATATGCATAATCATATGGAATATCAAAAATTGTGGCCTATTTCAATTATCAGTTGATTGCAACTGATGTTTTGCAAGAGTGTTTTCTTACATTTGAGTTCCAATATTCTCTAATACTATCATTAGAAATACAAAAACGTTATTATTACTTGACCAAGTGAAATTTACAGAAATGCAAATTATATTATTCAACATTTAAATGCTTCGATGAATTTTCCGAATTTTTCTAAGAAGGAGAAGCCACACGTATGTCACGTCCTTTATATAATACATCATGTGCTTAAAATACTTCTATAAGGCGCAAAGTGTGTAATGCTTTTGTTATCTTTAGGTTTCAGCATATGGAACTTATTATTTTATGAGATTATGCAATTTTATTCTTGCATTGCTTACCTTGCCTTTAAAATTAGTTAGTATAAAATTGTTTATATATACAGTATTTCATACATAATGTATAAATTGAAAATAAATGATAAATTAATAAATTCTTCTGCATATGAAAATGAAAAGTACAATTAAATAATTATCTAGTTTTAATAATACATTTGTTTCATTTTGTTCGATGGAAATTGGCTGCACTTTTGTTATCAATTAATTAAAATTATATTTTCGATGAATAGTACAACTATACTTCTGAATTAAAATATTGAACTTTGATCAACGTCTCAATTTTCGATTAATTACATGTAAATCAGTATTTTAAATTCAGAATAATCGCTTCACGCCTATTGATTATATGTATTAAATATCGATATATTAAATACTAGAATATATTCGAATTTAAAATTCAACTTTATATAAAGCTGTTAAAGAAAATCATGTTTTTAATTTCTTGACTAATATAAATTCTTGACTAATAACGTATCCTATTGTAAACTTTTCGTTTGAAGAAAAAGATATTTATAATGTATAGTACGTGAGAAAAATGTATAACAAAATGATTGTTTTTATTTTGCAGAATTATTTTTGAACTCAAAAATAATTTTTTATATTTAGATAGTACTTATTTATTATATTATAAAAAAACGTGGAATTTCATATTATTATTATGTATTTTCAAGAGCCTTTGTAATGATTTCTAATAATGATTGTAGAGGCATTACAATAAATTGTCTTAAAATTTGCTTTTAATAACGCAATTCTTATACGATAATATGTTGTATACAATTGATTGAGTTGTAAATTATTGTTTAGGTGTAAGAAGAAATTCAAACGTATATAAAAAAAAATATTTTATCTATATGTATTAAATGGTATTAGAAACAAATCTTTAAATTCATAAAAATGTAAGGATTATTGTATTATGAAAAATGAAATTTAAGATTGTACATTTATAAAAGTTTTATAATTAAATGAAATTCATTTTACTGAATATCTTAAAAAATAATAATGTCAAATAATAATCTTACAACTATAACATTTATTACTTATGATTCCAATTATAATTATTTTTTCTAGAAACGAAAAAGTTGAATGTAAGGACGTAACCATTTTTTCGAATACCGATTGAATTTTAGCATAACGACTGCTATGAGGATAAAGGCAGTAAAGGATAATTTCAAATCTCCATTCTAAAACGTTTCGGAACGAAAACTCACAAAGAAAGAGAAATAAGAATCGCTTACAACTAATTTTCGTATAAAGGAGAAGCACCGAGATATCGTGCGATTTTCAGTAAATGTTTCGCGACACTGCCGGGTGGACTTTTACTCTTGTAAATGCACATTTACGAATTTCTCTTTAAGTACAGCCCCTGAATGTTCACCCTTTCCGGCTTTATAATGATTTGGCGGCCATGTTTGGGGATGCGCGCGACGGTGGTGGCGACGCGATCCAAGTTTATGTACGATGAGCCTCGGGGGTTGCGCTCAACGGGCTTATCGGGAAAGTGTGACGGTGGTGAGTTTTTGCCTCTTGTTCTTATCAGTCACGACAGATGGCGTTTCGCATACAGATTTTCCAGCCGGGAATTTTGTCTTTGTTAGTCTCTTCATTCGACACAGTGTGCAGACAAATTACTGCACGCTAACATCTTGGTATTCGAGATATTCCTACAGAGAATTTAAATGTCTTATTGTATTAAATGTAGGAATGCGTTTCTGCAATATTTAAATGATACTTTGTACGGAAAGACAAGATATCGTGAACACCTAAGACCCGACCTAATATCATAAAATGTTTGCATTTTACTTTGCAGTAATCTTCGTAATAATAAGAGTCATAGGTCTTTACTCATTGAAAACATTTTTATCATTGAATTCAACTAAAAAGCATTATTACATATAGATACTAAATTTCGTCTTTATTTAGTTTTTGTAAGATCCTTGATCTAATTATACATATTATGAATTTATAGTTGCTACTAAAATATATCAAGTACATTAAAATTTATTCTGCATATAATGTTTTAAAACCAGGTTTCATTATGTTAGACCTATATCCTGGAAGTTAGATTTAAATATTTATGTTTTCGTTATTTTATGAATTTGTATTTTAAAATATATATGTTATACTAATTATTATAATATTGTAGTATTTTAATAAATATTATAATATTTGATAATAAGCCCTAAAGTAGTTTTTAAAATTATTAAAAGTGTTTACTTTAAAATGAATACAAGTGAATTATATTTGCGGTAACTTATAAATGTCTTAATGGAACAATATAAATAGTTTATAAATGTTGAATTTAATATTTTGCAATTTTTGCAGAATTTCTAAGTACTTATTTTTGGCATTTTCTTGCTTATGCAAATATCACTATGAACCTCATTCGGAGCCTGAAAATGTACAACGAAGAATCAGATATGTACTCCCAACAGCTCGTTAAAATCTGACAAGTAAATAAAATTGATTGTATTTTATTATTTATATGACAGTACGACCGAGAATACCAATAAATAGTTATTTTGTTTGAGTATCCATGTAGTTTTTGTATCATTCACTAGTATTCATGGGAATTTTGAAAACCGGTCTTGAAGATTACACAAGCTTGGCAGATATGCGAGCATGACTGAGTTCTTTGATTTCTCAGAAATCTTATGCAAATCTTACAGTCTTATCCAAATATGCTTGCGTTCATGCATGAATTGTAATGAACTTTTTAATTTCAAAATATCAGCCTCTAAAAGTGAATCAATAACCTTCGCACAATAAAAATAATTAATATAAAACAGGCTCCCATTAATTAAAATCTTTTTAATGAAACAATTATTTAAATACTGTGATAATAATATGATATGAAGGGCTACAATTTACATGACTATGCATTATTGATGAATTTAAGTAACAAATAGTATTGTAGGTGATACATTTTTTTAATGCTTATTAACAAACTTAAATTATTTATACAAATGGGTATTTATCTGTGAGAATATTAGAGCGAGAGAGAAATAATGTATGTGTGAGAGTCTGTTTTGAGAAAAATTAACAAAACGTGAAGAGAACGGATGATAAATGAGTATGTATAGAAAAATTTTCTGCCATAGTCAGTGAACAGAATTATGCAGTGAAAAAAAAAAATTATTCATCTGATAAGATATGGAAGAAATCAAGTGAATCTAACAAAATGTTTCCCATGCTATGTAAAGCACATTATACGATTATCTTACAAGTTTCCAAGTACTGTACGATTAGTTCCATATGCATTAACTTTGAAAAAAGTATCGGTAAAAGGAGACTGGCATACTTTCATGCTGTTAAAGTTCGAAGGTGATCAGTGCAGTGCTTAACGAGCGATGAAACTTGCATCAAGCGATAAATATAAGTAGAATTCCAAGAGAAAGGAACAATCGGCGATATTGTATTTCGTAGACAACGAACAGTCGAATGAAATTTGTAGTTAGCGTACTTTGAAAAAGAAAATACCTATATTTTCCTTCTTATAACCAGTTATAAATACACAGTATCTATTAGACAGCACAAAATAGTTATGTGTACAGAATAAATTATTACTTTTCTGTTGATTATTTGACTGGGGCCTAAGCAAAACTGTAAGCAAAACAAAATGTAAAGTCTTAATCTTTTTGTTTGTTACTATAATATTATAAAACACGGAATTCCATTAGAAATTTTTAGGACGGCCAATATTCTTTATATAACGCAGGCTACAGTAAAAATATAACTCTGGTAGCATGTAATAAATAAATTGTACAGTTTATTTAATAACATTTAGTAGATTAAAGTGGGTTGGTCTATGTGATTATGTTTCCTCGCGAAAGTTTCAATCTAAGTAATTTATGCTGACATATAAATACGAAGGGCAACCGTTTTTAAAGCTATCTAAATTAGTATCTGTCGAGACCATTTGACAAAACCTTATTTATGTATATAGGTACATACATACAAAATAAAAAAAAAATATATATATATATATATTAATAAGGAGTATTAGAAATTCGATACGTCATAACAAATTAATATATTCCAAAGTTGTATTAATGTAAAACTTTTAATCATACACGGTTAATGATATACGTATGTTTGAATGACATTGTTGAGCACATATCGCATGAATTGTGAGCGACACTGTTATTTTACAATTTAAGCTGTCACAATGAGCCTTGCATATTGTAACTTTTTTATTGCCTGCATTGCTCGCCGCACCACATCACTACTCAATGACATTTACGCGTGCACAGTTTTGATCGTATGTATAACTTGGATGTTACCTCCGCGACGTGCGAACTCACGATGTCAGTCGATTCGTCAGGACGAATGCTTTCTTAGGGAAGCACGTTTTTTTTCATCTTATCGAAGGTGAAGGCTCTAGGACTCGAAAAGCCACAACTCGACTGCTTGCGACTTCAACCATTTTATATGGTATAAGTAAGGCGCGCTTCCAGCGGGAAGCAGAGATCGCTGGTCGTACAGGGGACAGCGAGTATCAGCGAGCTTCTCACTTTACTTCCGGCTTGTCTACTACACTCACTCTCATACGCCACCATCCGGCACGAGCGGCATTCTCACGCTCATCTGCATAGACGCGGCTGCACACGCATCAATATTCACAGTAGAGAGAGAGAGAGAGAGAGAGAGAGTGAGAGAGGGAATGAAGGGGGGGGGGAAGCTAGTCGGTGAAGCTCTGGAAAGGCGGGATGAGGGAGGGGGAGGGAGAGAGGGTGACCGTTTTGCATTTATCGGACCCCCCTCGTATTAAACGTGGTTTCTTCTCTGTGCATATAAGCTCGCCCGCTGGGTCATCCCTCTGTATACGTATACATACGTGCGTATAATTGTATACCTTCCTCTGCACCCCTCGTTTCGCTTCGCAAGCAGATTCTGCTCTGCTCTCTCCCTTCTCTGTTCTTCTACATACACATGTACACACATACATACACGAAAACGCACGCACACGCGCTCAAACGTTTCTCTCTCTTATGTGTAAATTGAACGAGTGACATTCGCCTCCCCTCGACTCCTGGCTATTGCTTGCGCTGCGAGTCTCCTACCTCTTCTTTATTTCGGCTTTCAGTTTTGACTTACCACTTTCATTTCACGTTTTATTAGTGCACCGCGCGTATGGAAAAAAGGCAGCTGGAGAGCTTACGTCTTGTTTGCGGCCATCGACTTGACCGAAATATCGACCGCGAGTCACTCGCTCATGTTTGCCTCAACGAATTTTCCCCTTTCGGTATTCGATCTGGCTTTTTAGAATTTATCTCCAGTTTATAATTCAACGCGCTTCAGTTTCGACAATTACTGCTTATAAAATAGACAGAGATTATAAGCTCATTGGAATATTGATAACAGGAATTTCTCGTTTACGAAAACTACGTCATTGCGATAAAGAGTGTTTTCGCATGTAAATTATGCTTAGTAAAAGAAAAAACTATATTGAAATAGGAGACGATCGAAAATTCTCGTTGATAAAATTTTATGAATAATTACTTATAAAATACATAAATAAAAATAAAAAGAGAAAAAACGTGGAGAAATTTTTGAAGAAATTATTTTTCTCTTTCACTTCAATGCGTGATTTAAAACTTGCAAAACATCCATTTAAATTTAAATTTGATTTTTTGCAAGTATGATTTTCAATAAGAAAGAAAAATGTGCAATTTCATAATGCATTTTAAATGATCAATAATATATTAATAAGTGTTATGTAAATTTATAATGTTTCGAAAATTCGGATAGATTTTAAAAATTGCAACATTGTTTGTTATATTAAATATTATTTCATTTAAAAAATTTACATACTAAAAAAGAAGTCGTGTTCATAAGCCGATAATTATTTTTCTTTTTTTGAAGGAGACGAAATCAGAAGCAAATGTTAAATTATTGAGAAAATGTACACAAGAGGAGAAAGTAAATATTTTATTTCGTGTTTGGTCTTCGAGCACATGTCTTTACCGATAAAGAAGTAACTACACAATCTTTTCAGTCCTCGTAAATATTCCATTTTAATGTGTGATTTCTTTATATGTGATTCGTTTATAAAAAAATATCGATGCATTTGTGGCCATTTGTTTTTTCAAATATTGCAAATGTATAATAATCATTCTTTATGTGTCGACAATGCTGGGCCATGATTGGTTCCTTGCCTTGCGTCTATTATGAACAAAAGCATTATTGGCAAAGTGTTTTCCCATTCATCATCGTGTAACATTGCATGCAGTTTATTTATTTCTTTAAAGGCTGGACAGATTGCATCGGCCATTTTTGCAATTGGCTCTCAATAGGAAGCTCTCGCGTGCTCCATAGGGAAGATTTAACAACATCTTGGATCAGAGGGAAAATGTAACAATATCGATAAATTATTAGGCGTTTACGCGCCACTGAAAGACGCAGGCCAACAAAAGGATGCAATTGCGATCATAGAACGCAAGCCACTTGGTGAAGGGCCGTTGTGGGCGTCTCATGGGTGGCGGATGATTAACGGCAGCGCACAGTAGCCTAGCAAAGAACAGCAGTGAGCAGCAGCTTTGAAAAAGCACCGAGGAATCATTTGAAAAGAATCAAGGGTAAAATGATAGTGGCGCGGAGTGTCGGTACGCGGCAGAGAGTACGGAAAGCCGGCCGAAGTACGTGTACGTAAGTATTCCATACGGGCGGTGAATCGGCAATTTAAATAATTCCAAGAATGACCCTGACCCCAGTTAGGCCACAGGGTGACCAACGCGGCAACAGCCGGTGATTACAATCACAATGGCGAGTGCTGGCCTTTACGGGGGTAAAACAGGTAGCACGAGTACAAACGTACGTAACCTACTACGAGGAGAGAAAGAGGCCCGCATACATTATTTTCATCGCTCTTCTTCGTTCGCTGTCTCTCTCACTCCGACCCTGCCATTCGTCTTGATCCTCGGCTTCCCCCCTTCCTCCCGCCCTCTGGCTACAGCGGCCGTCCGGGACTATGTTCGCTCCTCCACTGGCGTGTCCGCGTACGCGAGTCCGGGCGAATGCGCAGGACCTCGAAAACGATGGGTGGCCACACGAGTCGCTGAACAACGGGATTCTGATTAAACAATTTCCTCAGCAACACTTGATGCCGCTCGGCGGCCTCCTCGCGCCTCCCCGAGACACGTACCTCTTTAATGCCGAGTTAATTCTTTTCTTACGTTTCGCGGCGGCAGTCCTCTCGACGTCTGGAGAACCTTACGGGGGATCGGCGCTGCTCGGATAAATCCCTTGGAATAACGAATAGAAGGAAATTACTCGAGGCTGCCCGACACTTTGGCATTTTTACCTCGAATTAATCTGAGTGGCCAAGTTCGATCACTGATACAGTGGAGGGAGACACTCACTCGCCGAACGCCGTCGACTCGGGACACTCAAGGGGAGCAAACATTTTAATTACTTCATAACTTGTACGATCCTGGCAATTTATTTAGCGCAGAGTACCAGCAGAGTTTTGATAGACTTTTCAATTTGTGGACGGCTGACGTTAGCGGTGAATCACACGAGAAATAATGTTTTTACAGATAACATAGATGCCGAAGTATTGCTAAAGAACGCGTGCACAACTATCGATTATGCGCTAACGATCGTTTGCTACGGCAACGAATGAGGCGAACAAAAAAGTAACCAGAGTGAGAGAGCTAGCGAGAGAGAGAGAGAGAGAGAGAGACAGAGAGAGTTTCAACTTGGTTTCATACCAATATATTCGATAAAGTTCCCATTGGCAAGATCAAAGAACAGCAGCCGTACCACAATAAGTCAATGTACTTACTACGCCACAGTTTATCTCAAAGGTAAGGAGATAGAGAACAGTGGGAGAGAGAGAGAGAGAGAGAATGTTACCAACCACTTGTTTACCTTACTTGCATGTGCTCTGCTAAACGCGCATGTGCGAAGATAAGGAGAGGCAAGAATTGTAAGCTGCTGTATCGTCAATTCACGGAGGTATATACGTTCCCTCTGATACTTTGTGGCTTTGAAAATTCACGACGCTGATAGAATTGAATTTATGTAATCTATCGATCCGATTGTATATACCCTTGCGCTAAAGACGTGGCCAATATCGAGAAACATGTAGAACTGATGCTTGTTCAACAAACGATTCAATAATTTCATCGCAATAAGTAGTTTATTATCTTATCCCGACAATTATTCATTTCTGTAGCAATTTTCGCTTCAATGAAAAATCTCGTAAATCGTTTTCGTTATAAAGTATTTCACAGCATTGCTAATCCACGCATAAGAGCGGTTTAAGGACATTTAATACGATCTCATTGGTATTTTTAAATTGTTACGGAAAACTGTACAGTATGTACGTGTATAACTTGTATAATAATAATAAGCATTAAAAAATAAGGAGCAGCTTAGTGATGGAAATAAACGAGCTGCGGCTTTTCTCACGGCCTTCGCTATAAATTTGATTAAAATAATATCAGCCCTGCCCTTGTGATTTCCATTTCTCGATAAGTCCCATACGATCCTGAAAATTAACATAAAAATGTCACGGATCAGACTAACATGGGAAATATCTGAGTTTCAAGCTTCTTTTCTCGAGGATAGAATGCATCTCACTGGCTCATGCAAATATAAATATAAAGGAAGGTGTTTGCATAAAAAGGATAGGCAAGTCGACGTCGCCGTTGCCGTCGCCGCGGTCGTACCCATATGAAAAGGGAATCGCTAGAGAATTCAAATCATTCTTATCCACGGACGCAGTAAATTGCCCAACATATGTCCTAAGTATAAAGCCTCCCCGTGATCCCCCAAAGGTGGGAACATACCGTTCGATCAATATACTTGGCGATTCTCAGCAAATTACGGACAAAAGTCTGGGAATTTATTCGAGACCGCGTTATACGTGAATCGTGAGGATATAGCCAAGAAAGGTAAGCAATAGATGAGCGGTAATAGAAATAAAGAGACAGAAGGGAAAAAGGAAATGCGAAGCTTTCAATACTGCGGTTTTTGGATTTCCATGCAGGAGCCTCGAGCAGTACACTTACACGCGAACACAGGCATACGTAGGCATAGCTCCCGCATTCGAGCAGTAGTGGAGTAAACGTTAACCATTGTCGAGTAAAAAAAAGCAAGCGCGTAGGATTCTTTAGGCACAACGACGGGATGCACGGTGATTATGATACATAGCAGGAGCTACTCGCATGCAGCATAGAATCGGCTCGTTTTTGATCAGTAGCTCCACATCGAGGTTTCCCTCCCTCCCTCCCTCCCTCCCCCCTCTAACCCCTCTCACATACGTCCGGGGTCTGATCGAGCCACCCATACACCGTTGGCGAAGGGGTCCGACGTGTGTATAGTTGCCGCACGTATGCAGATGAGAAACCCCGTAGCGGATGTTAGCAGGCTGCAGTTAGCAGCGCGGGGAAACAATGGACCGTGCCATTATGCCCGTCGAATCCAAAAGCCCGTAGAGTCCTCCTCCCTCTTCCTCTCTGTCCCTCACTTCAGTCTATTATAGCGGCGACAGCCACATTGTGTATCCGGCCTGCAGGGAGACGGTCCAGAATAAGGGGAGTGAGAAGCACTGGATGGAGTGATAGAGAAAGACGGAGAGAGACAGAGAGCGAGATAATAAGTGAGAGAAAGATACAGACAGAGATGGATGGATGGATAGACGTAGAGGAGGAGGGAGAAAAGACGGAAAAAATAGAGCGCACCCAGGAGTGCGATAGAAAAGATTTGACCATTGTTGGGACACTTAATTATTCGCTAATCTTCAACGTACAAGTGATGACCTTAGCCGTATTCTTTTCCATTTCTCCCTCTATCACTTTCGTCTTTCTTTCCTCGTTCTCTCTGTGTCCTCTACCCCTCCTCCGACCACCGTTAACACTGCGTCCTTCCTTTCTCTATTTTTCTCAGCTCTCTGAGCATGTATTGAGATGTAACGTCCGTTGACGGCTCTGAGCTATATTCAAACGGTTTACGTACATGTAGCCCGTCTCAACGTTTACGCACACTCGGGTGATCGCTGGACGTGTCCGGCTTATTCTCGTTCTTCTTTAGTTTTCTGTTCATTCTAGATGATCCTCGTGGCTTTGGACAATGAGAGCTCTCGCCTTAAATTTCAGCCTTTAAATAAGCGGGACGCGCGTATATATCGATACGAGTGAATTGTGCAAATGAGTAGGGCAAGGGATTCGTATGCATGCAAGTACACGTTTATGTACGTGTATCTCTTACGCTCTCTCTCTCTCTCTCTCTCTTTCTTTTTCTCTCTTTCTCTCTTTCTTTCTTATGGAGCATAGTGTGAAAGTGTGCGTGCATGCGTGCGCGTGTGTGAAAGAAAGAGAGAGAGAGAGAGAGAGAGAGTGAGAGAGAGAGCAAAAGAAGATAAAGAGCCATCGAGCGCGCGCCGATTGGGCAATAAAGCGAGAAAGGCACGTGCCGGCACTTGATGTCACTCGGAAAGATGATTAAGCTCTCGCAAAGATATGCAAATTAAGCGCTCTATTTCTGTAGCCGCTCCGGTATATAAATAATGACCCTAGAATGGTGGCTATGGGTCTTTTGAGTGCGCGGTCCAGGGGAGCTGGCGCTTAGCTGATTTCTTAATAGAGGGACGGCAGGTAATTAACGCCGGCAGGCCGATCGTAAGCGAGAGCCTCTGCCCTGACCCCTTGTATTCTTATTAAGTAATTATTAATGACACGCGATCTACTGTGGATATCGTCGCAGCGCCGTTGCTATTATTATTACGAGTGAACTCCCATTGAAAAGAATGACTCACCTCGGGATCGCTCGACGAGGGCCGCTTGAACGCGTAGAGTTTGGCGAGCCTCTCGTAAAGACCCGCGCGCTCGTAAAGCCCTCGGAAGGGATTTCTCGTACTGAAGAAGTCGAGATCGATGTCCAGGATGTAAGGTATATCCTTTTCCGGCAGGTACTGCCGGAGTATCGCACCGATAGAGACGAAATCGTCTAC
The DNA here is from genome assembly GCA_018907135.1 of Kradibia gibbosae. Lineage (NCBI taxonomy): Eukaryota > Metazoa > Arthropoda > Insecta > Hymenoptera > Agaonidae > Kradibia > Kradibia gibbosae. The sequence continues at coordinate 15,411,811 of JACCHX010000001.1, read as the reverse complement.
CTGAAATATGGAATATGCATGCACTTTTTTCAATTTCTTTTCTTTTCTCGAAGAGCTCTGCACTTATTTGTCTTTTATTTTTATTGTTTCTTCTTCTTTATCTTTTTCTTCTTCATTTTTTATAATAGGGTTGAAAACACGAGACAGTACAGCATTTCGTCGTGATGTGTAAAAAACTTAATAGAATCGAAATAAACTCAGGTAGCTATGGCCAACATCATTATCGTTGAGAATAGTTTGGGGGTACTTTTTCAACGTCGCTTCATCACCATTGCTTATTTGGCTTCTAATTGAATTTGTAATGAATCTGTGAATTTCATCTGAGCGCTTGTCAACGAATTCACACGCAATTTCTCAACTTAATTATATGATATAGTATTAGCTTCTCTTTCCAGTGATTGGCTCACGTTTTATGATGTGATACCATAGTATTACATCGAATTAAAAAGTTTGCTCAGTACTAGCGTTCAGAATAATTAAGTAATAAATTAATTTATCACGAGGTTTTTGCAGGACTATTATTGACATTAATTTAAAATACGTGCATGTGAATATTATTTTAGTAACAGACGTAATTCAGATATGTTAGTAATACGTTATAAAAATGGACGTTCATATATATTATTTTACCACAGTCTTCTTATAATTAAATTACTTTAGATACATACAAAATTATTTAAGGGTTTTCATGTATGTAATATACTACAATAGCTACAAAACTATTTTTATTTTGAGAAAACAAACATATTTTGTTGAAAAATCATTAAAACAGCTTTTTCAAAATTAAAATTTTTAGTTTAAAGTTATTAAGCGCTATATTTAATTATTAAAATACTTTAATTAAAAAATACTTAATTTAAATGTTTCAAATTACTATAATTTCAAAAAATTTGGCAATTCAAAATCACTGCATAAAAGCAGTCAATAATTATGATAAAAAAAATAAAATAAAATACAGAGTCTATAATATTAAAATTAAAGTTTTACATTTCAATTCGCTTAGCCTCTAATTAATATCATTCATAAGAATAATATTTCTTTGCATTTAAAATATAAATTGAAAAATCATTGTAAATATAATATTTAGTCAAATAAATTTCCATAGAAGTATTTCAAATGTTTTGGATATTATGCTTCACAGTTTTAAAAATTCAACTGAAATATTAATTAGCAGTGGTACAGGAAACATGAATTTTTCAGTTTTCTCTACTTGTCACATTAATAATTATAAAGATAAATTAGAATAAATAAAAATAAATTAAAATTAACTATTGTTCGCACATATCTTTTTTGCCAGCTGCAAGTAATTACAATAATTATACGTATATACAATTATACGTAAAGTTCATAATGAATTCGCATAAAAATTAAATGCACAAGAAGTTCGTCGGGCAGTATGTAATTATCGGGAACCTGGTAGCTATTTCAATATTCCATGTAAAAGCGATTTTGGCGCTCTTATATTAAAATAAAGCAAGTTTATCTCGCAGAGATCGAGGTAAGAAGAAAAGAAGGATGAATGAAGAGTCAGTTCTTAAGTAATAATACGATGACTGTCAAAGAGACAAAATATAATCGAAGGAAAGTGAAAATGGTAATATGAGCGAGTTGTAACAAATAAAACTAAGGATGAAAGACAGGGTAAGAGCAATGGGGGTCGAACGAGTTTCGGCAAGATATTACGTTCCTCTTTCGGTGCTACGCCAGAACAAATTCGCGAATACCCGGCTCGTGTCTTTCTTACCTCTTGTAGCCCTTATCCCGTTTTACGTATACTTCGTGTACCGAACCCTTTTCGAGGTTGGTACAACCCGTTTCTCGTTTATACAATCTAGGCAGCCAGAGCGTATGAGCAGAAGGGGGAAGCAAGAGAGATAGATAGATAGATAGAGAGAGAGAAAGGGAGAGAGAGAAAGAGAGAGAGAGAGAGACAGAGAGCGAAAGAGAGAGAGAGAGAGGGAGGGAAAGAGGAAGAAAAAGAGCGGATAGCGATGGGGGAGAGAAGTGCTGAGTGGAAATGCGAGAGGACAATAGATGCCGGATAACATCCCATAGCGGTTTTATACACTGCGAACCTGGCGATTCTGGAAGAGCAGACAAAGTGTGACAATGACGCTAGCAAGTTTTTCAAATTTACGGCAATGATGAATGAAAAAGCGATTAAGAGCCGAGACATGCACTTCATCTAATCCTGACTCAATTCAATGCAGTGTACTTCTTCCTCTTATGCACTGATGCGAGAACACAATCAACGAATAAAATTTTTTTATCTTCTTCTTTTTGTTCTCTCTTTTGTTGTATAAACAATATTTACAGTTATATATATGGCTACATATTATTTCAGTTTTGCTTCCTAATTTATATTTTATTTTTGAGGACTTGGCGATGATTCCTATATGAAACGGACAACTTTTTGCGTAAAAATAAGTATTTAACAGACTCGCGCTTACTCTTCTTTCAATACTACTTTTTTTTAGTAATGCGATAAAACGTTTTACTGAAAAATAATAATAGCTTGCTATTTCAGAATATTATTTTACACTTACTCTTTATTGTTTGAATTACCTTTTTAATTTATTTCTGTTTATGCTATTTATCTAATCATTGAAATTTAAATGTTTGTTACTAATTATAAATATTATAATTAAAATATTATTAATTGAAAAATGGAAAAATTATTTAAAAATTTAATTTATTTTACTTTTAAATATGTTTGCAAAATTTTTATAAGTAGAAGCGAAAAATGTAGAAAAATGCGAAAAAACCTCTATACCCTGTATAAACCTAGAAACATAGAACTTAAAGCAATATCAATTGCAATTAATCTTACTAGTATCATTATTCATACAAATACATGTAAGGTAATAAATACATAAAATATTAGGAGCAGCTGCATTTATAATATGAATATTTAGTATAAAAATACAAATACAAACAACTTTTTATAAAATTGTGCTAAATGTCTAATATATATATACTTATATACATATATACATATACAGTTATATATACTACTATATATATATATATATATATATAGTTATATACTATTGTATTTTTAATTAGCTATATTCTTGTATACATTTTTGTAAAAATTTTGTAGTGCATGTAATTTTAATATAAGCAACCCGCAGATAATATATTAGTAAAATACAGAATTTATTACAATACATAAATTAAAATTCAAGATTTTATCGTCTTCATTTACCTTGAAAACATTATTATTGTTATGAATTCAATAGACATGAGTGAATATAAAGAGCCAGATATATGTATGTTAATTTGCTGAATGAAAACAACTGAACGCATGTCTTTACCGAGTGGAAATAATTATGTGAATCATATGAATCTGCGCGCGATTGTAATTATGATTAAAAACTTAAAAATTGTGAAATTGTAATAATTAGTATTATAAATTTTATACAACTTTATTATATTAATTTTTTTACCATTACTTGATTAAAATTACTTGATGTATACAAACAATAAGTCTTGTAAATATTAAAAGTTCAAAATATCTTAGTCGTATGTAAGCCATGATGTTTTTTATTTATTAATGATGAGAAATGACTACAATTTGTACAATTTAAAAACTAAGATTACAAATAAGAAACTAACTATTATTAAGTCATTTTTTTATTAATGCAAACACAGAATTGAAAAAAAATTTCTTGCCATTGTAATTCATAGATTATAATTATATTTTAATATTAATTATATTTGAATTTCTATTCTGTTAAAATGATATTTTTTCTAACGAAAGAAAATTAATGTTACGGCTTTATATTATAATAAGGAATATTTTTCCGGTTTTTTTTTTATTTATCCTTAAAAATGTTATTTTAATTATATAATTTGTTTTAATAATTAAAAATTATGATAAAGAATTATTGTCTAGAAAAACTCCTTTTTACTTCCCGTAAAAAAATTAATCTATGTAGAGTGTATTCGCCATTATTGAGAAAATCTGCAGGACGAGTGCAACACAAAAGTGCAGTATTCGCATAAAGCAGTTGAAGCAGAATTAGCAGTTGGGGTAGCAAAATACGAGAGAACGTGGTGTCGTTGGATTAGTGGCCAATTCTGATGCAAACTTAATTATAGTAAATTGATTTAAGCTGGCGAAGCTTGCGAGTTTCTAGATTAACGCCGAACAAATAATTTCGCATTAGCTACGATTGGGCGATTTCGTCTTCCGCGCACGATTCACGCGATATTTCGCTTCTCGTGTGCAGCGCGTCTTCAACATTCATGTATAAGCATACACATACATCGCCAATACAAATGTGACATGTAATGTATACTTATAAGCCGCTTGCTTTGCTATTTTTTTCATCTATTTTTTTTCCCTTTGTTTTTTGCTTCGTTTTCGTCGCTGGATACCGACAACAAAAATCAATTGACTCGGCGATACTTAGGACAATTCGTGATGATTAAGCAAAACATTTTTACTATATCATAAAATGTGTTGAAATTGCTAAAAATTAATATATTAAAACAAGATTTGTTTCTAATTTCACAATGGAAAAGTGAGGACATTATAAAACATTACGTGACGAGTTTTTTAATAATTAAAGAATTTTCGTATCATATTAAATAATGTTTGAAAATATTTACTTAATTTATATTTAATTAAATCAATAGCCCCAAAGTTATATTACCCATTAGTTTTATAGGCATGCACTTTTTAAAGTTAAACAATTTTGCTATTTTATGCAGTACATTAATGATTTTTTTACCGATAATTAAATATTTTGGTTCCTCATTAAATATTTTAAAAATACGATTCCATATTAATAAATTAAATCGTTAATAATAATTACATCACTTAAAATAGTTATCAAAACTTGTAAATCTTATACCGAAGGATAGAGGTCGATGATATTACAAATATTTTTATATTAAAAAAATTATATTTAGTAGTACAATGTTTTATATTATGGGGTTTAAATAGACATTTAATCTAATATCAACGTCATTATATTATGTATTAAAAGATTTATTTATGTGAAATTAAAAATCACGCAATAAAATAACGAAATCCGAATATCTATGACAAAATTTCCTTTTTAATATAAAAAATATAACTTAGCCATAATTTTATATATATTTTATTAAGGTTGTTGAATTCATTATAACCAACCTTACAATAGTAATTATGTATTCAATTGCATACGCATAGAAATCACTTAGAAAGTGATGTCAGCAGTAATAAATTTAATAACATTCCAAAACATATGGCTGAGAAATGATTGACTTTCTACATAATTCAGAAATAAAACTGTATAGCTTGAATTAATTTTTTAGCCTGTCAGGACAATCGATTTTCTATTTTATGAACAAAGCTATTTAAAGTAAATTCAGTAAATTATTGTTTAAAAATTCTGAAAATTATTATTCCAAGATGAAATGGCTAATAATAATATTAATGATAATATTAAAAATGTTCATAATAATAGTAGTTTTAATAAGTCAACAGTATTTTTTCGAATATTATTATAATGTTTGTACCTTTTCGAATTAAACTTTGATCGCCGACATGAGTTTATAAAAATTGACAATCGGAAAACACTAATAACGTAGTCGACAACGATATTGAGAATAGTGGAATATAAAGAAAGAAATGAAATGCAGTAAAATATTTTGCTATGTCTTTTCAACAATTAAAATTGTTGCGATTACTGACAATCATGTTAAGAAAGAATGTAGTGATAATATATGAAACGCAGCATATGTGACGTGTCAATGAGTATTTTTTTTATAGCTAAAGATCCGGAATATGGTGTGTGCATGAGCTACGGAATGGAAACATTTATTAAAACAATGCATCCATGTACGCTCAAATCTTATGGGTACAGACGTTGGGAGCTGTATAGTTTTTCAATTGTAATCAAGGATCGGGGGAGACACCAACTACTGCCTCCGAGCGCGTCATTGTGTGCTCGAAACATTTGCGGGCGTGATCTTATTTGAGCGAGAGTCAAATTCGAACAAAAGCCTTTCAAATCGCAGCGAATTTCACAAATCTCTGAGGCAGATACTCTCATGAATATTTAATGATTCATTGAGAGGATGAAACGTGTAAGAAGAAAAAGTAATTCTAATCGTAAATAATTTAATGTAACGAATTTGCCGGCTTGATTTTGAGACCTTATAAGGTCTTTTATAAAATCGAATTCAAGTAATTATATTTCTTTTTTGGATTCTCCATAAATAATCATCCGTTGTATATTATTTTCAAATATTATCAAATGACAAATGTCCTAATATACAAAATAATGCTTTTAAGCTCGTTTATTTTTTTATCTGAATATTTGAAGGGATAACGTGTTATCGAGCAGTTATTGAAAAAGTATTTTTATCGATTTATTATATTATTTAATATTAATTATAGAAGACCAATCATGTAAAAATGGAATTACAACAAAACATTGTACGAAATTTGAACAAAAAGTCCAATTTTATGATATGTGTTTAATACTGTGTCAGTTAAAAATATACTACAGTCCATCACAAGGACTCTTTTGATGAATCGAATACAGATGATGCGAAGGTATGTTAATGTTTATTTTTGCATTGGTAAACTACACCATAAAGTAAGCATTTCATGTTTCGAAAGCCAAAAGAAAAAGCGTTGGAAATATATGTTGTTTATAATACGAAAATGTTGCAGCCTATTGTATTTGAAAATGTAACGGATTCATACTGCGAAAATTTCGTAAATTATTAAGTTGCGAGCACAGCTAATTTTTTCTACACAGGCAATGATAATTCGACTGATAATTAAGTAAGTGTGTCAAAAAAGCAAAGTTAAATTTCGAACAGGTAGTGTAAGCAAAATATACGCAGTAATGGAGGTGTCGATTTCCATCAAGTGATAAATTTCCACTAAAGCTGAGTTATATTATTAGGATGCGTAAGTATTTGCGTTTGCCAATATTATGCGAAAAATTAATCAGATATGTACGAGGCACGTTAATTACGAATAATAAAGTGCAACAAAACCTGCATTACCTACATAGACTTGAGTAGCCACTAGGCGCAGTCGATATTGAATATATCGATGCATATGCATAATAGCAGCGTGGTATGGGAGGCAATTGCGCACGATTTCTATGAGGACCAAGTATCAGTATGCAAGTTCGACGTAGGCATATCCGGTCTGCGCTCGTTCGCGAAAGCTCAAGCGCGTGCTCGCGTTGCATTATGTATCCCATTCGCTCGTCAATGTCACGTCGCACCACGTCGCCAGCCAGTGTTAATAATAGAATAATAGAATTTTCTACGCCACGAAGAGAAAAGCCCTTAGCAATAAGACGGAGCGCAAAAGAAGACGAGGGAGAGCGAACGACTGGATTACTGCGAAATCCTCCCACGTGTGCAGGAAAGAGCGATCTCGCCTTCCTCATGGTTCTTTCATCCCCGACGTCTCGCAGATAAATGCTGTGCTATAGGGTATACAGAGGCGGAGGTGGAGAGAGAGGGAGAAAGAGCGAGAGAGTGAGAGAGAGAAAGAGATAGAGAGAGAGAGAGAGAGAGAGAGAGAAAGAGAGAGTGAGAGAGACGGAAATGTAAAAGAGGAGGGAGGAAAGAGAGTGAAGGAAATTGCATAGACCTCGAATTTTTGACCTGGCGATTATACGTTCGAATACAATCATTTAGATCAGCTGCTGATATCTTTTCACTATTTGTCACAGATTTTGAAATCCCTGCCTGCACGCTGAATCAAAACTGCCGAGGTGACGGCGCGTCATTGCGCCACTTTGCGTCTTTTAGACATGTAGCGATTTTCGCGCCAGAACGCATATTGGAATAAAAAGGAAAGATCACAATCAAGGAAATAACATTTTCTTGCCAATTCACCGATGAGGACTGGAGGATGAAGGTAGATGAAGAAAGAAGAGGAGCAAAGGAGAGCTTTGTAAATGTGCGAAATTGCTACAAATCGAGTAAAATGTTGCAAGTTTTTCAGAGCAGTTTTGTCGAAGAATTTACTCTAAAGTCTTAATATTGCTTCATATCTTCATATGAGCTTCTCTATCTACTCGAAAAATGTCAGCCTGGCTAGTTGAGGATTAACAAGAGAAAAAATGCAAGGGCGCCGTAGACGATTGTGTATGAGCGTGTGAGAATGAGAGAGATAGAGAGAGAACGAAAGAGAAAATTTTTAATCGGGCGTGTTACTGCCAATTACGACCGATTTAAATGAGTTACTCGCTGAGTTAACGATAATCAACTATTATTGTCGGCAATTAATGTCAATATCTAATCGAATGAAACTTGTTCAATAGTTTGCATTTAATATAATCAACTTTACTACTTCTTTTCGCGATTCCTGCAATATACATTTTAATTTTCATTTACATGGTTATTATTTTCATGAAAATAGCGTTGCTGTTAAATAATAAAGAAAAAGCTCTTTTTATTATTAGAAAATAAACTTTAAACATTCAATTTTATTAAGCCTGTCTATTAGTTAGAACAAAAATAGTAAGTCAACATTATTAGTTTATGTAAGGCTTTTTTATTAATTACATGTAATTTTATTTATTATTTATCAAAAAAAATTTTTTTGTAACGAATAATAATAGTATAGAGATTCCGAGATTTTTTAAGTAGTGCTTCTTATAAATAGTACTACTGAAAATATTTTACTGAAGACTATCGTAATTAAAGCCAGAGTACGAAATAATTTTATTGTTCTTTTACGAGAAAAAAAGTGAATTTAGCATTATTAATATAAATACGTCTTATTCATACGCCGTTTATTATTTTTGTCGTACGATAATTTTCGTCCATCACGGTGAAGATAAAAAAAGTTTTAATACCAAATTTTCTCAGTGACGTTGCACCCATGAGCGAAGCTCTCAATTAGGATCGACCGTAAAAAAAGACATATAATTTCGCGCCCAAGCAGTGCGCCATTCATTTTCGCACTTGAACCACTGTGTCTCGCTTTTTTTCCACTCTCTGTCTCTCTTTTTCTTTGCTTGTGCCGGAAATACATTTAAGGATCGAGAGATCGCTCTTATGTTCGTTCATTTTCTCTCTCTCTCTCTCTCTCTCTCTCTAAATGTACACACACACACACACACACACGCACACACACACACGCACGCACACACACACACACAACACAAACACACACATGCACACATGCGTGCATATATATATATATATATATTTGTGTGTGTATATATACGTATTTTTTATTCTCTTGCTTTCTCATATTCATGTTCATCGACCTTGGAAAGTTAAGTTGCGGTAGCGCTTGACGCGCCCGTACATTGCATTCCCTTGAAATAAATTAATAAAGATAAGGTTTCGCTTGCATAGGATGTTTTCGTAGCATACCTTTCAAGCGATGCGGAGAGTAAGGAAAAAGAACAGAAAGAGATAGAGAGTATGTGAGGCTAGGAGAGAGAGAGAAAAGGAGACGGGGGTTGAACAATTATCCGCGCTCCAAAGGGATTTTAGTCGCATACGAAAAAGTCTCTACTATTGTTTGCCTTCGTGTTCCGCGAATGCTCGCCTCTTTTGCTATCCAGACGCAGATTGTTGTACGTATAACTGCATTATACGCGGGGATGGACTTTTGTAAGCACGTACGCTGCGACGAAAGTAGTAGCAACTGTTACCGTAACCATAATTACGCACAATGCCGACGCAAAAAGATTTTGAAATTCCGTACCGTAGTGACGCAACAAGAGCCGTCATCGTTCCTTATGAGTAGTTATCGTACCAACTACTTTTGTACGCGTCAATCGCTTATTTCGATTTTCTACTTCTCCTCCATCGGTTATGCCTTAACGAACGAGGTTGCGTAGGAAGAGACATTACGCTTCTAATTAGAGAAATTCCATTGTTAATTGAATTGGAAAAACGTCTTTCGAGTAATGGGGTGATTTTTACAATGGAATTTTAAGCGATTGCGAAACGCGTATTAAATTTTAGACGAGTTATATGGCCTAGTATAAGTACTCTTTATGAGTGAGACGCAAATAACTGCAGCAATACCCGGATATAATTAAGGATATTTTTTTATTCGTCAATGCAATGTTATACTTGCATTTCAAATATTGATTTAATTAATTTTTTTTTAATTTATTCATCCGTTTGTTTGATGTTTATTTTGTTATTTATTTGCATAAGTAAGCATAGCTCGTAATGATAAAACAAAAAAGCAAAAAAAAATTTTTTTGTAATAAATATAACTGCATTCTAATATAAAGTATAAACTTTTTTAATAATATGTAACAGATTTTAATTTTTATTGCAACGCTCTTATTAAATAGCAATAAAATTGACTTCTTTTTAAACATTCTTCTTATATATAAATATTGAAATTTTGGTAGTTCCAGAAAAATGAATGGTATCTGCCGATAGTAGTGTAATATGTATAGAAGCGCTACTCTTCTTTTTTTTATTGAAAAGGCGGAGGATCATTGTAACGCTCCTAGGATGAAAACGATATTGTCTTTGCTAGACATAATTAAGTGCAGTAGAATTAATTAGCCTCGTTCCTTCTATGGGATTTGCATTAGCTAGTATATTGCAGTCACTTACTTAATAGTGTCGTATTACCGCATTATCTTAGCGTGATAACTGCATATTCAGTATAAGGTTTACTCACATACTTACAAGTAAAATCGTTATAAAACAGCACAAGAGATTAGTGCGTGAGGGCGCTAGAAGTTCATTAGTCATCCAAGTAAATAAGCGTTATTAAATTGCTCTTGGTTATTGGTAATGAATACGAAGAACGCACGAGAGATGGAAAGAGAGAGACAAAGAGAAAAGAAAGTCATTCCTAAGACTATTTTTTTTCCACTTATCTAATACATTTTGAAATTATAATGTTAGTTAATTTTCTTTTACCACATATCGATATTTTTTCTGTTAGCCGCAATAGTTAGTATACTTTGTGCTTAATCCGTGATAAGCTTTTCTTTATCTTTATCTCTCTCTCTCTCTTTCTTTATGTATATATAGTAAATTGTCTATATTAATTGAAGAGTCGAAAAACATTAACTAAGTCCTAAGTTATCAGTATCCCAAAATTGTATTAACTCGAATTGCGTTTACCTATTATTGGTATATGTTATAAAAAAAAAAAATGTTAATATCGTTCGAGGAAAAATAAAGTTTTATTAAAAAAATACGAGGGAACGAAAGATGAGAAAAGTCTAAGTTTACTGCCGCTAATTTATTTCACGAGTGGAGAACGATTGCACTGTTAATCCACGTGTCGCGGCCTACCTTTACTTATTCCTTTTCGTCGTGGAAACTTTGCTACGAATAATGGCGTTTTTCATGGATAGAATAACCTCGATTTCAACGATGCGAAAATATTTCTTACTTTTCGCATGGTAAAAATAGATTTTAATTGAGTTTTTCTTCTGCTCCGACGCACTAAAATTATAAAGCTACCATTGCTGCAAGCACACAGTGTATATATGTTTAAAAACGAAGATGAAATCACATAGAGACCTGTCGTAATTAAAAAGAGAAACAAATTTTATTCTTCTGAACTTTCAACAACAGAAGTTACCATATACCGAGTGCGCGAATAGTAATCTACGGGTAAAAATTAATAAGGTAGGAAGAATACGAAAATTGCATATACCTTATTATTCCGATCATTTTCATTGGTAAAATAGTTATTATACGATGTAATAGCACTTTATCAAACAGCTTTCATAACTTTCCAAATGCGCTTAAACTTTTTTTATTTACATTTATGATTGAAAGCGACTTTTTTTATTAATACACGTCAATATGTGAGAATACATTTTAAGCATACTTTTCTATTTTTATCTAAGCTTTTTGAATCTGTTTAAGCGATCATAGATTTTGAATACATTTTGTGTCTATACATGCAGTGCATTTACAAATTGCCACTACCTTACTCTCTTCTGTCATCCGTACCCGCGCACATTTCTTTTCACTGCAACTTTTGTCCAAATTTATAACATTTTGCATTGAATGACTGACTTTAATAACTCCTGCGTGTTGTTAACTCTAACCAAAGCTTCTATTTGCGTATACAAATATAAAATTGCATATAATTGTACATTAATGAAGACATATTTAGAAGGCTTGAATTTAAGATTGGCAATCGCAGGTTGGAAAACTTTGAGGCATACAAAATATGCTTTTGATTACTTTTGTGCTTTATGTGCGTTATACCTCCCGCTCCACTCTCAAGATCAAAATATTTATTTGAAGCCACTTGTTTTGAAGCATCGCGTAAGTTGCAATGGAAAAATGGACAGTTAGTATGTTTCTCCTTTTCTCCTCAACCTCCTTTCTCCCTTCCTTTTTATATCTATCTACTTGTCAGTCCGTCTCTCTATCTCTTTCTTTCTCTTTTACGCTCTCATTCTTGATCTTCTCTTTCACCTCCTCTTCCTCCACTCCCTTTCCACTTACCCCCTTCTCACGATCTTTCTATCTCGGCCTCTCTTTTTCTCTCTCGATTGTGCAAGGCTCGCGCGCTCACATTCGCAGATGAAGCCGCGATAACGCGTATAAAAGCTGTATCTACATTGAGTTCGGACAGGCACCACTTTATTCTCCAACCCAGCCGCAGAGCGCTTACAAGTGTTTTCCATTTGTCGCGCCTTCCAGCGCTCGTTCTCTCTGTCTTGCTTATTCTCGACCCTCCCCCAACCCCCGCCCATCACGACACCGACAATCGCCATAACCCTATCTTTTTTGTATTTTATATGCACTGAGAACATTCACATGTGATCACTTAACCCTCGATGGACACGATTCGATGGGGTTTTCTTTTCATATAAATTGTGCACACGTAAGCCATTTGTTAAATGTGAAAAGAGTCTGAACTATGAATAATTTGTACCGTTTTAAGAAAATGAGAGGCTGTTGATAAGTTACTATAGGATCATAAGTAATTACATGTTTGTATTGTTGACTTGTATCATGAACTTACATATTAAATCGCAAGTGAACAGTTGATTTATTATACATTAGAATTTATATCTGTGTTCTTTTTAATAGTGCATTGGTAGTTATAAAATTAGTTGACGAATAGCTTTACCTATTTTCAATGTATCCAGAGTAACCAAACATGTGTCGAAAAATTTGATTAATTTTTTGTAAGTTCTACTTTCATCTGATAGGATAGTTTCATTTAATCGAAAGTACTCATTTTAAGCATTCGAATTGTCGATTATTTAGAAAATAAAATGATGGGAACCAGCGTCTTAAAGACAGGTCTGAGTACTTTAAATGTGAGAAGCGTGATCTTAGTGAAGATCAAAATCCAAGATGACGAGACTCGTATGAAGCGTGGGAACATTGTCTACACACACACATACACACACGCACATACACAGAAATATGCATAAATAGATATACATTCATAATTGTAATGCATATTTATTAAAAACGTTATATATATATATGTTTGTGTGTGTGTGTGTGCGTGCGTGTGCGTGTGTGTGCGTGTGCGTGTGTGTGTGTGTGTGTGCGCGCGCGCGTGTGTGTGTGTGTGTGAGATTGTATGTATACCGCTATGACTACTATTTTCGATGTATAAATTTTTTAAAATATCTTTAGAAAAATTTATTTTTGTTTGTCTTTAAAATTTTCATAAAATTAAACTACTTTGGTTTATTTAAGAGCAAGATGTTTAATAACTCAGAATATTCATTTTATCGAAGTAAACAGTATTAAGTGTATTAATTGTAGTAAACAATATCACTAATTTCAAATTTCAAATCAATATCCTGTTTTCTACCATAAAATTAAATTTTTTCTATAACTTGGAGATAATATTTTTTCTACCTGCTTTCTGACATTTTATCTCTAAGAATAGTTCAGCATAGATGGCAAAATATACACAAGTATTAATAGTTAAAGCTTACATAACAAATTAAGTGTGACGTACAGAAGAATAAGGTCTTGGAAGGAAATTCCATTAAAATTAGTTTAAAATTAAAATTCCTTATTAATAATTACTTAAATGCAGTATTATTATTAGTTATTGGAAAAATTTCGAAAATCTGTTTTATACTATCTGTTTCGATACGAATAATGTATAATTCTGATTTTTTTATTATTTATATTAAATAAAGTGTGACTTTTTAATCTAATGACAATAAATGTAAACATAAAAATGATATAAGTTTTTATGTAAGCGGGCACATATATTTTTTTTGTAGTCATTTACAATTGATTTTGTTTTTTCATATACGGTATTCTATAAAAAAGTATTTCCTTTTGGAAAAGTCTAAGCTATTTCATTATTTTTAATATTCAGAAAAATATACAGCTTATATGGAATCATATTCTTAATTATAAAATAAAAATATTAAGTTTTGTATTCGTATATTTAACGAAGAGCTTCGAATCAAAAAATTTGATTCGTCGACTTAGATCTTTAAGAGTTTAATTGATTCAGAGACGCATTTACTTTATCATTCCGATAATTCTGTGATTTTAAAATATGGACATGAAGTAACTAATTAACATTCAAGGAATTTTGTAATATTTTTGTTTTGCACAATAAAAGACCAACGGTATACACATACATGTATATTAGTATGTATAGAAAATGCAGCTTAATGAAATTTGTACAATACTGAAGCCTGAGGAATTAGGCTTACGTGTTTCCTCTATCAATCTTACTTTTTTTCTTTATACATCTTTGTCTAATTATTGAGTTTTGTGATCTCCCGAGTGCTTTTAATTGTATAGAACTACTTCATTGAGGCTTTCATATGTAATTATTCAGGAGTTTGCCTCTATTGGTAAGTTATACGTACTAGTATATAAAGGTATGAACGTACGCTCATATACATGCCTATCAATGAGCGTATATGGAAAATTGCCTTTGTATAATATACATGCTTGAATGATAACAATAATTATAAACTCTCTCTCTTTTTCTCTGTATATCGTCTTCCTCTTCTTTACCGCTTTATTTAAAAACCGCAAAAACTAAAATTTTCCTATCGTTATGTTGGATTCTGCATGGCATATAGCGCATCTTTTTGAAAAAACGACCAACGTAAGGCACTGCACGCAGATCAATCACGCACTTGTTCTATGTTACGAAGTCGACTCCCTGCATTCTTTTCAGTCATCCATTTATATCTTCTAGCTCGACTAAATGCACTAAGTTTTGTACGTTTATAGCGTTGGTGTATATTTCCGTCATCATTATTTTATGTGTACGCATGTTAGCACTAAGAATTTGAAATAGTAGAGGTAAGGTAGATAAGCAGTTGAAGATAATTCAATCCCCGACGGCGAAAGACCATTTCGTGCAATACTATCGAACGATTGCTGGATTCGAGTCTCGGATCGCCAGTCTCGTTATATCCATCTCAAACGAAAACTTGGTTAATTTTTCGCCAATATATCAGTCATCGTACCACGTTCATCCTGTTTACGCACACTGCGTCCACATATTACATGGTATACGCTTGGCATCTAAAGAGTGCGAAGGAGGCTGTTCTTCGGCTTGGGCTTGAACGGAAAACGGAAATTAAGTAGGAGCGGTAGCAGCGGTCGAAGAGAGACAGAAAAGAAGCTGCACACGCGTGGCTCGCGTGCGCACGAACGATCTCTTCTGCTGCTAAATTACGATTGGCTCCTGAGATAAGACGTCGCGCGAGCTCGAACGCAGCTCCTGTAAGGTGGTTCTGCTGTGCGAGTAGCTTGTTGGTACGTAGTTAAAGATGAAAGAGAGAGAAAAGGGGAAACATAAGGGGGTGAGTGGGGTGTGTATGGTTACGGGGTATGCGAGGGAGAGAGAGAGACAGGGAGAGAGAGAGAGAGAGATAGCGAGACAGAAAAGTGAAAAAGAGAGTTAAAGAGCAAAAGGCAGAAGACGAAAATAAGAACAAGGTTGAAGGCTGGAGCTGTAGTACACCGGACGTGAGGGAAAATAGAGGATCGAGGGACAGAGAGCGTTGCACATCCTAATGGAATCGCGATGGCGAGCGGGTTGAGGAGCGAAAGAGAGAGTGCTATATTACGAGCGAAGCAGAGGGATGTCGAACTGTCCGTTCTAATCGACAAGTTTCTCCGGACGATCTCGAGATCTTGAATGAGATTCAGCATGGAAAAATACCGCGGTACATGCTAGCCAATTCTTATCTTTTTCCTTTTTCAAAAATCTAACTGGAGAAGCCATTACATGCGACGTGCTGACGAGGGGATCTTATCATCCTTCGAGAAATTTCGCCGGTGTCTATCCTCTTAGAAAAGTTGGAAGGCGTATTCGGCTGATAAGTTCTTGAGTAAAAAAATCGTTGCTAACTTATCTAATCATCCAATTTAACTCAAGATTTATTGGTTCGATGTGATTTCATCGGGATACTGGTGAAAATGTATTTGTTAAATTGTATTCATTGAAACGTTTATATAAAAGCTAAACGATGTAGCTAGTAGTTTTCATTTATTATGAAGTTTTAATTAGTTTATCATGAATTTGATCAATCCAAGCTTGTGAATAACATTCAATATAGGATAAGGTTGTACACCCTTTACGAGTATACTTTAGAAATTTTTAAATATAAATAATTAATGATTTACATTGTACAACATATTTTAGTATTTTAAACAAATTACAATTATTTAAAAGATAAAGTACTCTTCATTAAAAAACATTTACTGCAACGTCAATTAATTAAAAATCTTTTTAATCAAAGAAATTGTCATGGGCTTGAAAAAACGTAAATGTGAAGAAAAAAGTTACAAGTTAAATTCTTTCCTAAAACGCGATGGTCAACTTATGTTTCCGAGATCAGTGGATCATCTTAGATCAGGTTTCCTTGCAACAATTGCACCGTGACAAGCTTTTGACGCGTATAGATATTATGGAACGGGAAATGTTTAAATGGAGTTGAGAAGCAATGTACGATTGGTACGTGTGAGATGAGCTTCGTACTAAGCGAATGTCGCCCACGATTGTAAATTTAAAATATTGCTTTTCATTCTGTATATATCTCTCTTTTCTCCCTCTCGCCCTTTTTTTTGTTTCTATCTCTTATGTCTTGACCTGGAACGATGAGGTGCTTGGGAGAAGTCATGAAAAGAGGAGGACCTTGCAAAGAAGTCAAAGAGAGAGAGAGAGAGAGAGAGAGAGAAAATGAAAGATGGAAAAGGAGGAATATAAGGATGAGAGGGAGAGACAGAAGAGTCGTGCCAGTTCTATGTGTATCAGAATAGGTTTTTTGAATAAAATTATTCTCTTTTTACTAAATGACATCCAACTTACTAGCCTTTAATTTGTTCGACTCAAGGTTTAGATTTTTCACTCTGGATTCAAAGAAGTAAACGAAGCATTTATTATTACTCTTTTATTACTTATTTTTAATTATTTTAAAATAATTTTAGTGCAATTTATGGCACTGCAATTTATAAAAGGAGTTAATATCTTAATTCTTTCCAAAAATAAAAATTGTGTTAAATGCATCAATTATAAGTACTAATTATCGTGAACTTATTTATTAAATAAATGATTTTTTGGCAAATTTATTTTTATTTTAATTTATTTTTAAAATTTATGTAATGTATAAAAATCATGTTCAATATTTTAGATGTAGATGAATTTATATTTTTATTTAGAAATTAAAGTAAAATTTATTGAAAAATATAAAAAATTATTGCATTTGGAAAGCTTTTAATTATAGAAGCTAATTATTGAAAAATTTATAATACGCCTGAAGCATCTTAAAATTATTTCGACAAAATGTTTTTGTCAGAAAGCTATTAAAAAAAAATTATGAGACGAATTTTCATCAATTTAAAAATATTTTTTATCGGAAAAATATAAAAAAGGAACTACGCCATAGTTAGTTTTTTATAAGAATATTAAATGCAAATTAAAAGGTATTATTTTTGTACGATCAATTTGCGAAAGATTATTAGCTGTCGATTTACATTACAGATTTTGTTTTGTATATTTTAAAATTATTTACTGCTATAGTAAAATAATCATCATGATAAAAGAAAGTCAGTAATTAATGGTATCAATAGAAATAATTTTATATGGTCATATATAATTGTACTAGATGATAAATAAAAATACATAGTGCTGCAAAGCTAAAGATACTAATTATACATGTGAATTATATATATATATAAATAAATAAGTACAGTTAATTGGCATAGTTGCAAAGGTAAAAGGCTGTACACCTTCCTACGTCATTAATAATTTTTCGATTGCGTATTTATTGTTATTATCATTTAACCATAGTTTTGTCGTGTGTTATCAAGCGTAATTGTAGTCCAGGAGATCAGATAATTTTTATCAGTATTTATAGATTCTTCATCCGCGTCCATGATTATGCAAACATTATTCGTATGTGTACAATGATACGCTGAGCATTAAAAGCCAAATAAGAATACGAAAACAGATGACGACTCATTGCTCGATATCTATCCCAAGTATTTGAACTTTATTTTAAAGATTTCGAGCGCCGGTAGCTCTATTTAACAAGCTTTAAAATGAATGAGCCTGATATACACTAGTGTGTTTATATAAACATATATAATAATACGTGAAATAATCCAAATTTTCGAAATTGCTTATAAGGTGTTCCTCATAAGTTGCTTTTAAACTTCCGTCCATACTGAGGTTCATAGCAATGCGCGCTTAAACTACTAATAATGCTACACGCCTTTTAATCACGAAGCATAATACGAGAAACTTTTTTTAATTAACAATCGATCTTTTTTCCTTTCGATCTTTTTTCCTTTCGATCTTTTTTCTGCCAAGATGGATTAAAGATCCTATCCCTGAATTTTCTTCAGTTACCTAGCGCTACTTGCGGGCTGTCTTATTGGAGTCACGAATAATTAATAGATTCAAATGCTTTCATTATATCCCATATACTCTAAGTCGGCCAAGTATTCCTAGTCAAGAAGCCGTTTTAACCTATTAGACACTGAAAGATAATTTCTCATATTGTTCTCATATTTCTAATAAATAAGAAAATTGCATATAAAATAATATAAAAAAGATTTTATAAATTGCGCTTGAATTTAAATATACTGATGATGAGTCGGTATAAAATCTAAGTTAAATGAAACTGTAAGATAATGCAAATATTTATTCAACGTTTTTTTGTATGAATTGTTTTTAAACGATAAATCAATATATTAACTTATTATTGCCTACGTATTTTAGACAAACTAATTGTTACAACAAAAAAACTTGTAATAAAAATAATAGTAATAGTAATAAAAATTGTTATGAAAAATTCACAAGTTATAATGCATGTCAAAAAATATAGTTTTAAAGATCAATATTGCGAGTCGTATTAATGTTCAAGATATTCTAAATAGAAAAAGACCTAATTAAAATTAGGCAAAAAGTTCTTCACTTTACAATTATGTAAGATTCTCAGTAAAATAGTGATAAAATAGTGGTATTGTAAAATTAGTGAATTGACTCGCAGTTTAGCGATGTCATAATAATTTTGTTTTTCTTTGCCCGTTGTAAAATGTTTGTTTTATGTTAATATAATTTATAATAAAACAAAAATTCTAATTCAAGGTTCATTTAGCAAAAAAAAGCCCTCGTTTAATTTGATTTTAATTTTTCGTACAATAGATTAATAATTTTACAATATAATAAATTTATAATTAAATTACCAAATATTATCATTTTTTCGTTAATTCATTAATGATTATTTCTATAAATTATTTTATGGTTATTTTTATATTATGGTGCATGTTTTAGAATATATATTACAGGTTAATAATTAATTTTAATTAATGAATATTGCATAGATTATTGAATTCACATTTAGTGCATTTTATTTACAATGCACAGATATTATCCGCAATTTTTCCCTAACGTATAATTTTGAGAATGTATGAGTATTTCACTTATTCATATTTAAATGCTTTATTTAATGCTCATAACTTTTAAATATATTATCCAATTATGGTACAGAATAAAATGAAGTATTATAATTTAAGTTTTCTACAAGCAAGATAACCATTTTGTTATCCATAGATAATATCGAAGAATAAATAATGATATTTGAAAATATTTAATTATTAAAATAAAGTGTTACGTTCGAAATATTATTTTATATTCCTCTAAACATCAGTAATTGCTTACTTAGAATTAACATGAATATGTAGAAATATTTCACAACCCATTAAATAGACACTATTGAAACCATAATATACACGCATTTAGCATTAACTCATTATGCACATGTGCATGTATAAAGTTGCATCCTTTGTAAAAGGATTATAAGCATTTATTCGTTTAAATAACAATGTGTTAAAATTTGGTCGAGGCTTATTTAGTCTAATGCAATATAAAGTTATTACTTTTTATAGTAGGACAGTTAGGAAAATGAAAACAACCGAGAAAAAGAGTGAGTGAGCAAGCAATAGAGAGAAAGAGAGAGAGAGAGAGAGAGAGAGAGAGACGAAGCGGGGCGTTATTAAATGAGTGAGGGGATGGTGCAGGGACTTAGCCGAATAAAGGAGAGAAAGACCCGAAGCTCACTGACTCGTAAGAGTCAGCAAAAGATGATGAGAAACAAGTTGGACGCAGACTTACGGGGTAGTGGTATGTAATTGCTATTTATGTCTCATTGCAGTCTTCGGTGTACCGCCACGACAAAGAGGCCGCGCCGTGCGCTTACCGTTTAAAGCCTTTCAAAGAACCTCCAGATCTTGCAGTGCTGCTGGGCTATTGTGTGTGTATGTGCTCATCTGCGAAAGAGACAGATGAAGAGAGAGAGAGAGAGAGAGAGAGAGAGAGAGAGAGAGAGAGGAAGAAGGTAGTGGGAGAGCCAAGGTGGAAAACAACTACTTTAAATTATTTATTATACAATACTAAAAGTCCGCCTCAACCATTACGCAAAGCATAAGTCTTTCAAGGACACGAGCAAATTGAAGTGCTCTGGGCACGAACAATACACATTATTATCGTCCTTTTATTTTTTGCATTTTCATTTTGCTTTTAGCTGCTACTCTTTTTGCGAAAAGATTAATTTACATTACAACTAAAGTGACTGATGTTTTGAAATTTTCTGTCTACGAATATGAAAGGAAAATCACTGTAGATGCTAAATTATAGTTTTTTTTATTATTTTTTTGTTTTAACGGAAAAGTGGTAAATGGCTACGTAGAAATTACGTTAGTATAATAATTTAATTTCACATAACGTTATCTTACGATTTTACTAAATAATTTGTAAGACCAATGTTGCTTACTTTCAACGTTTGAATAATTAGCAATTTTGTAATTTTCAGATTATAGTATAAAATTTTTTAACGCGACATAAAGTTACGTACTTAGCGGTGAAATTACATGAAATATTAATTTGAATAAAAACTTTTACAATTATCGAGAATGTTTCCCTTGCTAAATTTGTTTAATAACAATTTATATACTTTAAACTTTACCTACATTACACTCATTATCAGATATCATTAATTTGTTAAAGACATTCGTAAACATATTTGAATTCTGTAACCTTTTCAAATATTTATGTCATATTTTTCTTTTTAGTTCTTCATATAAGCAATAATATTAAAGAGCCGAAAACAAATTTTAAACAATTACTAAATAATTTTTTTATATTCAAACATAATTAAAAGAAAAGGAATAAATGGATGTACATATGAATTGACGGGATTTATTACTTAAATTAATTTGATATGGCTTGGCTCGTAAAATTACTTATATAACTATGTACAACTATTTAATAAAACAATTAATTTGATAAATTATAAATAATACGATATTTAAGCATTATAATGTATTGTATATAGCTGTTAGTATTTATTGAATTATTGTAATATTCAAACTGTACAATAAGTATTGAAATTCAAAACCGACTGCTTTATTATTCATATTAAAATATTACAGTATTTATAAAAGGTTTAAAACGAAATTATTAATGCAGAGACAAGTTCATTTAGTAAAGATACAATGCGAACAAATAGCCGAGTCGGATGCGCGCAATTCTTATCTCATAAGACTTTTATGTAGTGAAAGTAGATGTACTGATTAAGGATATAAATTTTAAAAGCCCTAAATAGCCTTAATCAGACCTCTTTATAAAAAAAGATTATTTATATCGAAATTCAGAAATTAAATTATATAAAGTAATTGGAACGCTAACTTATAATGTAGTCATGAGAAAATGATGACAACGAAAACATTAATGGAGACTAATCTTATTCTTAAGTATTACGTTTCTAAATTTCTATTGAATATTAATATTAATGTCTTACTATATACTGGTAATTTGTCATTTTTATTAGTACTAGTCAATAAAATAGATAGAAGGTTACTACTCTGTGCTTCTGTTGATATAATTCTAGGATAAATACAGCAAATCTTCAATAAAAGGATATTCAATCAATAATTTTGTAAATTAAAGTATTAACTTAACAGTTAATATGTACTGCAATTACAATTCATAAAAATTAGAGATAAAATTGTTTCATATTAAATAAATATATAATAGTTGTAATTTAGATAATATAATATACCTTTAAATATAAAAGAAAAATTTTTTTTATAGCGTTTTGATTTATTACGTATTCTACATAACCGGTATCTTGTAAAACATATAATAAATAAATAACTTTTTTTTATATTTATTAATATGTACAAAGTATTTACAAGTATCATTCCATTAGTGATAGTCCAATTATTAATTAGTTAGTTTATAGATAAGAATTATTTCGATTTATACTGTGGCTTTATAGTACTGGGAGATTTGGACTTTAATATCATCGAATTAAAGTCTGTTTTTTATTTCATTGTACTAACAGTAGTGAATACCATAAACCAATTTTCACTCATTATATTCGGTTCTCTTTGACATAATTTTGAGATAATAACAAGGCAAAAGGTTAAACGAGAAGACAAATTTACGTAATGTATGCTGTTGCAGATTATGGTATCTTTGTAAATAATAATTTAATTCAATATTAAATTAAAATATATAAATTTATATAGTGTAGAATAATATTTATGGAACAATGTACAGTAGCTCTAGCTATAAGACATATTTATAAATAGACGATTTTGTTAATTACTTTTAACTAATTTTTTAAAATGCTAAATTATATTTAATAAGGAATTTAAAAAATAGCGATTAAAACTTTAAAGGTAGTGAATAATTATTGAAAGGTAATTGAGCAATTAGAAAATTTAATTTATAAAACTTTGATTTATTTTTGATAATTTGTGTAGATACAGTAATTTCACATTGATAAATAAAATAATCCAATATTTATAATAAAAAACTTAAATATGTACCTTTAATATTTTTGAGTATATAGAGATTTTTTTATAATTAAAAACAAGGATTCAGTCCGTATTAACAGTAAAAAGAATTTTAGTTTCTCAAAATTTAAAGCAAACTAAATGAGGCTTTTATTCAAAATGGACTTAAAATTCCATTTTTTAGTATTGGAATAATGATTAGATTGGCTGAACAAAGTCGAATTGTCAAAACGGTCGACTACCGAAAATTATACAATTAGCCAATTTAAATTTTCTTGTACCATATTAAACATTACGTAGGCCGATTCTTTATATATATCCATTATTAGAATAAATATAAATGTTTTAAAAATGTATTAAATGATGTTGATATCTCATATATGATATATAATGATAAATTACTTTGAAAACTGTCTTTGACACCTTCAACAAATCTATTTAAATATCAACTACTTTTTTATTTGATAATATGTGATTACATAGAGATATTTATTCGCATTAATGCACTTTAAGAACGGTATATATTTTAGCATAGAAAATTGTTAAAATGTTTTTAGAAATAGAAATTTTGAAAAAAAATTTTTGTTTTTTAGTAAGTTTCATTCAATTAAATATATTAGAAGATTTGGATGCAGTAGCCTAAGGTATAGAGGTAAAATTAAACAAAATTGTGTTTTGTACTTAATATTGAAATAGTTTTGTATGTCAATTTACACTCACGAATATAGAGGTAAGTATTACTTAAAAGTATAAACTGAAATTTAAAGTTATTGCGCATTGGATGAAAAATATCTTCTTGTATCCTTTAACCTCAAATCAAGTCGAAGCGAGCAGGTAAGAGACCTGGAACCGAGCCCGACACCTTCACAACTTGCTCTCTTGGCCGTTCTAAATCGTGATTTCCCAAAGGTTTAGAGAACCTGAGGGCGAGTAGAGAGACAGAAAAAGACATATATATATATATATATATATATATAGAGAGAGAGAGAGAGAGAAAGAGAGAATGAGGGAGATATAAAGAAAGAGAAAACTAAGGTTTCAGTTGTCTCGAACTCTTATATGGCCTTTAATGGGACTCTTAGAGCAGTGCCTCTTAACACCTTTTGGATACGAGGAATGCACAAACGAATCTTGAATTCTGGTACAATTATCTCTGTTTTGAAAAAATTAGGGAAGTTTTTTAAATATAGTACATTTTATACACGGTGGTCATTATTTTTGTTAATATAATTATATTTTATTAAAATGGATGCAAAATATAATAGAAAAAAATAGCAAAATTGAAATTCATTAAAAATTAGAAATTTCATTTTTATTATTCAAATTTAAAACATTTAAACAAGTGTTTTCTTATTATACATTTTTTGAAAATTTATTGTACGCATCTTTAACATTTAATCCTATTATAAAGATCTATGACCGTGTAGTACAGCGTTGAATTAGATCATTTTTAAAGAGATTTAGATTTTCTTCTAAATATAGAATTGTCTTAAGAGTAGTGTACAGTTCCAGAATTCGCGATTTGTACAGTGTCGGGAGTGACCTCAATTTATTCACTCGTTTAAAATTGCAAGCATAAGATGTAAAGGAAAGAGATATTGCTTATGCTGGAGACAGATGAATATAACGCAAGAGCAGTCATTCCAGCTAAAGATGGCTATACAAACTCTTTAGATAATTCGTTACGGTAGTGGTGTGTGAATATGTAACGTAGTGAATTATTACTCAACGCGTGTTTTGACAGTACGCAGTGTTTTGGACACTTATAAACATATAGGAACTAAGCAGTCAGTTCTAATTGCGTGTATTGCGCAGTGAAGTGTAATGTCATGTATGACATGTCTTTTTTCGCAGCAGATGGTCAAAGAAGAGATGAATACTTGAATTCCTGATTGACGAGTTACATCTGGTATATTGTTGAAATAACACTATATGATGAGAACAACAAAACCCTTGGTTTTATATTGGAAAAAAGACCTTAACTGAAAGAAATGAATTAAATATGTAAAATCTTGTAGATTATCTGAAGTAAAATTCGTTAATTCAAAAATAAACAATTTTTAAAAAAAGAAATAACTAAGAGGTTAACCAAAACTGACTCAATTTTATTGAGTTTTTACTCAAATGATTGCATATATTTTTGCACTTACAAATTATAAGAATTTACAAATTTATATATAATACATATGCCAAAATTATATCGCATTTATTACATATAATTGATAATTTCAAATAGTAATAATAGTCTATCTCAGAATTATGATTACAAATATCTAATGAACGAAATACACGTCAATCTAACCTTAGTTTAGGTTCGCATTTCATAATTTGTAGTAATCGTTTTTGAACAAAAAAATATAGATTTTTTTTTGTTAATTTTATAAGATTAATTGTATGTGTTATCAGAAAATTTTCAAATAGTAAGCGATTTAATTGTTTAACACTTTTATTAATAAATATTATTTCAAAATGAGTCTTTTCTTAATTTTTTTCATTTAAAAATTGTAAAATTTCATTAAAAATTATATATTACAATAAATACTAAATATTTTCAATAGCTGAACTTAATATTCGAATAAATATTTCATTTGTGTAATTTATAAAAATTTTTCAACAATATTGAAATATTTTATGCAGTTTTTTATTTCTTTATATTATTGTATATTTATAATGTTTCTGCTTAGAGGTTTATTGATACTTTCATTAATGAAATGTCAGCTACAAATTACTTTTTACATAAAATCATTAATTTTGATAATAAATTTAATACATAGTTTCTGAACTAACGGGTGAACTAAAAAGAATGAGGCAAAAGGCGATAAAGAGAGAAGCGATGACAGAACTTTTTGACGGGGATGAAACTCGATGTCTTCTTTTTTGAGACAAACTTTCTCTGCACGAGGCAATGGTTAAAGGAAAATTCAATCCACGGTGAATTTAATAAGGGCGTCACGATCGGATTTTTATTACCGGTGAGTCCTTATTTATCGATAGAATTAAGAAGCGCTTCTACAACGCTTCCGGCTATTTTATGCTGCTTACTTTTCACTCGCTCTGTTCTTTTTTATTTCAGCTTTATTTATATAGTCAATATAGATTCACCATGAAGATAAATTAAATATGGACAATATATATTGTATATTATTTTTCGTAGAAAATTTTCATTATTTGTATTTGTAATATACAATTACTGATTCACTTAAACGATATTAGAAGCACGATTTGAAAATTTTTCAAGAATAATTTGCATTAATTTTGTATAACGAATAGATTTAATTTCATTAATTAATGTCTAGAGTAAGATAAACACTGATTACGAAATTAATTTTTTGACTCTGAATAGTATTTTTCTTGTAAAAACATTGACATAATTATCTATAATGATCCTATACTTTGTAGTAAATTATTTAATGTAATAAATAATTCAATTAATTTTTAAAAAATATTTACTATATTTAGTTGCTATTTTAGAAAGCTCACTTTAGGTAAACATATGTTCTCATAGCTATTTATCTTATATAATCCTGGGACAATTTGCTACAATGATTTATGTGGTCACATTATAGACAATGATGCAACGATGGTGGTAAAAGGTAATAAAACATTGTGAAATAATATAGATTAAGTAAATTAATTGAATGTCTTAGAACATTAAATTATTTCAACGTTTAGGATGATTTAAAAGAATCCCGTTTAAGTTTGTCACATGTAAGACCTGATATGAACAATTCATTTTACTTTATCTTCTATTTCCACAGAAACTCTGTTCATCACTAGAGAAAGTATTTTATTAATATAGTTGTAATGCTGAAGCAATGTTTTGAATAAATACGAAATAATGATTTTTTATTTACTCTGAAAAGATGCAGTATTTACTAAAAACAGTTTTATATAACAACTTAATGCGTTTTAAATATTTAGAAACAATTATTAATGCATAGCATATTCAAGAATACGGAAGCAAATAAATTTTTTTGACAGGTAACGTAATAAAATGTTTTAACGAGTATGTATGAAGTATTTAAAACATTATAAAAATAAATTATAAGTTATTTAATTAAAATTTTCGACGATTTAAAAAAAAATATTTCAATAGAAAACTTTGGAGCCAACTAACACATAAATTTCATAGATGTTGTTCGATCATCATTTAAAGCTGTAAATAAAATAAAATAAATCTTAGCTACTACTAGAAATTGATGTTATGAAATTAGTATAATTTGAAAATATACGTTAATATAATAAATGAATATATTTAGAAAGTTCAATCGAAATAATTGTAAATTAAACAGAATAAAGTTTTTTTTAAAATAGAGCCAATTAAAAAATGAATGCGTCATTAAGTTACGGTTAAGCAATCATAATAGCTTGAGCGACCGACAATTTAGCTTTGCTTGGAGTATTATTATAATAAATAAAAGCTATTACGTAATTGAAAGAATTGTTTTTCACAACTATTGTCTACCCTATCGAGTTCAAATAAAACGAAGAGATCAGTCGAATAATAAATAGCGCCGAATTGTCACATCTCGATTGCTTATCTCACTCTCTCTCTCCCTTTTCTATATAAGAGATAGTCAAGGGCAATTTAGACCAGACACCTTGATAAATTGTCACCTAAGAATAAAAGCAAGCTGAACGGAAGCTGTTGTTTAAAGTAAATTTAAAAGAACGAATCTAAGTAGCCATTGGATTAAAGACGCAGGGGGTGGAGGAGTGAAGACAGCGCTTCTCGTTACTCGTCTGCCGGAGTCGAAAGAGGATCCATCCCTCGAAACAAAAGAAAGATCGAGAAAAGTACACACATCCATTTTTAGATCTGTATCTGGCGGAACAATCAACCCTGGTCTGTGATTCCGCGTTGTATCCGCAATTACCGACTTGTATCCTCGCCCACGCTCGCGCCACAGTTGCCCTTCGTTCGGCTCCACGATGAAACTCCGTCTTCTCATTCCACCTCGCTACTCCTCCTCACCATCTCCCAATGCTCTACTCCTCTTCGCGTCGATGGCTCCACTCTGTTTCTGCTCAAAGTCCACTCATTGCTTTTCTGAGTAGCGTGAGAAATTGTCAACGATCTTTTATGTGCTTTTGTATATTTGCCCGCGCAAAGCAACATCCATTAGTTATGTAAGATATATCAGGGGACATTGTTATGGATAATAGGTATTGTACGTAATTTTCACCGACTTTTCGATATTAATATTTTTCCCAATAATGTGTATTGCAGAGATAAATATTTTTGCAAGGATCGAGTCGATGACTCGACTATTATCTTCAAGTCACATAAGACCTTTTTGTCGTCTTGAATACTGTTATTCACTATACTGCTAAATAAAGATGCTTTATTGATATTTCGCTTTTTAGGATCTTGGATAGGTATTTTCTATGTTTCATGAGCTATTGTTCAATCGAGCTATTAATTTTGCCGAGAAAATTTCGCAGCTAGCATAAAATTATCACGATAGATGATTATAACCAGGTGGATTTTTAAAGGCTTGTTATTATATTTAGTTGAAAATTATGTCCGAGCCCCTTACACCTTTTAAACATGTGCATAAGAAAAACTTATTACAATAAATTATACACTTCTTTTAATATGAGCATATACTGACCCACAGGTAGTTTAGTAAATGTCACTGAATTAAAAAAAAACCATATCTTATAAATACTCTGGTTTACATTCAAGAATTTATACTACTTTTTTGTACTTTTTCACTTGCATTTTATTTACTGAGTTGCTAAGCCAGTCAAAGGAAAATTAGAATTGAAAATATTTTATAATCATAAGAATAATACCTGAATAGTTCTATTAAAGTAGGGATAAAATTCAGTCATTGTGTGGTTCTTTACAATTTTATGAATTCGTATGAAAATTTGCATTTTAGAAACTGCTTAAAATACAAAAACAAATTATTCAAATTAATTTATTTTGTAATTTATTTTTAAATACAAATTAAACAAAACAATGCCGCCCGACAAACAAATATCAATTCATAAATCAATTCGGGTAAAAGCGAATATGAATTGTAGATGATGACGCCGTACAATGAACTATACTAGCATTATTATAATTTCGAGATGAAGCCAGCGAATCGTTTGCATAAACACAATTTATTTGAATAATCCATTGCTATACACAAGTGTTTGAATCATCAGCAAACAACACGTGCAATTTGAAATTATAGTAATCGGAGAAAATTTTTCGCTACATTACGCGTTCGGGATAGACTTGAAAAAAAATTTAGGTGGAGGTATCGCAAATATACAAGCGTGAAATTCTATTCACTAACGTATTATACATCCCTCTATCGAAAAGGGCGCACCTACATTATTGGTCAGCTCACAGGAGAGAAGGAGAGAGAGAGAGAGAGAGAAATAGAGATAGATAGAGAGAGATTTAAATAGAAAGATAGAGAGAAAGTTAGAGAGAGAGAGAGAAAGATAGAGAGAGAGAGAGAAAGATAGAGAGAGAGAGAGAAAGATGGAGAGAAGGAGGGAAAGAGAGAGAGGAAGAGGAATGGGGAGAGAGAGAGAGAGAGAGAGAGAGAGAGAGGAAGACGTACTCAGACCGCTTTTAAGTCGGACCGCGTACATATTTATGGATTACCATACAATGGCTGTGTTTATTAGAGAGATTCTTGCAAAGGTCTCGCGCATTGCTCCACTTTGGCCTTCTTATTCCATAGGCAGCGCGCGCCCTTCTCTCTGCCGCGACAATATATAAATTCAGCGTTTTCGAGCAGCTGCGGAGAAACGCGCGAGCGAAAGAAAAGCTGCTCCCGTACTTGACTCGTTGCGGATGTCCAGTTTTGGTAGTGCGGGACTCGTCCAGCTGCGGCGACCAACTTCGACTCGTCCGATTTCGCCTTCTGCGTGAGCAGCGTACGCCGGATTCATCGATGAGCTTTCATATGCCTTGTTCTTTATTTCAAATTTAATTGGTCATCATTTTTCACTTTCACTTTTGTCGCTAATTCACTTTATTTATCATAGATGCCTTATTTTGACTAAGGCATATCTACAGATTTGCTGCTATTTTTCATTTCTTTTCATCATTTCACATTTTATTGCTGTAGATTAGAAAGTACACATTCGTTAGATCATTTTTGATCCGTGAGCTAATCTTGCGTAACAGCATTTCGAATATAATAAATGTTTGAAAACCGGTAAACATTTTAGAAACCATAAAAAAAATTGATGGCGGCAGTTAACTTAAATAATACTTGTTATTTCTTACGTTGTTTTATATTAAAAATGATTTTTTATTTTCTTAACGAAGAAACATTCTTCTTTTTAATAACAATAACCTTTTCAATGATTTATACAAACTTCATTTTAAGTAATTTCCTTTTATTCATTAAATCGGTGAATATTTAAACATCAAACAATAGATTTTCCAATAAATTATCATATATTAATTTTCAAAAAGAAGTAAATACAAAAATTAAACAAATTTTTTTAATCGGTACCACACTTTCTAATCTTTGGGCTAAATATTTGGCTAAGAATCTGTTAAATAAATCGTAATGGTCACAAATATATAAGCATATCATAATGGAGTATAATTATTTGAATGAGTTCCGCCTTGAGATTCCTAACACGCTGCCATTTCTTTTTAATTATCGTACAACTTCCTGTGCATCCATTACGCGCGATCTGGCGTTCTAATTTATGCGTACAACTACATAAATACTCGGGGAGAATTCGCAAAACACGACGGCCCCGTTAAGAATATCAAAGTGCTGGAGCCATCGCCGCTGAAAGAAGAACAAAAAGCCAAGGCTGGCGCTTGGCGGCAAGGAACCTGGTCGAGTGGACCTCCTGAAAGACGAGGTCATGTGAAAATCTGTTCACCGATAGTTGGTCAGTCCAATTAGAGAAAATTCTTCAGTTGAATACTCGACTTGTTGTAGACGCGAACCTTAAATTAATTTGAAACATTTACTGCGCTTCATTATGATAAGATGAGCAAATTTATACAAAAGGTAACTTAAAATTTGACTTTCGATACCGAATATTTACATTTAATATAGTAAGTTGACACTGACTAACTGTTTGATATACATTGTTTAATTTAAGCAGTAATGTGATTCAACTAGAATTCCGAATGAATCACACTTTAAATTTTAAATATATAATACTTATGATAATAACTGCAATATCCGAGCGTCGTCAACGTTAAATAAATAAATAAATATATATATATATATATATATATATATACAGTTTTATTATTCAAAAAAATCTTAAATTAAGAACAATTTTCTTTATTCTAGAGTTCTTTGACAGTGTACAATACATGGCGACTGTCTTTGTAATTTCGAACTGTACATGTAGTTATGAGGCTTATGTTTTATGTCATTTAATATACACAAAATGTGATTCTATTTTAATAAACTACAAAACTGACGATTCATAAGATTAATTTACATTTTTTAGTATAATAATAATAATATAATAATAAATTTAGTAATTTTACATTTTAGTAATTTTACATAATTTTATAAAAATGATTAAATATAAACGATGTAATTTAAAAACAATCAACTGCTTCAGTGCTTTGTTTTGAAACGAAATTATAAAGTAAAATTATGGAACGTATATTAGCGCTTATATTATTAGATTCTGTATTTGTCTATGAAGCATTCTACAATAAATTATATTTCGTTACTTTTTAGGTATGTAATTAATTACTGTGATGATCTTTTGAAATCACAAAAATATTATCCTAATGCCAAAAGCATGAATACAAGTTCGCCTCACAATTCTTATTAGAATATTTTAAAATTGAAATTTTATGTAAAAAAATTCATTTTAATTTATTAATAATATATAAACAAAAATTCGAAATGACGTATCCATTTTAATATTGATTATATTTGCAAAAATTTTAAAATTTCAAAGATTACAATGTAAATTAATTATGTACAAATGAAAAGGCTGAATTGATACTTTCAATGAATAACAAACATCAAAACGCAATTTGAAAAAAGATTCCACTCAATCAAATTTTCGAAATTTTGTAATAGCTAGAGTCATCTCAAAATAAAGTTACTACATACAGTTGAGCATGCTATATTAAAAAGTACTATCCAAATCAAGCAAAATTGCGATGATTCACTTGATAATTTGTCCAGCTCCCCCGTTAATATATCGATTACTATTTGCTTACGATATTCATAGCTCATATAATGATTGCCATTTCCTGAGCTTCGATCAGTCGGTGATATATAGGATTGAATATAACTGTTCATTAGCAAAGGAAACTCGCTAATCCTCATAAAAACTCAGAGTTGTACAACGTCGATTACTTTTGAAAAATGTGCCTAACTCGCTCCATATTCTTGTCCAAGGTATGCCCGTTCATCGCCGTTGTCAGCGATTCCTGGTTGCGGGAAATCCGCGGCCAGAAAAGTTGCCGCAAGTGCGCGGAATGTTGTCGCGCACCTATGAAATTAGTGTTGCGGTCGATCAGCTCCTTGAGACCCTCATCCTCAATACGTCCCGAGGATTCCATAGACCACCAGCTCTACCTTCCGGCTGTGCGTCTATTAATCTCGATCGGCGATTGTGCGACGACTTTTTCTGGATTCCACAGATGTGCGCACGTGGGCGACTGTCAGCGCGGAGTGACAAGGACACGATCTAGGGAGGATGCCCACCCGAATAGAATATTTATGCCCTGGGTATGCATATGTATGGGTTGTGTCACTCGGAAAACGATGATATATTAAAGAATGATGCTATGAGGCGTTTTCGCGCCGGTTAAATGAGTTAAGGTTCGTTTACCGTGATGTCAATGATACCGTTTCATCTACAGCCTCTGCATTCTATTACTCATCCATCCCTGCATTTATAGAGTAAAGCATCAAATTTACCGAGGACCGACGATTCTTTATTAGGAGAGATAAATTTTTGATGTTACGACACTTCACTGATGACTTTGTTTTATTGAGATTTACTGTCCACAAGACGTATTTAGTTTCCAAGGTCGAAAAAACATTATTTTCTTGCATTATTTTTTTTTTTTTTGGCTGTATTATTCATTATCGCTGACACGACAGTTCAGCATGACAAAAATCTGCATTACAGCGCTCTTATTAAATATTGAAATCCAAGTAATTTTCTTTTAAAATTTTTTTTTTAAACCGGTAATAAAAACATTCATCTACATGATTCTCGCATGCCGTAAATAATAATAAGTAATTTATCTTCGTTAATTTTATTTTATTTGTCAAAGCATTTATAATTTAATACGTTTAAAGGTAACCCGATCGTTTGCTTCAAAGTGACAAGATTGTTTGTTATTGTTTAACTTGCATGTAAAGGATTTATCTAGGCCACGAAGAACTGTTCCATTAAGTTGTGAACTTTATAATAATCTTTTGAAAAGCCTAAATAATAGGTTTGAAGGTGATATCATAAACGAGAGCAACTATTCTTATGTCGGGAATATTTTCTGCGTGAGATTCCTTACCGTTACGTCCAAATTATTTGCAAAGGGCTTACAGATGAAGCGTAGCTTTATATAACGAAGTCGTACTCGAGAGCAATCAGGAGGCAAGCGATGCTAAAGATAGTAGTTTACTCCTGCAAAAATTGACCCGTATAATCTCAACAATTTATCGAGCTCCACACGTAACTCATTACGATAGAGGGACGTACCTTGACGGATAATCATTAGTTTATTGGGCATCGTGTCTCACTAGCGTTCGATCAAATGCCTGGAGCTTCCCGTGTTCTTTTCGCCCGGTCGTTTCTCAGGACCGTCCTTCGAATCGCGGGCATTCTCGCGACGTCCTCAATTCCAACGATGCCAAACCATTGGTGTCTTCGCTCGCTCATACGAGAGCCGGTGCAAAAGCTCATGTTTCCTGAGTTTCATCGGGTGTCCGAGAAGGAAAGCAGGACTAATTCTTCGTGGTCAAATTGACCGGCTCTATATCTGCTATTGTATCGTCTATACTTCCGCTTTTTTGTAAGTATAGTCGCGGGGGGAACAGAGGAACGAATTATCTCACATCGATTCCAAATTCTGTCATCCTGTCCTCTTTAGTAGTTTTAGATTTTTCGACAACTCATTCTTCCTTCTTTTTGACCCTTCGATCTATCATTCCCTCGTTATTGCTCTATCTACTGTGTCTCTCTACATATGGCCGGCTTGATAAATATGATACCCTTCAAGGTGGGCTTCACACATGAGTACACTTTATCTAGAATGATTAAGCCCTTGAACTCCGGGCTGAGAATGCATTGAGAAATTTAGAAATTATCCTCGTGGAAAATAGTTTTCTTACCTCACTTATTCGATCTGACATTCCCTCGTATTATTTTTCTCAAATATACTTGCTCCACGACTAGAGGGTGTTTCGATATTTTATCAAGTAACGCATTTACGTGTGTAGAGAGGGAGAGAGCGTGTTAGTGTTTGCATGTTTTTAAGCTTCGTGAATCATGAATTTAAATCACTGACCAAGTTCGTTAAAAAGTTGTCAGTAATTGTCTACATCTACATTTAATCAATCACCTTGAAAGGATTCGACTCCGTTGAAGTGAGTTATCCATCGAAGCTTCTTCAAGCATAATTGAAAGTTCATTAATGCATTTTCACATTGCGTCGAACTACGATAATTCCGAAAAGTCTATTTTTTCAAGCGCATACAAATAATACATCGTACAACAAAGTTTGTAAACGCGACTAAACGTGTCATCGTGCAATAGCTTAAGATAATTGATGAGTATAAACATAAATTCTCTTCCATTATTATGACAAAGCGAGTTTTGCCGAGACAAACGAGGTCTCCTTGGACCAAGGTAGTCACATTTTTTCCAGCGGTCTCCCATTCTCTGCTTATCTTCGTTCTCCCTTGGCCTGTCCCCGTATTTTTTCAAGAGCTTAGCGAGTCAGTTCTGAGTGTATATGGCCCACAAATCCCGAACACGTCTTTATCAACTATTTAGGCTAGTATCAGTCGCGACGTCGAGGCGGACCTACAATTTCTGCAGCGGAGAGTCACGTGCTGCAGACAGAAAATTGGTATGCGGAAGAGAAAATATCGATGATTATCGGTTTATAGCAACGTTAGTCCAGAGGATGACCGCGGTTTCTCTCTCTCTCTCTCTTTCTCTCTCTCTCTCTCTCTCTCTCTCTATATATATATATATATATATATATGTATATACCTATCACTTTAGCTCGCTCGCTCGGTATAGCATGACGGCCTCATCGGCGCAAATTTTTCGCCGCAACCCCGCACACCTGAACTTGTCGAGACGCGGCACGTTTATCCATCCGACGGAGGCTCTCTTAAACACGTAGACATAAAGAGCACGAGGTCGCCTGGCGTAAAGTGGCCCACAGTCGCCGCTCGCGCCTTCGTGTTTACCGAGACGAAGCTACAAAAACCAGGTGTGACCCCTGCATGGGTGTACCCGAGGGAACGGCTTTTCTCTATGGCTTTTTATATTCCCGCTTTTTTACTCCACAATTTTTTAGTCATAGGAATAACGGTGCTTAAATAGAGGAGGGAAAATAAAAGGTTTTTTTCTGGGAAATTTTAACTTTAAGACTTGAGCGTAATTTGGTTTCCTGATTCTTATCTTTTATTGCTTCATAATTATCTTTAAAAATCATATATTTACGATATTGTTCAAACGAATTGCTTTGGATAATACTTTAAATTGTTACTTTTATCATACGTAAGATCACACCAAAGTCGTACGTCGAACTAGTCGCAACAATGTTTTCAAAGTATTTACAGATGCTGCGACGTTAAGATTGAACGAAGTCTTACATCATTAGCGATAACAGGCGAAATACGAAATAAATAAAATGTGCCATAAAAATGTCATAGAGCTTCAAAAAGTTGAACGAATGCGTACGTAAGAGAGGTACACCCTCTAGATTATCATTTCCTATTTCAAGTTTATTTATTTTGGAACAAAAGAATGAGAGGCGGAAGAAAAAATAGTTTTAAACGGCAATTCATCATCTTTACGGTTCGGCCTCGCAATTAATTACAGGCGCGTGAGGCGTTTGTCGATCGTTAATGACCGAGCCGCAAGTGAGTTAAGGAGGAAACTCAATGTTGTTTTTACTCGAACGGTTGTTACCACACTAGTAAAAGTGAAAAGAGCATGAATATCGATTAAGCCCTTGCTGTAACGGTCGTAATCGAAATAGAAATTTTAGTGATGAAAATGAATTTCATTTTGTGAAAATCGGGATGACTAGAATTTAACATCTCTTCAATTATCTCCTGTGAGTATTGAAGGAACATGGTTGGCTTTTTTGGTAAAGATTATTTGAAAATAATTTTTGCTTATTACAGTAATGTCCATAATGGGCATTAGAGATTATTTATTACTTTGACAGTGTATTTAAGCTGAGCGATAAGTAAAATGTTATTTCACAACCAGAAATTTTCATATATTTTTCCCCTTCCGTTTGAAGTAATAAAGTCGCTTTACAGGGGGTCGACCGTTCTAACAAACAGTCCATAATGAAAATAACTTCCTTTAATAATTTTTTCCGCTATTTTAAATGCCAGTTTGTGATTATAAAATACGACATACGTTTAAATAGTCGGTCGGATATCTTGACATTGAACTAATTGGTTAAAAAAACAAGGAAGAAATAAGTTCAGTCATTTCATTAAATCTTGCTCAATCACCAGTGACCCGGAAATCATCTCGGCCTGCAGCGAGGATTCTTCCTTGAAAATCTCACGTGGTCAAGCTTGGTTATTTTGTAAGTGGCTAATGATAGTTTTCGAGGGTCGGTACACGCGGGACCCTAGAAATATTTTTCGCGTGCCTCAATTTCTATAGGGAAAGGGCTGAGAAAAAGCTCGAGTCTCGAAAAGTACGAGGAACGTGGCAGCTTTGACGAGACCGAAGGGGAGGCAGGCCGGGTCGCACACGAATTCTACCGGTGAAATCGTGCGGACGGCCAAGCGATGCAGGATCTTTCTGGCTGTTGTCCAAATGCCCTGGCCAAGCGCGAACTCGAGGATAGTTACGTTTACCTAAGGTTTCAAACCTATTTTCGTACGCATCTCATCGGGTCGGCGACCCTCGCTTTCTTTCTTTCACTTGCTCAAATGCTCATACAACAAATCCACGATCGTATTATTTTCCGGAGCTGCGGCGCAACGGGACTAAAAATACGCGGAGCGTACGTTTGTTTGTTTGAGGGAACCCTGAAGTCTTAACCCTGTAACTGGCACTCGGTGCACGGATTCTCTTCTCACGATAATAACCCCGCATTTTAGAGACCAAGTAGTGAAATTTTATTGCGCTCTTTTTACACGCGACTAAAAACCTATGCTGTTATACGCATCGCTAATGCCACATCGTCGTCAGTACCTACATGCGAGCGTCACTCGATTTGTTCGTTTCTTCCTTTAGACCTGCATTCACTCCTTCATTCGTTCATTCTCTAAGAGACTGCGCAATTTACTGCGCGTATTTTCATAGTAAATTTGTTTTTTTAAGCTTTTCAGTTTTAAAGACTGTAATTCAAAATCATTACCGGCTCTTACGGCTTTTATTATCGAAGTTTGTTGAACTTTTCTCATCGTTAATATCATTCTCTCGGGTGCTTATACAAAATACTTTAATTTACTAATATAATAAAAAATTGTGAAATTCAAAGGACTACGATTTAAAGATGAAAACAAATAATTATGTTCGCTTATAACGAAGAGCAACTAACAAGTGCAGTATTCTTATTTATAATTTATGCGAGTGTCAAGATCTGCCTCGATTAAATTCCATTTATTTTTCTTTTAAATATATGTTAAAAAAATATATACATATGTATACACAACAGAGTGCGTACAAATGTATAAAAGAATGAATATATATTGCATGAAATCTTTTATTTTCTAAAGTCCATTTTCATACCCAGAACTATTCTTAAAATATTATTTATGCGAATACGCGTTTGAATATTTTGAAGAACACTGTAGCAGAAGTACTCGTAAGAGACTTTAAATATTTAAAGTTTCAGCTTATAAAGTAAATAAATTTCATCTACAGCGATAAATAAGAGAGTAAACCTAAGAGAAAGAATTGCAATTCATGGAAACGTTTTATTGTATATGTTTGGTGGAATCATTTGTCTCTAAATTTTATATATTCTAATTTTGTGATAAATTTATTTGAAAGTACAGCTATGAAATCAAAGACTTATAGATGAAGTAAGGCTAGGACTGATAGATAAGTAAGAGGAGGTGATCTTTAAGCGAGTGCGTTCTGAAAATAATCTTCAGCATACCATCCAGCTGCATTGTACAATTTAACGCAAGGACGCGTTAAAAGGCTGAGAGAAGAAAAAGAAAAATATGAGCATAGAATCGAATGATCGACAAAGAGCAATAAATATATCACATTGCAAAAGTACGCTCGAGAAGTCTATTTTTATAGTTTTGGTATCGCGATGTTTTGCCGGGAATTCTTTCAACCTAAATAGACGGCGTTGCAGGGAAAAGAAAAGGCCGTATGAGAGGAGGAGGAAGGAGGAGGAGGAGGAGGAGGAGGAGGTGGTGGAGGAATAGTCGATGGGTGCACAGAAAGAGAGAGAGACAGAGATCGAGAGCGGGAACAGGAGATACAAGGGCGGGGAGGGAGAACTTGGTCGCATTTCTTAACCATTTAATGATCGGCTAAACGCGCATCGCGGCTTCGGCTATATTCTCTCCCTGCTCTCTCTGTCCCCTTCCGTCCCCTTTCCCCCCTTAAATCTTTCCCATCCTACACCCGCTCAAATTGCCCCGGCCTCCTTCCCCCCGCTCCAACGGCTCACGTTCCCTCTCTCGTTCCTTCTCTCCGCGCGAGTGCAGATATTTTAATGGTGTCGTTAGTTAAGTTTAACTGCCGCTCCATGGCGCCAAGGCATTCGATTCGGGCATGGCATATTATGGGATCGCGAGCGCGCGGTTGAAACGAGACGCGAGTTGCTGCCATCGGTAGCTCGGCCGTGCAATCATTTTTCCCGGTTAACTTTTACGGCCCAATTTCGCGCGCCCGTGTGCATGTCGACGTCGCCTCTTAGATGTATGGTTGCGTACGCCACGAAATTCGACGATTGATCTTTTTTAGAGCGCATAAGTGTATTTGTATGTTCCATCGTACATGCGCACATGTGTACATGTATGTGTATGCCCGTGTGTGTGTGTGTGTGTGTATGTGTGAGAGAGAGAGAGAGAGAGAGAGGGGGAATAAGAGAGCGAAGGAGCGCTGGAAAATTCAGGACGCGATACTAGGCGATTCCTTTTCTAAGTCAGACGCACGTACTCCGCTTCTTACTCTTCTCTTTTCCGTTTTTTCGCCTTTTTTCTTTCTTTTACAGCCCCGGCATATTTTTCTCGGGAGTTAGTGAGAGCGAATGCATGGCTCGTTAATGATGCAGCTTTCGAAGCTGACCTTTTTCTTATGTACCGAGTTGCGCGGGCTTTCGATCCAACAAATAAAGGAGCAAGAACACCGATTTATATTGGGATTCATGCACGCAAGACTATTTTGTTATTAAGCGTTATGGATTTTAGGGGTTTTTTCTTATTTCCTTTTTCGTTTAAATTTAACATTTTTTTATAATTCGTAGCGAAAGTACGAAGCAGTGGTAAGCCATTAGTAGGCGAGAATACATCATGAATTCTGTTATTAGTTTTGTCTTTTTGTTCAAATTTAATATACAACAAGTACGTTCAATTTTAATGAAATAAATATAACACTAATATGACGCTATCTAATAAATAGAATGTGGTTCAACTAACATATGCATCCATGAATTTCGATAAAACC
The DNA here is from genome assembly GCA_018907135.1 of Kradibia gibbosae. Classification (NCBI taxonomy): domain Eukaryota; kingdom Metazoa; phylum Arthropoda; class Insecta; order Hymenoptera; family Agaonidae; genus Kradibia; species Kradibia gibbosae. The sequence goes on along the minus strand of JACCHX010000001.1, from coordinate 15,371,752 downwards.
TTTTTTTGTATAGTGTACAGGAGCAGATAACTGAAATTATAGAAATTCATTTGCTCATAATTATTCGGAGGAAAAAGAATTTGAATAATATTATAGTTGCAATTAAATGAATGAAGATATCCTGCATTTATTTATTCATTTGGCAAAAATCAATAAATTTCATGTAAAATTTTAACATTCCCGTGCAAGTCGCAGTGAAAGTATTATAGTTAGTTGCAAACCACTATTTTAGCTTAATACTATGCAATTCCTAACAGTGTGGCTGGTAAACTAACCATTATTTACATATAAATATGTATTTATTAGTATGCACGAAAAATTCGTCAGTAGAGATAAAGCAAAACAGTCAAGTGTATATTTTTTAAAATAATAAATAATAGTTAAAAGTAATAACATAAAGCCATAAAATGATTACAAAATCGAAAAAAATTCATCTTTGAATACTAGAAGATAGAACGAATTTTTTTTAATTAAAATGGAAAATTGATGTTAAACAAAGCTTGAATGTGAAATATCAATATCGTACATATTAGACATTTGACGATATGCACTGTAAATCAATGCGACTATAATTTTGAATAAATAATGTAATCGAGCTACAAAGTAAAAGGAGAACGACAATTTGAATCTTTGCATTAATTAGACAACATATTACCATAGTGTTGAGTAACGGTGTTTCTTAACGCACTTATTTCAAATATTCAAAATCCTTGGAAGGTGATCTAAATAGGCCGAAATACGCACTGATTATAGTGAGAATCAGTGCTCGTAAACTAATAATATTTAAACAGGAAATTTCAAAATAATCGGCTTTTGATTATCCCGAGAGTGCATCGTTTGACTGAAAGGAAATCAAAGTCCAGCATGATTTATGAGCATGACAGAATCCGGCACGATCGTCGTCATATGAGTCACCCCGTCGTATTGTTCGATGAAGCGCGTAAATCTGCTTAGGATTGCTCCTGGAACTCCGTGGTGCGACGTGGAGAGAAGGAGGAGGAGAAGGAGAAGTAGGGGGTGGAGGTACACGTATGAAAGAATCTTTTAATCGAGTGAGCTTGACCATTCGGTGAATGGCTCCGGAGCAGAAGAATCGCCAAGATCGAGGATGGGGTTGAAGAGCTCTTGAATAACAATCGAAAGGATCGACGGGTCTCTCCTCGTATTCTCCATGATCGGGACGCCAGGACTCAGGGCACCGCGAGCCAGTGAAAGTCTCCCCGTGTGCAGCCGCGACCGCGCATTCCGGCATTTCTTCACCGACTATTGCCGCATACTTGAAACTGGGTCACCCGGGTTGCGCCACCGAGCCTTCAGAGGCTCTCCTAGGCGTACGGAACCCGTAGACAATACCAATGTGTACTGCGAGAGACTGTGCTTGCAGCCACGGGGACGACGACAATCCTGTCGTAAACCGAGAGAGCCAGGGGCGGTTACACAAGACAATGAACACCCGATACGTGACACCCGGTAAAGAGAACGAATGCCATCCGTATCCGCTTTATCAAGACTCCTTGGGGTCTTGATTATTGGCCGGATCCTCGATTATTGGCCTCTAGTCTGCTCATTACTAGTAAATCATTATCATACTAATGAAGGATGTCTTTAATATTTTAAGTGACTTTTGTTTTATCAAATCGTTTTTAAGATACATTTAGTTGTTCGTTGTCAATACTTTATAGGATTTTTTTTAATATTAACTTTTTCTTGAACTTCATATATAATAGTGAAGTAGCTTTTATTATTTGATTAAGAGAAAAAGTATTTTTTATACTAGACGGTTGAATACTCATAGAAATATTAAGAAAACCTCTCAACCGAATACAATTTATAATAGTTTCAAATTTTATAGATAACAAAAGTATCATCGAGTAATACCGAATCGCTAAGCTAATCCACATTCATTACAAACGCCTATAATGCAATTCATATTATAATAATATACACAATTGGTCTCTTACAAAGTATTAAAGTAACAGTCATATTGCGTTCTCGATTGAATAATTTTGTCAGCTTTTTAGAACATTTAATTTTATTAATTATCAAGAATTATAAAAAGGAAGCATGCAAAAAAAGAGTGAATTTAAATTTAAAATATTGTTTGAATAAACATTTAATTTGTCATATTTTACGATGTTTAGAGCTGTCGAAAAAATTTTTGGTTTAAAATGCAACACGTATTACTGTCATTAAATGTCATTGAAGCAATTTTTTAAACATGCATCAAAGGTATCTCTCGACCATTTTGTTTTCTTGAATAATTATTAAAAATTATTTTTCTTCTATCATAAATTTTTGTACTGTACTGAAGAAGAAAAAACTTTAATATCTAGTGACATTATTGAATAACCTGCTATTAGATATCCATACATTTCATAAAAATTAATAGAAATCTAACATAAATTGTCAAACTATTTATCGAAGTATAACGATTTTATGGTACTCGGTGTAATAAAAAATGATAGAACTATCAGGATATAAATGAAATCACATTAATATTTAAAGAGCAATAACATATATGTATTTTTAAATAATTTTATAAAACTCTTGGTTATAGTTCAAATAAAACTTTATTGATGCCAGTCTTACCGCACCCGACCGATTCTACTTAAGATAGGCAAATATACTGCACATCGACTGTGCTATCTCTCGACTTTCTCCAGGAATAAAATAGCTTATTATTTATTAAAATATATTATAATACAGATAGATAACAATTTTGACTATTTATGTTTTATTTAAGGTTACAAATAGAATATATGTTCCATTAAATTTCCCACAATTTATATTAAATGTACAGTAACTTACCGATATATTTATTTTAGTTTAAAAAAAGAGAAACAGAGGGTAATATTTCATCAGCTCCTAATTAGAAAAAGGAATTTAATTTTTGCATATAGATACATTGCCACAGTTAGCCACACAATATCAGATAGCTTTTACAAGAGTAAAAAAAAGAATACATAATGAAAAACGACATGGCTAAGCGAAAAAAGTGAAAAAGAATAGAATGGAGGGGAAGAAAGAGAAAGAGAGAAAGAGCGAGAGGGGGGAGAAGAGGATAAAATTGCTTCTGTTATTGAGGCACATGGCGCCGTTTGTCATTCTTTACCTCTACGTGGCCTCTATCGGCCAAGGGAATCGAGGCGAGCTCGACCGTCTGCCCTAACCGTTTGCCGATGTATCTATTAATTCATCCCGGTCAATTTGCAAGGGAGATCGAATATACGCAGCTCACGGGAGGAGAACAATCGGTCGCGTGTAAGCAGAGATTCGACTGACCCGTCGACCAACATCAGCACTCAATCTTTTCGGTTGAGATTTTTTTTCCATTCAAAGCTTCCTAAAACACTTTAATATCTTTATTTTTTATCGACCGTATTATTTGAATGTCGCGCTATATAAATTACATCTCGTTTTAAGTCTTAATTGCTAATATTCAATGGGATCTTCTACTATAGAGTTTAATGCCTTAATTGGTTAGCGTTTGATGATGAATTTGTATCTGGACTTGCCTCTGATCGTCTTAATTAATTATCAACGTGAGAATGAATTATAATATCTTAAGTGAATTGAGTTAAATTATATGATAAAAAAAAATAAAAGTGAGATACCTGAAGAAATAATAATTTAACATAATGTATATATATATATATATTATTATTATTATTTTTAAATACAATACTAATCTATTTAACAGCATAGTCGAATTATAATAGTCGATAAGAACTAATAATAATTTTTAAAAAATTTTCACAGCAATTCAATGTTATAATGAAATTAAATCACAGGTATAATTATTTCAATGCAGATAAAGCTATTGATTTTACGATGGATATTTAACAGTATATGTTTTACGATTAAAGTTAATTGTAAATACAATTCTAATTACAATCTATCATCATTCAATGTCGTATGCTCTTATACATAAGGTCTTTTCTTTAAAGAACAGAATTATAAATATAAATGAAATATCGATAAATCTGAATATTAGCATAAATAATTTTTTCGGCAACTAGGTACTGTTAATAGATTTACATGAATAAAAATTTATGTTTTCTGCAAGCGAATAAAGATAGAAGTATGCTTATCTAACTGCGAATACTTTCTGAGTAATTAAGCTTCTCGTATATCTTGCTGCATACTTTTATTCCTTCGTAAGCCTTGACACGGGATTAAAATCCAACAAATACTTCAATAGAGCTAAAATATAGTTGAGATCTCGTTCAAGGTACCTACTTTTGTGCTTTAGTATTACAAATGTCAGAAGTTTTTTTTTTCTCTTTTCGATTGAGTTTTTATGATACGAAAGTATATGTAATACGAATTGTAAAGTAATTTATTATAAAAAATTCGCATTTAAAAAAAGCACAATAGTTAATAAAAATGTTTACTTATTGAAAATTTAAAGACATACCAATTACTTATATGTAAATAATTGATTGGTTTTTTAGTTTTTTTTCATAGCTAATAAAAAGATTTAAGCGTTTGAATAAAAAATTCAATAATTGAAAATCTTTACAATTTTCTAATATTTCAATATTATTGTATTTTTTAAATGCTATCAATATGCTTAAAAATCATGAATCGCTAATTTTTTTTTAGTTTATGATATCATAAGGTAAAATAGATTTATAAATACAATTAGTTCCTCACTTACAAAACTCAGTTAATTCGAAAGTATCAAAATAAAGCTTGTGGCATTCGATATAAAACATTAAATTTATATTAAGAGGCTGTAAGGTTTTTATTTAACATTAAAGATAATAAAAGACATCGGATTTGAAGTGAGCACTGAAGCTTGAAAAACAGTTAATTTCATCTCCATCTCTTCTCTAAAACTTTCTTAAAAATACAAGACACACACATTGTACATAAAAAAGCTAATTCCTGTTAAGAAGTAAATTGATGGAATTTAATAAGACAGCAAAGCCAAGAATGCTGCGCGTTACGAATGTTTCACAAATTTGTAAGCGCGTAAAACGAATGACATTTATAACTCGTTTGCCCAGTTGATCCAATCTACGTTCATCCTACTCTTCCCCTCTCAATCACATTGTGCCCCATCCATAGCCGGGGACCGAACTTCGGAACTTCTCAAATCCTCTCTTATAAAGAATTTGTACGTCGTAAAAGTATGTTTTTCATTAACTCGAACATTGATACAATACTTGACAAGATAGGGAAGGGACTGGAAAAAGGCGGACCGACCCTTACAAGTTACACCCTTACGGTACAAGCGCTTAAGAAGCGACATCCAAAGCAAAAGGGCGAGCATCTCGGATTACGAGGCTCGCGGGTGCGTCGCGACGCCGTCGACGCCTCGGTCATTTAATAAGTCGTCGCTCGGCCGGATGTGCGCGTATCGCGTTTCGACGAGGATAAGAGGTGACATTGTACGCTTGGCGCAACTCTTGCCCGCCGTTTTTTCTTCCCGTGGCAAATCTCGAGGCCCTCTGTTGAAAATTGCACTCGGACGACGCCCGGCTCTGTCTGCTAAGCCATCACTGAAGCTTTTATGCTACTCAATAACGGATAAACATCGATATATACTCTATCGGCTCTCGGCGAGTGCCGCTCCAGATCGATTAGATCGTCCTTATTAAACACCGCATCGCCTCCTCTGGCTCGTCAACTTGACTCCGCAAGATCTCTTTGTAGCACTGATCAACGGTAACTCCTACTTTGCCGTCAAAATCAATGGATTGCACATCATTTCGATAACTGAAGGTAGCCAAATGTCATTGTTCAGATTACCTTGCAATTGCAGCAATCGATGACATTTATTTCGTTACAATTTTTAAACAAAGTCAAATTCTCTTTATACTCGCACAATCACCAACACATATTACGGTATTCCTTTTTATACGTGAGAAATCGTTTCATGACTCACGTGACGTGAATTCCAAGTCACATAACATTATATCGTAAAAATTAAATCTTAAAAATCATAGCGCTTGCAATGCATAGTAAAAAGCTTGATTTCACAGTGTGGAAATTAATGATTAGAAGTTTTAACGTGCGAAACTGACAATCAGTTACGTGCCAATCAACTTTAATAAATGCTATTAAATTATAATTTATAGCTTTTGAGATTTGTTTGACTTTGATGCTTTCGGTTTTACAATTTAATTTTCTCGACGTACAAGGCGTTTTTATGAAACATTTCCAGCATTATAGTATTTTTATAATTATTTCTTCAAGAAACATTACTCAACAAATTTCCCAATGTGTAATACAAGGAATTTTGTTTATCTTTAATTATTTTAAACTTTTGCACATGTAATTGCGATAAATTGGTTTACACTCATAAAAGCATTCAATCGGCAATTTCAATATCATTAAAAATTATAATCTTATTAATTTGCAACAATTTATAATTGATTAAGTTTAGTTTAAGACTTATTATGTTTTTTATTATACATACTCTGCAAGATAAATTATATAAATATCACTGACAAATAATAATGCCAATTAACATTTAATTCACTTCATTTTTTTTAACACAACAATATATAAGTACTTATAGCTGCATCAATTAAAAAAAGTTAAAATAAAAAAGTGAAATTTTAGAATTCATTGTAAGTTATTTCATAGATTCTTTGTCTAAAACTGAAAGATGATATTAAATACATTTTTATTACAAAAAATATTGCATATTAAATCAGATAAGATCAGCTTAGATACTTATTTGAAAACATATATATTATGTTACAAGTTGCGATATTTTTAAATCAATTCCATATTCTAGCTTCATTTGTATTTTATAATTTCTGGTTTGTAATGATTAGTTTAAAGAGTTATAAAATATATTAGTTAACAAACATAATAATATTTACGAAAGATCAATCATAAAAACATTAATAAATTATATTTATTTATATCATATTACTGTAGTTTGTAATTTTTTCAGCATAAAAATAATTTTCGAGTAAACTTTTTAAAAAAATTTTAATTTTCGATAATATAAATAAAACAATTTGCATTCAATAATAATTTAAAACTTCATAACAGTTCTCTATCAAATATAAATTCCAATCAAGCATAAAAGTTTTTAAAAGATTTATAAAATGATTATATCATGTTTTCTATTGCACTACTAAATATTTTAATTAACTATTCAAAATAAATATTTAAATGCATTTAATGAAAATAAATTTTTATATTCTATGATATTATAGATTCGTATAGTATTTTGTATAATAATATTCATATTATAAAATTTGTATAATTCATTGAAACTATTTCTAAATATTTCTAAAATATTTCTAATAATGACAGATATTAAAATTTAGAATGAATACTTATTTTAAATACATTAAAAATATTTAATACATTCATTTGAATATATACTAATCCATCTACGTTTTATAATCTGGATACTTTAAAGTATTGCTACTAAGCGTTCATAAATAGAATTTTAATAAAGTTCCATTTGCTAATTAATGATTTCAAGTAGTAGTAAATTAAAATACATTATGATGAATATGTGGTTCGTATCTTTCGTATCGAAATAAATTAAAAAAAAAAATAATGACATTGGTGATAATTTGTACAGCAGATCGAGATAACCATTAGATTGAAATGTGGTTAGTTCCAAAGCCTCACTTGATTCATACATAGACAATGAGTTGATGATAGGGCGAAAGTCAAAAGGAAGTTTTTATGAAATCAATTACACGATGGGAGTAATGAGGAGAGCAGAAAAGTGTATAACACATGAGAATTGTCAAGTTATTATTACAAAAGCTGTGTGAGCCAAACTTTACAGAGCCGAAAAGTTGCGGATAGAGTCTTAAATAAAGAAGAACTCGTACACCTTCACTGTTGCACTTTCGCCAGCGAGTCCTATAAGGAGACCGCTGTCCTGCTCACACGTGCAGGACTCCCCTTGGGCTCCTTCGCTTCCCGTCCTCATCGTCGGGAGAAGCAGAACCTGCAAAACCAGCGGTGCGTCGCTTTCGCATCTGCCTTGGTTGCCTGGCGCCGTTTTGCCTCGGAGCCGCCGACGCCGCCACCTTCCAAGAAGATGAGCGTCCTCGCGATTATAAGCGGTAGGCGTGGGCCACCTGAGGCCCCGGATCTTAACACGTCGTTTCCCTTGGTGGGCTAATGAACGAGCTTCGCATAATTTGCCTCACGCTTCTTTGCCATCGGTAAAATCGGCCTTTCCGCGATCGATGCGCCCGCGCACGACTCTTGAGAACTTTATCCGGGTGGCACGAGAAGGCGTTGACGCAGCCGCGGGGTCTTCTTTTCTCTGATCCCTCTCTAAATGGTCGGGCCTGTGTACGCGTGGCCCAATTGCGTGGCGAATTCTCGAAGATTGAGATGCATGACGTTTCGGAAAATCTTGATGAGGCTCTCGCCGAGAGATGGAAGATCGAGCGAGAGTGAAATCGATGGCTATCGGACAAGAGAAGGAGAATGATAGTGTGCGAGTGAGCGAGCATGGGGAGGGAATTTAGTTGTAACGGCTATATTGCACCCTCGCCATGTACCTTACACTTAGCGAGTAACCGGCCGATATCTTGCACGGTAAGGATAATTACGATGAAAGAAAGATCGAGAGTGTGACTACTTGTGTGAAGTACTCGCCGCCGCTAGCCATCTAACCGAGGAGCGAGAGGAAGAATTATAGTGCGCATAAAATGAAAAAGAGAGCAAGAGGATGGGATACACTGATCGTTAGATGGGCAGTTATGCGGTTCGAGATAAGTGTGTAAAGGTCGGAAAGAGGAACTGAAACCAAAAGACATAGAGTAAAAGGAGAGAGGAACGGCGAGAGAGAGAGAGAGAGAGAGAGAGAAGCCGACTGGATGAAAGGGAACAAAAGGAGACAAAGCTGAAGGACAAAATGCAAACGTTGAGGAGCTTCAAATAAGCCGAATCGACACAAAAATAGCTATTAGAATTGTGGCTATCTCCATGGAGTATTATTGTACTGATGATTCAATTGTGAAATTAAGACGTTATGTGCGTGTAAATATTTCCTTACGGATGAGTTTCAATAATAAAATATTAGTTACCAGGAGATTAAAATTATATATTATATATAATTTAGGACGTTAAGCGGTTGAAAAGAATAAATTTAGCAGAGGTTCTTTTGACATTTATAACATAATAATTGCTGATACTTTGCGAAAAATTTATTTGCAGACAAGGTCGTTCAGTTTTAATTTACTGTCTCCATTTATTATGAATCGAACAAATTTTAACTTCTAATTAATGAACACAGTCATTGTAATTATAAATATTTTTGTTCAATTTAATATAAGTAATCACTTCAAAGATGTAAATACAAAAATTCATTTAACTTATTAAATTTGTTTGCTTACTCGCTATTATTAATATAATGGTATTAAATGAGAATTTTAAGATAAAATGCAGAAATAATATTCATACAAAACCATGAAAACATATAAACAATTTTATTTTCATAATTTAACAGTGTTATATTCTTAAATCGCTGCTTTTGATATGATACAGTGATTTAATTCTGTGTAATATGAATATAATGCATGCAAGAGTAAATTCTTATAATAATGAACCGTACAATCCTATGGTAATTGTAATACATGTAAAGGGCTAAGAATTAAAGATATGAAGTCCGAAAATAAAAATTTTCAGTTTTTTTTACTATGTCTTCTGTATTTATTCATTTAATGTAATTATTCAAATATATCCGTTTATAAGTAAAATGTATGTAAATTAATATTAAAAAGTAATAATTGAAAATTTTTTATTTAAGATTGTTTACAATTTTTTATTCTTAATTATGCTAAATTTCATATATATATATATATATATATATATATATATATATGTCTCTGATAGGCAGTATTTATATATTATATAATAACAATTATTCAATTGTTCAAAAAAACATTATGTATTTTTTAGAATTATCACTACATATCTACAAATTTTATTACGTAGAACTGTAGGATTTTCATATAATTAAAAAAAATTCTTAATTTCATAATAAAATTATAATATTATTAAAGTATATAGAATAAAATTTTTTCTGAACGTAGTTTTTTCTATTAAATTTAATTTTTGTATGCTTTACGTGTAAATAAATCTTTTAGTAAAAAAAATTTTTAAATTTTTCGTTGTATTTATAAGATAAATTTTTTTTATAGATTTAAGGTTCTAACAATAATAAAAGCTCTGTAAAAAAGATGAAATTTGTTTTTCGTAATCTTAGAATAAAGTTAAGAAAAATTATGATAAAATCTAGTATTTTATTTTTGAGAATGTTTACTGTCCCATATATAATTTAAGAAAACCCCTCTAAAAAATTTTAAGCCATAACGAAAAATATGATAAAATATAAGATATATATATTCTTTGTAGCATTTATTAATTTAAGCAGGTATAGATAGTTAAATAATATTTATTCAAGATACGGGTAAAAAAAAAGGAATTTTAAATAAAAAATAATTAATAATAATAATATGGAAGATATAAAACTCAAAACAATTGTTATCTGAAAATTAAAAACATAAAAACGAAAATAAAATTACCGGAATTAAAGGAATGTTAGTAGGATGTATTTGAAAAGAGGCAGAATGGAACATTCACATTCTTATCAGATAAATGAGGAGATATTCACAATTACAGGAAACACGGGAGCTAATTAACAAAATTTTGAAGACATATAGATTGCTCAACTTCATTAGGGAGCTACAACATGGAAAAAGGAGGAGTAAAATAAAAGAAACACCGAAAGTAGCAGACAGACAGCATTTGTAATGAAATGTAGTAAGAACTCAAAAAAGAAAGACAGTAGATGTTTGTGTGCGTTATGTGTGCGGATATGTGGGTGAACGCTCATCCATATCAATGTACATATAAGAGAGAGTGTCAGAGAGAGAGAGAGAGAGAGAGAGAGTCAGAGAAAGAGAGAGCGAGAGGGAGGGAGAGAGACAGAGAGAGAGAGAGAGAGAGAGAGAGAGAGAGAGAGCTATTGTGGTGGCTTGGGGAGGGGGAGTGCGTACGTGCGTGTGTGCGTTATGCACATGAAGAGAGAAAGAAAGGTTGAAAAAGCCAGACACGCCCAGCACGAGTTGCCGTGGAACCAAAGCGTGCAGGTATTATTAAATTCGTCACGCATTGTCGAATCCTACACCCGGGAAGAATTTATGGATGCGCGAGAATCGCAGTATCTCCGTTCATCGCAGTCCCGCTGGCGCGCAGACGCCGCTAAGAGCGTGACGCTATTGAACAGGATATTTACGAGTTTATCGAGAGCTTATGGCCTAAAGCTCGCATCTAAAAAGCCGCGGATGCGCGCTAAATGAAACGTAAATAGCGCGAGCTTTGCGAATCGGGAATTTATCGTAAATGAGCTTAAAGTGTGGCAGTATTGAGCGTCAGGCTTCCGATTTTTATTATCAATTAAGTCGCACAATGATTGTTCATGTCCGAGTTTTACGTACGGCAAAAGAGTCTCCTCTCGTGCCGAAACCCAGCTTATCTTTAATAGTCATTCCCGTCAACTGCTTATATGGGGATTTGCTTTAGTGCATAAAACTAATGTTTCTGTATTTGTAATTTTCAAAAAATTTATTTTATTATTTTTATAATAGAATATTATGCATTTAACGCGTATTTCTTAAATGCTGTTGATTTATAGACGAAATGAACATGCTTAATGTAATTTATCATATTATGTATTTTTTTCTATTTCTTAATTAATAATTAATCTTGATTTATCTCAATCTTAATAATTTTTTTACAAATCTTTGTTCGTCACCGACTGCTAATAGATAAAGAAAACATATTTCTCAGTATATTAAAAATATTCTTATTTCAGTTCTTAAAAACGTGTGTATAACATACTTTACAATTTCATTTAGAATGTCGAATAAGTATAAAAGTTTTTTAATTTAATTATGCTTAATTTTAACAGTTTTTTAAATTAAAATTTATTTTAAGTATTTTTGTAATTCTGTTTGAAAATTCCCCTGGAAATATTATACACAATATAAAACTTTCATTAATCAATTAGTATCGTATTATCAAATGTAAGATGTAACATTCTTTCACAAAAATGCTATAAATGAAATTTTTTTTATGATGCATACAGATATTTATTTGGAATTTATTTTACATCGTATAAAGCGTAAAGAAACATAATTTTGTATGAAGTTTAAATAAAATTACATATAATACATAAATTTATTTATGAATAAATGAAAATCTATAATATTTTTATATCCTAATAAGTAATAATGAATATTGGTGTATTTACTCTTCTCAAATAATTTAATTCGTAAGGCCATTGATTTTAATAAAAAATATATCCTTCATCAAGTCTAATTTATCTTTTTTTAATGCCTATATAATTTATATTTTCGAGGATCTATCAATTTCCCTGTCAAAACATACTTATATACTGAATAATACATTATTAAAAGATCAATAAAAACATTTTCTTGCCTTTTAAAATATTACGAAAAATTCTTTATTTAATTATTAAATTTAAGTTACTGGAACATTATTTTAACTATATAATTTATATATTGGTGTATAGAATTAATACGAATTATAAGCTATACAAAATTATTGCGTTTTTGTTGAAAAAAATTGAGTCTTATATCTTTATTTCATAACAAAACACAGAACCAAAAAAATTATTTTTGCTTATCGATGTGTCAATTATCCTGCAATTCATTCTACTTTATTGTCTAATTATTTTTTTATGTAAGACAGATATTTCATATGTTATAGATCTGAGTAATACTGCGTACAAAGATAATAACACAACAATTTATTGATAACTGCAACATTTTATATTGGATCGGTTCACATCCACGAATATTTCGCTTTAGTAAATTAGCCTTAATTAATAATGATCCCAGAAAGGATCGACACGGTGCATACGTTACGTTGCATATTGCGGTGTAACATCGGGATGAAATCGATCGAATTGCGGTCAAGTGCTATACTGTGAGAGCACCAGCACAATATCGATTAATCTTGTATTGATCATTATTGCAATTTTTCCATCGTAGATCATTTATCATCGACGACGTTTTTTTTGACAGTCATGAGAGAGGCCGCATACGTGTATTATATATTGGTTGGAGTTTGACGTAGCAAATTGACGAAAAATTCTGCCAATCGGTACTGATATCTTGCCAGATACGATGAACTTTATAAAATTAACTACATGTACTTTCAAACAGTTCAGTAATTTGCACCAAGATGTTTTAGATATTACTTCTTGTATTAAACTCATCAGCTTTTTTTCATTTTCTGATATGATTGAATTGGCTGAAAATTATTGATAAGAATAATAACAAATAAAGTGTCAATGACAATAATATGAAGAATAATCTATCGAGTGTTTTAACATGATCAAAGAAATTTTTGTTCTGAAAGTGTTATTAATAAAGTAAATTTATAAATCTTATGACCTTCTAATCTCCGAATTCGAATTTCACTTATTAAGGCAAGTTATTTACGTAATTACATATTGCAAAGCACTAGTCTACAACATAAATTAATAACTTAAATATTGTAATAAATTAAATATTTATTCAAAATTGATTTTGTCGGTGAAACAGGAATTTCTTCAAAATGCTTAAGGATTCGATTTTTTTCCTTTTAAGAATTTAATTCCATCATGTATCACATAAATGAAAAAAATTAAATCATTTACATTCTACGTAATTTATACCGAGGTGAACATTGATAATATACAATTTTGTTAAGTTCGCTTAGCAGTAAATTAAAAAGTAAGCTTATATTTTTTTAATAAAATAAATGGGTTCGCAAAAATTTGGCGAGATCGACATCTATGTCTGCTTAATCCCAATTAGTTAGCGTAAATTTCGTTAGACGTTGCTATATTTAGTTGAAGTCGATCAGCTCTAGATGATAAGTTTTGCTGAATCAATTAAGCTCCCGTACTCCGTGGCTCTTATGCACTATTCCGGCGTGTCTCGGCCAATTTAAATTTAAATGATCCCGAAGAATGCCTATACTTATACGTCTCTTACGATCAGCTACTTTTCAGTAGTCCCGACCGGCAACAAAAAAGAAACGTCGAACGACGACAAACGAACAAAAAAACGGTAAAAAACGTGCGCCTTCACGTACGTGAATGATACGGATAATGGAACGAGGCGATCGAGGTAGGCATTTAAGGAACGAATGGAAATTATGCAGCCGTGCACCGGCCCGCCAAGCGAGTCTGGTGACTTCCATCTCATTCGCTCGCACACTCTCTCTTTCTCCACCCCCTCCCTCACTCTCTCTCTCTCTCTCTCTCTCTCTCTGTCTCTCTTAGACGAACGATGGAACGAAGGAACGCAGGAACGAACGACAACATATTTATAATAGCTGCCGCTCGCGAATACTAGCCGGTTCAACAACCGGCGCTGCAGTGCGATGCACGTTTATGAAAAACTCAGCGACACTGTCGTACAGAATTGGATCTTAATCGCGAAATTTTCCACGCTTTAATTGGTCCCCGCGTTCTGAAGTCAGTCTACGTGCGTGTGTATGTGCACGCTTGGATACAAACGGCACGAGCCGATAGAGGTTTTGGCTTAGCTTAACGGGAGCAGGAGTATAACGAAGAGCAAGGCAAGTGACAAAATTACTTAGGTGTTACATAGAAATTGACTAACTACCTTTTAAAATGAATGTGTTAGGATTTTTTTCTCTCGCTCCCTCCCGCTCACTCTTGCATTTTCTATCTTTCACTCCATTGCTATATCTCTCTCTCTCTCTCTCTCTCTCTCTCTCTCTCTCTCTCTCTCTCTCTCTCTTAATATCTTCGCTCGCTCACTCACTCTCTCTCTGTCCTTATTTATCTCTTTACCGTAGCATTGCTTTTGCTTATGAAAGCCTTAACCGGTTTTGTGGACTCTTATAATAAATTGCTTTTCGTGTGCATTTTTCTACACGTGTATGTATGATACACGAAAAATTTATGTTTAAATTATCAAAACAACATTATCGATAGAACGCAAAGAATTGTTTATTTAGACACGCAGATATTTATAATTATATCGTTTTTTTTTATAACAGCTAACCTTTATAATTATAACCAATCCACATTATTATTTTGTTTACAATATACATTACTACACAACAAAATTCCGCTTTTGTATCAAACTCTTTTGTATATTTTTAGACATTAACAATTTGTTTTAATTTTTTCATGTTTTTTTTTAAAAAAGAAAAAAACAATTTTATGTGCATTCACTTCTTTTAATCTTTAAATTTAAGTGTGTTTTTAAGGGTTAACAAAAAATTATGGCTGTTTTGATAAAAAATTTAACAAAATAATTAAAATATTGATTTAAAATTGATAATTTTCTTAACTGAATAACATTTATTTAGGAATGTATAGATTTGGAAATCCGCAAAACTGTTGTATTTAGCACACTTCTATTCGAGTATATATTTAAATTTTAATTAAAGAAACATTATAAAATTAAAATTTGTTGTAATTTTGTGAGCATAATTTTTAGTAAATGTAGATAAAGTTGTAACAAATATTACGGCAATATGAAAATTTCGCAAATCGATTCGTTAAAATTGAATGATGAATCAAGTCTGAATAGTATCCATATAAATTAAATTATAAAATTTAATTTTCAGGTTAAAAAGTGTACTGTTATACAATATTGATTTTCGTAATTAAACACGTATTTAGCAAATAATACCGTTTTATTAAAAAGGTTTATACACAATAATTTATTTTGCAACTAATTAAAAAGTTGTTTGCATGTACAAAAATATTAATTGAACACGTCATTGGCTCATGGACATTTACCTACGTGGACATTTAAATAGTCAATAACTATGGTGTTCGTGAACGTATCATACATTTGCTAAAAAAGCTGCTACACGTCTGCGATTAATTTGTATTGGAGGAAATATTCCTTGAAACTTTTTCCCACAGTTGTGCAAAGCTTCATGATTGTTCAATAAAAAATTTTACGATTGATAGTTAAAGTACGTCATAAAAATAGTGCTATTACAAATTTACCTACGCCTCATAAGTTATTAAATTGTTGAAATTTACAGAAATACACAGGCATTTAGTAGAAAAGTATTACGTGCTGTGGATACGTTGGTTATTGTTGTACAGGTCAACATGGTCGAAGATTCCGATAAGACTGAGGAGATTGGCGTGCCTCGAAAGTAGGATTCAGAAGCGAGGATTTCACGTTAGCGAAATCGCGCTTCGTGCGGCTCAGCAAAACTTGGCTCTCGCCATTAATGCTTGACAGCTCGCGACGCATTTCGCACATCAACGCTCGACTACATCTCCTTCGCAGCTTTGTAAATTCTCGTGTGTGCAACGGCGGCTTACCTGTGTTTCCTAGAATCAGCGTTCGTCAGCGCACGTCGAAAGGAACGATAATCCCCCCTTCCCCCAACACTACGAGACCCATAGCGTGATTACGTGCTCGCACATGAAGCTTTGGTGAGCGAGCCAACGACAGCGATAAGGAGTGAGAGGATCGCAGATCGACCCACGATTCTATTCGCACGCGAAACTCTCATATAATATTAAGAAGCCGATTTCGCGCGCTTAGGAATGAAACTGTGCAATGCGCTACTCAATCCGTTGTATGGGTATGGGCGGATATTGGACTGGGGCAGAACTGCAGCGACTGTTCGCACTACCGACTATTGCTCAATTTCAAATTATGTTTTGCCGTGAAAATTCCGTTCGAAAACCATAAAATCCTATTAATGCTTAGCGTTGTCTTATTTTAAGAACGTAATACTTTTTTCTCCGCAAAATATAGAACACAAATTATACTATTAGGAAGTACTGCATAATCTATTAGAGTTTTCGAAATCTTCAAA
Organism: Kradibia gibbosae; assembly: GCA_018907135.1. Lineage (NCBI taxonomy): Eukaryota > Metazoa > Arthropoda > Insecta > Hymenoptera > Agaonidae > Kradibia > Kradibia gibbosae. The sequence goes on along the minus strand of JACCHX010000001.1, from coordinate 15,354,907 downwards.
CTTTTCTCTATTCGCCATATATTTGCAGGATATTTTCATTTTTTCAATTAATCGTAAATATTGTAGTTAAATATTAAACTATCATATTATAATTGATGATTAATTAATAGTTTTTTCGCAATTGGTAGGGTCATTGGATATAAAATAAATTGTCAATGGCAATTTATATAAAATAAGCTTAAATAAATATTACGAACGTGCAGCATTCACCTAACATTATAATGATTTGCAATAATAAAGAAACGCTATAATTTTAATTTAAGTATAATAAAAGTCGGGAAACTAATATCTTTTGAGAAATTTTTCGACGATTCTATAATTTCTAATTCTAACTAATAATAATCTATTTTTCAACTTTTATCTAGTTTTGATAAGTACAGCAAGAATGTTTTATTTTCATTCTTCTAAATCAAGATTCAGCACGTAAAAAACGAATGAGGAACACGGAGGAAAGTTTTTACGAGCACATTAGTATATGAAATCTAGTTTTAAAAGTTTCGAAGCGACTACGCCGCAAAGTTTAGCTTCTTAGAGATAGTCGACGCCAAAGAAAAAGAGTAAACGCTTGGATGAGCTGTTCAGAACTTAAATCAAGTACATTTATCAGTGACACTTCCAAGCGATCGTCAGACCGCCGATTTGATTGCGTCAAAGCCCCAAGCGTACAACCACGCGATAGAGCAACACTATAAATGAGGAGGTGCAGATGTATTTTTGACGAGGATGACGACAAAGAGAAGCTGACTATGAGCAACGGTAACAGCGGTGAAAGGTTCCTCGAACTGTTTAGCTACGTGAACGAGTTCGAGTTGCATAATGCAACTGGCGTACAGGAAATTCATATGAATACGTCGATTTCATCGCTCCCAGAGACGAGACATTTTCAATTGCAGCAGATGTCGCAAGAAGTGTAGGCGAAACATATCGGTGACCGTAAAACTGATTGTGTTTTATGGTTTCATTAGCTAGTTTTCATTGATGATATTTACGAGGCTGATTATAAAAAATCATAAAGCAATGTAATATCATAATTTTCGAAATTTAACAATTAACAATATTAGCTAGGAATTTTGAATTTGATAAAACATTTTTTATCTTTAGAACATCTGGACTTTTGTATCAAAAAAATTGTTCGGAAAATTTAATCATTATACTTTACGTAACAAATTTTACCTTAGTAAGAATCTTAGAAGAAAACCTTTCTTTCAAAATAATAATTGTATTCTTTGAAAAGTCATTTAGAAGTATGTTATATTCGGTTAATCATGTGAAATTACTATATTTCACCAGACTTCTATACAATATGCCTACGAAGAACACCTAAGAGTAATCTGATGAATACAAAATGATCCCTATGAAATTTCATAAAGTATGGAATTACATAGGAAGCATGCAAAGGTGATGTATACAACGTCAGATTTATTTCTTCAACAGTAGCACATAAGCTAAATTACCACGATTTCTGAATCAGCCTACGAACTAGGCATTATACTTTCTAAATTTGCCGAAGCGAATATTATTTTCCTTATCAGTAAACAATAATATCGCTCAATTAATGTTAAAAAATGAATTAATTAGAATTTATTCAGAGCATAAGAATAATGTTTTATCTTCGTTAAAAAAGTGCGCATACATGCGTACATTGTATTCAAGAGAAGGAAATTAATTTTATGAAAAAGATTTACTATACTTGCAGCGTACGTAAAGTTCTGCTACATTATTTCAAGCCTGCGTATCAATTAATCATCTGATGAAGGGATAGTTCATTATCGTGAAAGTCAGACTATTTTTCATTCGAAAATTCGGATTGCATAACTCATAAGTAAGTAATTTTCTTACCAGGAATTGACAAGTTACCAATTTAAGTGTCCTCTCGATACAAAAGTTTGCATTATCTAAAAAGTACCCAGCTTCTTAAGCTTGTGGTAGAAAAACTTAACGAAAAATCCCCCCCCCCTTAATTAAGTTCAACCAATCAATATCTACTAACGAACATTTCCAAAAACACTTCAACATAAGGGAAGCTTCGATTCGATCGGTGAAAAAGTGACCGCCTACCCAATATCTTCGCCTCGCTGCCATTCTCATCTCGGCGCCGACGCGAAAGGCGCTAGAGGCCGCAATCTCGTCGCGCGATCGCACAACGTTGGCCAACGACGCCGCTATTAAATGGGTTAAGGGGGATGGGGGAAGGCAGCATACAGCCACTCATACCGCTGGGCATCGACCGGAATTATACCGGGCAGAGCTTCGAAGCAGCGATTATAGGATCCTGGGAGGCGCGAGGCTTTGTCACGTGTCGTATTAGCTAAAGCAGCTGTTCGATGAATCGAAACTGAACACGTGCCCAAGTATATCCCAAGGTATCCCTGGAGTTCGAGTCACGAAGTATACTCGGCTTAAGTTTGCCAAGATGGATTAGTACCTGTGGCATAGCCCTGGGCGATTGCCGGTGCAACGTTTTTCAATTGACTCGGTCAGACATTATTGGATATTACTGTATTGCGAGGGACGAAAGGTCAAGTAGGCATCGGAGTATTACCGACGCTCGAGATACAGTGAAGCTTCTACGTAAGGAGTTAAAAACAGTATAAGGTATCTTTTTTCATACTTCTTTTATAACGTCAACTTTCTATTCTTTTTTCTATCCGTTATTATTTAAGATTATCAATGAGCCATGAGATTTACGGTAGCTTTCATTAATAAATGGCAATGGAAGTGTCTTGTTGAATGAAATATTATCTACCTTTTTCGACTCGATACAATTTATAGAACTTATTCTGAAAAGCTGTTATGAAACGCGATACCTTAACTTCATTGGGCAACTTCGATATTGCATTCACCTCCAGTTTTTAAATTTTCTAATCAAATTATTTAATAAATTTAATGTATATAGGAGGAGTTCGATACATGAGAGCCGAGAGGTAAAAGAATTATGTATGAAGATTAGATAAATTAATTTAAGATGAAGCATGAAACGTCAATGCACGACTTGTATAGAAATGCACGATTAACTGGGTATAAAAAAATACACATATATATATAAAATAAAGGTTTGCTCTCATTACAATGTAAATGCGTCAATTTATTCAATGATGGCTTATAATAGATAATTTATTTTCATGACATTTTCTCGAGCTGGTATTATTATTATCATTACAATTACAATGTACATTGACTTGTGTAAGAAAACTTTTCATCTGCTGGGACCGGACGGCGCCTTGATCGGTTATCGGTGTTCGAGCCGAGTCACGAAAAATCCCTCAAGATAACTACTTCATCAGTTAGTAGGAAGATAAAAAGGGAGTTGGAGAATGCGGGGCAAAAAGTCCATTTGAGGAACGGAAGGTAAATTAGCAGTTGGTCGCGTCTAAAGTAATCATAAGGACTGGCCGGGGGGGAGCAGGAGGGGTAGAGGAGGACAGCCATGATTCAGCGGTACCTACTGACAACATGACCTAAAATTCTGCTGACTGTGCGACTGGTCGCACACTATTATAATCGAATATCAATGGCTCCACGCTTAAAAAGAGTCGCTTCTTATTTGGACGAGGGCAGAGGCTCTCCGTACGTTAGTCTCTTTGCGTCTTATGGGGGGGGGGTGCAGTGGGGGAAGTCCTATTCGTTCGGGCAATGTTGCGCTTGACGAGATCGATCGTGTTCGACACGCCTCGAACCTTCATTTGCTTCGAGTCTCGATCCTCGGCTCTATGCTGAGTTACGTGGGCAACATTGTAAGCACAGGCTACACACCAGCGTTTAAGGGCACTCGACGTGTTCTCGTAGTCATCGTTCCCGGGCAATAAAATTAATAGGTGCCCCGCTAAGAGGACCAAATAATTTATGCTCACGAGGGGCCTTGAGGAATCGATCGCGGGGATCGCGACTACTCGCCACCGGCATACCCGCGATCGATAAATAAGAGCACAGTTAATTAGTAGTGACGGCTCCGGTTGAGAACGAGGAGGAGTGAGGTGGTGGGTAAAATACGGTCGGGTGAACGATAATGTCCTTTAAATGTCGATAGTGGGTCTCCTTCGCCTTATTGACACGCGCTGAATTATTTAATAGGGCGTACAAAAGTGAGCAAGGCCGACGATACTGAGCATCGCCGAGCGTTAGTACAGCTAATGAGTTGGTCTCTATTATTTCGAGAATGGTAATTTAATGAGCTGCGATTAAAGAAAAGCTCAGATCCATAGATGAGAATAAGCGAGGATTCTTGATACTTCAAAGAGTTTAATTGTTTTTCGGATTCCAATCGACAAATTATAGTCGCACTTGACGCTCGGGCCTTGTTGCACGTCGGCGCACCTTTAATCGAAACGACGCGCGACTTTTTTTACGAATATAGTGCTCAAAGTCGTCTATTCGATATAGAATTATTCCCCGTGGCGAAGGATATCTTATTTGTTAATCATTGTGTCGTTTCATTATTGGGACTAGAACAAATCCAAAATAATTGGATCCTGTTGGGTACGTTGACCTCGTTTCCTTCCTAAAGTTATGCTTGTCAGTTAATCTTTGAATTTCAGCAAATCTGCTCAAAGTAAAGCGATTTCATTTGCTATCTAACAAATGAATTGTGATCGTGCTGAAATTATGCAACTGACTCACATTTACTTATGAACTAATACGTCTATTTAATTAAGGCTTTTTCAAAATTATACATCTGACACGTTGTATTTTTAATACCTAAGTTACGTATAACAGAAATGAAACGCACAAAGAGATTATAAATATACGTTTTAAGTAAAGTTTTTATTTAGTCGATTTATAGTATAAAAACCTTACGTAAACCTTAGAAGTTAATAGGACTTGTATACACGCGACAATAACGCAAGGAATTAATTTAAATATTCCATCGACATAAATAGCCTACATGTGGTATTAAATATCTTTATTTTACATTATTCGTTATATAAATAATTGATAATTATTTATCTGAATGAGAGTATGTATATGAAAGATTACGTTGATACTCAACTGGAATTCACTTAAGTGTATTATGAATAAATGAAATGTTATATTTTAATTGGATGAATGCAACACTTTAATAAAGTGCCAGTCATATGGAATTTCAAGTAGAGGCGGTTGCTTTCATTTAATTGGTGCGATTGTATGGAGTAAATGAACCCGTCTGCTATAATACTATTGGATTACGTCTACAGGAGTATGTGTAAATCAATATGAATAGAGTTACCTTAAATAAATAATCTACGTTTACTATTATAATTTTACAATTACCTTGTTTGAATTAGTATATTTTTCCGATTACTTTTAAATATAAAATGTATCTGTCGTAAGAAGTAAAAAAAAATGCTTGCATTCTAATTGTATATAAAGAACAGAAGCATCAATTTTTGATATTAAAAAGTGTTTGCTTGTTCGTGCTCTTTTTATGTCTGTGTATTTCTGTTGCTTTAGTTGCTCTTATCGAATAGCGTGGATCTCATTTCATGTAGCTTAATTCTGTTAAGCACATAAATTTAAAGAAAAAAATTCCGTATTAATATTTCCAAATTCATTAAATGCTTAATGTAGTATTAACTTGATTTAATGCTGAAACCTAATGCGAATAGTACTTGAAACAATATTTTGAAAGGGGTATTAATGCCAACAGCATTAATCAGGCTATTATTGTTCCATAATTAATTATATTTTTATGTATATGTGCTTGCACGCAAATGCTTCATTAGTTCAATCAAATAACGAGATTTTAATATAGCAAGCAATGGGAGAAATTCTTTCAAAATGTAGTTAAATGGAAAAAATCAATGACTCGAAATCACAGTAGAGTGTTAAAAAATTGATAATTTCTCGCGCGATTTAATTGGCAAGCATAATATGCGCCATCCTATAGGCGCCAATTGACGATGAGTGCACAGTAATAAGGCAATAATTCAGAAGAGGCGCATCTCAGATTCAACACACAGTAGTGCACCTTGTCGCGCACGATTTCATAATGCTTATGGTCGCAGTGGCTCGACGATTCTGCTTTGTGCATGATAAAGGATGTGCTTATAGGTACCTTTTATCTCCCCTTCTCTACATTGCATCCCCCCACCTTGTCCTTCTGATACAATCACATTCCCTCTCTTTATCTCTTTCTCCCTATCCCTATCCCCTCTCCCTTTCGGTCACTGTCTCTGTGTGTACCTCTCTCTCTCTCTCTCTCTCTACCTCTCTCTCTCTCTCTCTCTCTCTGTCTCTCATACTCGTCCAGATAGTTTTATCTAAGGACTAATTCATTTTGCAATTCGACGCCTACTTCGTCTACGGCTCGTTACTCACGTCACGGCGCGGGTCCATATACATGGCAACATGCCTCTTTTCATTCTTCATTTCCTCATATTCGAAGCTTCGGTATAGCCAGAAAAAGAAGACTTTCAGATAACGTCATGGAAACGCATTTTGAAATCCGTTGTATTAACATAAACTATTTTTAGAATATAATTTCTTTGTAGGTGTGTTATTGTGCAACGCGCATCCGCATGCACAAATGTGTTTTCAAAATAAGTCTTTCTTTAAATGAATCCATGGTAATCCATCAAAATTATTTTTCTATTTTTTATTACGTTTATTATAAGGTTAATGTTAGTTATTTGAATTGGCTTTTACTGTAACTAAGCGTATATTCTGCCCGTCATTTAATATAATTCCACCATACTTATATTTTCCATTACATTATGATTTAAAACAACCTTATAGGAAATGAGCATAGGTTACTCTAGTTTCTATTTATAACAAAAACTTCTCATTTTCGATAATGGCGTTAAGCTCGATAAACAAATTTAAAACCATAAAAGTATTGTAATGAAATGATGAAATATGGCATTAATAAGATAAAACAAGTTTAACTCTTCTCAAAATATCATTAGCAGACATTCTAACAAGATTTTAACTACATGAAATAAAAATAAAGTATCAGTTACCATACAAATTCTGTTTTCTAAAGCCTTTTTTTATTAAGGATTATGGAGATTATAGCAAGTTGTATCCGCGCAAAGAAACAGGCTTATATTTAAAAGATCCTCCTTCTATCAGAATCTAATCAAAAGCTCAGAAATGCATGCCTTTTAAATATTAACGATAAAAATTACTATTAAATCATAAATCATCACTCGATTCTTGTCAATATAAATGTTAATCCTATAATAATGATGTTTTAAAAGAGTGCCTTCATAAATTACACTTTGAATAATAATTTGCATCTTTCTCTTTCTCCCTTTCTCCTAATCCCTGGATATCTATTCTTTATGCACTTGCGTCTAAATCACCTACTCAACCGTCCACGCTCAGTCGTCCATATTATGATCCACCGCTTTCTAAGACTCGGAGCACCGAAAATCCCGCAAAAGGGACGAAGGTTCGGGTCGTTGCAGCATTACCTGCGGTACTCCGGCAATTCAAATTGTCTCGAAACGAACACGGTAGCTCTTAAGAATCGAAATTAACAGCTAAAGAGTGAACGCTGAGTGCCGCACCCTTATAAATTAGCCGGCGAATAAGCGGTTAACGATTATAATAAGTATCTCGCGGCTACGGTGGCAATAGCGACAACTGCAAGACGTGTGCACGCATAAATATCATTCCGCGGATTCCAGATAGATAATAACCCGTGCGAAAACTAGATGAGAACTAGATCTAACACGCGTGCTGGACCTCGCGTGACAAATACGCTCGGAATATAAACATTTCCTCCTCCTGTTAATACCTCGCTCTCCTTTTTTTTCTTTATTCGCATTTCAATATAAAGGACCGGCTGTGTTTCTTTTATCGCGTAGTCGCGCAACTGATACAGTACTGATTATTCGCCTTCCTACATAGCTACTGTCTTTATTTATATTTAAAATGCACTTTTTATGAGAATGTCGTTTCAAAACAAGATACTTGCTCCGACCAGTAATTGCGTGGTTCGCTCTTAACGTATAGCAAATGCCCTTGACACTTTTCAAACTTTATTCACGTAATTTAGAATAAAAAGTTAGAATTTTTCTGTTGAGCTTCTGTATAATAATAACGAACAATGACTTATCAACTATTTGAAAAATTTCTCAAACATCTTATATGGAGACATACTTTTATTCATTTCTGGCTTTCAAAAGTGATCTATGTATGTAGTATTTTTCTAATGCGTACAAAGTATTCGTCGAAGTGAATATTGAAATTGTAATCAATTATTTCTTAAACAAGAATATAATTTCTCATACGAAACGATCCGATTTATTCATTGAAAATATTAATAATGTAACACTAAGTTTAAATTATTGTAAATAGTTAATTTACAGATATGATGGAATGAGTTTATTTTTACAACTTCCTGCCAAAGGAGTAGTTCTGTTTCACATTACATGGTACTTCACTTCTATGTGATAATTTTGAAACGTATTAGCCCACACGTTTTATAAACTTTGAAAGCGCAATATTTATTATGTAACATAATGCTTATATTTGTAGGTAAAAAAAGTTTTATTTCGTCTTTTATTTCATGTTTTCATTTTCTTAATCTTGCAAGGGTCGGTAAAAACGAGATAATAAGTTTAGCAAGAGAAATAGAATGATAAGAAGAATACATAAAAAGATAGATTTTGTGTGTAGGTGTTTATAATATATCTATATGCCTGAAAGAGAGAGAGAGAGAGAGAGAGAGAGAGAGAGAGAGAGAGAGAGAGAGAGAGAGAATGCAAAAAGTGAGATAGATGCACAAATTTAATCATGTGGCTCGTGTAAGCCTTGTTGGCGTTTGGGTTGTGCACAAATAATATTGCGTCTATACGCAATGCTTTATGAAAATCATAAATCGCAAGGCACTTATGATTCCAATCGAAAACAGCCTATCGATGGTTCATCCATTCGTTTCCTTAACACAGTTCATGAATCAGACTCTCCGTATACTAGGCTTGCTTACATACACACTTAAATGCAAGAGTGGGCTTATTATTAATTGCGAGGTCACAGTTTATATACCTGAAGCTCGATTTCATCTTTCTTATAAGTACATAGTAAAAGAAACTGAAAAGGAAAGAGAATGAGAAAGAGAAAAACTTTAACGGGAATCAAGTGGTTCTCAAGTGAAAAAAGAGAAAAAAAGAGACTAAAGAAGAAGATAGTACGTCAATTCACCATAACCTTTTACTTATCTAATTAGCCCTTTCATTTAATTAGTGATATAGAGGAGAATGAAAAAGAAACCATGATATAACCTCTTCACCGCCATTTAATGCAAGTTTATTTCATGAATTTTCCATGAATATCCATCGGTCAATTCTACTGGTTGGTTTTATACATGTGGATTTAACATACTTAAATTTATTTACATTAATTTAAATATGGCACATTACAATTATAATGTATATTATAAATTATCTTTATATGTATACATACATAAAATACATGATATTATAAGTAACAAATATATTTGTTATTAAAATAAAATGAAATAAACAAAGATGTTTATAGTTGGAAGGTACATAGACATAGTTGTTTTGTAACAGAGCGATTAATCACTTATGTTTTCAAATCTATAGTATAGTAATATATTTATAAATAATAAATGATAACATAATAATATTAAAATAATTATTTAAGATATTTTAAAATAAAATATAATATTAATTTACGACTTCGGGAAAATAATTTGAACCCTATATATTCTTGAAACTCTGTCATGAATGTTTTCAAAGAGTAAATAACATTTTCGGCTTCGTTAAAGGTAGAATATATAAAAATGTAGTATACAAATATAAAAAGTTTCATCAATGTAATATGAAGCTTCTACAGTGAAAAATCAAATTCTGTAATCAAAAATAATTCCATAACTTTGTCTATTATTGTTGTAGTAGTCTGACTCAATCTTTCATTTATGTACAGATCAAAGTACTACATCTCAATAAATTTTATTTGTTATTGATATTATGTTATATGTATAGGAAAGAAGAAGAAAATTCTATAATTTAGTACAATTTAAAATAATCAATAATGAAAAGTCAAATCTATTTATTAAAAAATATTTCATGTTTTATTCCTTTACATTTTTCTCTCGTATTTTTACGAAACAACTTTGAAATAATATTGTACGAATAAATTATTTAATATTCCGTTCATATTAATGTTATAATTTTTCGAATAATCTATTTAATAATGATTTTAAAAGTCGTTAAAAAAATAATTTATTCTTACGGAACTTATGTTTTTTAATTAGAATCCTTGAACCATTTTACATACGTCTTTGTCTACTTACAATATTGTTAATAATAGTGCCAGAACTGTATTTGTGCATAATAATTGTATTACTATTTTTTTATTTGCGCATAATTTCCTCTTTGGATTTTACTCGTGCATGTGTATTCATTCCGATGAACTTCACAATAATAATTAATAATCTGGGCAATTCTCACGTATTATTATTTTATTCATAATTATAAGCACTGAAAGATTAAAATGCACGCAGCAAGAGCATATAAAAGTTTTTCTAGCACCCTTCCAGTAGATAAATGTTTACAGTTTGCATGCTATGAATCGCTAATTGGATTAATAAAGTACCTAATGATAAATCTACATAATTACTTCTTCCTTACTATATACGTTTTCAAATTAATTGAATTTCGTATAATGTATAATTATGTGGATGATTTTATAGTACGTATATTTATTTAATACGTATAACAATGAGCGTGTATACATTAATTCTTATATGTAAAAACTCAACACAATTTTATTAAAATATGAGTGTTGATGAACAAACACGCATAATTTTAATCATCGCTTGTGCGCGCGTCAAATAAAAAAGGCGATGTAGAAACAGACGTTTATGCTTGCAATTAGTCGGGGCATTTTATTTATACAAGCGCGTGCGCGCCTTTATATTGGAAACAAAAGACAACAGCACGCAGTTAGAAAACTGTTACGGCTATGAGAATCTTATTCTTTAGTCAATCAGATTCAGTAGTATAGAAAAAAATACACGGAAATAAAGAAATGTGGAATTCAATATTAATTCGCGTGGTGTACGAATTCATTAGCATTTTAGACATTCGATATAATATCGTTTTGATTTCAATAAAAAATCTTTAATAACATTTTAATAAAATTGCGAGGATTGAATAAGACATATTTTGTAGTATGTAATGAAAAAGATAACTTACATCGGTTGGATCAGTGATGAATTTACCAATTGTAATAACGCACAGCGTGACCTCACGTGTATTTTCGAGTTCTTCTGGACTACAATATAGAGCTTCACTTATAAAATACGGCTCAGGGCATGTCAATCTAAAAATAAAGTAATTATTTGAATTTTAGAATAAAATCAAACACTTAATTTTTAAATCAAATCGAAAGTTGAAGTAACTCATTTATATTTTGTGAATACATTCAATGAAGCACAGGATAATTAATAGATTACTCTCAATATAAGTACACGATGAAATGCTTTTCCTTTTTTCTGTTAATAAACGCAATATGAACAAAATTACCCGTTTTCTCATCTTTCATTTCTCATGGTTAGCGTTCGCCCTCGTAAACATATAAAAATATACACACGATCTGTTGTTACTACCTGACACGATATTAATATTAATCGTTTTACTGCTTCAAGCTTTACAAAAAAATGGCTAAATACCAATACTTCACTAAAATATTAATTTTTTTATTTTTAATTGCATTTTTATTGATATATATATATACGTTATATTAATATAGTATCAAAAGTAACATATTAATCAAATCAATTTATTTTAAATAGTTTTTAAACCCTTGTGGTGTGGCTCTCAATCATATAAATATAATTACTTTTAATTTTCTGTACTAATATCAGAAAAAATTCAAATTTCAAACAATTTAACGTTAAAAATATTTTAACGTTATTAACCTTACCTATCCTCTTTATTGAAATTCTTGCTGTAAAAATCATAGATCAGTTTTTAAGGTAACATAATATCTTCAGTACTGCTAATAAAATTTACTAGTTACGTAACTATATAATCAACACAGTTGTTTATACAATTTCGAACTATCAATTAACTTATGATAAGACTGCATAAATAATATTTGACTCTAATACACATCTATGATGACTCGACGTATAATAGTATATTTAAGAATAATGAATGGTTCATTCGAGTCAATATTTATAATTATAATTTTCAACAATTATAACCATTTTATAGAAATACGATTCTGATCCAATAGATCCAATCTAATAGAACAGTCCATTAGCTATTTATATTCTAAAAACTAATCAATTTTTACGTGTTAATTTTATATATATTATATTTAATTTCATAAAAATAAGTCTATTATTTACTATACTTGAAAAATCATACGTCTTTAATAAATGTAATTAAATATCATTTTATCACAATATAATATAAAAAAATTTATTATATTTTCAAATATTTTATAATCAATATTAATAGAGTTTAAGTATAATAATGTACAAAATCAGTACAATATTTCAGTACTTAACCATGGAGAAAACTTTAATGATAAAGATGAGAATATTATTAAATTATTTATTAAGTGAGAATGATCCAGTATTGGCTGTTTTTATAAAGGTGACTTTGCTCATTCCTACTTATTTAACTTTCCTAAAGAAGTCCAGCTTCTTTAAAAAAATTCATTCCGATAAGAATAAAAAATTTAGCTAGGTGAACGATGGTACTGTGTGAACACCAACGATACAGCAGTAAATGAATTTCGCGTTATTAAATTGCGACCACCTTTTATCGCCGAAAAGTTGACAACGCTTCCTATTCTTTGAAATGACTGCACTCACATATTACAAGGGTACTTTTTCAGCTTTATTACAGCCGTTTTATGAGTTGACAATTCATTCAAACCGGGCTTACACACGCGTGTGTAAGTGCACCTTTTTTGTTAACTTTTGAAAGTTGACTATCAGAAAGGTCGAGCAAACCGAGTCCAACAAAGATAGACAAAGAGAGAGAAAGAGAGGTGCAAAAGGTGCCGCGACGTCGTAAAATGAGCTGCGCACGCAGTGGATCTAATGGCTGTCGTAAAATCGAAAAGGTTAAGAATAAATACGTAAATCACCGATGCTAATTAGCCTACGTTGCAAGGATTTTCGTATGGTTGGTTCGAACTGGTTTACAGTTGTTATATCCTTCATGCGCATATATGCACAAATACTGATTTATAAATACGCCAGTAAACGTACATTTATAATGTAACTGAATATGAAATGGCTAGAACTAGCCTGAAGAAATCAACAAAATAAAAGCGATCTCTTTTCAGTATTACGCAAGAAATTGAATAATAAATATTTGCTTGAATAATAAATATTTGCTTAAACATTTATCATATTTTGCTTAAATTCATATTTAAAATTAAGCTACTTTCTCAATAGTGTATGTAGTTCTGTTAACAATAAAGATGCATGATAAACCATAAAGAAATTAGTATGTTGTAGTACATAATATATTATGTTTTACATGTTTGTTTAACATAAAATCATAAATAAAAAAAAAATGCTGCGTTTGATTTATTATTCCTTGTAATGGACTATTCTTAAAAAAAGAAAATCGAAATCTTATAATTGCAATTTTTTGTCAGTGTAAATAGATTATTCTTGTTAATTTGTTTCAATTCAAATGCACTGCTACAAACCTTGCTTGAATACGAATTGAACAATAGAATGAAAATTCTATTATGAAAACTATAAGTTTGTACCTCAGTATAATACGAGGCATTCAAAAATAGTTTAAAATGATGTTTGAAAACATAAACGGTAATGTTTGTATACGTCAATGACGAGAAATTGTTGATAGTAGTTAGATATATTTATAATACCATATAATAGATAAAAGTGCATTCACACTATTTACTTCTAACCAACTTCTTTTGGTGCATTTGTAATTTGATGGCCGTTTTCGTCTAAAATAATATTGTTTCCAAAATAAATAGTAAAATTAGGTCTTACTTATAAAGAAAATCAATGATTACCATTACTCTTAATTCTACTTTCGTGGATTGGCCAAAAATTGATCGTTTATAATTATTTAAAGTATTTTTTAATATTCATTTTTTAATGCTTATAAGGGCAATATTGTAAGATATTTCATTGTCTCGTAAAGTTTTGAAATATGTTTAATTGTTATATTCATGTGTTTTATAGTGACTTGTGTCTAACGATTTTATGATAACAACTGAAAATACAAAAAAGCGCATAACGATTGATAATAATGACATTTCCAAGTCGTAGGGAGGCCACTCGATTTTATTGCAGCATAGTGCTGAAAACATTTATCTCGCATCTCCTTCCTTTGATTCTTATTCTATCTCTATCTTTCTCTGCTCCCCCACCCCAGATCGTTTCACAAGTACTGAAATAATTCGATGCTCCAAAGTTCAAAAGCATTTATAAGATTATTATGAAATAACGTATACGGCGTAATGCGCGCAAATTTCCATGAGAGTTCAATGATTTATGCCCACTTTTTCTAAAACGCAGCGATCGATTGAATTGATTTCGCAAGAGCGACTCGCCGAGGCTGCTTATGGCCGGCCTCACGACTACTTTTTACCGTATCGCAACTCTTCGTCTCTTCTTCTCTCTGTTTTCTTTAACTGTCGGACCAACTTGCTCCGTTGTAGTAACTGGTTCTTGCGTCCCGTACTTGGACGCTGCTAACTGAGCGTGGCGAATAAGGATTCTATTTGCCTCGCTGGGAGACACTCCGCGTTTTCCTCGAATAAACCGCGCCGAGTGCGTGCAAAAGGGATGGGCGAGCAGGGACCTCATTTAAGGTAAAGAAATATCGCGGAATCGGTGACATCCGCAGGTGGAAAAGAAAGTGCATTGGGCTTATCTGCAGGCTCACGCGAAACTCATTCGTAAAGGAGAGAGAGAAAGCGAAATCTCTTCTTGCGTACGTGCGGCATATTTTTTGTTTTCTTTGCGGTTTCAGGATGTTCCGTTCTTTAGGTTCTGCGTTTCTGCATTGCGATGCCAAATGAGAAAGAAAATTTATGAAAAAATTTGTTTAGTTTATTCGTCAATGTTTAAGGGTAGGTTCATATTTTTTACCAATCGAGAACAAACATGTGAAATTCCTTATAATTAATTTTCTTCAAATTTTTATTCAATGACATTTATTTAAGTCCTGTTAATCGTTGCACATTTAGATACTATATATTGTAGGTAAGGAGTTAAAACAATCAGATATTTACATAGTATTAAATATGCAAATATCTTTATGAAATACAGTAGATATCACTATTACACGTTTCAGATAATTATTACGTATCTCTTTTTAAACTGTTATATATATTTTTAATAAAGCTTCTTTCGATAGGCAAACACTACATCGCAAAGATTTATCTCTTTATTCTAAATATATTTTTAACCGATTGTAGGAGACAATTAGAAATATACCTTGAAAATGTGTAGCCGACTAATCTTAGCTTCGTACTATTCCTTGTCAAATTACGTATACTGCTTTCCTTCCCACTTACATATATTATATTATGTTCAGTTACATAATTAAATAAATCTGATTTTTAGATTATCAGTAAGATTATAATAAATACTAGATAGATAAATGGTTAATCTCTTCTAATACCGAAGAAAATTTTACAAACATGATAAATAGATAGATATATTCTCTAAACAGACGTGTAAAAATTATTACAACTATTGTAACCTTGAAATTCGTAGCCAATTAAATTTAAAGAAATAAATATCTAAGAATTGGTTCAAAGAAAGTAGACATTAATATCTACAAAGTACATTTATTGTGTTTGAAATTTCATTGGTTAAATATTAAATAATAAATAACCTGTAGCAGGCGTTTCGAACAAGTCGCAATACAATAGTACTAGATGAACACGATAGCATAATAAATACAACTCATCGACCCATTACAGAAAAGGTTGAATAAAAGTTATAATTCAATTAAAATTATGATTAAGCATTCCACTTGTATGAATAAAAATATTATACTATTTATATACTTGCCGACTCAATATAGATTTAATCAGTAGTAATGCATCTGACAATCTACAATTTGTAGAACCATTTTTTACACAAAGCTCTTAATTATTTATAAATTAAAAAAGCATTTATGGGAATAAGTATTCAAGCAGTATGTAAAAAAGAAGCAGAAGCGCGTTCATTTCAAAAGATTGAAGGAGATCATCGTTTTTGGGGTGAGAACAATACAGCGAGGACCCGAATATTGGTAGCTAGGGGTCAATGGGGAACAGTGCAAATTATCAAAATTGTCTCGCAAACTTTCAGATTTTTTCTCCGAAAAAGACCAGAGAAGGGCTTAGTTTGGCCTCACGCTTCGTCGTTGAAAAATGATTGGCAAATATATATATATATATATATATATATATATATATATATGGGAATCGTTAGCGTCGGTGATGTAAAGGAGGAATCACCGATTGATTCGTTAATCCCATCCAGGAGCGGCTGTGAACGAAGGCACGCTGAAACTTAAATGTTATTCACGCGAGCTGAAACAGGCACGCGAGCCTATTGCACCTGTATTGAAATCAATTTGCCAAATGGACGACAATGAGCGAGACTTCGTGGTGACGGCCACACCTTCGGTGACTCGCCCGAAAAATGAGAATGCGCGCGCAAGCGTAAGCGCAGTCCTGGCTCCTCTACTTGAGCCGACAACGAAAAACCTACGCTAAGACAGGACGGAAGAGCATTATTAAATGTGAGTTGTTAATAAAGCAATAGTGATTTTTTATCGAGGGTACAACGTACACGTTTCGAAAAGATTAGATAAAGTTTGTTCGGGTGGGCCTCGTTTTGCCTTCTTTTGACGTTGTTCAATACACAAAGACTCTTTTGAATTTCGTTTTGTAGTTTATTATTTTTTAACTATAGCCATTCAATTTTTTTCCTTCTATTTGTGCAATGTTGCAATTGTCTTACTTTTTTTAGATGGAAATCTAGGATTGAATGATCATCATTTGTTGTCTGTCATACAGCTCATACTTTATTAAATCTATAGATGTTCTTATTTTATTTTATTTTTTGCGATTAATATCTTCAACACTGAAATAGTTGATTGTTTTTATTTATTTACATTTACCTTATCAAAATTATATGGAATTTATCTCATGATATTCTTATTACATTTAATTCATCGTCGTTCATTTTTATGTGGTATACATGAGAGTAAAAAAAGTAGTGACAGAGAGCTACGATGCAATTATATAAAAAAATACAAATACACATTATCAAAATTATTAATCTTCAATTAGTTTATAGATTAATAAAAAAATTATAATTATATTTTTCAGGCCCGACCTGTAAATTACCATAGATAAAGTTAAAAATGTAGATTTTTTTTATTTTAATATAGCTTAGGCCAGTGTAACTAAATATAATTTATTTTCAAATGTTGATTTACAAACAAAATACAATTTTTTTAGTTTTAATAACATAATTATAAATCATCGGTGTATTAAATGATACACAACACAGTTTAACATATCTAAATCCATAATTCCAAAAGCATGTATCCTTGTACGCAATTAACTTTCATAGTAACTTACATAGTAGTAATTTCAAAATTTACACCAGTACTATGTTTTTGATATTAAAAGAGTAACGCAGAAATAAATTGGGGCATGTCCGGCACAGAAAAAATGATGAGGTCAACCTAGAGATGCTTGACACATTAACCATCACTGTAATTATTTATATAAACTGTTCAAGCAACATCACCAAGACCAGGCTCGATTTCGTAATATTCTCACGAATGAAGGATAGCGGTAGAAATAAAAAGAGAAGGAGAGAGAGTCGAGGATTGGTCTACCTACTCGTTTGGTCAGTACAAAAGTTTGCTCTACGCGGGTTGCCTTTTCTTCCGCCTCTGCTTCTCCTTCTTTTATTTTACAGTTCAAACTCAAGGACTAAGAATCGGGACGGCTGGGAAAGAAAGAATATATCTACAGTACCGGAAGCTCTTTAACTTAAAAGAGCCGAACTACGTATGTCATTGTATAATTTGTTGTGCAGCTATTTCTTCCTGGTCATTGTATTATCCACAAAGCCAAGAATATAAATACTAGCAATGCTTGGTGTATAGTGTATGATTGTCTCGGAAAAAGCTTTCAAAAAAAGGAAGCAATATAAAAAATTAATTTAATTCCTGATTGAAAAATAGATATAGAACAATTTAAAAAAAAAAATAAATCTGATAAAAATTATAATAAGTGAAGCAATAAGTGAAGTAATGAGTAAAGCAAAGTTTTTTTAAATAAAGTAAAATTAAATGTGATAAGAAATACTTCTGTACACTTACGCACAATAAATATATTTAACTTACAAATTATAAAATATGCAAAATTTTAATTTATGGCAAGACAATTTTATATTAACTTACGAAAATTTAAATTTCGTTTATTATTTATAATAATAATAATGTGAATAATTTTGTTTACAGTTATTTAAAAAAATTACCATCTTTTTAAGAAAATTTTTTTTAATTATATCTTTATTTTTATTAATAATAGGTTTTTGATTATAATAATATTTAAATAATAATTAGAACACTATAGTATAATATTTGAACATACAACTTACTTTATCTTTTAATTTAAGAACAGTGTTATCTCAAATTTTATTTCATCCTTATAAAATCCTTTATAAAGGTCGTCACATTAAAAAAAATGGTAAAATTCTTTCAATGAAATATAATATTAAAAAATTATAATATATTATAAATCACATTTTTTAATTCAGAAAGGAATTTTTTATTGTACTTTACCTGCCGTAGTGAAACTGCACCTTTGTTGGTGAATTTAATAAAAATACAAGAGTAACAAACTAAGAATCAAAAAATACATTATCATTTTTCAAGGAAATACAAAATAAGAAAAAAGAAATAAGCAGCAACATCGATCTTTGTTACAAGACACTATATGAAGATCGTTATTTATTTGAAAAAAAGTGGTTTACGAACAACATTTATGAAAATTATGACCGAAACTACTACAAAGGAGACAAAAGCTTCTTTAAGCTCTTCTATATTTTCTACAAGTATATTTACAAAGTGTGAAAATGAACCTCCCAATTATTGCACTTCATAATTTACAAGCCGTCCCCTGTTTCACGTAATTTAGAGTTTTCATTGTAGGATGATGGGAATTAGCTACGATACATTATGAAATAATACTAAAGACGACGAGTACTTAATAAATTTACTGTTGTATAATCGCTTATAAAGTTTTTTTTATTTAACCTTGTTTTAATTTAATCAAAGAATCATTCATTCAATTTTTAAAAAGATTATTCTGAAATGAAAACATAAATTTATAATTCTCTGTGAAAAAAATTGTATTGTAATTGATTTATATGTGTAAAGATATATGACTTATAAATAAACATTTAATATTGTTTAAGTTTATGAAATAATTACTATAAGCACAGCTTTATTTATATTTATAAATCATATTATATAATATACTTATTTCGTAAATCACACCTACATTAAAGTTTAAATTATCGTACATTATTGTTTGGCATAAATTGTGGAAATTTATAGTATCATAATGTGATATATCCTGCTGATATTTAGACATGCTACCTTTTTTAATGTAAAGCAATTAAATGTTAATGCCAAATATTCGATCAATTAAAACCGATACGTAAGCATCAGTTTAATTTCGATTTATATGCGTGGTTAGCAAATTATATTTCAGTCAAAGTTTATTGCTGTAGCCATTTTATTTTATATGCTTATTACCTTTTTATATAAATTACTTGCAGGTAAGAATGAATAAATCATTAACGATACGGATTTTAAATATTAAACTGTCTATGGAAAGTGATTTGCAAAATTTGAAAAGTATTAAGCAGTTACTCAACTAGAATATCAATTCAATTTGATTAAAAATAATAGTAAAGTATCTTTACAACAAAATGTGAGATACTTATAAGAAAAATACTTTTTAACTTTTAAAAATTAGAAAATCCGACATATATTTAAATCGTAAATGACTAATTGCTTTCAAACTATTTTAAAATATTTAATATTTTTTGTAACAAAATAGAATATCAGTCATTGTAAGCTATTTTCATAATAAAATAGTTTATCGAAATAATGCATTTTTTATCAATATTGATATACTTTATATTACAATAATTTTAATTGTAGTTCAGCTTTTTTTTAATACAATATTGAAATTGTCAATTGATTATCATATGAATTAATTAAGTTATTGGCAATAATAGTAGTTTGGTCATATTAAATTCACGGCGTAAGGTCAGAAGTTGAACGTTATTCAAGTTTGAGGAATGAAACTTTTTGAGTGCGAGAAATGAGCTTCCATTTTGTCGTATAATTTTTGCAGGACATAATTTATAAATTGCAAATCGTGGCGATAACGATTTAAACGTGCCTACGCACGCGGCGTGTAAATATAAATCGAAGAAGTTTCGCCAAAACGGGAACAAAACGAGTACCATGTCTCGGTGTTCGGAGTACGAAAAAAGTCGCGCAGTAGGTAATAATTACGGGTGGAATTGCCCGTTCGATTTCCGCGTCTCATCCACGCGAATCCACTCGCGAGCTCGGGAGATTTTGCAGCCAGTGCCCAAGTGCAATGGAGTCCGCGATTCGCGAGGACTCGCTAATGGGAACCGGTAACGCAACATGATTGCCAGTTTCACGGCGCATTACGCATTACATGGAAAAACACACGAGAACCGCAGGCTGACGCGCATGGCGTCGCGCCTGTCTTAGTGTTCATTGTTCCTCGTGGCTCAAGTGCACCTCGAACAATTGCGAGGGCACGTAAAAACGCCGGCTACCGTTCGCTGTTTCTTTCTTACGCTCCATCCTTCTATCGTTCTATCCATCTTTCTATCTATATCTCCTAGTACATTCTCTCCGTACATGCGTGTGTACACTTGGAGTGCGATTAGCGGGGTACCGTAAGCGACGTGGACGTTTTTAACTTGAGTGTGTGATTTTCTAGAGAGTGCCGTATTACAACCGCGCGCTATGTGGAGTATTTACGGAGCTCTTGCCTATGTGCGATGTCTCAGGCAACGTGAATGATACTTTTTTTACTAGTCGACAACTTCAAATGGCCAATCTATTGCTTACTCGATGGGAATTGCGCCTTTTAAATTCTTATGTGAATCTTTACTATTTGAACAATTGATTTTATACTTTCACCATATCTTATACGGAAACGTAATTTCATTTCCAGTATTAGAAGTCGATAAAAATTTTTTTTCATTACATTTCAGTTTTAATTAATAGATTACGTTACAATTATTTTTTTACGTTCACTATTTATGAAATATATTTAATATATTTTTACAATTTGATAAATTTATATTAAAAGATAAATTTTTTGCGCAACTCTTTAATAAAAATTTTAATTTTAATTTACCTATGCAGATATTCTACATGTAATAAAAAATAATTCAAGTGCTCATTAAAATATTTTATTGTTCAGAATTTATTATCATCAAGCATCACCACCAACTTCACTTTCCTCTTTACTTTTACTTACTGTATACATTTTTTAACACGCTACTGAACTTCTTTTCATGACTTTCGTATGATCTTCTAAATTTCTCTTAAGCATTGCGACAATCGAAATCCTCATATATTTGTGTTTCAAGGAACTTTTTATTTTAAATTTTTTTTATTTTTTGCCCGTCTTTTCATTTACCTGTTAATCCTGTTAAGTGTTTAAATCTATGGATGTGGGAACGACACAAACTTTTATCTTTCATCTCTATTATTTTATCTCCTTACTGTAAGATGGATTCGATGAAATTAGAAATCATATGCATGCTGTAACTCATTGTTTACTTATGTTTTAAATTTAAATGAAATGCTCCTAATCTCTTTTACATAGTGTCTTACTTTAGCCGATTATGTAGATTAAACGATTGCATCAGAATGATTATTTGTATATCTATTTAAGACTTTTAATTAATTAAGTTCCGAATCGATGTTATGGATATTCAAATTAAATGAAGTTAGTATAGAGTCGTGTTCTCGTCAGTTTTTTATTCATCCCGATTATCTAAAGTATTAGTAACCAAATTAGTGTGAGCCCTCGGATCAACCTACCTGTGAACTCCAACTAATCACTCTCACTTACGGCTTAACTAGTTCTTGCTTCAAATATATTTAGCTATATCTATGAAATATTTCGGGTCCTTTGAGTCAGATTATAGATAGAATATAAAATAAATAATATAAATACTGATAAAATAAATATAAAATAAAATATAATATAAATACATAGATTGTGTAGCTGACATTCTGTAGCGACCAGGCAATCAACATTATGCTTCGTGCATAATACCCATGCCTGCTGGCTTGTCTCCGTCTGTCGATACCGTAGAGGCAGCGACGAAGGTGAGGAGGGATTACTTAGTACGATGTCGTTTAATCGGTATATCATTAGTGTGAGGGTTATCACTGATGTTATTAACTTGTGTTGAATGTTAAAAGATGCGTGGCCAAAAAAATTATCCGAGTTACCTAGTTTTAAAAAAAGTTGCGAAACAGTCATAATTTTTTTTGTGAAATGAATGTATCTTCATGATCGCAAGGATGATTACTTATCAAAAAAATACGAGGGGAATACAACGGAAAACTCGAAATTCCCAAAGCATAGCCACAGATCAATGTATCTTAATAATTTCACATTGGTCATCTACAATACACACACTTGTGTCGATGAAGTACACATGAATTTTGAAATTTTAAATCGGTAGAATCGAATTTAATCAATGTAGTAATAAATAATGTATACGTCAAGATTTTCCGCCAATTTTACTTAATTTTGTATAATTATATAATATACAATAATAGAATAACTGGCAAGGCAAAAGTAAAATTAAAAGTAACCAGGAGGTCACTTATTTTGGTTTCGAATTGGAATTCGATACATTAATACTAATCCTTTGGTGTACTGTAAATTTATCTGTCGATCAGTATTAGTATTACAGGCTATTGATTAATGAGAATCTGTGAAAATATTATGATACCGATTTCTTAGTTGGCGTCGTTACATTTATCATTTTAAACTTTGGGTCATCTTTTTAACATATTTATTGTCATGTAACTTGCGTTTACGTTATAAAATTTAAATCAAGTAATTTAAATTTTATTGAAGTATTATTAGTAAGTAATTTAGATTTTTCACGTTCTATTTTGCAAGACTTTTAAAAATGTATACTATTTTTACATAATTTTTATTTAAAGAACCTCCAAATATACTTGAAGATCAAAAAAGTTATTTTAATAACATATCAGGAACCGGATTTAAACATAAATAATTTATTATCAACGCTAGCTTATCGAGAACATAATTTTAATAGGTCTCAATTAATTCTTAATAGCTGCAAAGGACTAAGGTGGTAATTAAGGTATCTAGAGTATAAAGTTAAATATTTTCGACTTTATGTATTTACTTCTTATATTATATTGTAACCAGAGCAAACTAGTTAACAATATATATATATATATATATATATATATATATATATATATATAGATTGAAATAATTAATTGACTATTCTACTTAACTGTATAATTATACTAAAAATAATATTTAACAAATTTTTCTCAATTATTATAATACTTCGAAAGATAGCAAACTTTTCGTGTGTAATTTTATTATGTATACGTTATAATTTGAAAATTTTTATGAACACATATGTTTTAATAAATATAAAAATGATTTGCGAATTTGTAGCTGTTTGTGAATCTGAATATTTTATTCTTCACGTTTCAAACTTAGTTAAAGATTCAAAAAAATATTATTAGTAAATTTTTAATTAGATAATATTATAAAAAATGTAGACATTTATTTTCTATTAACATTGAAATTTACGAATATCATTGAAATCTTAGTGCATTAAAATTTAATTGAAAAACCATGAGATTAAAACAAGCGCAATCTTTAAACTCTAACATATATTCTATTTCTGTACAATAAATCATTAAGTAGAAAGAGAAACAAATTTTTTATATAATCAAATGACCTTATAAATTGTCACGGCAATTTATTTCACACTAGGAAAGTACATTTCAGCAGTATGTGAGATCATACAGCGAATTACGCGAAAAAATACTTCAGAAAACGAGCTTTAGTCACGTTTCTGTAAAATATCCAACGAGGTGCCGAAATCCGTGCACTCAGCACAAAAAACTTGAGATATTAAAGTTAGCGAAGCTATTCGTAGTCTCAGTAGCAGTTTTTGCTGCTTCTGGTTTTTTCATTCTGGGCCTCATTACTTCATACTATTTCTTCGCTTTTAATTTTTCTTTTTCTGATTCCATCGCTTTGATCGTTTTTCCACCGCGTACTTGAGCCCAGAGAAGAAAACAGGCAGTGAAGGAAGTGGCGTCACCCGCCAAGGGAGGAAAAAGGACGATGAACAAGAGTAAAGTTGCCTGGGCTAGTGAAAATCTAGTATAAAGGAATTTTTCATTTTTCATTAAAGAAACGTCGCTCGGAACACATTATATACATGAAAGCATCCGAGACGAGCATCAAATAGAACTTCGTATTCTATGGAGTACTCAGTGGTGCGTATGTGTGTATATATATAGATAAATATGTATATATATGTGTGTGTGTGTGTGTGTGTGTGTGTGTGTGTGTGTGTGTGTGTGCGTGTGTGTGTGTGTACGGCATTTTTACGCAGCAATAGTGAGGCGCTAGTGTGTATGAGAAAACTTGAAATATTAAAGTCGACAAAGTTGCCAACCGACGTGTTTCGCATTCAACTTTGCAAGGGAATATTGCTTACCAAGGCAATATTGCTCTGACGAAATTCATTTTTCGTGTCCACCCCATTCTGCGCAAGTACCCTCTTTCCCACTGCTTTATGCCACCTTCATATACCGCAGGAACTGCAGTGAGATTGTGCTCATTATAAGGAAGCGTCTTATTGCTTCCTCCTTATCAGATTCCTTTGCTCAAAAGCATAGCTCATTGCAATT
Source organism: Kradibia gibbosae (assembly GCA_018907135.1). NCBI lineage: Eukaryota > Metazoa > Arthropoda > Insecta > Hymenoptera > Agaonidae > Kradibia > Kradibia gibbosae. The sequence continues at coordinate 15,329,930 of JACCHX010000001.1, read as the reverse complement.
AAATCCATAACAATCAAAATGGCTTCTCATATCTAGACAGATGTTCCAGAAGCCGCAGCACTAGTTCCAAGTTACCAACCCCATATATACTTACAAGTATTCGGACATGAGCGAATTCCTGAGTTTGTACACGCTTACGTATATGGATGCAGGTACTCGTTTGCGTGCATGGGCGTGTTAGCTTATAGTGCGTGCGCGCGATCCTACGCATAGGCATGTTTGCGTGTCCGTGAACGAACCGTTTACGTGAACGTTTGCAAGCGCATTTATGTGGTTACGTGTGCATAGGCGCGTAAATGCAGTGTGCGTGTGCATTTGGTACATAATTCACGAGCTCAGCCGCGTTGCGTTCGCGACCGACTCCATTGCTCAATAAAGCCATGATCGGGATCTCCGTCAGAACAACAGGCATGTAGTCATTCACAGTTATAGAACTGACCCAACGGCTTCGCCAGTGTAACCTTTTCAATGTGACTCTTTGCTGTTTACAGTGCCAATTTATATAAATGACGGGGAATATGTGAGCGCGATCAGCGCTGACAACGATATGCATAACTCTCGTGATGTTTTTATCGCAAATCAGGATGATGATTCTTCCTGGGCATACACGCAGTATACGTAAGAACTGGTTCTTCAACTTGATTGTGTAAGAAAAAATATGCGGTAGTTTGTACAGATATATTAAGAAAATAGCAGTTTGAATGATATCTCAACGTAAGCTTAGTTTTACTCCTAGAATTCTTTGAATTTTAGTTATGCAGACATAATTATGTATGGGAAGTTATATTATTCGATGTATTCCACGACAAACTTATATTCTGTAACAGGTTATAAACAAAATTAAGTTTAATAGAAATTTACCTAATACATTTTTTAATTGGATTCAAAACTTATTATTCAATTCAAAACTTATTAACTTAACCTTATCAAATGCAAATATTATGACGATTATTATTATTATAATCTCCTCATATTTTTATACATATTTTTTTTTATTTTAAAAGCTTAGTACTGTTATATATTATACTTTCATAATACTTTTTTGTTTTCGCTCATTCTGTATTTTGTTACTTTGACGTTTCATCATGGAATCCTACACGCAATTCTTTTATTGTTCATTTAGTTATTCATTCAGTCTAACTTAATATCATTTAATTATCGTGGTATTCGGTGTATAGTTTTTCTAACGTATGATTACGCGATTCTTTATACGCTCTATTATCTTTACTCTGCTTTGCTGTAAATATTTTGTAAGTAATTTACTTTCACATACTATAAATATTTATGTTTTATGGTCAGTTAAAAGATCTTTTATATCTGTAGATATTTACAAAAATAAATTATTTTTTAAAAATGTTTAATTGCATACAATTCTTTTGAATTTAAAATATATTTAGATTCACTTATGTATATATTTTTGTAAATAACTAAATTGCACCGTAGAAGTCAAATGTTTTATATTCCTAGAATATTATTACTACAAATGTAATATAGATTTTTATAGACACATATCTTTATTTATTGTTTAATCAACGCAAATCATTTATCTATCATTTATATGAGTTCGACAAAGAAATATTAAATATTGTAGCAAATGAATAACAGTAAGATTAATAATGAAACCATATAGTATTTTGTTGTTGCACATAAAAATGGTAAAGTATCAACGCTCACGAAGAAATATTTTTTAAATGATTATTTCCAGTGAAATATGTTCTGAAAAAATTATTGTGCTTAATGTTTATATTGCTTGACACGTAAGCTTAGATAAATACTAAGTACGATAAAGTAGTGCTATTAAAATTATTATGTCATTGATTGTTAGCGAAAATGTTACTTTAACACCTAATAACTACGAATAAAATGATTTTGTATTTCAATAGTATCTACGAAAATATCGAAACAAATAATGACATTAAAGACAGTATATAATACTGCATTATGTGGTCATAGATAATTTTTACTGCAAATTTGAATGAAATTAAGTATCGTTATGCTTATTGAATATAATTTTCTTATTATTACTCTCTCGTAAAGCTGTATAAACGTTTAAATTATACGAGTAAAATAAAAAGTTCAAGCTGTAATTGTGATTGCTTCAAAAGTTTGAACGAAGTACCTTTCACTTTGAAGGTTCATTTGTGAAGAATAATGTGTTTCTTTGTATATAACGTACTTTTTATTTTAACTTTAGTTAAACCAGTCAGAGATTGATATTGTTTCAAGACCTGAATGCCTTAAAGAAAATTGTTTTTCACATCATACCACATTACTAACACGAAAGGGAAAAATTACAGGCATTTTTATGAAGGTAGAATATCTGTACAAGATAATAAATCTGAAAAGTGATATAATATAACGCTATATTTTAATTAATTTTAGCATAAATTTGATAACAAAAAAATGTTGATTATATCGTTAATAGTAATGGTTATTCATAATGTATATGTTTATGATTAAAAATTAGGTTGCTGTCAAAAATACATTCGATCAAAGTTTCAAAAAGACTACATCTGTTCTTATGAAATACAAGAAAGAAACGAATTTATTATTTTATTTTGAAATTATACGTTTTAAAAAATAATAACATAATGTTTTGGAATATTGGACAAAAAAGGAATTCAAAAGAAAAAAAATAGAGTTAAGTAGAAGATTACAACGAAACAAAACACGGGAAAACATGCTGAGAACTTTTCAAGCTTAAGCTAACAATGGCTAATGAAAAGCTTAATCTTATACCGTCGATTTATAGGTTACATACTGGCAATGTGACATACGCGTAATGATAGAATTGTGGTTCATATGTGACCTGCATTTAATTATTTTACTATGCGGTTTGCGATATCTAATAGCTCAGTCTTTCTTCTCTATACAGATGTTTTATACATAAAATGCATTCAAGTGTAAGTGCGCACATGCATAGAGTATACGTTATCACAACTCTGTTTTGTCTTTTTCGCGACGAAGCTCAGCAGGTAAAACTCGTTATCAACTGGCTTTCCTGTACCAAAAACAAATTTCTAGTAAGTATATCATTATAGATATATTAAAATATTTAAGACAGTAGCCTTTGGAATTATAATTATTCACTAATCGCCTATTATCTGTACTAGAGTTTTATTATTAGTTATATTAGCTAATCATATTAAAATGAAAAAACATGAGGTTTAAATTGGTCATAATAAGATAAATAAATAAATTTGTCAATAAAATCATCAAATTAATATAAAACATATTATTAATAATAAAAAACTTTTCTCAAAAGCTTTTTACCTTGAAACGCTTAATGATTAATCCTAGTCAGGAATTAATCATAGAAGATTAGAAGAGAATAAAACTAGACAAAACCAATAATGTTTCAAATAATAATATACATATCACATGAAAAGGGACGTTACTGTTACAATAACATTTACTCGAAAAATTATATGTAACTAAAATTTATTTTTTAAATAAAAAAAAAAATATATAATTTTAAATTAATACCTGTTTTAATAATAGCTTCATTATGTTAAACGTTGCACGTAACAAGAAAAACATTTATTACGAGCAGAATTATAATAAAAATGAACCTTTAAAAATGTTAATAAATTTATAATTGCGAAAAATTAGAAGACATGCAAATGTACCTGTAGTCAGAAAATTTAATAACGTATCTTACTGTAATTAATTTACATGGGTATAGAATATAAACAACTTATTTACGAGTAACTCATGTAAAAGATTGAAAATTTAAAGCAAAAAAATTTATTTAAACAATTAGTATTTTACTTCTAAAATTTTCAGTATTAAAAATTGTTTTTTTTCACATCTATTACAGTATGTGTATTTCTCAATAAAAATCATTTTTTATTGAGAAAACTTAATTATAATAATTTAGTGCTAGTAATAATATAAAACAAATATTAAAATTACTAATGTAATATTACGAAATAAAAAAACCAATTCGCAGATCAGCGTATTAAAATTAATAAATTCCTAAATAAACATATATCTGTAGAACTCGATTACATTCGAAATAATTAAAAAATTACATTTATGGAAAGTCGTATAAGTATACGTACTATTTTTGTTACTGTTACTCATGGTTTCTATTGAAGGTACCATTATTGAGATTTATAAAATATTTTTACATTTAATGTTGTTGGACGTAAAACAATGTTTTAATTGTTTACAGTCTGGTTGTCAATTTTATAAAATTGAGTAGTATAGAAAAATCAACAAATGCTTCTAGAATTACTTTGAGAATTGATATGCTGCTTGCTGAGGATTAACACTACACCAAGCTTGCAGCATACTAGTTAATACATTGTAGGTAGTTATGCACGAGTGCAAGTCAAGACACGTGGTCATGCCTGCAATACAGAAACTACAGAGCCTCGAGCTTTGCTTTTGCCACATCAGTATATAGCCAGGAGGGATTATATTGATACATATTATTTGCCTTTAATATGGTCGATTTATTAATAGTAATTGATGTTTAGTGCACGCACGCCCTCGCGATAATCATTGCGATGCCTTGATTATACCGTAATTATTACTTGAATCCATTATTCTCTCGTATATTAGTTAAGTAGCGACATTTGGGCAACTATTAGACCACGTCGATCAAATATGTCGATTCTATGGGATTCGCGGATCCGATTATGGATTAGCCCTCCGTCGGAGAGCTGACCTTTTTTTGGAATTTCTAGGGAGGTAAGTCGTAAGAAATCGCCCCCCTCCGACTTAACTCATTTTCCTCCATGTTCTCCGCCCTTTTTTGCCTTTTCACTTTTTACAATAATCGTGATAAGTGCAGCGGAACACGCCTGCGCGAACTTGATTAATATAGCTTGAGCGATTGCCCGTACATAAATCTTCAAAAGACCGATTTCAATTCAGATTATTTTTGTTTTCAAAAGTTAATATAATAATGATGGCTGGGTTACGTGCAGACGTTATTGTATGTGCGCACGATAATCCGAGCGCACGTGCGTGCCGAAAATAAAATGTGTTAAGGCTATTCCGAGAAACGCGAAAACGTCTGCACTTTCGATTGTTTGGATTTCGGTGCATCCGTTCTCGCAAACTTTACGTTTCGCTCATAGCCATGCTCTGAACCTTATGAATAGTAAAAATAAAGGAAGAGATACCTCGGAGATTGAGACACGTATCTATCTGTTAGTGTGACCGAATGTAAGAAGTACCGAGATTTATATTCTCATTATTTATGACAAATGCAATTATGAAACCTTCTCCCTTGATTGATAAGTTTTTTTGTCTACTGAGCTTGACAATGAGAGCTGAAATAAAGCATTACGATGGAACGTGTGAAATGTAGTTATTGTAAAGGAATTGATCAGTGCTGGCAGACTACTGCAATTATTTCTAGCAGTTTATTATTTCCTATCGTTATTACATGTTTTTGTTGCAATGTTATTTTTTATTTTATGAGTTTATCAAGAATCGAAATTAATTTGATATGGTTTTTTATTGTTTCAAATCGAATGCGTAGTTTTTATTACCATCCAATTTATAAAAAATTAGCATTATTATCAAGATTATAAATTTGTTAAAGTGGATTGCATCAAAAACTTACAATTATTTATTATTGATGTATTTATTTAATCATAAAATAATATCCAAACTAATTTTAGACTATATTTAGTGTATTATATATTTAGATGGAATTTATGGTAAATTAATAAATTTATACAATTTCAAAGTTATATGAAAACTAATTGTAAATTTTAATTTTATATTAAAAACATTTAAGAGTCAGTTAAGAATTATGAAGTTAAAGCATATTTTGTCATTTATTCATGATACCTAAAAATAAATTATTATATCCGTAGCTAAATATTTTTATGAAACAAATTAAGAAATCATAAATTTAAAATTTTATTTATGTTACCTATTTTAAATTTTCAATAATAAAGCTAAAAATAAACGAAATAAAATAAAGGTTTTGTTACATATATATATATATATATATATATATATATATATATATATGTAGGAAATTTGAGTTCGGGGAGAAGAAGCACAGCAAACCTTAAACATTTTTCTGTACAACTGCTCTTATTACTGTTTGCTATGCATTAATTACAATTAAGTAGTTTTATGTTTTAACTTTTCTCACGTACCAAAAAATGTTATCTACCGAATAGAACAAAATATTAATTGCATATTTTGTATATGCATGTTCAGTACATATGTTAATTTATTACAGTTTAAGCAAATACTGTCATGTAATTTTGAGTAACGAAAGACATTTATTTAGGAATGGTTTTATGCTACTAAAAATAAATAAAAAAACTATAAATAATGTCTACCTACGTAGGAGGTGTTTTCTAAAAATGTGATTAAGTACTTGTTACGATAAAACTAGCTATGTAAGTCAACATATTATTTCATCCAATACTTTTTGGAAAATTGTATTTATGAGAAGTAGATGATGATATTCGGTTACTTATGTTAAGAAAAATTTTTTCTGTTAATAAAAAACTTTTTAAATATTTATAGCCTATTTTTATAACGTACTTTATTTAATATTTATTTTAATAATGTGAAGTAATAATATTGAACTATATTCATAATTGTATATCTGCCTAAAGGGTCAATATTTCGTAATTTATTTTTGAAAAAATAAAAAAATTTTAACTAAATCTTAAGATAATAATACTTAATCTAAAAAAAAATTATATCGCATGAAAATAAAATGTTTTTGACTACATTCTTATCCACCAACATTTTTTAAAAGTCGACTGAAATATCTACTTCAAGTTGGTGCAAATATGCACAACTTAAAAAAATTTTCGCTGGTTTTTATTCTTGTATAAGACTTTATTTCTCTGACTTGCCTTACAGAACACATCCTCGACAGACTTTGTATAAGAGAAAATAAAATTTGCGTAAGTCTTCGCGTACATATTTTAATCACTCAAGGAACTAATTTGTACTACGGTTTTGATATATGAAATATACTGCAGATAAATTATGTTAGGGAAAGACTTTTTCAACAAGATAACCATTACAATTATATGTCGAGTGTTTGAGGATTGCATTGGATGCAAGTAGACTGCAATCTGCTCTTGCCATCGCAAGAGATGCCTATTTAAATTAGTTTAAGCTATAGAAGGGGATTATCGTGCGACAGCGACTACCTTGACTCCTCGAGTCCTCCCTACGAACACCCGATCAGATCCATACAAATGTAATCACAACGGTTAAACGAGGCATAATGATGGCCCGGTCCCGGACCAGGAGACTGCGGCTAGGGAAGTAGTTGTGGAGCAATGGAAAAGGGAGCTGCGGGGGGGGGCAGGGAAAGAGAAGGCTAATGGGGAGGAGGTGGACTACAGGGTGGCAGAAGCGAAGAAAACGAACGAGGCCGAGATAAGACTGGCGATGCGTCCTGAATGGGACACGGTATTTTTGAGGGATCGGAGCCAGTTAAAGCGTCATTCCTGATCCCATCAGATACCATATTAAAGTCGGCTCGATCACGATGCGCAACGTGGCGCCAACCTAGCCGCGGCTGGACTGAGACGGTGGTACCATGGGTCACAGACTAAATTATACCCTGGCGTACATAATACCCGGGTGAGGATATGATAGCAGGTCAAGTATGAGTGCCAGCGTTCTAGGATCACCTACCTGCGTCACTTTAATTCGCTCTTTGTCATACGCCGTGATCTTGTGCTGGATCTATGTCTTAACTACGGATATACATAATACTTTCTAGTCCATGGGCAAAATAATTCTTGGGGGGTCACTCTCGGCGAGGAGCTCATTTTTCTGATTCTTGTTTTATCGGAAAGCATCGGTCATTAAGTTCGCATTACGCTCGAACCGTTCTTCATTTTCATCGCTCAAAACATTGAATGATATGCAAGCAGTTGAGAATCGTGCATTTCTTTTTCGAGATTGCCCACTTGTGCTTTAAAATATAATGACGGTAAAATTATAGACGAGCGCTAATGTAATACGTGTAATCTACGGGATGAAAATCCTAGTTTCCTACTTTTTGACATTAACTATACTGCTTAATAATGGTGACCAAAGTAACCTAATTCTGCATTAATAAATGATAATACATTCACCTGTCAACAATTATGTCAGATTTATCGAAGAAACGAAAATAAAGTGATGAAATTTTTCACATAACATTTTAATTTTATGCTATTGTAGGTACGCGTATATTGAATATTTTCATAAAAAAAATTTTTTAATATCATTTTGCATCTCAAAATGCATTTTTTATAAGAAATTCAAAATTAATTTAATAAATTGTAATATTCTTAGAAAGCTATGCTCAATAATATTTTAAATGAAAAATGATATTGTTGACGTTGATAATTGAAAACTTAGATACAGTAGTAGATGTCGGCTTTAATAATATAATTTACAACCTTATATAAAAAAATTTCAAAAGATAATTAATTTCAGATAATTTTAGTTTATTATGCTTACGATCCCTAATTATTTGTATTAAAAAAGATTTTTCAAAATTTCCAACTAAAGAGTTAAAGTTTTTCATTTCGTAGATAAAATAATATAAATAATTTTCAATGTACTTTTGCATAATTTATTCCTACTCATTTATGAAGTTTTTTAATATATATTACTAAAAAAGCAAAGCAAAATTTTAATATAATCTTTATAAAATACATACAGTTCTCTGTATAGCGTAAATTCTTTGGATTTATAATTTATACATCATATTTCTTGTGTTTCATGAATATAATACTGCAGTAGGTTTCAAAACGAAAAAATAGTCTGCTCTTTTTACGTAGCCTCGCGAAAAATCTCAAAGTGCTTTTCACGTTATAAATTTAATCAGTTGGAGAATTTTGCCTCGATTATCGGAGGTTACGGTAAGTTAAAATGCGTGTAGTCATTGTTCATGCAGCCGTCAAATAAAATTTCGGTGCTGAGTACCCCTTGACACGTGCTCGATTCCTACCGATGAGCCTAGGGTGAAAGACCTCCAAGCATTTAGCCTCAATTACTATTAATTTAGAAGGGAAAAGAGGCTGAGGATCAACGTATGCAGATAAGTATACGCACAGTATGTAATTCAAAGAACGGTGAGGCCCGAATACAGTGGCGCGCAAAAGCAATGTCCGGTGGAGGCGAGCCCCTAATTATGAAGCTTTTGTGCTATTTAGATTGTGACACGAAATTCAGGAAGCGTTTTCACGGGAATCATTCAGCGTATCTTGCAGCCCGATGTTTTGCCGGGCATTGACACGCGCGCTACTTGCCCTCGGCCAAGCCGCCGTAACGAGTATATGCGCACGGCCTCGCTCCTGTTCCTTTTTATGTCTTTCTCCCCAACCGCTTCTTTCTCACTTCCGACCCTATCTCTCTCTCTCTCTCTCTCTCTCTCTATCTATCTCGTTCTTTCAACCTTGCGTGGCATACACTAGACAGCCTTTTCTCTATGTTGCTATGAGAAAACACGAGCACTACAGTTGTGCTTCCTTTCTGCTCTCCCAATTCTCTTGAATTTGGATTATTGTGCTCCGAGGTCGAACTGAGATCGAGGTCGAATTATTTGATTTTTTGTTCATTAAGTCCAACCTTTTAATGTAACAACAAATAATTTTTCTATTATTTTGTTAAACCAAAATGATGTAATTTTTTAAGCTGTAATAAATGCTTGATGACTGAAGGAAAATCGATTAAAAGTTTTACTAAAAATCAATGCGGAATTGGTATTGCTGAAAAATTTTTCGGATTTCTGTTATAATTTAATAGTCAAATAGTATTTATATAACCTCGAAAACTTTAAGCCTTAATTTAAGCAAATGTTTATGTAAATAATTCAAAGAAGTCGAATAGGTTCAGATACCTCATATATACATCGACAATATTAAAATACCATGTTCTTGACACTAAAGTAAATCTGCTGTTATTATTAAATAATTTGAAACTTAACGTGGTGTTATAACTCGCCTATATACAAATCTAAGCACTACGTAAATATGTAATTTGCATTCTTCTGTAATTCATTTTCCCGGTACCAAATTCATATTATTTTCTATCAGAGACTCGTAGTACTGAAAGGTGCTCATTTTTGATACTTTTAATAAAGTATCATTAAGCAATGCGACATGTATATTTCACTTTGTATAGTATAAAAAGAACAGGAATTGCTGACTCAAGTAGCGTCAAGTAATCAGTTTTACATTGGATGAAATATCGCTGTGAAGCGGTTAATCACCGAAATCGCCGATACATAAAAACACCTCAGCATTAATTTCGCTACTTGATAATTTTCCTCTTCTTATTACAGAGCTCCGGATACGGAATTGTATTTACGATTGTCTCGCACGCGCGAAGGAGAAGCGCCGTATTATGGTAAGTTGTACATTACAATTGACATCGATAATTCATCCTCGTGGTCAGTGATGATTTCTTCCGCTGCTACGGCAAAAAGAACAGATAAGAGATAAAGAATGATACGATGTTTGTGTGTGTAGCAAGAAGGGATAAACGAAACATGCTCGTATGAATCATTAGGCATTTTCAAGTATTATACATTTAATTTAGGGTCTTTACGTAATTCTCTTATTTCGTTCTTTTTTTTCAGCACATCTTCCACGCGCAAGAGAAACTACTGTTCAACGTTTTATGTACATTTACATTTGTGTGAAGGTATCGCATAACATTGTCAGGTCAAGAATTTACAAAGCCTCAACTTAATAGAGTTCCAATATTAACTGTGCATACAAATTTTTTTAACCCATTTTCTGAAAAAAATATACTTTCAAACAGCGCTTAGAATTTCAATTCTTTTAGTAAATAATATTAAATCAATCATTATTTAACTGCATTCCTTAAGGAATAGGCATATACAATAAATCATCGGAATATAATAAAACAGTGAAAAAGTGAATTTTATAAAAAAAAACTTCTTCGAACAGTTGTGTAGATGTAAGAATCTGGGAAGCTTAAACTCGGTACAATTTCCAACTTTTTGCTGGCATTGTAGATTGCACGCAAGCTAAGTTTTCGTCACCATCCTACATATGACACGCAATGTTGAGCACAGAGGCCCACTCATTTTTACTTCTCTGCTTTATACATTGACGGTTTGCTGAAGGTGAATACGGACGAAAAATTGCGGGAAGCGGTGAGCACGCGCATAGCGAACTTAAAATGCTCTTTTCTTCCAAACAATCATTATATCGACGAGACCATTTATCGCTCGCTTTTAACTTTTAACAGACGGATCATTACAATTGCCCTCGCCCGCGTACGCGCGGAGGCATATTTCACTTTCTTACGGTCACGCATTCGTTTTGTTTTGTCCTTTTGTATGACTGAATATATATATATATATACACACACTCAACATATATATACATACACACAAATACATACATATATTTGAACTGATGATCCGCGTTTACTCCAATGTTACTTTAACTACTGCAGAAGATGATGATCCAAAGGGGGACGGAGATGGCCACCTTTTTAGGTATCCGTAAGACCCTTTTGAATGCAGGAATTCCTTTTTAAGTGATTTGGTCATTGTTTTTTGACTTTTATTGTCGATTATATGCTTTACTGATTGATTTTAAATAGCTTTAAGGAAGCAGCGATGAGGTCTACTGCAGTAAGAAAAATTATATCTTGTCAAAAAGAAATCAACTTCAATCGTAAATAATTTTAAGAGCTAATACAAGAAGTGGGAAGTTTTATTCGAATAATAGTTATATTCGAGATGTAGTTCTTTTATATAATTCTATTATTTATATTATTATATTATTCTATTATTCTATTATTCTATTATTTAAACATAACTACTAAGACTGTATCCTTACTTTTTATAAAATATTTAAATTTGATATTTGAAATTTTTCTTAAAATAACCCCATAATTATTAAATTTACTGATAATCATGGGGTTCTCTTTTATATACTGTTTCTCCAGTTTGCATTATTTTCAGTAAAATCATAGATAAGAGTTTTTTACGAATAAAAAATTATTAGAGTGAATTAGTGTATTAAAAAAAAAATTTAATACCATTATTATATTTCGAAGTATTATGCTCATGAAATAAAAATAGAGATTTCAACAATAATATAGTAATAAAAAGGAATTTTTCTGATATACGATTAAAATACTTTTAGCTTATGATATATTTATACCACAAAAAATAATTTTTCTAACGGTAGTATTACTAATTTTTATCATTCTAGTGCACTAAAATAATAACGCTAAAATTATATAATTTATAAAATAAGTAATTTTATGAAATAAATAAATTTATTCATTTTTCATAATAAAATTAATAACAAAAACTAACATTTGATACTCATAATGAATATTATTAAGTAAAAGTTAAATATAATTTCACCTCCCGTTTTGGTAAAGGTAATAATAGAAAGATAAATTATTATTACAAGAATTACTTAGCCAAAATAAAATTAATCGTATTATCATTTATTTTTTGTTCCAATAGACATAGAGCTATATTAAAATTTAACGTTACAATATTGAAACGATGAGCGAGACGTCCATATTATAGAAATATTGTATGTGTAAATTAAATGTAAATTATTTAAAAATATATAAGTTTTTTCACAGTAATATGGAAATAAATAACTTTCTTTAGTTTCATTAGTCTACATTTAAAAGCTAGTTGCAGTTTCTTTTATTTAAGTATTATTTAAATTTGTTTATTTAGTTTTAAAATAAAAACCCATCAGTACGTATAATTGATATAGTCTTATTTAAAATTATGAAATTGACTCTTTTCATTATCCTTAGAATAATTTTTATACGTTTTTAAATGTATCGTGATTATATGGAATATTAAATAAATTTTAACAATCATTTTTCAATGAAAATAAAGAGTTTCAGTTTTTTATTATTATTTATTTATTGAATAAATTTGTCATTTTTTAACTCTAAAAAAAATATATAAGTAAAAACTTCCTATTTTTTTAACCAACATTTTAAATAAGTGTAATATTTTTTAATAAAAATATTTATTTTATCTATTATACTACAGAAATATTCTTTATTCTTTTATTAAAAAAGCTACAAATGGATTCAATAAAAGTAGTTTTTAATTAAAAAAATTTGCCTTTATCCTATAGAGTGATAAATTCAAAATATACCATTTATTAAAATTTAATATTGGGTATTCTTAATACGAAAATACAGTTGGCTCTTACAATATTTCTTAGTATACGTAATTTTCATTTTAATGATTGAGAATACTTTAAACTGAGTAAATAGAATAAATAATCTTATGATTCATAAAAAAGTTCTTATCTCAGTTAATATAATATTTGAATTTCAATTAGAAATAAAGAAGAATTTGTTATAACTGCGAATTTAATTAATATTATAAACTAAATTTGATTTTAGAAATTTATTATTTGTTCTGATGAAGTGACTATTTTATTATATTTCTATGTATTTTTAAATTATAAAGGCAAATAAGAATTTCAGCTACACAATATTCAAACAAAATATTATATATATAAACAATATCTGAAGTATACATATAAGCAATATTTGAAAATACATTCTGCTTAAACTCTTAGCACATGCTATCATTGCCAAAAATTATACTTCGTCAAATTCTACTAAGTTAATTGTAATATGAAGAGAGTTGATTATACAAGGGAGCTTCCACTTCATGAAATGCTGACCTCTAAAGCAGACGTGGCCTAGTGGTCCTCATCGTAGGTGCAGCAATCGTGAGGATCTCAGTCAAGTCGGAAATTTTCGTTTAGGCTTGTCCCGATTAAGGATCCGAGAATCTCGCTGAGATGTGGCGATTTTCGGTGCTGACCAGACTTAGGACGGGGAGGCTCGAAACAAGAGTCAGAGGTGCGGAAACTGGAAGCGGGAGGTAGGTGTCAGGTGACCGATAATTCGCAATTGGTCCAAGTTCCGGGAGTAGGGACACAATGGCGCGGATGAGGATCGAGAAGCGACCCGCACATCTCGGCTCATAGCTATTCTCACGCGCGCTCGGCAAAAGGTTGGCGAAGAGAAGAGTCTGCGGCCTGGTAACTATGCAGCTCTCCGGCGTGCGCCCGTCCCTCAACCCGTCCCGCCGGACTCCGACCAACTCGACCGAGCGACCGTCCCCCGAGAGTCTCGGCTAATGAACACAAAACATGTCAACAGCCGTGGGAAGCTGGCGGAGTTGGGCGCGCGCGGCTTTTGCAGGAGCCTGCGATGACGCTTTATCGAGAGAATACCGCTGGGGTTTAAGCTCGCATGCAAGGAACGCGCGACAACGGTGAAATTCTCCGGGTGCGCTGCGGCTCCCTGATTCTTTCTTTCGCGGGCACTCCGGTGTTCGCTTAAAGGTCGGGTCGGCACGTGTATTACGAATCGCAACCCGGGACTTTCGTTTCACTAGGGCTTACTTGCTCTGGCGTTCGCACTTTTTTCGCGCTCTTAATGCCCTGGTATCTTTCATTATTGGATTATGATAACGTACAGTATAGGAAATGGCATTGGGATATATCCTTTATTCCTGCCTCGGTGCACGTCATTTTTGGACAGAGATTTTTTTACAATGGAAAATGCACGTCGCTAATTTATCGTCAATTGTCAAGTATCAATGAAATTCAAGCGACCGCCCTAAGCGAAGGCTCCCTTTCCAAAATCACTGACCCTTTACGAATGAAGTATTTATATTTATAGAATTAACTACAAAACTATACTAATATTTTCATAAATTTGACTAAATTTATGGAAAAATTTTACACGAATTTTCGGTTCAAATTTTAATTTTATTATTATGATTTATAATTATTTAAATATATAAATATTCGTCGATAACAAAATATAAATTCATGATTATGTATTCGAGTTCGAATGAAAGAACAATAGCAATAGGACATAAATTTTCTAACGATAGTCGTGATTAACAATCGTAGAAAATTATGTTGAGCTATTGTGCTCGTTGATTAGTTATCACTAAAAATTGTTTATTAAAAGCAAATATAATATTTTAATAATTATTATAGCTCGCCAATGAGCTAGATTAGGTAATTAAAACATTCTGTTAAAGGCTGACATTTTTTTAATTTCAGAAGGCTTGTTAGTGTGTAAAATTTACTCGTATCAAGTCAAGGAAATATTTCATCTAAATACAGCTGCAGAGTCTGCTTTATTTCATATTAGGTCGATGGAGCACTTATCACTCCAACAAAGCAGTTGCACGAATGTTCCACCTCGTCAATGTAATTTGAAATTTTCCCTCGACTACGTTTTAAAATGTTTACAAACAATATGAGTCCATGAGAATTAGCCGTCATGGAGAATAGAAAAAAGTAGAGCGTGTTATTTTTTCGCCTAGCAAACGTCATAATGGACTTCCTTCGCATTTTCTTGAAATATCCATGTCAAATTTAAATGGACATATAGTGAAAGGGACACAGGCAATCCAAGCAGCCACCACAAAAGCCGTAAGCTATTTATCTGTGGCAAGCGAATTGATGCCTAAAGGCGCACTTTTACGAACGATGCGCGCGCTCGAACAAAGGGTGGAATTACATAGCGACTTTATGTTCTTACAAAAGTTTATGTCTCCATAAAGGCACGACGATAAGCCCGCATGCACTAAAATTTTAGATGCAATGCGCGCGCGCGCGCGCGTGCGCATGAGAACGCCCGAGAGTCACCGTCGGAAAAAATAAAGAGAAAGCTGAAAAGTGCGCGTTTTCACAGTCAAAATTATCCTGTTGTTTTTATTTTCTCGGCTTTCATTTTTAACGATATTCGAGGAATTGATGGCTTATCACAGGCTTTTCGAATAATGCCGTTGCGAGTAGGCCATTACATTTGCGCAGAAAATTCACAATCTTCGAGAGACACTCTACCAAAAATTTTAGCGTAATTGATCGAAGCGCGGTTGCTGAATTTTCTTTCACTCTAGTGAGCCATCGACGCGGAGAATTAAAGTGAAGTCGAACAATAACTACGTAGCTGCAGAAAATTAATTTACCCCTTCACCCTAGACGCCGCCTTATCACTCGTAATATTTGTGCTGCTTTCTCAGCGATGATAGGAGTTCGGTACTAAAACAATCAGGCCTTAGCCAACTTTCCCCACTTTTCCGCCTATCACGATTTACCGATTATTAATTACATTAGGCAAACATCTTTATTAAGTTAACGAGGTAAATCCATGTTAGAATGATTTAAAAACATAAATCCCGGTAATAATCGGAGCTCCGAGAACGGCAGGTTGTGTATTTGTTTGACTTAAATCTTCCAGCGATATCACGAGCCGGTCGAGATTGAGTCGAGCGGTAATCGCGTCATAAATTTACCGTCGCAAATAACAGCCTTGGGTTGACGGCCGCATCGTAGGCTGTTTACAAAAATACGAAAATCGACGCCTCATTACTCCTTTCCTTGGGAAGCGCGCGGATTCGAAAGCTGGTACATTCGGCCATCGGCCCGCGATCGCGAAAAAGCTTTAGAGGTGTCGTTAATTTTTCAACCGTGCGTCGATCTATTCAGGAGTTCTGTTGAATTGTCGCCACCTCTGAGAGACGCCGCTTGCGCTCGAGACACGAATTGCAACAGACACAACGTCGACGGCGAGCGAACGACCGGCATTTCCACGTGTTGCAATGAAGTCGGATTCGATGCAGCAACTCACTCCGCCCACCGTAATCTATACCGATCAAATCGTATCCTCGCGCTCCTTGTCTCCTATACGGTCCAGGGGCTGTTTCGTTTTCCCGTGGTCCATCACTTTCTTTCTTCCTTTCCTGGTCAATGATTTATTTTGCCTTCCAAGGGGGTAGAGAATGAGCCTTAGTCTTGGCAATTACATCCCCAATGGCGATGACCTCCTGGCCTACGACGCTTACTAAATCCACTCGAGCTATGCGTTATTAAGCAATGCGTGTCGAAAAATGAGGAACACGCTCCTCTCCTAATGACTCTTAAAGGGAGCTTACCCGATCTTTCTGGAGACACCAGGAGAAAGGAAGTTGTTTCTTGTACGAAAGTACCTCGGATTGGACAATGTAGTCACTCTGCGCTAAAGACAATGTTGCTTCGTTTTTAGCAACGCAGTGTAATTTAATGTTCGGAGTCAATGATCTCTTTTAGAAAACAGTTGTTCCCGCTTTTTTAAAAATCCAGTTCTTACATGCCTTTGCAGTAATGATTAATAAATGAAACTCCGGCACTGACTGGATTGAAATTATTTGCTTCTCACTTAATGAAAATTGATATTTACGGTCAAGAAATTTAACAATAGGCTATCCAAGCATGTCCTATCCTTGCTGTTATTTTTATCTTACATGCACTTATGCACCACTAGTTGAAATTAATGTAATTTATCATTTCATCGGATAATTACAACGTAATGTGGCAATGTCATTGCTTATGGCTTAACAGCTATTTACATACGTATTAAGTATTAAGTATTTTTAGAAATAAGTTCCACTCGATCAGTGAAGGAATGCAACGTAACCAGACGGGGAAAGAGAGTTTAAATCTAAAATCTGATAAAAAAGTCTGCTATTTAAAAAGAGAATTACAGTTTATCCATTTTGTCTATACGTCAGAATATTTTGTTCTGGTTTTAAATGAAATCATTGTCCAGAGTAAAGGCTTGTCTCTAATCAAGTTTAACGTTTCTGCTCGCTAAAACATTTAATACGAATAATGTGATCAAATGTTATGTTCATTGCAATGTAGTTACTATGAAAAATTATTAGTTTCTGAATTGCATAACCATAAGAAATATTATTATTGAACGTGATTTGTTTAGAAATGAACAAACTCCCAGGGTACGAGAATTAAAATATATCGAGCACTTTCAAACTGGGATCTCGCATTTTCCCATGTGTGTTAATATTCACACACTTGCAGTAATAATTTTATAATGACAAATTAATTGAAGATAATTAAGCATTTCTTTATAGCTTTAACTGCGTAGATGTCAGTTAGAGATAAGCGTGAGTAAATAGATTTATTAATTATCTGTAGATAATCATAGTAAAGAACCTAAGCTGATGGGCAAATTCTAATAGCTCAGGAATTTTAGTTGCAATTAATTAGCTATCCCCAGCACTCCTAGATAAGGGTTGCGCATGTATAGCAACTCTGTTGATCCCGACGATTTCGAGAAAATAAGACATCAATGCCCTTTATTCCGCCTTAATCGACGTTATTACACCGGACGCATGAAATGTGATTCACTCGCGCAAACACGCATCACTTGCTCGACATTTTTTCCCGTCATTTCCTGGAAACGAAATTCTTTCAGAGTTTCTTCGACGAATCTTTTGCAATCTTGGTGCATCGCGATATACCCCCAGTTCGTATAGACCTATTACGACTCCTTTCCAGCCTCGATCCCGCCCCCTCAGCCAACCTTGCCAACTCTTCCTCCTCCGCCCCGCAACTCATGGCAACCCCACCGCTGCCGTGCCGATCGCCATTGTATCGATTGTACATGCGGGACCGATGTACAAGACCGCGACTGTAAAACACTCTGCGAGACAGACAGCGCACTTTTTCGTCCTATAATGCACTCCTCGCTCTCTCACTCCTACGGCCTACGTGCTGCACACATCCATCTAAGGTTCGCGCGGACTTACACACCCACACACACTCTACAGACACACGAGCGCACGCTCACACTGATCCTAGCGATCCGGTTTAGAAAACCGATCCTCTCTAGAACGGCGAGTGCGCGGCTCTTATTTTCGCAATACCGGATGATCTCGATATAATACAGCACAAACCAGAAAGATGGATGTAAAGAGAAAGAGAGAGAGAGAGAGAGAGAGAGAGAGAGAGAGAGACATGCGAGCGTAGATAATTTTGAAAGAGACATTGATCGATTGTTCTTTACTATAGCCGAATAATGCAGGAAATTAAATTTCTTCTCTTGGTTGGTTGGATAGGCTCTTTCAATTCGGAGAGAGATTCGAGAAAATTTGAGGAATATAGTAGAAAGCGAGTGAGCGAAAGATAACTACGAACAAGAGGAAAAGAGGAGACCAGAAAGGAAAAAATATTGAGAGGAGGAGGGAGAGAGAGAGTGCGCGCGTGAGAGAGGGTGATAAAGACGGAGAAAGAGGAGCAAGAGCCAATCTGATATTTTTCTGAGAAACGTCATTAGGCCGCGGGAGGCCAGCGAGTGCGCGGGGGTAACGTCATTCCCCTTAATGGCGAAGAAATCGAATTTCATGGAATTTCCAGGCACCATTATACCAAGGCTAATAAAGATTCCGTTGATGCGCCATGACGCACTACACCGATGATAAATACGACTATCATAAAACTCGGTTGTGCAGGACCTCATCATCGCATTAGACGCCTTTATAAAAGTATATCTCGCAACACTTGAAGATATTGCGTTGCATTCATCGCTACATATACCTAACCGCTAATTAAACGATCGATAAAACTTATATTTGTGTAATTTTCGACGTAGTTTTCGCTCAAATGGTATTTATGATTATTGTGTTGGTAAAAAAATCTACTAAAATGAATGAAACGCATTATTGTGGAAACAATAAGTGTCCTAACTGACGATTCGCTTCTTTGCAGCTGTTTACAGAAGCATTTTTCATGCTGTTATATTCATTTATTTATTCAAAGTCATATGATTACATCGTTAAATGCTAGTCCCGTTTATTTTATTTTCTTTCATTTATTCTACAGGTAGACTTGTATCAACAACACTGCCATCTATTTAAAGATGCACGAGTACTGTTAAGTTGATCGGCACTTTGTGATCTGCAAAACTGTGTTAGATAAAAAATCTGTTTTTTAGTACACTTATCGGAAATATGTCCATAATTTGAAGATAACTTGAAGTATCTACACATTTTATCAAAAATCTTCAATCCCTTTTCTTACAGTATTACATTTCATTGCATAATATTGCGGAATTATAAAATTTTCCTTGTGTCTAATATGTATTGATAATTTGACAATAAATACTTTACGAAGCTCTGTCATAATGAATACATACGGCTGCTTGATTTTCCTCTAACATTTCGAAGGTTATGTACAACGCGAGGTTGCGCTCGAGGTTAAGTCTACGAACGATAATATCAGAAATGAGTTACGACGTGGATTTTCTTTTTGACGTTAGATTTGCTGAACTTATAATATGTAAAATATTGTAAGTTTGTAATACTGAAAAAAATCCTAAAATTATTATGCATATAATTTTAATGAATGAAGGTCATAATAATTTATTCGTGCACCAATAAATTTTTTGTGCAGCAATTGCATGAAGTCGACACATTAAATCTGTTGGTTAAACAATGCGGCACTTATGGTACTATAGCCGTAATATACAAAAGGCATTTTACGTCGCGGAAAAAAACCTAGAGGAAATTATTGAATACATATTTCTTGTGGAGAATCGAGGAGGTAAAAACGCATGCAATAGCGTAGCTCTGGTTTGCATTACACTTGCAACGCTAGAAAGCGTGTATCGAGTAACCTCAACATCCTTTTTTCTTCAGGTGTATTAATCAGTTGAAATCCGTTAAGCTACCGAGGTTTATCTTTCATGCACCGGCGAGCAAAGTGTATCTCGCGCGTGCGGTGAGTTACTCATTCAAGGCTTTTTATTTCTCTCTCTTTCTCTCTCTCTCCCTCCCCCCTCTCTCTCTCTTACTCTCTCTTTCTTTCTTGTGTTCTTGGCTTATTCGCACCCGTTCTTCGGCATACGCAGAGCGAGGAGCTATCGGGTAAAGTACTAGCCGATGCAAGTCGCCGCAGCAGCAAGTCTATTTCTAGTCCCGGTAAGGTCAGCCCGATCGGCAACGTCGATAAGAAGGCCCTTATTAGGAGAAGACTACAAATGTACGACATATGTATACTTCTTCTCCCTCTGACTCGATCTGCTCTTAATCTCTATATCGCCATTCCTCTCTCCCTCCCTCCCTCCCTCCCTCCCTCTCTCTCTCTCTCTCTCTCTCTCTCTCTCTCTCTCTCTCTCTCTCTCTCTCTCTCTCTCTCTCTCTATCGGGCGCACACACATGCACAAGTACTTTAAAGCTTTTTGCGCGCACTTCTTTAATCTCTTTGTTTACTCAGGCTGTTAATGACGACTGATTCCTGTTTCATGTTAAATATATATATGCACATAAAGGATGTATTTAATAAAATTAATTTATTTAACATAGAATGAATGTGATTCGTCGTAAACGATAAGTATGCTATGTAAAGCAAGATATTGTTACAAGGTTTCATAACTTACAGTATTCTAAGAACAGTATTCTATCTTTAAACTTCGACGGATAATTTCTTGCATGGTGTGAAATTTCTGCTTAGAGCAATAATGTTTATTTTCGAAAATAATTTTCGACCGAAGGTAAGATTCCAATAATTTGTTTCTGTTTTCAATTTTCTAAGGAGTATGTAGAATCAAACTCCAACGTTTAAATAAAACTTCGCTTATTTTCTATTACAAAATCTACCTTAGAGTATAAATGATTTCGTGATTTATCTACATTTATGGATGATTTAAAATAATGAGTTATAATAATCTATGTATGTAGATTTTCAAACACTTTAAAAATTACTGCAACTAATACATGTAATAATTAAGTTTCCTTTTTCAAACGATTTGTTTTAAATTTTTGACACGAAAACTTGCGATACCAAGACATTTTTTTCGTATACTTATCGAAGTACTTGTCTCTAATCCAAAAACATAATCATCGTTTAATGTCAAACTGGTACTCCGATAACGAAATCCTATAAATAAATTGTATGCGATCGTTTAAAAAACTAAGAACGCTCATCGACAATAAGTCGACGAATGTCTAGGTAGGCAAGTGTAATACAATTGCTGTTATGAATGCCAGAAACGCTAGAGATGGAAGATTACGAAAAAACTAACCACCGCTAAAGCAAAGCCGATCGAATAATTCGGTTCCAGTTCGCATTCCGGCCACTTGCCGGACGTGTGCAAGCTTGCGCAGAGACAAAGTGATAGAAGCATTGTCGTCTGAAAATTCCAGGCTGGGATCATGGGAGCGGCTCACGCGAATTCCACGAGGCATTCGGTTGAGCCAAGTGGCCATTCCTTGCGGCTCTCCACGGCGAACGTGACGCGATGACATCACGAGTCACTTGGCACTTGACCTCCCCGCCTACTTTCCATAATATTGCCAACTATGATGGGTGGAATTTCATTAGGTTCTTTCTTAATTCTGGCTGCGGACATCGCGCGCTATTCTTGAGCGTGAAAAACTATGGCAAAAAACGATTATTACTGATAATGGCTATCCAATCTAAATATATCGTTATGTCCATGTTAACGTCTGCTATTTCAGCTATTCCCCGAAGCTGAATAAATTATTACGAGCTTGTATTTACGTTTATTATAGTTTTGCAGAAATGTATAATTATATATTAAGTGCCGAAGGTTTATACTTTACTTGATTCTCAAATTTATAACAATAACAATATGCAAAATTTCCTTTCCTTTTATGGAAAATTGCTTAATCTTTGACAGTTAAAATTATTTAAAAAATTGTCTTTGCTTTTCATATTAAATTTTGTATCTTTTAAATATAGCACTATAAAATGAAAAATATTATTAGATAACAAATATTCCAGAATGTTTATATTAAAAATTAATATTATTTATAATAAAGTTGTACAATAAAAACCTACGATGAGTGAAATACAAGATTATATTTATACTATGTTTTTTATAATTCATACGGTATACATATTTTTAAGATTCAATTGCTCAACGATTACAATATGAATTTAACGTTTAAAAAAATGTGGGATTTTGTATTTTCAGGATAGTTTTTCATTTTAATATTTATTTTTATTCTGTTGTTCAATTTAGTCAGTATTACATTCTCTACTATCACTTTGTCTTTAATTTTTTTTTCTCCTATACTTACACAAATATTAAAGAAATATTGGATGGTTGAGTATAGAAAATATGTTTTTTCGAAAGTCCTCTTCATGTAAAAATAACTTAAATTCACTTTTTCCTAAACCTACGCATGGACTATTCAAATTTTATAAGTCTCGTAAAGAAAAATAATATTGAATACTTGAATCCTAAGCAAATCAATTACTTATAATGATAAGATTGAGGTATACAATATTTGCCCGTATAAAGATAGATCTTTAAAATGCTTTGTCTATTCGGTTGTAAATTGAAATTATCTGTATCAAAACAATATTATATTTCCAGAAAA
This sequence comes from Kradibia gibbosae, assembly GCA_018907135.1. Classification (NCBI taxonomy): domain Eukaryota; kingdom Metazoa; phylum Arthropoda; class Insecta; order Hymenoptera; family Agaonidae; genus Kradibia; species Kradibia gibbosae. The sequence continues at coordinate 15,306,739 of JACCHX010000001.1, read as the reverse complement.
GATTCTAAATGCAATAAGCTATTTTATTTATTTAACGACGATATTTGACAATACTAGAAACAATGCAGAATATTTGTTCCTCTTCAAATGGCAATTCATAATATTCGCTATAATGAAATAAATTAAGAATGAATATTGATTCTGAACGTGATGAGAATATAGATCAACTTAAAGAAGTTGTGTGCTTTTTACTGAAATCAATAGTTTTTGTCGGCTCTGAAGAGTAAGTCGAGTATAAAATTAAATGGGAACCACAAATGGAAGCGTTGAATACTATAACGGAATCTTGTAAATACCTAGATAATTGTAATAATTGAGCAGAATCAGTTTCCACTCAGCCATCGAAATAAGCTACACACTACCGATAGGTGATCGAAGAACGCGAATGAGTCCCGAATAAGATTTAGAAGGAAAACGCCGAGAGTTCTCGAGTGTTTGGTACGTGACTAAGTGAGAATCGGAATGAGAAATGCCTTGAATAGTGTATGACATGTTTACGGTAAGAAGGTAAAATCGTCAGAATGCAAAGGAAAGTACGAGCAGCTCCCGTGGATACGGGAAAGGGGGAAAAATTAGGTGACGAGTGAAGGCAACGGGAAAACCACGGGTGGTAAGCCTTATGAAGACGTACGATGTGTCGAGGAAAATGGCAGTGCCTACACACAAGTCGTTGTAGCGGGGGCAGCCCTGGTATATAGAAGAAAATTACTTGGACAGCTATGCCGCGACTCTCGGACTTAACGTACCTCCCTGTATTTGTATTAGGCAGACTGAACTCGTGGATCAGTGCCTTGCCTTGTCGAGAGTCTCTAACGGTTCGCGCAACGGGTACTACGAAAGTAAAACGACTTCGTCCGCGAGCGTAAGTACCTTTTCGTTTCAGGACTATTACGTGTATCGATCTCTATTCGCAAGAGATTGATGCTTATTGATGGGACTACGATATTAACTCAACTATCCACATCCTCCTTATCGCAGCATCGCGCGGCCGCGCGCACCATCGTTTATTATTCCTGTGTCCCGTGTTCCTGTGTCCCGAGCACGGAAATTACATGCGTGCGGCCCGCAAAAATACGTATTTTCTCTTCCTGTACTCCGATTTACTTTTTGCTTCACGAACTTTATTGCGGTACCCGCTTTTTACAAGCCACTCATCCTACCACCTTCCGCTGATCATTCTAAGCGAATCCTGAGATTGCGAGCTACAAGCAAACATTTTAGTTATTGCCCTGAAAATAGTTTAATCGAAGTATTCACTGCGAGTGTAAACAACATTTTTACGTGATGCTTTATTCGAGTATTTGAAAGTGTCACGTTTCAATGCACTAGCTTATGGCGCTTTAACGCTTTCTTGTTTGCAATAAAACTTACATAGTTTCGGAAACTATGTAAATAAGACTTTAAGCTGGACTATTAAAATTTATGAGCTCAAGCCATTTTATTTCTGACAGATTCCTTGAATATTCCCTACTTCTTACTAAAGTCATTTTTATAGGACTTTTATGTATAACATACTTTTTGTGATTTATCCTTTTTTATTGAAGTTGTGAATTGTACATATGTATTATTATTAAAAATTCTTGCATTTACGATTTTTCTCCGATCTTTCGAAGTCCTTACTTACTTATGGAATTAATAGGCACAATAATAGACGTATAATGAAAAATTGCTCTAATTACCACAAAAACATAATTAATAGTCAAGCAAACTTTGTGTAAATTTAATAATATCAAATTACTGTTTATTAAAATATATGCAAATCGAAATTATCTGCATAAATTAATGTCAAATATTCATAAATTCTTACTTTTTTTGATAAATTTCAAAGTTAAGCAGTATCGAAAAATACAAAATAAATTTTAAGTTTTCAAAAACATAATTTCACAATAAAAATTTGTCTAATAAAAATTTTTTTGCATTTAAAAATCGTTATCATGTAGACGAATCAAACGAATTATTAATGACTATACATGACAAACAATTTGTCAACAATTTGTTTGTGAATGTAATAATTTAAATTCATTTATCAAACTGAAAAAATATTGAATTGTTTAAGAATTATACGTTCTTTGTTTTAACTATTTACAAAAAAGTTCTATTTTTATAAATCAGTAAACTGATAGTTATGTCTTTCGTTACTTTAAAATAATACTATAAATTATGTTATACCAAAAAAATTAATGCTCAAAAATTTTGTCTCTGACTTTATTCTAATTTATTGTTTATCTTACATTATAAATTGCATTACATTGAGACTAACGTATTAAAAAGTCTTCGTAAAAATTTATCATGTATTCTGTTATAATTTCGGAAAGGAAGAAAAAGATTAGGCATAATACGTTGAACAATATAATATATTACCGATATTTTTATTTGGACCGTTACAAATCAATCGAAATCTAAATACTGCTTTTGAGTACTCACAACTTTGGTACTTGCATTTGTAAGAACTGAAGCTACTCGGGTACCGCATAACAAGTTTTTGGTAGGTTTCCTTTCGCATACGAGGAGCCGCCTACGCGCAAATTTACAGCGGCATTTTGTCCCGGCGACCAAAACGAAAAGGCAGGCGAGAAAGAACAAGAAGAAGAAGAGCGAACGGATAAGAAAAGAAGGAGAGATAGAAAGAATCGTCGAGAGGTGACATGAACCAGATCGCGATAAAGCTACCTGTTTGCTTTTGTGCTTGCTCGCATCGGTAGCTGTGTCGCCTGCGCCAACACACTGACAATAAATATCCCGTGAGTGGTATCTAAATCACCATTTAGTATCCGTGCTACACGTGGAAGGCCTACGGTGTCACACCTTCCAATTACCGCGCCACCTTCGATCGCCCAATTCTGAGACATTTGGTACCGCCTCCTGCTGCTCGCTCCGGAAGCCGAAATTACGCGTAAGAGGTACGACGCAATGAGAGTAATAGTGTACGGGTAGGTAAGTATTCCCGCTCATTTCTAAGCCAGTTGGAGATGGTTGACTCTTTGTTTGCCAAAATGACGAGAACGAGCCAAGATTTCTCTTCCCGCCGATCTTCCAAAGTCTACACCGCATTTTTTATAAAATGATTGTCCCACTGCTTTCTTGGGCTATGCTTTTTCAATTTCTAGCTTAATAATCCCCTCTCCTCTTTTTGTTCACTCTTTTTTTCTTAATATTGTGCATACTTGTCTTGTACAAGATTCATGTGGATAGGAGTAACGAAATTAATCCGTACTATTGAAGTTCTAATTTCTTCCAATGAAGAATTAAACTGTATAGCTCAAATTTCAGTGCTGATTCAAGACTGATTTTTTGTTATATTTACACGCAATTATATTTTCCGATTGAAAATTTTCTTAATTCCATATATTCGGCTGAATAAACCAATATATTACTATTTCAGCAGAATATGATGCAAATAATTTCTATTAATAATAGCTTCAACAATTTCGTTAATTCATCACCTCAAACTCTGTTATGCATATTTAAAAATTACAATCTTCCTGAAATATTGCTCTTAAAATTTTGTTGTCAATTACATTGTCAATTATAAATGTAATAAGAAATATTCCTTGCCTAAGTAATAAATAAAAATTTTACAATTAGTATTAATCCTGCTATTTATGCAATATTTATTCTTATCAGTTTTGATCTCAAAGCATGAGAAATTAAATTAATTTGAAAAAAGGAATTATTGAAATACGAAATGTATTGTATTAAATTTATATGATGTTTTAAGATATAACTAAGTATTAGAAATAAAATGCATAATATGAACTTTGAACCTTAAAAGGTGTCAAATTTAATAATGAAAAGTGAACGAGTTACTTATAATCAATCAATAAGTTAATGCGTTTCCAAGTTACATACAAAGTTATGTATAAATACTACAATTTAATGTAGAATTCATGTAATCACATATGTAAGTTTGACATCTCAAATTACAATTCAAAAGTGAACAATAAACAAATATTTTACATAATAGTCTTTTATTATATATGTACGCGCATAATCGGCATCTACTGCGGCTACATTCTTGACTACTCAGTTTGAAGTTGTAAGCAAGGCCAAATTAAAATTTAAATAGCTAAACTACAAATCACTATCCATTCACTGTGAGAGTCTCCATTTAAGCATCCACCTCGACGTCGTCGTCTATTCGTACACTTTAAGGCCGAGGTAGCGATAGAGAACGAGCGAGAAAAACGAGAGATAGGCAGTCAGTGTCAGCGAGCGAGGCAGACCAAAGTGCATTTACCATCGACCCACGTGCATACATGTGCATAATGTCGTTTGAAGCTGTACCGAGGGTTCTTTTCTCTCGCTCCCAGCTTTCCGTTTCTCACGCCCGGCAACCCGTGCGGTATGCATTAATCGAAAACTTACGAGCCTCTGTCAGCCGTAGTGGAGCAGCGTAGAGAAGCCGATATAGAGCCACTTCGTATTATGCACCGAAGGCTCCTATATTGCACTTGTTTGATCTTCCAACCTCTCTCTTAGTTACGCGCTATCTATACAAGCTGACGTTTATTTTATTGCGAGAAAAAGTGTGGAAGAAAAGGGATTATGTATCTGAATGCGTGTATGTGCGTTCATAAAAAAGAGAGAGAGAGAGAGAGAGAGAGAGAGAGAAGCGGTCGCCTTCGCAGCTTCGTTCACCTTGCGTAATGTGTCACAAGAGTGCTGAGATCGAAGAAGGACATGGGGGTGACAGGATCGAGGGTTTGACTGATCGAGATAAATGGAATGAAAGCGGAATAATTCATTTGTCAAGGAAGCTTAAGGAGGTCGATCCGTCGAAAGATTTCTTAAAATCGAATATTCGAATAAGTCATTTTGATTACAAACGTAATCAATTCAAATTTATTCACTCCTAATTGAAATTTTAACTGCAATACCATAATACATGCGTTAACTCTTTTGCAGGTAAACCAACTATAATTGTATGTGCCTTTCTATAACACTTGTTTCATGGTTGATTTAATCCTGTAGATCAAGTTTCACCTTTCAATATTTTATTTATATTAATAATCCATATCTTATTCATTTAATATTGCGTATACAAATTTCAATATCTAATATTCACTCTTATATTTATTTGGTATTTAATAATTTTTAAGATTATTACCGTTTTAAATTGAAAATAATTTTCAATTAATGCAGACTGGTGTTTCAAGAAAGTATATTTTGAGGAAATCGTTACGATTAATTTAATTAGAAAGATAAATAATATTCATTTAATTATAAATTTGATGTATAAAATATAAGTTTATAAACTATTTGTCCTATTAAATAATATTAAGAGATTAATCAATTTTTATTTTTCTACAAAATGCAGTTGAAAAATTTCATAGATTTTTTGAAATATTTCTTTGAGAAATATAATTAAAAAGTAAATAATGAAAAAGTAACACAATATTGTAATTAAAAATAGTCATAAATTTTTAAGAAAATTTAAGCATTACTCTTTAATAATAATATTTATATAAATTTATATTAAGTTTAGTGCGCTAAGCTATTAGTAATTATGGATGCATAGGAGCGAACGGTTATTAAAACGTGATTTGAATTAGAATGGAAATCAGAATTTCTACTCGGTTTGAGTCCAGTCAGGCATGTGATTATTTTCTCAATAAGACCTTGACCTAATTTGTAAATAAGGTCATGACATCTTTCTAATTATCAGCAATGAATTATACTCAATGAAAACGAGATTTGATGATTATTTGATTCCCAGCAAGAAACATATTTTTTTTATCTACAATACAGTACCATCGGGAAAAGAAGAGGATATACAGATAAGCATGGAAAAAAGGTTATGAATAGAAATTTCACTATGTTATTACTGCGAAATAATATGACAATTTATTGTATAAAATGTTATTCATAAATGTTAGATTTGTAAAAATATTTTCACGGTGACTGTTACTGATTGAATAATAAGACGAAAAACTTTTTTTTGCGTAGTCATTATTACGTTAATATGGTAAAATATATAAAAAACATGGCTTTTTTATTATAATACCTTAATGAAAAAAAGTAATTAGTCCTTCTAAAAAGGATTCGAATTTGATTTTTCCTAAGATTTAAATTTCAATAATTGACAAATAATTGGATAAAGGTAATTGTCGATAGAAAAGTAATGTATTAGTCATTAGAAAGAAGGCTGTTATACGCAGCAAAAAACCGCTCAGAAATGTTTCTAAGATGTAATAGTCGATATATTTTCATTGCATTGTAATATTTGTTACTCGAATCTCGATTAACGAATATTTACCAACCGCAATGAATAACTGTTATTACTTAGCGAAGCTATCAGCGAGCGCCACTAACCGTAAATAATTAAATATCTCGTTTGAGTGGAATTTTCGTCCGGAGCACAAATGAATTACGGTACTCGAATAGGACTAATTGTGCAATTATCGCTGCTTCAGGTTGCAACTCGTAACGCGGGGCGCGTAGTTGATGCGGTCGTAGATTTTGGTCTTATCTGTGGTGCTGTTGCCAAGCCAATCCAGCTGCGAATCTATAAATCTGTCGGGCATTGCGCAAGACTACAGCTCCAATTTGTAACATGATTGTCATATCTTCACCCCCATCCTTATTAAATAGCACATCGTACACGCGCAAATACATACATAGACGTACTTAATAATATACACGTATTCACGCTACATCTACGCTACATCTAAGTTAGTATCGAGTACAGCGTTACTCCAACGAGTCTGATTTCATATTAGTTATTGGAAATCCAAAGTCGCTCCAGTAAATACATCGAATTGAAATTAATCGGAGGTAATGCTGACTTAACGGCTTTTAGCTTCGACGCGTCGAGGCACGCATTCCGGAAATCCTGTTGGCTACACGAGCATATATTACGAGTAACTACAGTACGCGAGGCAGAAATATATGTCGAAAATCTTTTTGTTCGCGTGTATCTGATTACGCTGGATGAATGGTTCAATTATTTGCTTCGTTTTTTCATTTTGTTGTTGTGCTTCTTTCATTATTCCACAATACATTATAAATATCGAGAAAGTGTAAAAAGCCTCCTGTGCCAATCTCGCGTGCGTATTCAAGTTACGTGTGCGTGCTTCATTTAAACGCTGACTTTCTGTTTGCGCGAAAATTGCCTTCCCGCTTATAAACGGAGAAGTGCGTTAAAAAAGATAGAAATTACTTTCTAGAGTAACCATAACTGCATCTAACTCCGAAAGCAGATTTTCCTTTTCTTCTACGGTGCCAGACATGTCTAGATAGCCGAGACACTTCGTTTTCAACTTAAATATAAGATTTTAATAATAAATAATCCGAAAGCTATAGCAGCTTTCCTTTTTCGGAATAAAGTGACACGCGTACACTGCATTCTTGTACCTTTTACTATATCGAGCAAACTCGAATTTATTTAAATGGAAGGAGTTCGAGATGTCGAGGAAAATAATTTTGCATTGTAAAAAAGAATTTTTTTTTTATAAAAGTCCGTGTTTCTCATCGTATAATTAAAAACATGCCTTGGCTTCTGGTCAAAATTTAAATTTGTTGTCTTTTCTATTCTAATTATTACCATCAAACTCTCCAACTCATCAACATCAACTGTTTAATTCATTATAAAATATTTTGTAATCCTTGTCGAAGTAGCTCACTGTCAGTCAAGGTACAGTGGTTAAATATTTCCAAAAGAGACAAGAATTGCAATTCTGAGAACATCTATAAATCGATGGAGTTAACGAAGGAGAGAAATTAGGTTCATAATAGTAGAAAAATACAAGGAAACACTAGTAGGGAGCCCTTTTAGTTCATAGTATCAAAACGTATTATCGCCGAGAACTGCAGTGTGGGCAAAAATATCTTTGGCTGAGAGTCGCGTCGCGTTTCACTCAGCAGGACGGGAGAATGTCGTTCTCCAGTCGCAGTCTCGCCTCGTGACCCTCGGCAATCCTGACGTTTTTCTCCTTTCGCGCACACGTAAAACGTGGTCCGTAAATTCGCAACGTGCATATCTCGTCACTCAATAATAGTGACAGATACAAGTGGCCAATCGATATTTCAGCGAGAACGCGAGCAGTCGAGCGCGCCGACGAAATCCGAAGGTACTTGATTGCTTGTTCGATCGCTCGTATGGTTTTGGACCCAAGAGCTGCCAATCTCCGGGAGCCTTCGCTGCGACCAAAGAGGAGACGGAGGTGGCCGTCGCGGAGGAGGGTTAGGAGGAGGTTGACTCATAGTCTCGTGTACGCGCGCGAATGAATTTCCCGCGAATCGAAACCCAGGTGTATGCGATTTCTTATTAAAGCAGAGCCGCGCAACAGATGCTGGATTACGTGTGCGGTTTCACGCTCTATAGTTGAGTGACGTGTAGGCGCACGCGGGCGACACCGCAATAATATTCTATCCCGGTGTATATAATGCCGTGAGGGCCCTACGATTTGTTGGCGAGGCTCGAGACCGTACCATACTTTCAATCAAACTCTACCTGTGTGCATTTTTCTTTTTCTTTCTCTTTCTTAATATATATATATATATATATCTTTCTATGGATGGATATATGCATTGGTTATCCAGCCCGATTAAGATATTGCGAATATGCTCTCTCGCGTCCACCGTTCGTTTTTTATTCTTTTTTACCGCTCGACTCTTCGCGCCGCTTCTGAACCCTCCCCATCCTTATACTCCCTTACCTGACCAACACCTCACCCGCATCCAACTACTCGTCTCCCCCCCCCAGCATTCATCTGCTGGACAAAAGATGTTATACACATAGCCGGTGCAAAAATGAGTAATGCCACTATGAAGGATAAACTGATAAAGAAATGCAAAAAAATCTAGCGGCATGCAAATTGTACGGTGTCATTCAAGCTAATGGTTGTGATTTTTTATAGTACCAAGCACCAAAAACAAAAGGTCTTGTATTCACCGTTTCAAATATCTATAGATTCGCTCCTGAATTTATAAAATACGTAGGAATACAATAAGCGGTTAGAAAATGGAAAAATTGCTCAATGATTGTATAAACATAGGCCTTGATTAGTTATTACAACAGGCGACTAATTTAGAGAAAATCAGATATTGTCTTAATAAAATTGAGAATTTATGGATATAATGCTATGTTACTTTACCCAGAAACTTGAAAAAAAAGATAAAAAGTACAATCATAAAAATATGCAAGTGCATTTTAATGAGGCGTAATTAATGCACATAGATAATATACTATTGACAAATATTTATATTAAAATTATTATATACTTTTTAAATCATTTTAGGTGTAAAACAAATGCAAAACTAACTTTTTACTATTCTATATAAACAAACAATATCTTTCACTAAAAATGTATACAATCTATAAAATCTCAGATCTTATCCTGTATTAAAAAAAAATTTGTCGATATTTAATGATTTTTTTTTATAACTTTATGCAGTCGCTATATATTGCTTAGTATTATTAAATGATTAGTTTTATTTAAATATATTTATAAAGCTACGAAGGATGTAAATTAAAACTACAAATTTATCAAAAATTACAAATTTTTTTAAAAATGTTATTAAACATAAAATTACAGTTTCATATTCAAAACAATTTACCGTTTTTTACATGCGCAAGATGGAAATAATAATACAAAAATAATAATAATTATATAATCACAAATTTAATTTATTTTATATATGTCATCAGTTTATCAAGGGGATGTTTTAATCTGACAAAATTATAAATCAGATTTCTTCGAATAGTGGATGTTTATATCATCACATCCTAATTTGCATGCTATAATTTTTAGGATAGTGGGGTTGATAGGAGATTTGTACTTTTACATAATTACAATAAGTTTATAATAGAAATAATAAATTTTTTAAAACATTTTAACGTGTCAAAAAGGAATTTAAATGTGATTGTACTTGATTCACCTCGTATCACAGTGCCTGAAAGTTAGCATATAACTTACCGAGAGATCATACGGCATATATATTACAACAGTATAAGAATTCATAGTTGTCATCGTCTACTAAATAATTTATGAAATGCATAAGAAAATAATATACCTATTCGATTTATCTGTCAGTAAAGCGCACAAAGAAACTTGAAAAAATAATTTTCAGCATTTACGAACCAAAGTCCTCATCTCATTAAAATAAAAACCGAGTGTTTTACGAAAGTATACGAGGCGTACGGCTCATGTACGAGCGACAGCCGGCAATTTTCAAGAGGTTCGAATAACACTGAGTCATGAATAATGCACTTGGTTGATTCGTATAAGAAATAAAAGAACAATCGTATCAAATTGTCAGCGCGAGAACTACAAAAGCGTGTATACTTTCCCGCGTGCCTGAGATTTGGGCGTTACTTTGTCAATCAGTCAGTCTGTCAGACGGTACAGTGCATATCGAGATACTGCACACATTTCGTGCTTGTCCACAAATTCATCTGCACATGACTAGTTATGCAGAAAGATGTAATGGACACATACATGCACAAAGAAGTACATATGGATGATCGTATTTTTATATATAATATTGAAATCGACTAAGCGTTCATTATGAAAGTCGCCATAATCGCTAACTTCCACCTTTGCTTAGCTTTTCCACCTTGGCCGAATTCCACCAAACGCCTACTTCCTGCCGTGCCTCTCTTTGAATACAATCTACCGTTGTCCTGCATTCAACGCCTTCCCTTTCGTTTGCTCAGCTCGCCTGGAGTTCGTCTCATTCACTCTCGCTGCCACATTGTCTTCTATAGCAGGTCATGCGCTGCACTTTTTTCCTTCCTCCTCCTTCTTTCATTTTTCTGCTTAATGCGCCTCTTCTTCATGTACATCGTCATACAATCGTCTCGCTCGCTTACCGAGATGTGTGAAGCGTGGACGTTTTAAAAAAAGCAGACGTAATGCGACAAACACCCAGAAAGCGGTTTTGATAAATTGCACTTTCGCATTGTCGCGACACGGGACAAAAATGAAAGTCTATATGATGAAATCTTGGCATGAAAATTCCATGGTAATACACACTTTGTATTGTAGGGGAATAATATTTTTTGATATCGTGTGATGTAATTGTTGTTTTATGAGTATACTAAGTTTTCGATATGTTTAATAGTCGCATAATTCTATAAGTAAATACAAGGTCGTTCATTTAATTGCTATTGAAATTATATTTTTCTTATATAAGTGATTTCTAAGACTAATTATGCATTGAATTTAAACATAACCTACATTCGAACCGTTAAGTGAGATTTTTTGATAAATTTTACAAATGTATCGTTTATTTTGAAATTATCAATTGTGTAATCAATTAATTCGAATTTTTAAAACATATACTAAAGATATATTAATTTAATGTATACTTATATCTTTATACTACTATTTATACTTTCAATTTTTATTCTACGCAAGATAAATTGTATAAATAATTTTAAAAACAATTCGAAATATTAATTAATAATTCAGTAAATAGCAATACGCATACCTTTATTTTTTAATGTAAACGTCTGTACACGTGGAAATAAACCGTATAATAAATACCATCATTATGGTTCTCAAGAAAAACCAAGTGAGCATGAACAAGGTGCGACACTATTACAGTATAATACAGTATGTAGAGGAAGTCAAAGGATCCGGTATACACTGGGCATCACGAAAATGAATAAAAAGAGATATGCGTGTATATATATATATATATATATGCACACACACACAAACAAACACATAAGAGTAGATCACGAGGTTTGCATCCGCATAGTCCTATAGGATGGACAATACGTTTCCTCCGTAGACGGAATCAGTATTATTATTGGGCCAAATGTTTGGCACCGCTAACCATGGGAAACATTTTTGCACAAGCTTCAGTCATTCACAATCATTTTTTTCAAAAACCGTCATCTCATTGTCTGAACAATAATGACTATTTGTTTGCTTTAATAAAACAGTTAGATAAGTATACTTATTCTAGCACCCCTTTAATATTGCCACTTAAAAGTAACCTATTATCTCTATAAATTTTATCTTATAATTTTAACGATGCATCATAATTTAGTATCATAATTAAGTGTACTTAATATTATTATAAGCAAAGACTTTTTTTTTAAATGCGTATATTATACCTTTATAGGAGGATAGTTATCATTGTGATATTTATTTTTATTTAAAAAATTTCCTTTCATATTTTATTAATTGCTCGTCAAATCATATATTTAGTATTTAATATGCACGAAAATGGAATTTTATTTGTTAATAATATATGTTTAATAATATAAGTGTATTCTAGACTTAAAAAAAAATTAGAATTGAATCTATATCACTTCAAATTACTTTATAAACTTTCTATATAACATGCATTATATATGTATACATGTATAGGTTAATAATAAAATACAAAACTTTATATTTACATAGTTTTCTTTTAAACGATTATTATACATAGAATTTGATTTGTAAAAACAAAATAGTATGGTGTAAGTACAATGATTGTAGTTTCAAAATGTAGAATATATTTCGAATAATAAGTGATGGAGTATAAGACGTGCAATAGTATGTATATATTATCTTTGTTGATAGCAGTACCTAATGTCTTATTTAGCTACTTTCTGTCATTCTTCCTCGCTCAAAAACATTGTTAGTACTTGGCTTGAAATGGATTTGCGGATGAAACTACTGGAAAATGAAACATCCTTCTGTAAATGAGTCAGGTCGTTGCAGCAATTTGACGTAAAACGAAAAGTAAAAGCATTGTAATGGAAAAAGGTCCTAAGAATAAAATGAGTTGCAAGAGTAATACTGTTGTGTAACTTGATAAAGATAATTGGCTCGGGGCAATTTTTCAAAGCCGGAATGCTGTCCCTAAATAACGTGGAATCCAGCCGCTCGAAGGGGAATCCGATAGAAATATACGGAACGTGCTTTTACGTATACCGCAGCTTCTCTCCGTCTTTCTTTATCTTTGCCTCTCTCTTCCTCTGTTTATTTTTTCCTCCCCCTCTCTTTCTCTCTTTCTCTATTTATCTCTTTGTCTCTGTCTCTCTATTTATCTCTGTGTTTCCGTTTCTCTGTATTTATCTGTCTGTCTCTGTCAACATGTGCACCCATATAAACACATTGCGGGCGCGCACAGCAAGGAATACATATACAAAATACAGAAGAGAAAAGGAAAGGAGAGTTTTTCGAGAAAAAAGGCAAGCGTCTCTCAAAGTCTCGGAATCCAGCGCCGCCGACAGGCTCGCGGCCACGACCGCTACGTCGATATATAGGATTTAGTCCCGGAGAACGAGAGGAATTCAAGAGAGCCGAAGCTGGGCTGCCGTTCCAGGCCAGTTTTATCTGAAATAATGGTTCTCTTTAATCGTAGCGAACACCAGAAGCGGAGATTCCAGCCCCATCGCTAGCGCGCACGAGCTCTCAGACCGGAAGTCCTCGTATCTCTACTTTTCTTTTGTCTGTTCCTTTTCTAGGCCTCGCTACCAACCCCCTTTACGTTGATTCCATATGCATGTTTTTCTTTAATTGTCTACCTTTAATCTCTTTGTTTTTTCAATCAATTAGTCTTAATTATTAGTCAATATATGCGATTTACCCTTATTACATATTTCGAATGCTACTTATCGTACATACCTCTATGAGTGCTTTGTCCTCATGACTTTAACATTACCAACAGAAAATTTGTGGAAATTTTATTATTCACAATTGTTTAATTGCTTTTTTAAGTCCATAATAGTTCATATTTTCAATAACTTTTATTCAACAAAGAAAACATATGAAATTTTTTTATAAGATATTTTATAATTATTACATACATTAAATTCAAGAGTTTTATTTTTAAATTTCTTATTTTAGGGTCTAGAAGATCTATTTTTATACTATAACGGAAATTGTTATGTTAAATCCTGTAATATCTACTTAAATTACACGTTAAAACTATTTTAGGCCATAAATCAGTTCCATATAATATACTAAAACGAATGCAGTATAATATTTCTTTCATCCTTCTAAGAATTTATCGACCCAATTCCAGCCAAACAAAAAAATTCAATCAGTTTTTAATGTTTCCACGGATGCTTCTCCATTGCTTTCAGAATGCTAACAAGAAAATGAATACGAATTTACAAATTTGAACGGCATATAAGTATTTTTTGCCCATGATTAAAGAAAATTAAAATGGCAATATAATCTATGATATTTAAGCACCAATTTTAACAGCCTTACATTTAAATACACACATAATTCAAGATCATTGTAATAATGTTTCCAGGATTATTAACGTGCAGTTAGCACTTGACGTAAGGGACATTTATACATTTATTAATTGTTGTTTTCATGTTATAGGTAAAATATATGCAGCAGTGAGTTCAAAAGGGAAAACATTTCACTAATTTGTAGGCGTAGATAATTACGAGCTTAATATTCCGAACCGCTGGGAATTTCTTTATCTTCGATAAGTCCAGTTTCATTAACCTCTTCTAAACAGCGTCAAATGCTGTTATATAGATATGACAGCCCTTGACGGTCTACCTCGACCGTTTTTCCATTCCCACTACGTCAGCAAATCACCATCTCGACGGAAACTGTCCGAGGCGCGAGCGAACAATGAGCCTCTGAATTCCGGCTGTCACCGAAACAGCGGATTGCACTCAGGGAGCCCGAGACGACGAGTGGCTTCACCACCCAGGAGAGGTTTCCGTGACGGCAAAGTATCAGCGAGCGGTGGCGCGTGGCCAAAGCCGCTGATTTGCCGACTAATTAGAAAAAGGAGTAGTTGGAGGATGGCATTCGGAGGTCGCTGGGAGAATTGGCGAGGTTGATTCGTTCATGCTTCGCAGGTGCCAGCGCATTACCTCAGTACTCGTCGGGGAGGGAGAAAAATGTCGTCCAATACAGCGGCCGGGGGTGAGGCGAATGGGAAGGGAAAATGGGAGCGCGCGTGCGCGAGTTGCCCGATATTGGCTCGGATATTTGAAAGTATGAGCTGATTCAACCTGGTCTCTGATAACGCAAATCGGATTAATAGAATGAAAGTTGTCAAAACTATATTTACACGCTCGATGTTCGTAGCCATTCGTTTCCTACGTGAATTCGATTTCTACTTTAGGAATGCTGCACTTTTAACTTTAAACCGAGTCGCAGACCAGAACAATACATGAGTTTTTAGCAAAGTATACCGAAACTATGACTTTGAATCAAACTAATACTCATGTTGCGAATATGTAATTACTAATTCATGAAAAAGCTAATATTAAAGTACTTGAAATGTCAAGGTAAACCTCATGACCTCCTTATTGCATGCTATAAATGTATAACTTTCATCTTTATCAATTTGTTGGATTGTTATAAGAAGACTTAAAACTTATAGTCTTAACCGACAATGTTTGAAAATTCTAATCGAGTACTTGGACTTGACAAAGTAATCTTTCCCTGCTGACGATAATATTATTTTTACTATTGTAAGCACTCGTTTTCCGTACTTCACAGCTCGGGTGAATGCGTTAAGACTCTATTCGGAGTAAGCTGCGCGTGTTATTTTTGTTATACAAGAGAATTTTCATGGGAATTACTACAAAGTACAGTTAAAAGAAGCCGGACAAGAGTGTCGCCAACTAAATAAGAGGCAAAAGCGAGGGAGAAACCCGTGATGGGCTCGAAGAAAATATCGACTCAGAGGGCGCGTAACACTAATTTAAGTAATTTTAATAATAGCTCGAGAATGGAATTAATAGAAACGACGACAGCCATCTCATGGTGTCTTACGTGTTGGGATCGCTGCTCTTATGGCAAGGCAACCCAAGAAGGCCAGGAGCGCGTGATGAAACGAATTAACGAAGCCCCGAGGCAGAGGGGGCGAGGGCCATCCTCCTATCCGTAATTGAATTAACGTACTTTGCGGTGCTGGTGGCGATGGTAGCTTGATTTGAAAGGGAAGGAGATTGAGAGGGAGGCAGGACCGGTGCAAGGCCCAAGGGCACATTCCCAGGGGCGTTGTATCGTTGACCGCTCTCATTACGATAAAACTGCTGCGGGTGCGCGAACGCCCCGTTAACCGGATTACACGTGGGCTTTCCGATGGCCCGAGTCAGGATAAGGGTAACAGGAGGGGAGGCCTAAGCGAATCGTAAATCGAGACGAACTGGCGGGCCAATTCGCGCCGAGTTCGAATCATCCGGAACAGCCAAGACGTGACTTGAATCCCGATTACTCCGCTCCACTTCGGAAGAAGAGGAGCGCGCGCGCCACTTTTCAAACTACTCGTTTTTTTTATCTCTGTATCCCGCTCATCCCTCTTAAATCCAGCCTTCGCTTTCTTCTTCTTCTTCTGCTTCTACTTTTTCCCCTTTACTTTCATGGCTTGCACGAGTCTTTCGTTTTCGCCTCTCCGTCACCTCCGACTTTGTTTCTTTGCATTGATGGTGCAGGGCTTAAGGACTGGGACAGCGATTCCAAGGAATTCGGTCCAAGAGGTTCTGGGAATCCCTACAAGAGCAGAACAGAATCAAAAAGAAAATGGGGATGGAGCGGAGAGCGAGGATGATAGAACGAAAGTGGCTTTATCGTGATAAGGTCTCCGGCTTGATACAATTTTTTGTAGCTACTGCAGTTTTCAGTCATTTCAAAACACAGTGTTATTAATATGATCATAAAATCAGTTTAATTAAAAAAGGCTGAACTTTCAGCTAACGCAAGTATAGTTTTTTTCATTTTTATTTTGCTAAATATTTATTCAATTATTAAATAAAAGAGATTGATAAATTTATATAAATTTTCTTATTGAAATTGAATTTGAAAAAACTATATTTAAACATTAAACGTGCTTTTTTAGTAAGCGCATATTCAGTTTCACTTTAATAAAATCAAATCTTCAGTATTTTTAAGAATTTACCGTTTATTAGTTAATATTTATAGATATATATTTTATGTACATGCATAAACCAAAACATTTTAATGAATATAATAAAAAATATATATTTAAGCAACTTAGTTTATGATAATACTATATTTTAAATATTTAATTGGTAATAAATTAATCATTAAAAATTAAAAGCAATATAAAATAATTAATAAAAATATAGAATATAGAATGTATGTGTCAGTTAAATCATAAGTATACTAGTCAAATTTTCAATTTTCTTTGAATTAGCTAAGTCGATAATTGGTAGTATTGGTACTATTAGTACAGTTAATAGTTTGTAGTATAAGTATAATTCATGTTCTAAGTAAATATAGTAGATTAACATTTAAACAGATTACTTTGTGACTGTAAAGATAGATCCATTTCTACCACTTATATTTTAGGTTAAGTATGTATGTCAACAATTAGAGGAATTTCTGTCTTTTTTTAGTGATTAAATTTATGAATGTATTTATTATTAGAAAATTTGTATGATTTTGAAAATTGTAATACTATTAAAAGGTTAATGTTTAAATATTTAAGTAGAGAACTTACTTTATAGTATTGAAACCATTATTATGTGTAAAAAAATTTACTTTTCGTCTATTAGATAATATATTATGATATTTTAGACATTTATTCAAAATTTGGAAGAGAGTTAAAATATTGAATGTATAACAGAAAACATCTTTTAACAGAGAATTTTTTGTCTTATATATACAGAATTGTATTATTATGTTTAAATCAATAATCTTAATTTTATATTGTTTTTTTATTGATATGTATTAATGGGAACATTTATCATTAAGATTTTTTTATATAAATTGAATAGTACTCATATAATATATAATTTTCCAAGTAGAGAAAAAATGATAAAATTATTATTATTAAAATTATTAATATAGCATATATTAATGCATAACATAAATTAAATTATTTTGTAATTATAATAGGCTTCGTACAATCCACTGAAGAAAGTTTCTTTAAAAAGATTTTTTTGTTTGATGCATGTAATCGCGTTTTTAATGCTATAAGCCTTTTATATAATTATGTTTCATATTATGTGAATATAAAATAGTTACATAATATCGGTAGAGCTCGTAATAATAACGATTGGAAAAATCATCGATCTTACAAAAAATTTCCTAACCACTTAGTAATTATATCCGACATTTTAATAAAACCAATTACATTCTTCTTAATCAGTTCCTATGAGTCTCTATCAATTTCTTCATTGCGACCAATACGCTGGACTTTTTTACAGGTACTAGCTTCTTATCCCTGGAGATTCGCTTGAAAGACTGGTTTCGATCACCAAAATACATGACTTGCAATGGTACGTTGATAATCGTATATCTGTATCATATATCTTGTACAGCTTGCGTTCAGTTATACACGCTCTAATTATGATGCGTGAAAAAGTAACATCGAATTTAAAACTCCTCACTAGCAAATCAAACCATTAATGGTTTTAAAGGAAAATTCGCTGATTAATTGCTATTGCATAGAGCCATACCCTCATAATTCTCAATATACTATTTTAAGACTTTGCTACAGTACAATTAATAGAGATTATTCCGTGTGTATTATGACAAGTTAATTAATAAATTAAGTTTCATGCAAAGTGAATGCAAATGTATCATAGATCTAATAAATTCGAAAATTTTAAAGTATTTAAAGTTTTAATTTACTTTAGAAATTAGAATATTTGTGGGCATGACTGCTATAATTACCTGACTGTTTATTGAATTTTATATACTATACTTTTATATACATTTTTCAATGCTTTATTCTAGCTATTATTCATTGGATTAGATAACGATCTTATTTACGTATAACCTACCAAATAATTTAATTGAAAATTACAATAAATCTTATGTGATTGTAAAGATAATACTTTAATACTTAATACAAAATCATAGAAACTATTTAAATAAACTCTGCTATATAAATAACCATAACTTCGAGAATGTACAGTTCTCTGTTACAACGACGACATGAGCCAAAGTAGTCATTCTTTGCATTCTTTTCATCAGAAACTTTGTCTGCAGACGCAATTAAATAAGTGTGCTTTGGACTTGTATAGATACAAATAAATACTTTGCCAAGAGAAGTAGTTATAATCACTCCTTTTAATCATTGATTATCTTTTGAAGTATCTGTACGACAGTAACAAAATTCTTTTGACTTCTCAGAAAATACTATATTCAAGTACGTTGATAATTGCAACTCATTAAATGTGGTAATAATAAAGCTGAATTTTTTGCTTGTTTGCATAAAAATGAATTTAGGATTTATTAAAGGTAACCCCATTATATTTCACATATCCAGTTTAGTTTTAAGTTATCGTGCGACAATATTGTTTCTAATGGGGCAATTGCGTGCAAGAGCTAGCGATTATGTTTAACACATGGAAAAATAGTTATTTCATAATTTTCATCTATCGATAATTATATTTATCGGTATGTTTACCTACTTTTTAATGTAAGAATTGCTTAAAGGTCTTAATTGAATATCATGAAAGTAACCTATGCGAATTTTTGAGTTTCTTAAACGTTAATTTATTCCTTCATTTTATTTATTTTAAATATATAATAAGTTAATTTTATTATTCTGAAAATAATAAAATTTATATATGTAATGTAATAATCTAACTTGTATAGATATTATGATACATAGAGTATTATAATTATAGAATCAATAAAGATATTACAATAAATTAAAAATAGTTTCAAAAAAGCTTAACAAAAAAAGAAAAAATTAACTTTAGGGACTTTAGAATTTAAACTGACAACGCTATATTTACAATCAGTAAATCTCGTTTATTTTTACTATATTTTCGTTTTATTTACCACAGATAATGTAATAAATAAACACTATATTTGACTGAAAACTAATGTAAAAAATACTAAAGGTTAAAAATCTGTAAAAAACAGTCGACAACGTATAAAATACTGTTATAAAAATATATGGAAGGTAAAATAATATGCAACTTTTTTATTTCTTCGAATTAGGTTTTATGAATATTATGGATTAATAGTTAATTATTATTGTTATTTAATTGTAAATTGTATTTATAGACAAAAATGTTTTAAATTGATCTAACTTATTTTATTGTCAAACGTAATATTGAAAAAGTTATATTGCATACATTTTTTTTGATTTGTCGAGTAAATATAGCAAAAAATTATTTTACTTATATATATTTTTTTTATATATTTTATATATATATATATATTTTTTATCTCATAAATTAGAACATAATGTTTAAAAAAAAATTTATATTTTATAGACGATAAAAACCTTTTCCTTTATAATTAAGCGGTGATTACTTATTTAATTCTGAATTATTTTAATTATCTATACACTTATTTTTACGTAAAGTAACTAAAATAAATAATATTGAATTTACTATACAGCACGATAGAAAAAGAACTTTGGTGATACTGAATGTAATTATAAAATCACTGAAGCATAAGATACTCCTTTAGATGATTGAAATCGTCATAAATTAAATTAGTACTTGAAAAAAAGGAAATTATTATTAATTTGCGTCAGTTTTTTTTATAAGTGTTACATATTATAAAATTTTCATTTTCAAAGTAAATCGCAAATCTCAGTAAGAAAGAATAAAAAAATATGCATCACTTATTATAAAAATTATTGGTCACCATCACAGTAAAAAGAGAAAGATAGAGTGAGAGAGAGAAAGAGAGTTACAGCGACGGCGACGCGTGCGCAATTAATATTACACATCCGGAATGTTTCCAAAGCAAGACGTAGAGAAGAATAAGGCGACAGGAGGTGGGGAGACATATTTTACTGATTTTCGGTCACGTATCACGTCTTATACAAATTAAATTTGCAATAGGAACTACTCAAGACTTCTGGACTGAGCTTATTCGGATAAAGCAGACCGGAAGTAACCATGTACGGAAAACTTCGAGGTGCACGGACCCGAACACAATGTTACGGCAGGACCATATTAAGTAACCGCCTTGCAAATACGTGACTAGCCTCTTAAAAAAAAAGTAATAAGTTGAGAAAGAGAAAAATGTCAGGAACCACTTATGTATCCGACGCGATTCCTTGCGAAAAACCCATCCTTGACTGTATTCGACTTCGAACCATGCACCATTTCATTCAGTAGCATTTACGCACAAATGTTTTTTCAGTCGTAGAAGATAAGAAAAAACAATGGGTTTTTACGCTCGACGAAGTTTGGTGCCAGAAATACTTTTACACCTTAAATCCGCATCAGAGACTCCAAGCATTCGAATTTTCTTTAAATCGCATTCTTTTTTCATCTTACAGGCAATTTTAAAACTGTTTCCGAGCATTCGTGATTTATTTTTGGTTTTGTGTGCTCTCATTAGTTTTTAAAGTTAAATTTAAATTTTAGAGAACCCAGCAAAGCTAAACACTATAACTAATTATTAAATGATCTGATAAATGATTAATCACTGATATTATTTAAAAAAATTTTTTAAATTTTGTAGCCTAAAATTATTTGTTAATGAATTTTAATAATTCACGATTGATATATGCCAAGGTTGATAAATTATATGGTAATTTGATAAAAGTAAACACTTATAAATTTACGTCTTTTAATTTTTGTTTAAATAATTTTATTTAATAGTAGCTTCATTTAAACATAGAAATTCAGACACTTTTATTATAATTTAATGATAAAACAATATTATGAATTACATGCATTCAATTACATCCTCACGGTAAATGTGATTGTGAATAAAAAATGTTTTCATAAGAATAAAATTTTAATTTGGTTGAATAATTACTTTCAAGAGTAAATTATTTAATATTATGTATATATATACTTGAATATACATACTAGTAAATCAGCACAATGTGTACAAAATACATAATATATTAAAAAATATTCTAAATTCTTATCAATCTCAATGTTGATAATCGTTTTTGTTTGGTTTTTGTTGTTTCACATTTACACATTCAAATGACTCAGCTTATTATTAATACGTGTCCTACTTTCTATACATATATATTCTAAAGTATGTTCTATGTTATTCGTTTTATTAAAATTATTAAAAACCTTTTAACTAATTGTTATCATTATATTCCTATACATGGAATATAATTTTTATATCAATGAATATTATGAAAAACTTTTTTTATAAAATCAAAACATTGAAAAAATATATGATAAAAGGTCATTACAACATGTATATAAAAACGAATTTTGAATAATATTAATTATGAAATCGAAAAAGTAATTTCATATGATTAGATAAAAGCAAGCAAATAAATACAAAAACTCGATATAATGGAGAAACCAACAGTCATTAATGATAAATAGTTTTTAATGAATTCTTAAAATTTCACAAATCGTGAGAAAATAGTTATTATGTCAGCCGAGTCAGCTTGATTGATGCAGAGTCTGATTTTAAAGCAATAAAAATATTTTTATATAATGGTAAATTGTTGAGTTGTTTTTAATCCCATTAGTGTACATTTGAAAAGTAATTTCTAGCAAAATTGTACATAATGGGTTACAGTTATAAGTTTTATTTTTGTTTTTTTAATAATCTATGAAAATATAGTTGCAATTTAGTACAAATATCTTTAAAATAATATATAGAATAATCTATAAAAGAAAATTTCTGAACGCCCTAAATGTATATTTATTACAGTAGAGTAATATTTTAAAATAGTAAATTATGCAAATTATTAAACCGAAAAGGCAAAATCCTTTAAAATTAAGGGTTAAGGTATTAAAGTTAATGAGTTTAAATAAGATGATAACTTGCTTTAATTTTTAGAAGTTGAAATTGGCAATATTTATATTATAAATCGCGTAGCCTATCAATTATTATAACAGCAACTATTGAGAAAAGAATGAAGTTAAATGATGCCGATGAGAAAAAAGCCTTTGTTCGATAACAATGCGAACGTGACAATATTTCAAGGCATATAGATTTCCTGTAACTCTCTAACAATCTATATTATAAGAGCGATTAGTAACATTCACATTTCGGTATTAACTGATAATCCAGGTCGGGTTATAATTCATAAGAACCGTGTAAAACTTTCACCGACATCGGGACCTCGTACGCTCTCAGTAGACAAGGATCGATTTATCACACTTCCAAGCCCATAAGGATCGCCTCTTTGCACAACAGAACGCCGCGAATATCCAAGCGTCTTGCATCAGGCAATGCCAGCGTCTGCCAACGCCCGCGGACTATCGACGAGGAGCCTAAGCTTTATCGCGATTCCGTTCGCACTTCGACCCCTAATCGATACCTCACACAGCGGGTGCTCGATGTCCTAAGGTTCCCCATTTCGAGAGGGATGCAGGAGCCGAAAGCTGATTGAATCAGTCCGGGGGTACGGACCGATTGGCGCTTCTCAGCAGGCAATCGACCGCTAGTAACAATGGCTGGTAAACGGAGGCATTAGTCAAGGAATCGGGAACGAGGAGAGTCGCTCGAGGTACGAGTCCTGGCGAACGGAGGGAAAGTTCAACTCAAAGGAAATTGCCTTCTATCGCGATTATGGGCGTCCTACTGTCAACTCTTCTATCATGGCTTAACTCCACCTGGTTAACGGTGTGTTTGGGTACACAAGTTTACTGATTGTATCGTCAATAATTCTTAAATTGACAAATAGTTGATCGGAGCCCTTAGCTATCCTCCGTTCTATTTATAAAACCGTTCGAGTGCCTTTAACCTCTCTGTAGCATCATTTTTAAGCTCAATCTTTTTGAATGAATTAAGGTTATTCATCGACGACTGTCTGACTGATATAAAATGGGCCTATTAAAGTTATCTTTTCAATAAGCAAGGGAGAAGAGAATTATGATTAGAGGGAGAGAAAGAGAGAGAGAGAGGAAGAGAGAAAGAGAAAAATTACTTTGTGACCTTGTCAGGTAGCTCTTACATACCATATGATGAACAAAATCATTTATTGTGCATAGGAGTAAGAGAAAATAACCGACATAATATCCCAGACATTATTTAATGTTCCATTATAAGGATTTAAGTGATTAATAGGTAGTTCATAAATATGCCATATTTTAGCTACTTTAATTTCGAATATCTTTTAAATCATTTTCTTTCATTATGTAATTTTTATTTTAGTAATTTTATTGATAGAATATACTTTGTAAAGATACGACTAATTTTTAAAGCAAGGTTTTTATTTATTTTATCAGTTAATATTTAATGTGTAGGAACTTAAATACGACGATTGAAAATGTTGCTATATGTCATGCACTTCCTTTTAAATTGAGCGTTTATTAAGTTAAATTATTCTTTTATAAATGTAATTTAATATTTTAATGCAGTCTCTAAAGACTCACTTATTTACAAATTCATGTTTTTAAGAAGTCTGATTGCAAGATAATGATGAGTTTTTTACAGCTTATCTATCGTTAAATGATAACTTTCATCGATTAATGTAAAGCTGTACTTAAGGCATCGAAGCTCGTAATTTTTACGCATTTTCTAATTTACATCTCTAATAGAAATAAATATACTCGGCCTGACCCTCGACTACACCTCATACCCATACTTCAAGATCGTCATAATTTTTTCCCCCGGCCACATCAAACGTCAGACTCGCAGCACTGACTATCTCGCTTTAA
This sequence comes from Kradibia gibbosae, assembly GCA_018907135.1. Taxonomy (NCBI): domain Eukaryota; kingdom Metazoa; phylum Arthropoda; class Insecta; order Hymenoptera; family Agaonidae; genus Kradibia; species Kradibia gibbosae. The sequence continues at coordinate 15,282,279 of JACCHX010000001.1, read as the reverse complement.
CGGCTCTTTGCTCTGATCCCCATAGTGATACATCATATCCAGTGCTCATGTAATAACGCGTGATCATCAGGAAGCATATCCAGTATGCTCACAAGCATACGTTGCGCCATCAGTTCTGATAACGTACGTATTTGTGGACAAGGATTAAGCGTAAGGGACGAAGTGCCGGGGTTGTACCACAGGTGCATAGAGAACATTGGACATTGACTTTGAAGGTATAGCTATATATGGATGACCGTACGACATCACATGCGCATTCTCATCTACCTATATGTAGTTATAATATGCAAATGCATGCCATACCCATTGCAAAGTCGTTAGGAACGGCTACTGAGCCTCAGAATGGCAGCAGCAGATGCCACTAATTTCCCTACCCTCGCTGCTTCCTTATAGATCTTCGACCTCACACTGCATCTCTTTCTCTCTATATGTGTACATTTATTTTTAGTTCGATTGTTGACTATTAAACATTTTTAAAGGAATCCAGCTTTTACTCCAGAGCATGTACAATCTAATTACATCCATGATATTATGATTACCCTTGACATTTGGGAAACATTCAAAACGCACGTGTTCTTCAAATAAGAAAATGTTCTTTAAATAATAAAAAGTAAGTATTTACAGTTACTTTATTACGATTTCTTTCGTTTAGGTGTATTAAAATAAATTATTACGTAACTAATTTACGTACTCCTAATCTTATAAGACTAGTTATTTAACATAAAATTCCAATGAACCGTTATTTAAAACTCTATTCTTTCTGTAAGTAGAGAATAATTTCTATATTTGGGCAAATTATAGAGATATGCTATTTCATTCTGTATTTCGCGGTTTAATGAACTTTAAAATACCTTTCCCAGCTCAAATGGAACTGCATTCTATATTGTTTCATGATATTTATTACTTAATTAAAATCTAGTTATTCACTATCTTTTCGATCATTTTTATTCGGCTATATAGATTTCTAGATGAAAATATTTTGGGTATCATATATGATAAAGTATTAATATTATTTTTGTAGTATGTTTGTAGCATTAGATTAAAACTTAATTTTTAAAGAAACTGGTAATTAAATCAAAATTATTAGATATAAAAAAACAATAAACAGTTCTAACTAGTTTTATGTAAACTACATTATAAAATCGTAGCAAAGATCATAATTAATAAATATCTTAATAAACAAATTTATTTTTAAATTAGATACAAAGAAATTAAGTTTTTATAGAATAATTAATGGTGTTTTTATCTTTTAAATTTTCTAACGGAAGCTACCTTCATAATGATAAAAGAATAAGAAACAAATAATATGTTTAAAATAAGGAACTTGGTATCTCACGCTCCGTTAAAGCTAAAGTCACTGAAAACTTTTTTCAATAGAAGAATAAAGTACGTTTGATTTTTCTATCGTGATTGACCGATGTCGACTCAGCGCTAGCATAATTTACGTTTAATTTTCATCTGGTCTTCTTTCGTGGACGAACGATATCCCGTGACTTGCTCATATTAGAAAGGCTCTGAAAACCTGGGATAAATCCTATGCCTTCATCTGGAAGCGAAATAAAAGGCGCGAGACCACATACCGCTGTCATAAATGATCACAATCAATGCACATCTATGTGGCGCATATGCAATCTCCAACCGAGTGACTTCTGACTTTTCTTCTTCCTCATGCTACCTCTTGTTTCCTTCTATGCATAATAATAATCGTCGTACAAGGTACGAAACAATACCCCCGGGTTAGATACATGCACGTGCTCACATAGCCATGGATGTGGAGACCGGAGCTGGAGCTGATCGATATGCAAGCGTGTGTTGTCACCCGTTCGTAATTGCAAGACCAAAGATAGGCGTCTATTGTTCGCGTTTGTGCCGACTGTCCGTTTATTTTCACCTCAGAGTCCAGCTTCCTTCTCCCCATACATTCCTTAATTGAGTAAATTATTTCACAGCTCGCATAATTAATACTGATTGTCTACGCGAGGAGCCGTGAAGCCAACGACCGAGTCGTTACTTTGGGAAAAGGAAAGTTAGCTTTCATTTTTTTCACTTGATTCTGACCCATAAGTCTAAGGAAAAAGTCGATGAACTAATTAATCACTGGATAGAAGCTTCAATTGATTTAACGAGTTCTGACGTGTTAATGCGCCAAAGTCACTAACATCACTCTTTTGCTCGCACGTCGGAACAGGTGTTAGCCAGCCAAGTTCAAACGTGGAAAATTTAGCTCTATGCAACTATATAAACGGCAAGGCTAAAGACACATATAGAGAACGAGAGAAGGAGAATGAATCAAGGGAAAGGGAAAGAGAGAGCGAGATAGAGAGAGAGAGAGAGAGAGAGAGAGAGAGAGTGAGAGAGAGACAGGACAAGCTAGACACCTAGCGCTCGTGTTAATTAGTATCTACAATTAGTGGCGAGCTCAATGAAACCACTGCGAACTTCCGTTAGTTGACATCGACAGAATTACATACTTTCCGCACTTCTATTTTAAAAGTAGTCGCAATACCTTTGCTTACATCTTTTATCAAACAGAAGCTCTTTAGTTTTATTACATACTTAAACATATTTAAATTTTATACATAGTGATAAATTTACGTCCTTCTAAATTACACATTTCAAAGACAAACCTCATATTACTTGTTTCTTATTTATTTTTCAAAATGCTTGCCCGAGTATAATATTAGTCCATCTAGCTTTAATTAATCTCTGAAATTCTTACTATTAATTAATTAAATTATACTAAGTAGACCATATGAAGGTATGCGAATTTATATAATTTGACACAAAATTAAAATCATAAAGTTTCTTATCTAAAAATATTTTAATATAAATGGATATCATGTAATAATTTTCAATCATTTTCCTGTCAAACAATTATATTAAATGTATAAAGTCGTCCTGACTAAAAGTCACTTTTGTGCTATTATTAAAGGATTATGAAAAAGATAATTAAGTCAAGCGCTGTTAACACCTAATCTACATGCTTACAAGAAACAATTTTGTCCTTATGGTATCGTTAATACATCGTTTGCAATCAAGCGCTCGATAAAAACAAGGTAATAGCACTCTTTAAAATAAAACGTTAAATTCACGGATGACTTTTTCTTTTGGTAGGTAGCTTGTGAAATAAGTCTTGTCAAGCAAATAAAGAACAATGATGCACACACGGCTTAGCGCTCCCGAACTTATCAACCTTTGCCTATTCCCCGTTGGTTTATCAATCCATCTACTTATCTCCAGCGAGCTATTACTTTTCCTTTCCCTTGCCGGCTGCTCGCACGAAGCTATTTCAGTCATCGTCCTTCGCATAGCTTCGTGATCATCTAGGATGGTGATGGATCACTGGTAACGCGAGAGCTCGGGCACATGCATAAATATACATGGCGAGGCGAGGGGGCACCTGCCTATCGTCTGCGAGAACGAGGAATCCGGCGAAAGATACCAGGCCCCGATAAGTGAACACAACGTTGAGAGTGGTGTAGGCCCCAAGGGCTGTCCATTCCCGCGCGTCTATGTGGAAGCGGTTGCATGTAAGTGTGATAGACGGGAGTGTGTTTCACGCCTGGTAAATTCCGACCACGGCGTTGTATGCGGTTGACGTACGCCGACTGATCAGCTTAGAAGTCGCTCGAAAATACGCGCCGCTGATTTTGCTGTATTTTCAGAAATATTCGATGAGACGATATGGAGAGGAGGTATATTGGAGCTCCACTATGTTAACTTTTGGACAATCCATCGGCACTTTCGTGCACGGAATTCTCTATTTTAGAATAATACCAATGAAGCGACTATATTATATGAATTCAAGGGAAGAAATATATACAATCATAGCGTTTCTGAATAAGAGTGATAAACCCAAGATTTTAAATTTCGCTCGTTTAATGTCATAAGACAGGCTTGGTGAAAATGGTACGTCTATTATTGGCTTTTACTACTGTAGGTATATAATACATGGAAAATGAAGCCGTGAAAAGGCTTAGTGTTGATCGGTATAGGGAAGGAGATAAAAGTGAGTCGCTTTAAAGAGTTCCTTCAACGTAATAAATTACGTTAGTAAGTAGTCTATAAAAAAATGAACACCCTTTGTATTGTGTATCCAATTATCTCGCAAAGTTACTCTATTATATTTCCATTACAATCTATTATATGTAAAAGATTTTAAAAAATCTAGAAATTATCTTACACCTATATTTTCATTCTTAGGGTCATAAAGAATAGCCATTTTTTACATAATTTAAAATTATCTCTTTTAGCCTCTTCGTCTTTTTCTTTCATCTTTTTCCCTTTAATTCTATACGATTATTAACTTTTTTCAATCCGCTGTACCTACTATATTTGCGGAAGCCCTTAATGGAAGACTCTTTAATCTTACAAAATGTACGAAGTATAATATAAAATTTTTAAAATGTATGAGTTCTTTAGCAAAAACCAAAAAAAGTCTCCATAAAAATTACAACGCCAGTCTCCCCGCCCCCAGACAATCTGATCAGCCCGCATGCATAGTATAGCGACACGGGGGTCGGAAAGGGCCGCATGGGTACAACCAGCGATATTAAATTTTTCTGATAATCTTTACAGGAATAATCTATGATAATTCATCTATTTATTTTTACCAGCAAATAATTAATGCGGCAATAAATTTTGTTAAAGAAACGGCGATACAAACAACTGTATTTATTGCGTTTGGTATAGGGGCTATGATCAATACTAGTATGGTATGTAACGAGTACAAAACAAAAAAAAATATATGCGTGAATTTAAAATAAAATAACGGATGGATAAGACTAATATTAATTATTAAAAGTAAATTTATAAATTTAATTTTCCTTTTTAGTGTGAAAAATAACTATATTTTTAATTTAAATGTAATTTATTATCTCTCCAGAACGAAAAATAAAGTATATACACATATAAATGTCATTAATTAAATATTAAATTTGTTATTTTTACCGTAGAAAGATATTTTAAATGTATATTGTGACTTGTAAATTGTTATCAGTCATTGTTAGAAATATTTTAATTCGACCATAAGCAACTGAATATTCTTTGTTTTAATAATGCCTCTAAAAATATTTGATGAAACATATTTATATAAGTAACTACTTGTTCCATCCGCAGAAAAAAATTGCATCTGCATCAAAGTTCTTCTGAAAAAAAATCAAATAAGAGTGCTTAATACTCAAGTGTTGAAATTCATCGGCTGAGAAAGTATAGAAAACGGTAGATCAAGTAGAGAGAGAAAGATAGTGAGCGAGGCAAAGAGAGAGAGAGATAGCAAGAGAGAGAGAGAGAGAGAGAGAGAGAGAGAGAGAGAGAGAGAGAATGGTGTTAATGTTACATTGAGAACGTGGACGTAGACGATTCTTCGGCGCCAATAGGTCAAGTATCAATTCGTTGCTCCGTTCCCCATCTCCCTAATTTAAGTATATATACATCTCCAAAAGTCTAAGTTTCCGAAAATCTCCAGCTCCCTTGAAGCTTCTCGGCTGACTCAACGCGATGCACGCCAAAGATACTGCTCTCCTAGTTCGTGGGAGCTCCCATTTCCCTTTCTTCCTGCATCTCACAAACTATCTCTCTCTCTCTCTCTCTCTCTCTCTCTCTCTCTCTCTCTCTCTTCGTTCGGCGGATTCAGACATTTATGCTACGTGTATCTATCGATCTCTCAATTACTTCGTGTCCTTCCTTTTAAGTGCATCGGCTTGTAGAGGGGAGATAGGAGGGACATTGCTGTAGCCACTACTGTGAAGAAACGTGCGGACCAATGTCGCACGCAACCCAGAAGTGGAGATACTCGGCAATCAACGATTTACCGCGGGCTGCTAGCCTGCGCCATTATAAGTGATAACTGGCGCATAATAACCCGCGTGCACGCCTACCGCGTTTAACGGTGCGGGCGCGCCTCACTCGAGTGGGTCAGAGTGCAAATTAGACACGCGCGCCCGCTCTTGCGGTTCGACGTTAATTGGGCTAAGAGAGTGAGAGTGCGGTCGCCGTGGGGCAACCAGGAGAGTTAAAGGGTGGGTTCAGGAGGTTTGGAGGTAGGGAAAGAAAGAGAGATAGGCAAGGAGAAAGTCAGACATTACTGAAGTCGAGCAACAGATGACTGCGATTTCGCTACGGCCAGAGGCTGAGCGCATGTGACCGAGTCTTCGACTTGTTTAATTGCTTTTCTTTCTTCAAAGATTCCGAGTCGATAATTAATGGTGGATATTAGCCATAGTAATCCACACTGACCAGAATATAAATACAAATGATGCGATAAACAAGGATTTTATTTATTAGAAAATGATGCCCTTACGCTCATTCTCTTATTATATTTAAAATTTTAATGTTGGGTAATAAAGGACGAATAGGTTTAGACAAGTAATAACGTTATCATTAATAGGAGGTAATAATGAATGTTCAATCATCGCTTTCTGAAATTTCTTGATTCATTGCTCAACCCGTAAGGCCCTTCAAATTCTGATGACTTGTAATGTATCTGAAGTTTCATTAGATATGGATATTGGACGTCAAACGATTTTTAAGAAAATTAAGTAATTGGAAAATAACCAAATTATTCAGTTAGGTTTGTTTTAACGTTAATGCTACTAAATAAATAATACAAGATTATCCACTTTTAAAATTACTCCTAGGTGTTAAAAAGTTTACTAAATTAAAAATTGAATAAAAATTGTAAATTTAAAGTTTTTATCAAATATTTATTACAAAAGTAAATTTTACACATTAAAAACAAATTTATTGGAAAAGTTTATAAACAAATTATTTTAAATTGTTGAAATAATGGAATAAAATCTCTAGTATCATAGCAAATGTATCTGAATGTTTTGTACGTAGAATATAAAAGTTGTTAGAAACAGTATTTTCATACATGAATTTTCTGCAAAAAAAATACAAAGAAAATAAAAACAAACATTTTTTTATACAAAATTATCTCCACAAATTCAGCCAAAATCATATATTGTGCATAAAAAAAGATTCATACTAAACTTTATGTACATTTCATTGCAGAATATCATCATTAACTAAATCGAAAATATCAAAATCAATAGCAAATTTGTTAATGAAATAATTTAGTATGTTCGTACTTAATTTGCAAAATTAATTTACAATGGAAAAAAAGAAAAAATAGAAAAAAAGTTCAAATTTTTAAATTAGACAATTTTTATATTTATCTGAATGATCGTAACACGGGTTAGTTCAATAAAATATTATTCATACATAGAAGCATATTCTTGTAAGAAGTTTATGTATATTAAAATTAAGGCAAATATAACACAATAACAATTTAGATGTGTAGTTTTATGATATAGTGTTTAGGTATCATGAGTACAAGATTTCAAAAAATCTATTGAAATTTGTATACAACATTTAAAATATTGTACGAAAAATTTCCCTTTATGTAGATTATTATTTATGATTATTTGAAATATTATACTATCTGCAATTTTATGAAAAGATGATCATAAATTACATTCTCAATTCATTAAATCGTTTCATAAATAACGTGTTTGAATTTGTGTAATTCAGCTTGATTTGATAAATTTGTAATTTATTATGATGAATGCATTACAATCGTTAACAAAACTATAGAGGAATTTGATAATACATCCAATGAAATTTTATAGCACACACATTATGCGTAATATAATGAACGTTGCTTTTGACTCTTCGTAAGCTGCATTAAGTTTTAAGGGCCAATTAGCAGCATGATGAGAAAAAGCATAATGAAAATTATATTTACTACCGTAAATAAATGCGGCTGTCGAATGAGTGTACCGTTCAGATAGAAATGGGAAAAATACTTCATTCGCAGCTGAAGAAATAATGGAAATCGGACTCCTGCGCATCTTAAATCAGGAGTGAGTCCGAGAATCCCGTAATGGCGTCCTAATTAAATTCTAAGTTAATAAGGTCCAGGCACTTAGACTCGATCAGCTGCTGCTGAAATTTCCGTAAATTAGGTAAAGCCGAGACCAGGGGTGGCTTAATTTACCGGTGACTGTCTGACGTCTTTTACACGGAGGCTCGGGCAGGTAATCACGGGGTGCACTAATAGAATACCACTTTATGAATTACGACAGAACGCAACTCGCGTGTGCCAACCCGTAATTATTGACAAATCCTTCTATGAAACCTATGCCTACCCGTTCGAAGCCATGGTGCACCTTGATTCACAGGCTTCCTTGCGCTTCGTTGCGAGGGGCATCAGACTTCTTGGTGTCAAGTTTATAATATATAAATTACAACCGGTGGAAGGAATAGACTTATAGAACCACATCAGGTCTGGACTGATTTCCAGGGCATTGAGAGGGAAATCAGCACCGGCAATCGATGTCAGGGAGCCAGTATCGATATTTCTGTCCGGCACCTATTAATCACCTACTGCTCTTGCCTCGCAATGCTTGATTCAACGGACCTTCGGGTTCGACATTGAAGTATTTTGTACATCAGGAATTACATTGAAATATACGAACAATATCATACTAGTCTTAGTGTGCTATAATTTTATTCAATTTTATTAGAAATATTTGCACTACTTATTTTTATTTTCACATTTGTTAAAAAAATTGTATGTTGACTTACATAATTTATACTAAAAAAAATTGTTTAATTTGTACTACTTTTAGTACTTAATACATTCGTAAAATATTTAAAAATTCAATAAAATTACGCATCATTTTTTATTACATGCAATTTTAGAAATTAAAAATAACGTTTTAATTATCCACCATGCAGTCGACGATTATAATCTGTTTTCTTAACGCTGATTTTCTTAATGCAAAATATTATTTTTTATAAATGATAAATTAAAATAAAATTAAAAAATATTTCAACTTGATGCACACTTCCAAAGTAACAAAAATTTATAAAGTTTTTAAATAAGAATTTAATAAAATTTAAAAATTTTTTCAGTTTAGTTCGTTTTTTTTCATTATAAGATAATTCAGTTTATAGCTGGAATTTTTTATTTGAAAAGAATTCTGAACTTTTATTTCTTCCATCAGATATGAATCTAATATAATATCAACTTATACCATACTACAAGCGATTCAGGTTAGTTTTATTTTAAAAGCATGCACCCATCTTTCATTTAATAAATACAAATTTGCTCGCGGTAAAAAATAACTTTATGATGACACACATAAATAATTACATAATATTAAAATTTGTTTACATTTACTATCAAACGCATTTAATTTTTTAAAATATTAAATTTTTATTAAAGGGATTATTTATACGCTTTTAAATGAGGCATGTATATATTTTTGTGTATATTTTTATTATATTTTATGTTTACCTGTGATTGCACAATTAACAAAATGGTTTTATAAAAAATTGTATAACATTTATTCATTCACTATTTCGTTATAATAAACTAATGAGTTACCTCAAGTAATAATGAATAGGTATAAATAATGAATACAAATAATAAATAATGTATAATAATAATACAAATAATAAATAATGTATACAAATAAAAAATAAAAATAAATATTTGAGGCTTCCCCGAATCTTGAAGATAATTGTTGCTTACAAATTTTTTTTTATGAATTATGAAGTATATTACCCAAGAATATTAAACTTATAACAGATATATACGTTAGATAGTATTTTTATGTTTCTTGCTATTTATATCTAGTAAAAAATCGCTTCAATAATTTTAAAATAATTCCTGCTGTGTTTACTTTATTGAATGATGATAATAAATTATTTTTGAGAAAATTGATTAATATGGAAATGATAAATTTAAAAGATTAATCAGGTAAAGGTACATAGTAAAAGGTAATAAAGGTACATGAATGCTTGTTTTTGAATTTCTAAAGACTTCATATATAGAGTCAGATATATTGAGAACTAAATTTATCTAAGGCTATATTCAAAAGTTAAATTCTTCTCACTATGAGAATATTTTAAAATTTTTAATTTAGTAATATGTATTTAAAATAAGAGAGATAAAATTATACATAATTACAGAAAAACTTTTCTATTACGACATAAAATGTATGTGATTTTTATTATTTTTTACATAAATAAAAAAAATATTTTGAAATTCCTTGTATAAATTAAAATCTATAAGATTGGATAGTTAATTATAATATTTACTGGATAATGCGACTTACCAAAGTTATATTATTATCATATTTTGTGCACCATTATATGCATGTTTTGACCTTACTATTTTTAATTTAATATATTATCAAAAATATTAAAATTTACAGATTATATATTAAAGTGAATAATTACAATTTATTACTTAGAAGAGTACTTGCATATAATATTAACTGGAAAGTATTTAATAGTCCAACCGTCGTAAAATTGTAAAAATAATACGTAGATTCGATAGCACTTTTCATTAAATAATTTTTAAATCCATACCGCACATACCAATTCGTATTACTGTCATATTATCACTTAATAATGTATTTAAAATAAAAACCTTAAATGAATTCGTCGTATTTAGTCATTGGCATTACATTGGGTACAATTTAGCGACTATTGTCAAAACAGGGAACGTCGAAAAAAGCTATTTGCTTGTAACTGCACTGTCACAGGGAGAAACTATGATCTTAGCCGAGCTTCTGGGAACTTTAGGATCCAAGGATACGTGTGTATAACCCGACGATACGTTTTCGCATTTTATGACCACTCCGTCACTTTTAACCATACCCTGAGGTATATCTGTCTTCGAAACCGAACACCAACAACGGACCTATTGACCCATACATTCTTACGTAGTTAACTTTTACGTTTCAATTATACGTTCCAACATTCTGACTTTAACTCCATTCTTCCCCTTACCCTCTAACACACTCATCCACTATCTCGCTTATTCATAAATGTGGAAGTAAAAATATATTGGATCACTGTAAATCAAGTAACGAGTATCACGCGTGAACCAAAAGGAAATGTATATTTAAATAGCGAGTTGAGATATTTAAAAAAAAAATACATACACGTATATATAAAGAAGCTCCAGACGATTAAGAAAAAATTCTTAAGCAACAGTAGTAGAGGACGAAGAAGGCATTGCAACTTTGTGAGAGCAAAACAGAATTTGCACGTGTTTTTTCATCTTTTCCTTCTTCTTCCTTCTTTCCATGGCGAAGATACAACCTGGGTATAATCGTAAGAAGCCAAACTCTCTCTCCTCGGTTTTCTAACTTTTTCTCTATCCTTACCGCAAAGTCGTCGACGACGTAAATTTTTACACTGAAATTACGCAGACGATACGTTTGTGGAATTCGTAATAGGTGAGCATACAAATGGTGCTCGAATAGTTTTTTACTCGCTTCTTACGTATACTATGTTCCCTTTTCTATACCCGAATAGAGAGCAAGCTATATACATTCATCGATAATTCAAGTACTTTGCAACGAAAATTTTTTTATTCAAGAGTTAAGGTTAGGGGTAAATTGGAAGTCTGCATTTATCTCAACCAACAATTCTTGTTTTTACACTTTCCTCTCGATAATGAAATGTTTGAAACATTTGAAATCAGATAATTTATCATATTTTGTGAAGGTGTAACACATTTTTAAATATTTATCAATATATTTGGTTCAATTTTTATATATCACAAATGTATCATTTAACAGTAATGGATTTGAAGATTATAGACTTCACACCTATAATATGAACACATTATTATAATATTAGAAGGATAATATTCCTAATAAATATTATACGTCAACAATGGTGAGAGTAAGCTTACTATTTTTTTATACGAATTTAAAATATTTGTACATAAATTAAGATTCTGTAGTTTAAAAATGTTCAATTTATACTTTTTAAAAATATGTTTTCATGCAAAATTATTATTTACAATTTTAAGATCTTTGTGTTTCTTATTTGAAAATTTTTTCTAAATAACTGAATATTCAGGTAAAAGAATTTATACGCAATATCAATTTAATTATTAATAAAAATTATATTAATACAGATTATCTGGAAAACTATTTATTTTAATTATTAACTATAAAATTCACCAAAGTACACATGATAAGATGTCAGGGTTCGCTACGCAAAAAAAAAGTATAAAAACATATACAGGGCTCGAAATTTAATTAAAATTTGTTTTAATTTCAATAGATGCCTTTATTTTTATTTTTATTAGAAATAATTGTAATGGTTGATAAAATATTTATAATTTTTACAATTAAAAATTTATTTGAAATACTTGTATTAAATTCTTGTAAATTTTAGATGTCTATATTTATTTGTAAAATTACAGATAAGAGCTAAAATAACGTATCTTATCTTAATTAAAAACAAAAAGTACAATTTCATCTTACTAATTGTTTATAATATATCGAAAGACTGATTTTACACGCAAATAACTATATTATAAAATAAATTCGTGATTTAATTGATTGAAATAAACTAATTATTTCTTTGTTATATCAATTTATAAAAAATTTAGCTATTTTCACAAGAAAATAAGTAGAAATGGGATTTATGGAATGGATATGGAATGGGATGGGATTTATGGAATTGGATTTTGAAATTCATGATATAGGACGACTCATTTAAAAATACTTTTTACTAAATTTTATCTAAATTTTATCGATCATTTTTTGGAAGTTTTATTTCTAGTATAATGTAAGGACCTTGTAAAAAATCCAAAGCATTGAATTCTAAAGAAATCACTGCATTACACATGTATTTGACATTATTCGATAAATATGCACTTATCATTAAATTTCAGGCTATCTATTAAAAAAAAAGGAAAACAATTCAATAAAAAAAGAAAAAAAAATTTAATAAAAGAAAATAAAAGAAAAACAATCAAAACAATGCTAGCAAAAGTTTTATAAAAAAGCGCTAAAAGTTCATTTTCGTACAAGAACATTGAGATGCGCAGCGACAGTTGCACAAAGACTTTATGTATATTTATGCTTATACCCGATAAGACAAGAGATCGGGAGTAACAGCAATGTTCTGTTCTCAATATCCTCGAATAATTTGTACGAAGGTATCGCGCATGCGGTGTCGGATTGGCTGATATCGCATCTATCTTAGTTCGGGATACGTACAAGGGATCCGCCGATCGCGAAATTTAAATTTCGTCAACAGTGCCGGGTGTCGTTGGGCAGATGCGAGGGTAAATTGGTCCGATTCGTTCACCCTTACCTCCCTCTTACATTCCCTTTTTCATTTCTTGCACCGATCGACTTCTCGAGGCCAACGTAAGCTCATGGCTCATCACCTGGCACAAGAGTGCGAGTGCATCGATGCTAATAAAATTATCTCAGTAATTTCACGCGGACGTGTGGAAAGTGTCGCATTTGCCGCCATGACAAGAAGCTGTTGTAGCTCGCATCGCTGCGGCTGTTTTCATGTGTGCGTTTGATGCGTGAATGTGTATATCGCGATAGAAATCGATACACTGGGGTGATCGAGCTCCGAGATGTCTGCGCGAATAGGTTCCAAAAGGGGAAAATACAGAGGAGAGAGAGAGAGAGAGAGAGAGAGAGAGAGAGAGAGAGAGAGAGAGAGAGAGTAAGGAGGGCTCTATAAGGTCTCTCCTCGCGATTCTCGATGCTTATCGGTTCCGCTACGGCTAAAATGACTGTGTGACCGGACGTCGACGCGACAGAAAGTGACTCGAGTAACTTGAACTATTGGGATCCTTTCCTCTCCCTCTATCCCCCTTCTTTTACTCTTCTTCTTTTATTTCCTTTCGGTTCGTTTATTTATCGCCCATACGAGAGACGGTTCAGGTGCACGTTCTTAAGACGCGCGCGTGCGCACATACACAGACTAGAGAGGGGCGCAAGATTATCTGGCTTTGATATCTTCGTCGACTGAAATTTATCGCGCTACTCGCTTCTTCTTTTTTTTACAAGTTAACGATACACACTCGTGTTCGTACGCACATTAAAAAAGGACACGAGGTCTTAGGATAATGCATCATTGTTCCGCTAAGGACCTCTCATTGTGGTTAAGGAAAATTTCATACACATTGTCTAATTATTACAGGATCAAATATAATGAATGTTTACCGCGAAGTGAAAGCTAATAAGTGTTAGACCGTTTGAAAAGTTCTAAATACAGGATTGAAAGTTCATTCATCAAGATAAAATATTTCATGTTAAAAAGAAAAATTTAATAGTAGATAATAATATTATGAAATCGTTGAATAATTCTAAACAAAAAAGATGATTATAGATAATTTTTATTGTATTTAGTTACTAAAATGACCTAACAACAAATTAATTGAAAGTAAATTTATATCACTTTTCCCTTGATGTTTCCAATATTAATATTAAGCGGCAATTTAAATATATTTAATTGATCGTTAAATGTGTGTACATTGATAAAATATGTCACACAGGCAAAACTTTATTGATTAAAACCGCATTAATAGTATTAATTAAAAAGTACAACTGTTTCAAATAATAAAACTGAGCATTTATACATAATCTATAGCTGCAAACTCAAAAAGAATATAGTGTTTTAGGCATTTATAATCTGTAAAATTTATTTTTTATATTACAATTTATACAATTAAAGAAAATTAATAAATATTTACGTAGACAACATTTACAGTTAAATGTTTCCTTTATCATTTGGATAACGATGGTATAACTCGAAAATTAATTTTATTCTTGAAACTAAAATAAATCATATCATTATTATAAATTATGATTAAAGCCGAATTGTTTTATATATACAATAATTTTTATAAATTTAAAAAAAGTCCTGAAGGCAATTTAACTGTAATATCAGATATTTTTTAAAAAATTTTTTTATATTTATCGATTCCTTTAAAATTTTATATTTCAATTTCTAAAAATTTTCAAAAATTTAAGTTATAATAAGGATTTAAATTCAGAACATCAATTTTAAATATGCTTTAAAAATCATAAAGGTAATATTTTAAAGAAAACTTTTTAAAAAAGTCTTTATTTGTTAGTTGGGAGCTCAAATCGTTTATAGGATTTTATCTCATTGCATTCATGAATATGAAATAAAAATTGATGAGACTTAAATCTTTATAAAAAAATGTGAATATTTAGCGGTGTTTACAGATATTAGACAATAACATGACTTGACACTTATGTATTCTAAACTTATTTGACATTTCAATAACGTCTGCTTTAAAAAAAGATCAATAATTATCAAACATTCTAATAATATTATTAAAAACGTAATATTAAAAAAGTTCTACTAACAATAACAGCTTATTTAAGTATAGCTAATTGTTTTTCAAATCACTATATACAAAATAAATTTTAATAAGAATGGATATTATACTTTTTCATTATTTTCAAAATATAATTAAAAAAAAAATAATAAAAAAAGGAATAGGTAATTGAAATTCTGGACTTCATCATATATATATTAATATTTAAAGGCCTTTTAAGTTTCCGACAAAAGACTTAATCTATAAATTATATACATAACAATTATATTGTACATAATAATTATATAAAAAACATCATATATGAAAACTAGAAAAAATTTTAATTTTATAGATAATGATATTTTTATAGATCTATAAAATAAAAAATGCTTTTTTAAATTAAGCGTTTAAAAAAATATTGTATATTATCATCATAAATGCTTTAAAGTAGCATTATAAAGGTTATTTTAAATAGTTTTGTTAAATTAATTTTAATAAACAAATTTCATTTTATTTAGAATTTATATGTTTAGTAAGTTTTATAGCTCTATAAAGCATACACAATTGATAACTTACTGTTTATCTATAATGACCAAAATATACATATTTAAATTAGAAATAACGAAATAGAAATATTTTACCTTTTCCATGTCATTCTAAGGCACCGAATGGAAATGAGCTTGTTGATTAGTAAGCAAAATATTACGTAAATAAGTGTGAGGAAGATAAGGAAACAGGTGCCGACGTCACGTTACTTCCGCAGGGCTGACAGAAACGTCTGGGAATCGCAGCTTGTAGCCAGTGGTAAGTGAAAGGTACTGGGGATACTCGTGCGAAAACACAAGACATCCAGGAGTCCGGAAAGAAATGTAATTGATGTCTCATCCTTGGTCACCCCTTTTCCATAGGAGCAGCCCCCTCCTACTGCCAGCCTTATCGCGAGCTATTCGATAGTGTAACGTAACTACGTCCGTTATCACAATGTCGCTAGCGAAGGCTACGGGACGCCCCCATAAAACAGGGTGGCAAGCCGCCTCCTAGAGTGGCTTCTTCTCCTAGCGCTCCAGCTCTTGAGCACGACTAGGTTGCCACTCTCAGTGCTTACCCCGACGTTTCGATTACGTGCATGTGCCCTCGAGGTAGCGGCTGTCCCTAGCCCCCGAAGGTAAAAATTGCCGGGGTTCGCCGTTGCCTCGAGGGCCACTCGACGGCATTGTTGGAGCTGCGAGCTGGGGTTCGTACGTGCGCGGCACCCGCTACTGAGGATGGCCTCGAGAGGCTTACGGAGTCGAGGGATGAAGCCTCTGCCCATTAAATAGACGAGCACTCGCCGACGAGTGCTGTCCGGATAAATCACTGCATGATGAGGTGGGCGAAGAGGTGGACAAAAGGTCTAGGAAAGCAACTCGATCCAAAACCTTTTCTAGGTGAACTTGCTTGTATGTTCGAGCTCTACTTGGTGTGTCTTGCCGAGCCCCTGCACCGAGAACTTGCGACGTAAGTTGTAAATGACCGATAATTTAAGCATCCGCGATTACACTCGAAATTATAATTTATTAGGAAAATTTTTATGACGAGCTTTTAGGCTTACTTATTGCGCGTAATGAAATATTTAAAGTACTTATGATAATAGCGCAACAATGATAAAGTGTATTCAACGTGTCGGTAATGGTAATAAAACTGAGTTGTTCTGTATAATTTACCTAGAAAAATTTATATTACGTTAATAAAAAATCTTAGTATTGTACATATATATTTTTAAAAGAAACTTATATCTTAGAGATAAATAAAAAATGCAATATAAAATGAGTAGACCTCATCTATTTCTTATTCTATGCTTCACATACATAGATTAAAAACATATTTATAAATGAAATTCATACTTAAGTCTAGCGCATGGTTTAAACCTGACATATTAAATGTAACGAGTCCAGTTCTCATTAAAAACACGTTTGGTCGACCCTAAAAAACGTGCAATCAAACTTGTATTTAATTTCTTGGTTAAAAAGGTTCCTAATTTAAAACTTTTAATATCATTGAATCCCCGTCGCTCCGAGCAAATGCGTATCTTATTTCGCGCGCTGTTTGCTCTTCTAATATAGTTTTTAAAATCACCTGAGTGGTTAATTCACTGAAATAAAATCAGATGTTAGTTTGAGAAACAAAATAAAATATTTTATACCGGCCTCCTCTCTTGTTATCTGCTATGT
Organism: Kradibia gibbosae; assembly: GCA_018907135.1. NCBI lineage: Eukaryota > Metazoa > Arthropoda > Insecta > Hymenoptera > Agaonidae > Kradibia > Kradibia gibbosae. The sequence continues at coordinate 15,264,936 of JACCHX010000001.1, read as the reverse complement.
TTCTCTTTCTCTCTTGGTCTTGCTCAATGCAACGTATGGCGGTATGATATGAAAAACTATTAAGGGTAACTTAGAATATTTATTTGCGCAGAATTTTCATTATATATATAATTATTGTTAGACAGATAAAAAAGATAGAAATGAGTACAAAAAAAGCAAAAAAAGTCCGACAGCTAGCCACGAAGGCGCGAATGCAAACCTATTGGTTAACGTGCCATGTTGGTGCTTTTTAAAGCTTCATTTTGCAAAAGGCGCCGTACATTTACTCTTCGAAATTTTCACGCTCCTGCTACTCGTAGTTATCACTAGACGTCCACGTTTCGAATGGCCCTCTATTACTTGTAATATGCTGTCTAGCCTAGAGTGACTGAGTAACGCTACTCATTAATATAAACAGAGTTTGTTCAAGATAATTTGTATGACTTTTTTTCGTATTTACTTTTACAGTTACATCTAATCTTGTAGAAAAAAATTATAAGCATTATATTTGATTAAGACTCTCTTAATGCACCCGACGCTCTAAACAAACAATGATCTACTTAAACTATATATTCGAAGGAAGATATTAAATGATTGTAAAATTAATAAAAATTCTCGTGCGTAAAAAACCTTACCTACGGAAAATTCAAAATTTTTCCTTTATTTTTTTATGTTTGAATAAAAAAATGTTTTTATTTTACTTCATTATGTTGTAATTCAATACGTACAATATGGTTAAGTATGTATGATACATAATATTTATTAATATTCCATAACTGTTCTATTTAAACGAGTGTGGTATACATAAAATTTATTATAAGAAAATACTTTGCAATGAGTGCAATAATAAAAAAATTATTGAACATATTTGTAATATAATTAAAATACATTAGCGAAATTATTTTTATATATATATATAACATAAATAATAAGAATTTTTAATTGCTATAAAAAAATTCGATAAAATAAATTTTTCTGTATGGTAATTATTTAAAAAACAATTAATTAATAATATTTCAAAAACTGCGTTTATTTAATGTAGATGTAAAATCTTAAATTTTGAATTTTCAATGAAAGGAGAAAAACGATGGGGAAAAACGAAAATACTTATAATAATTTATTGAGTGTAAGTTTATTATACAACTAGAGAGGTTAAAAACATTGATGCTTTCAAACAACTATTTTAAGATTAGTTTCATATGTAATTTATACATGGGCAGGTTATAGGCAATTTGTCTGACCATGCATTTTAGATAATTTTTTTTTTATTTAGAAAATATATTTTGGACGGTAATAAAGTATAATAAAGTATTTGTCAAATGGAACAAACATTGCTCGCTAGTAAATTAATGCCATTTTCAGTAGTTACAATTTCGGGAGAGAAAATTTTTAAAAACTATTTGTTTCATTTACTTATAAATAAATTTGAGAGCATTAAAATTTTAATAAATTGCAATACTCTTATCAACGTTGTGCGATAATGCCTTACTTAAAAGTATGACGAAATGGAAGGTTGCCTAGTATTAACCTGAACGAATGAATTCTCAATCATTTAGCTAATCAAATCAAAGACCGATATAAATGTAGAGTGAAATGCAGAGTGAAATGTAGAGTGAAATGTAGAAAAGCACCGGAGCTTCGCTTTTATTTGGATAATTATGCTGGCATGTACAAGGTCTGGCTTACGTAATCGTAAATCTTAGCTCTTCCCTTCGGCGTCCTGACGGCGCTTCAGGCCTGTAAAACGTTGCTCCCTCACAGGGAAGTTATTTGTTTTGGTGGGTCGCGTTCGTACATGTACCGGTGGCCGCTTTCGACACATGCCTGCTCCTCATCGGGCAGCAAACCTCCGGCCGAGGGCTTCCAAGAGATTGCGATGCGCCACACAGGCAATTTATACGCGCAGCCCCGTCTGCCTTTTTTGCCTGCGGCCCGAACCCCCGTCATCGGCTGGCATTCGTACGCATTCGAGTGCGGGCGCGCGTGTGAGAAGCCTGAACAAGACCCCGAGCCGCGTTACTCCCCGCCGACCGTGAACTGCCAGTTTCCGTAGTTTTTTCTGTCCTGAGCCGCGGCAACCCCTCGGGAGGGTGGCCTAGAAGATCGGCGCGTAGCCACGTCGATGGAGAAAAAAACGTGAAGCCGCGAGGGGAGGAGACGCTTGCCTTGGTTTTTGCCGGTCATAGGATTGAGCGCGCGATATGCAGATTGAGAGTCGGACCCTAGGGCTTTTTAACTCGGCTTTTTCTCTGTCCTATTCGAGCCCGCACTGTGTTATCCCATGACGAGTCGCCAGCACCAGCCGTCGTCATTTTTTGCATGGGTCTTCTGTTCCTCCTTCCTCAACCCCATAGCTACATTTTTTGCTCATATTATTGTTCCGAGAAAAGAGAGAGAGAGAGAGAGAGACGGAGGGGGGAGACTCGAAGTGGCTAGCGGGGCGCGGCATTCGACACAGCATTAAATCAATCAAATGGTCGCTTTTCCACCCCTGCCCACACGGTCTCTTTCATTTGGTGCTCCGCATAAGTGCTGTTCTCGCTCGCGGGGTCGCTTATATTGCCTGGGAATAAATTGCGTCTTAATTCCTCGGCGCGGTGAATTAGTGTTCGCCCGTCGGAAGACGCGGCCACCACGGCTGAAAGGTTGCAAAAATAGCGGGTGCCCGACCAGCAAAGTAAATGGCATTAGAGGGAGGCAGAGAAGAAAAATAAGCAAATGGCTGGAGATCGGGGAGGGAGAGGTACAGAAAGAGAGGAAGATACGCGGAGAATCCGCGCCGCAAGATTAATCAGCCGCGTGACCGCAACGGCGTATAACGTCGACGACCGACCGAGGATTATGTTTCTCTCTCTCTCTCTCTCTTTACCGTATGTTTATAAGAATATGTATAAATGTGTAGCTCTGTGCCGACCGAACGAGGGACTATATTGCTTGGAACGGTGTATACCCTAGAAATCGAGAGGCTTGAATTTGTATTAGCGCGCGGCTAGATTTTTCCTCGTATTTTCCTGTTGATTCGCTTCTTTTCAACGAAGTGTATGCTATTCGGCACTTGGTACCCAAAACTTACTTTCGGCTTTGAGCGATGCTTTCATTATTGAGATGTGCTTGTTACTGAAATTTAAATTATTCAATCCTCCACCTGAGATTTTGCAGACTATAAGAAAATAGACTGACTTTTTCATAATACTAATGTGCAATTTGACAATTACTTAATCTGTAAGTAACGTAAAAAACTACCCGCAGACTTTCGGGAAAAGCGTAAGTATCTCCTACTAATAATGAACTGTCTAGATCTTAATTTTCTCAATTATTATTACCTTTCAATCAAAGAGTATTAAAGTATCAATTAATTTGTTTTTGTTATCAAGGTAATATTTATTTTGCGACCACAAACCGAGTTACTTTGTTCTAAAATAAATCCAATAATTGTTACCGCATTTTATAAAGATAAAATGACGATTAAAAGTTATTTTTGTTATAATACTTTAAAAAAAAAGATGACAACAGTAGTTATTAAGTAATAAGTATTATAATGAAATTAAATGCTTTAAAATGTATATCATTACGATACAATTACAATGTAATAATAATTATTACAATAAAAATAACAACAATAAAAACAACAACAAAATAATAATAATAAAGAAAAATTTACCAAAAATTATACAAGTATATTATCTTAGTAATACTTTTTTTTGCTTACTACAATTTCAATTATAAAATGTTTTTACGCAACCTAAATGAAATAATAATTTTATAAATTGAGCATATATTAAGAATTACAATTTTTTATAATTATATAAGTAACTGCAGATTGTATTTATTAAATTTAATAATATTACTCAGAAATTATACAGATTATTATGAGCAGCTTATTTAACGAATTATTTTCAGTTACTTATATTTTACAAACAAATATATTATTAAAGTTCCCCTTTATAATTATAGCAATATATATATATATATATAGATTTTATTAATCACAAAAAATATCATCTGAGGTCTACAAAATATGTCTAATTAGAGTAGATTATATTCAATCTTTGAATAAAAAATTAAATCCAATAAATGATTCACTACTATTAGTGATTTTTCTTTCAGTTTTAAATGAAGGTGGATCATCTTCAAAATATTTAAGATATAAATATCAATGCAATGAATTTTATTCAACGATAAACAGTTTCAACCATATGTCTGTGTCATAAATTTAAGTAGAAAAAAATTGTTTGAAATATTTTTTCAAAGTAATGCACTATTTTAGATCATATTTCAACATAGTTTTACTACTAGAATTTGAACAAAATTTTAAAAATATTTTATTCAACGGAACATTTGTTTAAAAAATGTCCTACATAACGTATTATAATGTTTTATAAATATAAATAATAAAAGGAAGAAAAGTCTAAAAATAGTATAAATTCTTCATGATCATTAAATGTCGAATTGTAAAATGTTTATATTGTTCTAAAAAGTTTCCATAAGTTAATTGATACAGCAATCCACTGAATATTGAAGAAATGAAAAAAAAGATGCTATTATATACTGTCAGCATAAATAGCATTTTAATATCGTTGTGAGTTCGCGTTATTGAATTTAGGCCAAGAATTGTATCAACTTCATCTCATGGTTAACTAACTCTGCGTAAGATTCAGCTGAAAATTTATAGAGTATATATGTAAACAAGGTAAAAGCAGTCTTTAAATAGTTTTATTGCATATTCGTCATGAATATGCGAGAATCTATTTAAAAATACTCCTTTGGTAAATTTAACTTAATTTAAATTATTACAAATGAAGGCTCTTGATCATAACTACGTCCTATATGTAAATTGCTATTAATATGCTTTTGATTTAAGATATATAGCAAGCACATTTAAAATATTTTTAGATTAATTAAACTTCCCTTATATTATTGGAGTTTTTTACTTTTACACTCATAGATAGTTGTATGTTATAATAGTCAAAAAGTTTAATTTAAAGCCAGTAATTTTAATTATTTACCGTAATGTTTCTACATCTTAGCAATAAAGGTTAATGGAAACTATCGTACTCGTCGACGTCATCGTCCTCTTTTTTTGTATTCTCTCATTCGAGTTGAAATTACTTGAACTGAAAAATATTATTCTTCAAATGTAAATGCTATAACGGGTCACGTTCCCGTTACAAGGATCGCGCAACGTGACGCGATCGAGTCAACGAAACAGAATTAGTAGCAGGGGTGACAGGAGTCGCGCGAAAAATAACAATTTTAGATAGAATATAATTATCTAGACTGAATAGTATTAAAAGAAGAGGGGGGACGAGAAATGAAAGGAAAAAAAAGTGTACCAGTAAATCTGAGATAGGATAGAATTAAAACTTGATGCGCGGTTGAAAGTATCGTCGAAAGTAGGATGAAGAGAACCGCGGGGATGTATGATAAAACACCCTCGATGAAAGCGTATCTCCATCTTTTCGTTAACACAAACCAAATCCAAACCTCCCCCCACCTGTATTTAGAGTCTTATGTTGGGGGAAAGTCAACTGTAATCGATGGAAAGTGTTGCCAACATAGACGGTTACATGGATGGTTTATATGTGCACTGGCTTTCAAAAATTTTTTTACTAGGGTACTATACTAGCAGGTCTTATTTACAATTAGTTACCAACATCACTTACCAGCGTACTGTTTTTTTACATAGATAATGAAAAAAAGACAAAACGACATGTTAGTTGAAATAAATTTATAACTGTAATTATTTTAAAAAGAAGAATTGTAATTCGAAAGAAAATGTTGTGGGGTGACGAACGAAAAACTTAGTAAAGAGAGTAACTTTCATTTGCGGTAATAAATTATTGGCAAAGTTTGATGCAAATAGATCAATTTTTGTAGTGTATACATGAATTTCACAATGAAGCATGTAAATTCCTTGTTTTGCATAAATTATTTTTTCAGTGAGAAAATCAATTGCTACCTTCCTTATGCATATATACTCATACATATTTAGTATAATAAGTAAAATATTAATAAATCAAAATTTTATTTTTGTACAATTGGCAAAAATTAATCAAAGTTTTAAAAATATCAGTTGGTTTTAATAAGACAGAACATTATGAATTTTTTGAGATACCTATAAATTTATAGATATTAGGCTATTTTTTATAATCACTAGCACTACATATGTATGTATGAGAGCCAAAAATACAATTCGTGCAAAATGAATCAATATTATTTATTCATTCTAAAAAAACAGACAAGATGTTCTCATTTTCTTTAGCACATATGAAGTTTATGTATTTTACTCTTTTTCCTTTACCACGTCAAGCATTTTTCTCAATTATATAATTTCGTGCAGTTGTTCCATTCGACACGACTTTTCACCCAAGCAATATATCATAATATACATGCAACGGGGTTGAAAGGGTATTAAAATTTATTAAAACTCCCGTCACAGACGGAAATTTTATGAAGACTCGACCACATCGATTGAGTAACGCTCGGAATCAGTTCAATTCACGAGATTCATTCATTGTTGTTGCTGCTTCTCACATCTCACACTCGTACACGCGAAAGGCGTAAGCGTGTAGTCACGCGACTGCGCCCCGCGGGTTTTCGCCTCCTGGTAATCCATCATTTATATTAATTGCGTTCGGTTGTAAGTTTGGCTCATCTCCTTTTATCTCTCTCTCTTTCTTTCTCTCTATCCCTCTTTTGTCGTTCTTCTCTTGCTCTGCAGAAATGATAGTTTGCTATGTTTGAATCTCGCACGTGAGCTTGGCAACAACTTTAGACCTGTAACTTCCTATTCATAAGTTCTAATTAAATTCGCACAATCGAAGGCTTTACACATATACGTCATACGGCACTGCTACTCCCAATACAAGAGGTCTCAGGAACCGTTCTCTCCTCCCCATTCCAACTCACTTTCACGAGTTTTCGTCTTTATGTTACTAAATTACCTTTGGCATCTTTCTTGAAAGCTTGCGGTGCACATCTTTAGGCCTATTGTTATTAAACGATATTATTGCTTTGATACTTGAGCGAGAAAATTTATTGATATGTTCTGGATATATGGGCCGTTCAGTATTGGTATTGATTAACTGTATTAACTATTCAAATGATGTTAAAACTAAACAGTACACTACCTTATTTTGAGAGTGAGTTCGGTTTCGACAGTACATCAACATTTAGTGCAATTCTTTTCAAATTTTTGTTTTTGTATTTACTATATTCATTTGTTTTAATAATGATATTATATGAAAAAATATGTTATAGTTTAATGGGAGAATCTTTTTGAGGCTTAAAAAATTAATATTTTTGCTTAATCTGTTAAAGACTATTCAAAAATATATTGTAAGAATTTAGAGCTACTTTTAAATATTTTTTAAATTATAGCAGTTTTAGTGGCCGAGTGTTAGGTAAAAAAAGAATGTTTTCCTAAATATGATGGTTACGTGAGTTTTTGAATGTGCGCGTTCATTTAACCGTCGGAAGTATTTTATTTCGCGTCTAGTTAAGAGAAAAAAGGATTGATTATGTTCGGGAAAAATACCCTTTTTAACATACGATTCGCATGGAAACGACCGTTAGCAGGTAGTTTGTCGCATTGTTGAGTCTACGTGAAAAATAAATTACGACCTCCTAAGGAAAAGACCATTTTTCTCGATGAAAGTTTTGTACCGATGAAATTCGGTTGTAGTGTCCGCGTTGTGTCACCGTCGAAACGATTTTTTGCTTTGGAATCAAAATTTAGCCGTCAAAGTCAGGCGCCTCCTTCTATGCTCGTGACTGATAGCAAACGTAACTACGCATAGTTTTTCTTTGTTGTTGTTAGCCCTTCTACGGAGTTGCCTATGCGTAGGTCTTCCACTCTATACCAAACAAAATGTAACGAACTAACGAGTCCTTAAAAAGTGAAAATTTGTAAGACTCGAGTTAGTTCCACCGAAAGTTCCACCTACGAGTTTCATCGAAATGTTCCACTCACAAGTTCCATCATGTGAGGTTCACCGAGGAAGATTTGAAAAAACACTTATTATACATAAAGTTGTAACGAGTCCGCTAATTTATCTCTAAAATTGGATCTCCTTGCGTAAAGCAAAGAGGTCAATAAGTAGCACGTATACAGTATCAGTATATTTTGCTCTCTATCACCCCAGTAAGAAGCATTCTTTAACAGTGCAAACTGCACCTTCGCGACGTAACACCAAGCCTAGAGCAAAAAAGCCTATATTTATTTGGAATCTTTATAAATAGGATTTTCACAAATTGGCGCTGGTTATAAAAAAACTGAACATACGAAAGTATTTTTTAAACAATTTTTTTACCACTTACAGTGAATTTTTTTTCAAAAATGAAAATATTTTCAAAAATTTTTACAAATAGAAAAAAAACTTATTTTATTAATTAATAATTTTGTTTGGATTATTTCAGATAAAAATTGTGACCCACATTATTGGCGTTAATTAACGGAGCATTCATGCGTAACACCGAATAAATTATCACCATTCCACAATTATTCATATTTAAAAAAAAAATTTTTTTTTAAAACAGAACAATATGTTAAAAATTTTGTTTTTTTAGCCTCCTAAATGAGACTCTCTACTTAAATTCCTTAAAGTACAATAAATGATTTTTATTGTGTATGCATTCAGTGTTGAATCCTATTAAATACATATTTTCAAAATCCTAGAATTTAATATAAATTATTTATTCGACAATATATATTACATAAATTTTAAATTACGTTTTATACATATTGAATGTTATAGAACTTTGTAATTATGCTTATAATTTTTAATACAGTTAATTATTAAATATTTATCATAATTTACATACATACAAAATAAATAGTTACATTTGCAAAAAAAGCATGAAGTAGCTTAATTCAAAGACTATTACACTCGTAAGTAAGACTTTAATAACACAATATTATTTTCTATGTCAAATAGTGCAAGAAAAATTAGTTAAAATGGTGAAAAATAATGTATTAAAAATTGGTAATGTGAATAAATGTTTTAAAAGCAATCTTTACTAATTTATAGTTATAGATTTATATTAGAATTATCTTTCAATAAAGGATAACTGCTACAAATTGAAAATAATATCAACAAATTTCGAGATGTAATATTTAATCGAAAAATTTGTTGTTATTGAAATAATATTTTAATTGTAAATTTACAGTAACAAGTACCATCGATCAATTTAAAATGAAAAAAAAATTTTATGTAGGGCAGTATTTACAATAGTGATAGTTTGTATTATAACATGGTAATTAATATTAATTGACGTAATATTAGACAATATTTTTTATCAGTAGCTTAATATCGATCTAAATAAAATAAACATAATGTTTACATAGACAAATAAATTAAGCTTATTATTAGATTAAATAATGTTTCTCCCTATAAATTATTTTATTAATTACAATGATTCTGTCATGTCAAATAATAAGAGATGAAAACGTAGACATAAATTGTTGGCTATTTTCTTATAATTGACCAATTAACAATTATAAATACTAACTTGCAAATTAGCGCTCGACCAACGCAAAATAATTTTGGTTGCTTTCAGATCTGCACTTCAATGAAAGCGTTTGTGCTTGATTAGTGTAAAGCCAAGCCAAAGAAGTTTACGTGACATTAATGACGCAAAGTCCTCGGCGTGAATGAATGCGAAAGGGAAGACGCAAATTTTAATTGATTCCCCCATAGAGAGTTGACCGTGTGCTAGCATAATCACTAGCTAATTAGCAGTTAGCGATAAATGGAGCCAAATCGGAGTACTCGCTAGGCCCTGGCGCTAAAAGTTCGAACTGCGCATATCTCCTCTGTTACTTATTTATGCGTGTCTGCGCGCGCGCCAGCCGATGATGATGCATATCCTGCACAGGCGGACATACCAAGAACGACTGTTTTGCTCGGATTTTTCGAATAATTTGCATTTCGCAAATCGCTCGAGCGTCGTGCTTGTCGCCCCTCTATAGGAAATGATCGCTTACCCGCGTATTAGAGTAAGGGAATTTCAGCGAGGAGCGATTTGCTCTTATCTCTGCTGCTTGATTAAAAGTGTCCCTATGACGGTAATTTATTTCATGAGTCAGTGAATTTAATAGCGAAAATGTAACGCAAGACTTGTCGAATCGCGAAATTATTTATTTCTTTGAATGTCATTATAAATAGCGTCGTCAATGTGAAACTTCAATGTAGATAAATCACAAATACGTTGATTTGAAAATATTTTAAGGGTGAAAGAGCAATACGAGATGAAAATACAATTTTTTCATCGACTTCAACAATAATACTGATTAATTACGTTATTAATTATTTGATTAAATATCTTAACGCAAACAAGCACTAGAGTAATCACGATTGCACTTGATTCTATCGTACAAAGTTTGATCTCGAGTATATCGCATGTGTAGAGTTATCGAAGACGAGCACGAAAGTTTGCCTATTATTATCTAAGGGGTAAAAACAAAAGCAGATCAATAGTACAATAAAAATGCCTAAGCTTAATTCCTGCATGTAAACTACATTTTCGAAGATCATTGTGGCTTAGCTGAGTCAAGTAACGGGACTTAAGTGCTCATTGTCAAGGCACTTTGAAAATCCAGGCTGTAATTGATTAACATCCTGTTAGTAACGCACAAAGAAGTTTCATTTAAATGGGACTACTTTAAAAGAGCAAGGAAGCATCGAACAAAGCTTCGGAGATTTTCTTAGATCGTTGTATGTGGTTGAGAAGGGTCGGTTATCTTTGGACAGAGCACCATTTATCTATAAGAACGACAATATTAACATGACAAACGAAAATAAAGAAGGCTACCGTGGAATAGCTCCAGATGGATCGGACTCCCATCGAAGATGACTCGTTGAGTCTGCGAGGATGAGGGTCGAACCTCCAGGAGTTTACGACGCTCGCGCGGCTTCGGTGATGCCGGGGATGCAGCTGAGAATCACTGCGGTAGGGGTTAGCGCGGCAGGGGACGAGGGAACGGGGTTTCGCGGTAGAAGGCCGTGAGGCGAGCCCGAGTCTATGCCAGGTTGTTTACTACGATGGGAGGCGACCCGTGTCGTTGAACCTGGGAAGAGGAGAGCCGACGCCACGGCTGCTTGGCGGCCCAGGCATCAGCCGCTCTACCGCCCCCCGCCCTTCTCGTGCTCCCGAGCGACCGACCCCCGGCCCCGTCGGCCGTGCCGCTCTCATCGTTTATTCTTTCCCTTAATCTTCTTATTCTCCTTCCCTTTTGCGCCGAGCGCGGGCAACTTCTTCTCGGCCCTCCTGTTCCTCTTCGTTCGAGGCTCTATTGGCCGGACCGCGCGTTGCTTCTGACTCACGCGCTCCTTTTACTCCTCGCTGTAAAAATTTTTTTATGTAAAATCACTACTCCAGCTGCGGGCAATAAAGCGACCTACTTTGAATGGGTTGAAATTACTACCGATTCATTTTACTCTCTTACCTGTACACTTCCCCACAGATTTACGGTTTCATTCGAAAACTATTATTTTCAATTGATTTTTTATTATACCGAGGCTTGCCCTGGATTATCTCGCATCTTCGACACGTGCATTAAGTATGGAAATAAACACCGGTGGTGCATAATCAATGACATTCGTATCAATTTACGCAATTGCTCGAACTGGCGAATCATTTTCTCCCATTGAAGACCTTAGCACTGTTTCATTTTTATCTTCGTCCGCATTCTCTGCGTTTTTTATCTACAATTCACATTAAAACTTTGCATTCCGTATTCCTGGTGATTTAAAATTAAATAGATTTAAATGATATTTTCAAGAGCAATTTTACAATTCTTTGCATTTTTTACATATTACATATACAAATAATTCACAAAGCATTAATTATGTTCGTTATCCTTATAATTCAATAACAAAATTTAAGCCATGAGAAAGCATTTTATGATATCGCGTATAAAGGAACAGAATTTCACTTACACGTCAAGATTATTTATGTAATATACTGTTTCGAAAACTTAATGTTTGTATTGAAAAAATAAAAACATAGCATACAACGTATGGATAATACTAAATTCTAAATTTATAAATAATTCTCATACATACATAGTTTCAACTGTATAAAAATAAATAATTTATAACCGGAGATTTACCTTTATTACCCATATAGAACTTTAATCTTTAATTGCATAAAACTGAGTCTTATAATCTACATTTTGCAATGCAAATAATGATTAAACTAAATTTATAGCTATATTAAATTGTTGTTTAATAGAAGAATAAATAGATATATAATATGTACGGTATGAGGATTATATTAGTATTAAAAGTCTTCCTCATCATCTATATTCAGGCTCAACATTCTTATTATCGTTCTCCCTTTTTCGCTGAGCATGAGGAAATTCTCCGTTTGATCATCATTGTTCATCATTCCTAATTCATACTTAATGTAAGCTTCTGTATACCAATTTCTATTTTACATTACATTTTTTTACAAATATGATTAATATTTATTGTTTAAATTGACTTAAATAATATCATGGTCAGAAAATTTACCTGATAAAACTTAATATTAATAATAGTAATGTAATTGATGTTTGTACTATAAAAATGACTCAAACGAGTTTTCACTTTTGTTAATTATGCTAATTGTGTTTTATTTAAGAACAATTTATATAAAAATATTATGAAATACAAAATTTTTAATTAGTTAATATGAAAGTAGTTAATATAATTAAAATATATTTAAGTTCTTAAGTTGGTATTAATTAAAAATCATTACATATCTATCAAATTATTTTCAAAATAATACTACGATTAATATTTTTGAAATGACATAGAAAATAAATAATGTTTTTCAGCCTTCAGTTTGAAAAAATTTGCACAAGGTCACAAGATAACAGAAGATTTAAAAAATCGTATTTAAGGTAAAAAAATCGTTATCATGGTGTTCAGACAGCCTGTGGCGAAGCAATGTTCGTTTTACCGTCTGCCCTCTAATCCAGTCGAAATCGCCGTATCTTTCCTGCTTCTCTCACTCTGCCTTTGTCTTACTCTCTCTCATACGCACACACACACGTACTCTCTCTCTCTCTCTCTGACTCGTAAAGAAAATAGAAATAAAAAGCCGAAATTTACGCACATCCCAAGGGAACTGAATGAGAAGTTCGCGTGCGCATATCGTTTATTCCGTGCCACGAAATAATACCAGCACGAATTCGCAATATAGGTATATGCGTGCCTTTCCTTTTTCACTTCAGCCACGCGCACATTGTCCAGAAACGAAGAACATTATGTTAGCTTATACATTCAGCAAAGAAAAAACTATCATAAAAACTTTATTATTTTTTATTAATTAATTGGCAAATAAACATTTACAACTAGTTTTATTAGATTTTTATCGCATTATGACATTCTTTACATTATTATAATGCAAAAAATGATAATTACTATTCCGAGATATGACTTAGATTTTATCTTTTATTCTACATTATCTTATCATTATAATAATGTATTAAATATGTAGAATTAATACATGAGTTACTTCTTCAGTAGTATAAAAATTTAATGTACTTTTGAATTTTAATTATAAATAATAGTTGTCATTAGTCACTCATTAATATTTCACTTTAATATTTCACTTTTTATATATGAGAATATTCTATTAATAAGAGTTACACATATAAGAATTCATATTTCCGTTAATTTAATATTTTTAAACAAAAAAATTATCTTGCTAAGAAATAATTTTCTGCTTTAAAAACATGAATAAAAGAATGACTAAACATTTTTTTCCTTAATTGATTTTTTAAAGCCTTTTTAAAATTATAAACTTTTTTTTACATAAAGTAAATACAATTTAATAAATCTATCAAATGGTTTAATAAGTAATGCTGATTCAATTGACAAATATTTGGCATTAATTATGAAAAAAAAATTTTAGAATTTTTTATTTTGATCTTTTCATATTAATAATTACATGACAATTTTTTTACGGTTTTTTATGATTTACAATTTTCATAATAAGAAATTAATGACTAATTCACTGGATTTAAATAAAATAAAAACAACTGTAAAAAAAATTTTAGTTATATTATTTAATTGTAATTTATGAATATATATCATTTGATAATAAATAAAATTAAAATATTTAATTATTTTTGAACAACAATAAAATGATTTTTACAGTTGAGAGGAAAATAAATAAAAAATACGTACCTTCCAATTTAATTTCTACAAGTGTTATACAACTAGCAAGAGAGGGAGATAGAGAGAAAGAGAGAAGTAAACATAAAATGAGAGAGGGTCTAACTACATGCGAATAGTTGGAATCCAATTGATAGCATGTTAGTTTCGCCTTCGGAAGCTTTTACTGTTCGACTGGATGATAGTAACTGTAACCAGGAAATTCTAAGTAATCTCCTGGCTATCGAGTCTTTTAAGTTTTTTGACACCCGCATCCTAACGTAAGTTAATTTTGCTAGTATTTTATACATTATCTTTACTTAAATTACCTTTTGAAAATTATCATTTGTATATTCCTTTTGGATGCATGCAAAATAAAGTTTTTCTCATTATTTGTTTTTGTAAATTTATATACTAGGATTAACTGTTATCCTATTGCAAAACTGTCAAAAATGTATTAATGATTTATTTTATTTATGAAGATTTTTTTTATTTTTAGTAATTATAATGATTGCAGATAAATATGGGCAAGAAAATTTGTTCATTAAATTTTAATGCAACTTTTAAAACTATATAATATATTAAGAACAAATATTTTGCTAGTATAAAAAATTATGATAATAAAATATAGATAGTACAATTCGTAAGATATTTATTAAATTAAAATGGAAAATGGTATTCCTTGAAACTAGTTTGTCGAAACATTAGTACTGCAGGCATAATAATAGATAGAAAAGTCTACAAATTTAAATGAAGTGTAACTTGTTGTTAGCTTTTAAAAAAGTTGATATGTCCGTCTATATGCAGTATACAAAAACTAGTCGAGGATCTAATAAAATTTACTTATCATTAAAAATTCTGAGCACGCATTCAAGTATGTTGAGTGAAAAAAATTCTACGAATACATCCGCGAGTTTTCAGTAGCCGCGTTTTTCTTGCATTACGTGAATTTACAGGAGGCGCGTGCGTTAAGAATAGCCTTCCGTAGTGTAAATCACTTTTACGGGTAAAACGCGTGGGATTACGGAAAAAGCGACAAGCTTGAAATGCAACAGACGGTAAAAATGCAGGTTGTGGAAGTGGCGCCACTAAGAGAGCAGTGACTGCTTTCCTGTAAAGGGACATTCCAAGAACAAACGACTTGGACGTTTCATATGACGTATCCTTAATATTTGCAAACAATTTAGATTATGAATTTCGTACCTATGCAGCTACTTATGCCCAGACATTGTTGAAATTCAAAGTAAAATATCTTATGATGTGTCAGCTGCATTACAAGAAATATAAGTCTAATCACTAAATAAAACATTAAACGATACAAGTTAATAGCACTTTTTTTATATATCTTCCAACTATAGCATCAGAACAAAGTATATTAAATCTAAATTATATCACTATTTTGAACCACTTAATAATGTAACAAATGCAAATATATTCCTATAATTAAAATTTTTCATAAACAATTGATATTTTATTATTTAAATTTTCTATTACAAAGATATTTTTTTTTACTAACATTATGAACATTATTCTATTTTCATTGCAAATTTCCAAAATCAAGTAAAATTGCATAATGAATTTAACAATTGCACTAGTGCAATTTATTTGTAAGAATAATAGTTTGATTAAAGCCACTTATCTGTTTTCAATACTAAGCACCCAAAATGGCTTTTAAAATATATATTTAAAAAAAATCTGTCTGCTGAGTAATCAAGCAAAGAATACTGTTATGTAAAACTACTATAATAAAAATCGTATCACTCCATAAATATATATGCAGTAAAAAATTTTAATGAAAATAAAGCTATAAGGAAAATAATGCTATAAGGATTTAATATATTTATATATTATAATATAATATGTATGAGTAGTTAATTGAACTATGAAAATTATGAAAAAATGCGATCATAAAAAAATTTAGCACATTTTAATGAATATTTTCCATGTTTTCCATTTAATATATTATCCATGTTTCAGCTAGAATACGGATACTTTGATTTTGACAATGTACTACACACACACACACACACACACACACACACACACACACACACACACACACACACATTATATTTAATTCTTGAAATTTAAGCTCATAAAAGGTTTTAATAGCATAGTGTGACAGATAAATGAATATATTGATAAAATTACCATAGTTATTACGTTGATTAAAAACATAATACTCGTTTCATAAGATAATAAAACATGGGAATTGTATATTGAATGTCAAATCATTTTACAAATTGTCTTTAAAATTACAATTTTATTCGTGAGACTGTCGATGTAATTATATAATAATTTATAATACGGTTTGAATAAAAAGATGAATAAATGAGATTTTAAATGGTTTTGATAAAAAACCGCTTATACCATAAGCAGAATTTGAAATGGATATTAGTTCTCTATCCCATCACCACCATAATGTTTGTAAATCACTACGAGTGAGCTTCCAAGATTGTAAAAATTAAGCATTTAGAAAATCGACTCAGCCGACCTAATCAGCCTGATAGCGCGTGTAGTTGTAGCCGTCTTGAAAAGATGTGAGTTTGTTGTTTTTAGAGCCAGGGGCAAGAGTCCGGATAATTAATTATCGATAAGGCGCATGCGGCATGAGGTCGGGCCGCGCGTGGGAAAGAGTCGAGAGTGCGCTACATTTCTCGCCGGCGATCCTCTAGGAATAATTCATGCGCTTTTCGCCTCTCTTTCCTCTACTTCATCTCTCTTTTTGTCGCTGGTGGCGCGCGACGCGACTCGGTAGCTTGCCCTTTCCTCGCATTGTGGATCAGCGTGCGGTCCTCTCCTTTTCTCCTCGTCTCATTCACTTCGCTTCTCTTTTATTTTTCTCCATTTGTCGTAAAGAAATTCACGACGAGCGCGACGAATGGCATCTTCAATGATTGATGAACACGGTCGAGCTTGATGAAACTTTAAAGAGGAGAAACCGTATCACTACATACATTAAATGGGCCTGGATCAGATGTTAACTGTTGTTTATTTATGCATGTAGAATAGAACAAGTGAATCTTGGCTTCTTCGTGATACGCACACATGAACAGAAATATACACACCTACTGAAATTTTCAAATACTGATTCGAAAACACATGTTTATACGTCATTGCCTCAAAGTGTGACAAAGAATATGAAAATATTTTAATGATTATTGAATGGAAAACAGAAAACGGTAAAAATTTGCACGCTCACTTTAAGGACAGCGAAATTCTTAGACGCTTGTGATTTTTAGTTTTAGAGCAGATCGTTACTCTCATTACCTTTACAAATTAATTCCTAATGCACTTAAATAATAATTTAAGTATAACTAAATAATAGTTTTTAAAATCAAATATTTAATAATTTAATTATCTAAATTAATCAATTGAATTATCTATGTTTTTCAAAAATCAATCTTTTAATACACGATGCATAAATAAATGCAATGTAATTAAATTATTCTTATACAACATGCGATGATAAATTTTCCAGAAATTATATTTACTTATTTAATATATATCATTTGATTGGATCTTAGCACATACTATAATTTAATTCTGTATTCATATATTATCGGTAATAAATTTATTGTTTATATTGCATAATAAAGAGAAAAGATTGTAAAAGAGTGCGTAATGAAGTAAAATCACTTAAACGATATGGAGTTGAGAATGGAATTTACTGTAATAACAATACCGTTAAAATATGGACTGAACGCCAATATTTATTATTAATTGCAATTCGTATTGCTTATTTCACGTGATAGAACAATTAAATAGCAACATAATAATTTTAATGGATTGTACTTAACTATTAATTAACTGCAATGAGAATCAGAGAAATCGTTAATTCCATATAATGCTAAAAAAGATTTAAACTGCGTTCGAAGGAAACTCAACCTCCAGGACGAGGCTTTTTGCGAGGATGAATTAATTCTTGTACTGCGCATATAAAGCCCGAAGTACAAACTAAACTATAAATAGTTGGGTGTGCCATCCTCGTATTTTTTTTTTAATCGAGATGTTCGCGGATGTTTGTTTGAAAGCCCCACGCAAGTTGTAAAATATAAAAGAATGACCGTCTAAAGAAACGGCCTTTTCCTGAACGTTTACAGTGCAATAAAGGCTCTTCGAGATGCATTATGGGCATCACTGGCAACGGCAGCAGCAACGGCAGCTCTCGAGCGTTCAATGGGAAAAAGTACTTAGCCTTGTACTTTCCTCGCTCGGCGCAGTCAACTTCATTACAAAGACAGAAGGACATTTAGCACGAAAGAGATAGGCGCATAGATAGATGGATGGGTGGATAGGGGCGCGGGAAGATGGAAGAAGGCTAAGAAGGTTCAGCAGGAGGGAGGGAGACCAGGCATTACTCGCTTCATGTAACAAGCAGGATAACGGTATAGACCGACGTTCCATCTCTCGTGTCGTTTGCGGTATATATAACAGCGTGTCCTTGTGCATTCCGCGCGACATGACGTTTGCGCGTTCCGCACAAATGTGTTTTTACTTTCCAGTCAGGTTGACGCTCGCACAATTCGTGTCAATCCCGTGAAGTCAGGAAATGAGAATACATTTTAGCCCGAGAGCTATCTGCTACGGCTTCTACACGCGTCTTTAGAACATTACGCATTCTCATTGCAATGAGTCAACGTAGTGAATACTCTTTACGTATAGTACGGGGTAGGTATTTACGCCGGATAAGAACTACACTCGGCGAATTCGAAGACGAAGGCGGTCGCGACTTCTACTGCTTTCCATTGTTATATTATTCTCCTTATTCAACAATAACCAATAAACAAATGACGAATTTAATCGGTACGCTTAGAATAATTGGATTTTATCATAGAAATACTATGTTGTGATATTTGATTTGTATAATAATGGAATTTTGTATTTTATTCGTTTTATTTAATTCTATCCAACATGTTACTTGATTTTAAAAATAGCTCGCATTCAATTCACGTCTTCCTTATCAATTAATTCTTACACAGTCAAATCACCTACATATTCTCGTATTAATTCGTAACATAAACTGAAATATGCTACTTTTTATCATTTTTTAGTCAACATTAACAAGGCCATTGAATACTGATTCGCTATAAAATAAATAATTATATATTCATCACAGTAAATTCAATAACTGCTTGTAAAAAATTATATATACTTTCAGAAATATCTTCTCTACGCTTATGGTCCGATATTAATTTCTACCTTACAGGGCTTGTTTTTATATTCTCATATGAAAAATAACAATAAAAATATAATAAATAAATATTCTACATAATTTCATCAATCATTCAATCAAAATAAATATGGAGGTAATCTTCAAATATTTATGAGTTCAAAGTTTAAAAAATAATGCATTTTATAACGTTTATAATATTAACAATATTTGGATAATTCATGATTCTTTATTTAATATTTGAAGCTAATAATTCTGATGTTTAGTCGTGACTAGATTTTCTTATCAATTCATATTTTTCTAATAATTAAAATCAAATTATATTTTATTCAAAATTGAGTACATTTTTTATAAAGCACAAATAATAATAGCAGTAATATTAACTCACGATAAATGAAATATCAGAACCTCACTAACCATGTACATGTGTACAACGTAACTATACGTAAATTTATTAAATTAGAAATTTTTGCAAATAATTATAAATATCCTTATAAATGTCCTTTAATTTTCCAATAATAAATATACTTTTGGTATGAAAAAATTATTTAAAATTTATAGCTTTTATGGGGAAATTTTTACAAATAAATTTGCCTGCAAATCTAAGATTTTTGTAATAAATTTGTTAGAAAATAAATCACCAATTTTATTCTCTCCGCTCGATGTAATGTTTACATTAGCAACAGATCCTGAATCATAAATATCTCTTAATATATTAAGTATATTCTTAAGTATGTCTTGTTCGTGTAGAGAATACAATTTAAATAAATGACGTGATAAAATATTCGGTTACAAAAGGAACTAATATATCGTAAGAAAAAAATCTCGAAGCATTTGTCTATGCTAGCTTACTTAGTCTAACTGTAGATACAGTTTTATTGCCAGACGAAATTCAAAAGCGAATGGGATATTTAACAACTCAAAAAAATGTAAGTATAATAATATAATAACAGTGGGCGTAGCAGTCGGAGACGTAGAAGCAGTGTAAAGGGAGTTGGGAGTATCCCATAGTTCTCGCAGATATTAAATTACTCAAGACGTCGAAAGCGCAGGGAGTCGGTTGTTATGTTTAAATATGCGAGTACTTTATAGCCAGGGTATGTCCCCGTTGAGGCGTAAGAAAAGTAGAACGATGAGTTGCGGCGTACGGAATCAAGGACAGTTTATGGATCCCCTACACTTTAGGATTTTGATGAGTTGATAGGGCGGATGAACCTTTACCTGAATCGGTCAAAGTTCGCGTTACTTTGTAACACCAAATGAAGTGAAAAAGTAGTTTTATAGCGTCTACGTATATTTTAAGAAAGAACTTTAAATAAACGAATCGTGAGATAGAAGAATGATAGACGGTTAATCGAAGTGTTCGATGCAATTAAACGTCGAGTGAGTTTTCGATCGTACAGTGTATTGAGAGTTATTATTAGTTTACTGTAATTCAATTAAGCTAATCGGTATAATTACTTAATACAGACTCTGATGGATCCCAGATGGAGACCAAAAACGATAATAATCTTTTTAATATTCGATGTATTTTTACAGCCTTTTACATATTTATAGGTAAGAAGTATATCATTAATTGTGTTAAAACAATTTAATAGCAATTATACAACTAATTTTACCATAAATAATTGCTTTTATCGTATCAAATCAATGCTCATTATAGTGTTATCAGATTATTTTATAAGATAACGTATTATTAACTTGCATCCTATTCGTATTTTTAATTCAAAATTGAATTTTCTCATAATCGTAAATTATAAATCTTTCATTAATTAAATCAAAAGGAATATAGAAAAAATAAATTACACTTTTGTGGTGCCAGGCAAATGGATATAATGCATTATAATTTTGTGCACACACCTTACATGTATAATGACTACAATAAATTTTTAAATCTACACATTTTCATAATTTCGTAAGCGCGCCAGGGATCAAGTATGAGGAATTCTTAAAGAAAGCAATCTTACAAGTCATTATCAAGGATTTTATAGTCTGTATTTTTAGAAAACGATCAGATTATTATCTGTATAAAAGATAATGAATATTAAGGTGCTAGTGTCGGGCACAGGCACTTTTTGCCCGTATCCTCTTATTTTTTCAGCAAACAAACAACACGGAAACACCGCTTAAGGTCATCCACAACGTGTTTTCGACTTAATGTAGCATTCCAATCACAGTAGGTTCCGGCTATAAAATGAAAACACTAGCACCTGTGTATACGATGAAAAAGAGATAGATAGAGAGGTAGCGAGACAAAAGGGCCTGAAGAAGAAGAAGGTAGATAATGAAGAAGAATGTATGAAAATAAGAGGAGTATAGAACGATACACAGGGAAAAGATGAGGATAGAGAAAATTAGGAATCAAGACTAGTAACTAATGCCGATGCATTTAGATAGCCGGAGATCCGGTATGTTTTTACATTTATGATTGTCTGTCGCGAATCTTCAGTACGTTGAACAGATCCAGAGCGGTTGGTGTATCCACCTCTTAGTTTCAACATGCCGAAAACGTCCAAGTTCAATTACCAACTGGAAGCCGTTGAGATGCTATCGATGCTCTGGTATAAATCTTGGTCGAGAGGAAGAAGCCACCACGATTGAACATAAGCTGTATAAAGAAGAAAGAAGTGAACGGGAAGAGAAAATGAATGAGAAGTAAGAAGTAAGAATAAGAAGGAGATGAAGTGGGATAAAAAGAAGAAGAAGACGGCGAGGAAGGTGGAGCATTCGACGTTATTGCGGCCCCCCGTGATAATAAATACGCGCGTACTGAGTGCAAGACGTCCATTCTGAAAAAAAAATCTGAAATTGTGTCCATGCACAGATATGTTTGTGTATGTGTGCAAGTACTATGTACACGTGATAGAGAGAAAGAGGGAGAGAGAAAGAGCATAAAAAAGAGAGGGAGAGCCAAAAGTAAAGGAAAAACGTTAATGTGAGATGAAGGTGAATCTCTTGTGAAAGATATAACCTGTTGGTTTCAATCGCTTTGTCAGCATTAAATTCTGAATGCATTATACGTCTTACAAATAATTGTAAAAAAAACTTTACTCCGATTCAGTTAGTCAGTTCTCTCTCTCTCTCTCTCTCTCTCTCTTTCTCTCGCTCGTTCTGTCTCTTTCTCTCTCTTTATTCATCTAGAGCTCGATTTTTCCCTATTTCACAACTGTGTCCTTAAAATTTCATTGAATTTGATGCTACATGTCCTTTTGATTTCATTCATAAAATTTTTTATAAAATTGTTGTTTATTTTCATATGAATTTAATCTGTGGAATATATGGAGAAATTATAGAAAATATTATTTTGTAAATTATTCAGGCTATCTGCATAATTAGCATAATTAAATAAGGTCTGATTTATGACAAACAAATTACAAATTAATAGTAAATGGATTCACCGTATGCCTATGGAATCAATATCAAGTATTAAATACTGCCAGCTATTACAATTTAAAGATAGATCTTAAATCATTAATTTTTAAAGCTGATTTTTACGTTTCTAATATTTCAATGCATAAAGTATTTGGCTTATAACATTAAAAAAATAAGTTAAGATCGAGATATTCGAGATATTTAAAGCAACTTTTATGTTTCAAGGATACCTTCATGAAGACAGTTGTTTATTAGCTTGTTCTTGTAATATATGACTATCATAAAAAAACAGTTTAATGCTTTGAATATGTATTTTCTTTGAATATCGGTTTAATTGAACAAATAAGTTGAAATATTTCAAGTTTCTTCAAATTACTAAGTATAAATTAATACGCATTTAAAGCAGTATAAGAATCTTAGATGGATAAAAAATTAAAACTTATCTCTGTTATGCACATTATTCCATGTAAGTTGTAATATAAATTTACAGTTTCTATGATAAAATGGTTACTAAATTATCGACTATTAAATTTGCATCATGCAATGAGTATATTTTTCATTCATACTTTTTGTTCAAGATAACTGTCTAATAAACTTTTTTATTTTCTAAATTACAACAATTAATCACTAAAACGTTAGTAATCATTTATACTTGCGATTCGTGTTATTATATTAAATACGTATAGAGACTTGCTGATTATTAGTTGACTGAAGATTCATTTTGTCATTAGTATAAAACAATGGATTAAGTATTTGTATACCATTGAGTGACTATATGTATATCCATAAATATTATTTAAATCATTAAATAGATAATACTAATAAGTATATTTATTTATAAAGACATATGTATTTTATATTGATTAACTATGAGTATAAACTAACTGCTTGTAAAAAAAATTTAAAATAGCCTAAGGTATCAAATTTTTGATGATCAAAATTGTTATAAAATAACTACGAAATTTATTTGGATTCGAATAAATCTTGCAACATATTTAAAAAATGCACAAAAATATAATTACTAGACTTTCGCAAAATGAGAACAATTCAAAATTTTTGTTAAACGACAAATGTTATCAAAGTGTCCAATAATTTAACATATAAATATAGTGCAGACACTGAAATTACGGTTAAAATACTTTTATTCAAGAAAATTTACAATTTTTCTTCATATTAGTTATGCGACTCATAAAATTTTAATGTATTCGAGTTATAAAATATGTTTTATGTGACTTTTGACTAGCGTTAAATTTAGTTTATCCTTATCCACCAAGCATTATATATAGCATCAAAAAAGTTAAATTTTTTGTGCAAAATTCATACAATTATTTACTCAACCTGGATTATAAATCACAATTAATGTATGCATTCGCATATGATCGTGTAATTAATGAATTAAGTGAAAAATACTTTATTCTAATGAAAATATAATTATTTTGTGTAAATATTGTTATGTACATGCGCGATAAAAGAAAAGCTTCAATTGCAAGCTTAAAAAATCAATGAACGTCCCGCAAAACAAAATAAAAAAAGCCTTACGTAATCGCTGCAGCCCTGGAATTATAATCGAAAATTATCTACGATTTGAAAATGATTTTCTAATATTTTGCGGATCCTTGATATTCACATATGTTGCCTTAATCTCATCTCTCACACTCCTTCCGTTTGTTTCTCTCCGAATGGTCTACGGCACCAAAATGGTAGATTCTTAGATGTCGAACAGTCACGCTCGCTATGTGGCTCATTGTCGGCGCTCTTTAGCCGTATGTGCCGTCGCAAATTATCACGAACCCGGTAATTATTTACGCATGTCTCAACAGCGATATCCCTGTTCGCGCTAAGAATTTTAAATTGTTTTGACGGCTGGATTTTACCACCCTGAATCGTGCAACTAAAGAACAAATTAATATTAATGGTGTCTCGTTTTCATGACTGAAGGCGTGATCCTGCACTTAAGATTAACAACTTTAAATGTCGCGAATACTGATTATCAACGATACTGGCGAAACGTGTAGTATATATTCCCTAACGTATTTTTCGTTTGGACAAAGGACAATTTCTCAGTTTTTTGGAAATTTATCTCAATCTTATCTAGGAAGTTCGATAATAAGGAGGAGGCTCGCCTTAGTATTGAGTGAAATAACTTTTGTCAATAACAGAGAAGGATAGGAAGGAAAAGAAACGAGAGTGAATGCAGCATGAGGACAAATGCCGAGAAAATAACATTTATTAAGCCATCGCGCGGGCAACATCAGAAATGCCGAGGAGCAGCAGCACGAAGATACTCATGTGTCCCTTATGTCTCGTCTCATTGTGCTCTGAATTATGGCCAATTTACTCGAATTTTTCCATGTCATAAATAAGGGTAAATCAGCCGTGTCGAGTGGGTTGTTGACCTTTCTTCTCTAATATCGTCCCCGCCGTTGCTGCCGCCACTACATCCCTCCCTTCAGCCGCGCGATGAGGTCAGCTATGACCCTGGACTCGGTTTTACCTTTTAAATAACTTGTTGGATGATGCTTGGCGCCGTTCTGTCAACGGGTTTTAAGCGAAACGAATGAAAAATACCGAGTGGACGTAATGAAAGGCAAACTCGAAAATAGATGAGGGCAAATAAGAGCGTCGGCGATGAACGCCATGTGCATCTGGAACGAAAATTAAAACTTTTACAACACTTTTATGCTTCACACGCTACTATTCTCTACATTGACTTTGCTTCTCGACAATTCGAATTAAAATTTATAAAATCCTCCAAACACTCATTATTTGTCAAACCTTAACTCAATTCTTTTTAAGCTTTAAAAAACAAGTTTCAAAAAAAAATTTAAATTCCGATTGCTTGAAAACATTGTCAATGGTATATTACTAATAAGTTTGTAGAACTTTCATTTCAAATAGTATAGCTTATGTATTCAATCATTAATCGGTAGATAAACTATACACAATTTTTCATTTAACGAAACAATTGACTTATCTATACATTGTGAGTTTTTCGCCTTTTAAATTAATTTTGTTAAAAGTGGCTCTGTAAACTTTTTACAGACTAGCAGTCGAGCTTCTATTTGCCTAATTAATTTCACGTTCTTTCTAATTCACTTAAAATAAAATAATATTCTTGGTTTTATTTAAGTAACATTGTTGCAGCTATGCACTCTATAATGCAATAGGCGTACCAATTTTTAAACATAATCATATGTAACATATCTGTAATTTTAAAGTTCAGAATGAAGTTCAGAAATTGAAGGTAATTATTTTGCTAAAAAAACAATTTTTACATTACCTCTAGTCAAAAGCCAGTATTATACAATTTGTTATTATCTTAAAAATTATTACTTTTTCTTTTTACGCACAAAATGTTTGATATTTTAATAATTGTGCAGCTAATAAATAGTTACTTAACGTCAAAGTTTATAATTGTACCAAAATTCGAACTATGCTAACATCTAATACATGTAAAACAATTTTCGTACATCAATATTATTGTTATTGGATGTAGCTAATTTATAATTTAGGTAGGTAGAAATCAAGTGCCGTTATATTTAAAAAACTTTTTATTCAACTTCCATTTATCGATTTTATGACAAAATGGTTATATCTTGAAGTAAGAATTTATAGCATCCGTTAGGATGGTCTTTCACAAAAAACCACATGAAATATATAATATGATTAATCGCATTTTAAATTAAACTAATGAATGCATGTCTTATAAAAGAGACTAGGGAGAGCCACTAGAAACTGTCTATCATCTTTTATGTACATTTAGACTTATACAAGTGACGTCTCAGGACGGAGCCGGTATACACTGTGCACAATTTACGTCGACAAGCCAAGTGTAATGATTCGCGTAGAATTGTGCTCAATGCTCATTTTGTAATGAGCTAACGCGCTCGTATTTACTCCTACAATCAATCGCGACCGACGCCTTCGTGTCCATGCCTTCTCCTTGACCCAACCAGACTCTCTTACTCCCGTTGGCGCCGTCCTAAGGGGAGTGGCTCTGACCCCCATCTTTTTAACCTCTGCTTAAAGAAATTAATTATGTAATGAGCCGAGCGGTGATTTTAACGCTCGTATAACTAAGGACCGACTCTTTTGTCTCTGGGAACATTAGTGGAAACATCAGAAGAATCCCTGGGAAATGCCTTTCTCATCACGTAGTCTCTGTATTTGGATGGACGCCAGATCCATAACTATGCTGCAACTACGCCTTTTGACGTTTCCTTCCCTCCGCTGACTATAAATCGCGAAATGGTCGTCATTTGAAACTGCTGTAATTAAATAGTGACACAAAAATAGAAACCTTTTGCTACGAAAAGGCACACGATTGACTTTTTACGATCGATAGCGCAAACTTATTTATCAATTATAATGCCTCCCCACCATGATGCATCGACTCCTCATTTTAATTGTACGATACTGCAAATCTGCCTTTATCTCACGCGTAATTTTGCTTTCCGCTTGTACATAAAATATAGAATGTAGGAGTATGAATAATAATCGAGCTCCTAGTAGGTCATGTGGACTATTTTCGACTGAACTCGTCCTGCAATTGCTTGTCTGCCCACTTTTCTATCATGGTTATTGTCGTTATTTTTTTAATCAGCAATACTTTAGTCGCTAAATATTTATAATCCATTTAATTGATATGAGTAAAAAATTTAATAATTTTATTATCATAAAACGACTGGAAAAACAAAGAAAAAAGTATACCCTTACAATGTAAATTTCACAAAATTACAAAGTAAATATAAAGTAAATATAGTAAGTGTTTTGAGATGAGAACATTATTCGCCGAATGGTATGAAAAAGACACGGATAATGGGGGGTAACAGTGTAGGTATACAAAATGTATATGACTTAAGTAAACAAAAATATGAAGCTATTTATTATTGTGTGTTTATAAAAAATTAGTGACAAAGGCGAAGGTAAGGTACATACTGATTGCCCAAGAGTCGACACCTGACTTCTTCAACTTGTCTATGAGGAATTTGAGGAACAATGGAATAAAATGACAGTGAATAAGCAGTTGCGCGAACCACGACATCGGAATTTTACCCGTCTGCCAAGTTATCTCCATGCTCTTACATTACGGATATCTCTCGTATACCCATTACTTGGATTTCCACCGCTTTTTCCTCCGGCAGTTTCACGCCAAGCGGTAACCCGGGCACTCAGGCAGCGTATTTCGGGCGGCCCTATTAATAACTAAGAGGCGCTCGACACCGAAAATGGATTTTTCGCCCCTGGTGACGCGAAATGCAAAATCAATTGTGCGGTAGACGACGTTTGATCTCTTGGTCGAGGTGCAAGCCCGCGGATACGAAAAGACCGCGGTAGGTTCCGATAATAGATTTTGTTGGCGACCCGCGAATGTCCGGGCCCTCGGTTGCCTTCGAGATACGTCGACAGCCTGTACGAGTTTGCCTGTCAATGTCGTTACTCTACGACGGCAAAAGGTGCCTTTCGCACCCAGTAAAAGCGCGTGTCGTGCTTTTCGAGCCATACGCGCCGGCTAAGTGCTCTCGAGAGCAATAGCCAAACTGTAAACTTATTCTAGTCTCGAGTATTTCGCATATTAGTTTTGAAACCGCTTACTAAAAATACTGTCGTATTGGGTATTCTTTTTATGGGATAATTGTCATGCGTGGCAGCACAATTCTATCGCATAAGATTTTTAAGGAGATTGATCCTTTTGTAATGAAATGACTATAATGTTTATTTAATTTCAACACAGCTTCAGTATCCTCATTTAAGAAAATGTCACTTGAATTTTATTTACTAGCCGGAATGGCCTTCATTATATTTCTATAATACTAAACACTTGTGTTACTATTATATAGGAATAAATAGTTTTATTATTATTATTATGCTTGTAACGACGTAATTTAAATATGATGATTACGTGACTTTTAATTTTTATATAAATATGCTATTTTGAACGGAGACTTTTATTACTTATTCTGCCCGCAAGTAATCATAATAATATACCTAATATAATAAGATTTGAAAATTGTCATTATAACTATAGTTTACCAACAAACCTCAAGCTGAAAAGTGGCTTGAGTCGATATAAATCTACACTCTCCACAAGTCATGCTAATGACGAATCTCGGAAAGAAGCGAAACCACGAAGACGAATTTACGAGCTGGTTTTTTGATCCTCGAGCAAAAATTATTTTTTACCACAACCGCAGAGCGAAGCCTTCTAAAAGATCTTAATCAAGTTCACGTAGCGCATTAAATTTTCAAATCATCACGAATCAATCTCAATTTGTTTCTTTTCTACCGTACGAGTAAAATACATGAACTTAATCGACCGTTAAATAACTAAATTACCTTCATGAAGACACTCCTATATGGGCAATAATATTCCTCTTACAATGCGCAGGCTAATCGAGGCTTTTATTTGACGATTCTTCAAAACTATGCGGAAACAAAAATTTCGTTAGGCTCGACAATACGAGGAAACTCGAGCCCCAACGAGGACCCGCGCCATATCCTGGCGCGCGAAACCGCGGGATCGAATTCCAGATGCTACGATGAGAGTAACGATGCCCGGAGAAGAATTGCTTCTTTTCTCCCTCATAAGTTTTTACGTTACTCGGGTTTCGGCGTCGCGCGCGTTACGATGCTCACTCGCTTCGCACGCCCGAAGGATTTTTTGCGGTTGCTCTCCAAAACCTACGTTTCGAGCTTGAATGTCCAATCAGAGGTACAGGAAAGCGAACAAAATTGATTTGAGACCGACTCGCTAATTTCGATGCGCCTGTTTGAAGAGCGACAATTACGTATTTAATTACTATAGCTGACGGGTCGCGTAAGTCTACCGGAATAATAGATATCTTATTTATAATGGCAGCGCATATTTGAGGACCAATTAAAAAATACGAGGCTGAAAAATTTTCCATTTGAATGTAGATAAGTCTAATGAGGAAATATCAAGCATGAATCCTCGAATCTTAAGCCTTTCACGAAAACTTCCTTGTTCACGCGAAGATTTACCAAAAACACGAGCTCATTAAAAATCGTAAAATCTAACCGATGTAAACCGAATAGTTATTTCAGTTCTATAAAGTTTTCTTATTACTGGCTTCAAATTAAATAACAAGCTTAAATCCAATGACAGTCTTTATTCCACTTCATAAGGCTGACGTACTAATGCATATACCGAAGTCATAGATAGAGGCAGAGAGAGGCTTTGGGCATATCCGATTGGAATTAATATACTAATAATGTTTACGGAAAAGTGAGATGGTACGATTAAAGTAATACTGGTAGTCGGGCATGTTACAGGGCTTTATGCGAAAACCAAAAGAAAGGGAAGGTGCAGGGGTGTCGAAAAACTTCAGCGAGCCCGAGAAAAGAATAAAGGGGCGAAAAGAAAGATCGGCATCGAACCGGTTTAGAAGAGGCCTCCCATGCCGATTGGTTATTATTACGCCCGTAATTGACTTTTAATCGTTAGAAGTAGGCGCGGGGCACACGAGCGCAAGAAAATTAAGCGATAAAGGGGGCCGAGCCGGGCTCCCACTGGATCCTCGTCATTACGGTCATTAGCGTTGCTATCATAATCATCATTATCGTCGTCATCATCGCGGTCATTATGATCATCGGCAAAGAGGACGATCGGCGGCTGCGTTTGCTCGGGGGCATCTGGACATTACCAGGGCCTCGCGCCCCGCGAAATAAGCGGTCCCTCCTGGCGAAATCGTGAGACTGATTATTATTCGCCTCGCTGCAGTCCCTGAACGCCTTAGGCCTCTGAGCGTATGCGCACTGCACGTCAGCCTCGCTGACAAGAGGTGGATGCGCCACACATTACCCCCAACGATCGATTTCACCATTATAATTCGCGTCTAATGTGTTTATAAATACCAGGGGATCACCCCAGTGATTTTAATGCCACGCTTCTCGAGCATCTTATAAATTACGACCGCGCTCTATGATTACGAATGCACACGCGCGCACGTACGTATTAATAAGTGTGGGCAGCAGTAATAGAGGGGTGGGGGCGGGTAGTTAAATAAGGGATTTTGTAAAATCAAACGGAAGCGAGCAGGACGTGGCGTCGATCAACTCTTTTTCTCTTTCTTCGCGTTTCCTTCCTCCTGCCCTCGACTCTTGTCTCTTACATGCTCTTCTTCCACTTCTTACACGCTTTCTCTCTCACTCTCTTTCCCTTTCCCTGTTTCTTTCGCTGTCTCACTTTCTATCTATCTAACTATCTTTTATGGGCTGCACTCGCAAACCAGTTTTACATGCACTTGCAGCAAGGGCTCGAATGGAGCATGAGAGATGGGGATCGGCTTCGCTCATCAATCATTCATTGAAAACGCGCGCTTGCGGCAGTTCTTAATTAACAAATACGATAACGTTGGAGGAGGCGAGCGCCGATAAGGTCGCATGCCCCCGAATATATGGGGTTCGTGCGCAATTGACGGGGGTCCACGCATTATTATAAATAACGAATCGTGGCCCGGGCTTGTTTCACTTTGATTATTCAGAGCTCGATGCCAAGGATCCCGACCGATATTTGCGGGACGCCAAGGAACGGCGACGAGACGCGAGACGCTCAGCCTTAGCAAATAAATCAGCCAAGATAATGCGCGCAAAATCTTATTGCAGGCGTAGAATTTAATAAGTCTTGGGTTCGATGACGGGCCATTTTTTCCATCTCCGTGCCGTCCTCGTAATTATTTTTATTTGCTTGCGTTGATGAATAATAGTCCTCTTATGCTGAAGGTCAGTGGATTATTTTTTTCGACAGAATTTATATTTCCGTCGAGCTACTTTAGTGGTTCTTCAAAAAAATACAAATCGAAATATGAAATCCTGGCTTTGATAAAATTGTTACCCCAGGTTCCATTTCCATTTAATTTCAAAATTATTTATTGCAATATAGAGACTTTATCTTTTGAGTATAAAATAAATTATCCGCAAATCAATCATTCATTAATAATATGTTTTAAATATTAATTTCTTGCAATTTTCAATTTTAAATCAAACATGTTTTAAGTTTCCTCTTATGATATTTTTTAGCGCACATTTCACTTTTCCATTTTTTAATTTAATCTAATTTAAATTTTTTCTTTTATGCTGTTTAAGAAATCTGCACAATAAGAAGAGCTAAGTGAATAAAGTAAACTATTTTTAAAATTAGTAAAATAGATATTATTTTTTAGGTTTATAAAAACTCTTGTGTCGACGTGTGTTTTATTTAAAACTTTTTTTGAATTGTAATTAATTTTAATGTAAAATGTATTATTAAAATTGCATCCCTAGTTCGAGCCTTTTCGTAAGTTGTAGATATTTATTATTTTAGATTAATTGATATATATATAACATAATTAAATATAAATTGTTGCTTCTACTTTCAGATACCTTCCTATGAGTATTAAATAAAACTTTATGGCATTTGTGTCATTCACAAGTTTTCCATTTACTTTAAGGATTATATGAGAACATGTTTAATAACATATTAACTATGATATTCAATACGAGATGTTTATATCCATTATATAGTGCGTGTAAAACTTTAAGTGGTATATGAATAACTATTAGCATGCGAAAACCAAAGAGGTCAAGAGTCATATTACCATCGTCTAAACGCGGAAGTAAAAGCTACGTGTAGGACCCATTGAAACGAACAATATTTGCTTAGACTGTTCGTTCCGTAATATGCAGATTACGGTTAGAGCTTCCTGGCAGAAACATGTTATATCTGCTGCATTTTACACCCATAGTCCGACAAGAGCCGTACAGAGTAGAGTGGGAGCTACGACCAGAGTCGATAATAATAGGCAGAAAAGAAGAAGGAGCCGAGAGCAAGAGACAGACAAAGAGAGAAAGAGAGAAAGAGAGAGAGAGAGAAAAGGAGATGTAGAGAAAGGAAATAAAGGTATAAAAAGGCGTTGGTCCACTTGAGTTCTAAAAGAATTCGTCGACTGAAGAATGGAAAGAAGTAGTCAAAAGAGTTCGGAGGCTTTGTCCGTTTTCTCGACAATACGAGCATTTCATATCTTGTAAGAACCCTTGCTCAATTTACAGATTGTTTTACCGTCTGTGAGCTTTAATGGAAATTTTTAGTAAAATTTAAAAAATAAAATTTATAATACTCCATCTAGTGAGTCATATATTTACTGAATATTATAAATGAAACAATTTAATGTGGCGCTGTATTTTTAATCGATAATAAAAATGCGATTTCAATGAGGGTCAAGGGATTATTTGAAATTTCATAAAAGTATAAATTTAATTTAAAATACATTAAGATGAAAATGCTAATAAAATGTTCCCTATTTGAATTTAACAAATTATTGAATGCAATGATAACATTACAAAATGCATTTAAAAATTTTCAAATGAAATCCGCATTTAAAATAAATGATATAATCTGTAATATATTTTAAGCTACATCCTCTATTCAATATTAGTCTCAATATTGAATTATTCCACAAATTACCGCTTTAATTATTCAACTTGATCATAAATTCTATATTTTTATTCTATTATTAAAATCCATTAAAAGATTTAAATCTGAAAATAAACTTTCATTATGATTAATATTATAATAAAAGAAACCTACAAGATAATACGAGCGATTTTATCTTTAATCTTTTAATTAACTAAATACTTTAATGAAAATTATTCAATTATTAATCAATTTCTATCAATAACTCGCCATATTTTTATACATCAACTAACATATTTCGCGATGAAAATTATAAGCCTTAGAATCCGTAAATTGTTCGATAATACGAGTGCGATTAATTTAGACCTCACCCACAAATAATGCTCAGTTGTCTTTCATACACATAGACAAAAATAAACTGCTAAGTTTCACGACGAAAATTTGTTATGCCACATCTTTCTAGTAAGCAAATTTATTATCTCTAGCAAGTACGCACTGACACTCCTCGGACATCCTGCAAAACATCGTTGACGCTTAATAAATATATACACTTAAGCGAAGAGCTTGACCGAGCTTATCTAGGCCAGTCATTTTAACAAAATGCAACAACATGAGCCTACGAAATTCCTTAGCATAGTATTGCCTCTTGAACTCTATGGCTAAGGAGGAAGCATGTGATGTTAGCGCCTCTTTTTGCAGGCCTTAACGTACCCGGACGGACGTAACTAACAGACACAAGGCATTTTTTTTGCGTAAAGAGGCTATACTGAAAAAGATAAGCATAAGAGCTGGTCTGCATGGGCGTCGCTATTAATGCTATCGTGAATGGTTTGTTTGGTCGCAAGTGCATCGTATTATAAATACATCCACGTACGTTTGCCAAGTGAGAGTACACGTGCAAAGTACTGTAAGAGCCCAGGCTTTTATCTGAGTTATTCTCTTGCTATTTAATTAATTGCTTTGACGGATGTCATTGCTTATGAAAGCTGAACTAAATCGTATAAATATTCCTTTCTGACAAATATTTGCGATCAGGAAAAAAGCAGCATCTACGAATTGTACGTGCAATGTTCCGAAGTAATCTATATTTTACATATTGTTTGGATGGGTGAAGATACTTTTATTATATGCTTAAGCTTGATTGATTGTATTGCAAAATACGGTTATGTTGCAATTTATGAACTAGAATTTTATAGTAATTAATAGTTAGTTATTAATTAAAATTCTTTGGAGAAATTATTATCATTATAATTTTATAGTTATTCAATATTAGTCTAAATTGTTTCATTTTATTTTCCTAGTTATATATATATACACACACAATTTTATATACAAAAATATTAAAAATTACATTTTACAAATTATAAATTATAAATCTACAATTATTAAATTATCAAATAAAATTATTGTAAGTGTATACATAGTACCTTTTTATGTAAATACACATGCACATACTTTTTAATTTTAATTTATCAGTATTTTTAATAACATTAATATAAAGTTTATTGTAAATTTTTGACAAAATTGGAGAATATTTTTATAAAAAATATTTTATCATGAATTTATTAAAACTTAAGCAAAAAAAACATAAAAATCTTCTTCTCAATAATGCAATGGTTATATTACTGAATTTAAATAAACATGATATTCAGTTACTACTTTTATAAATATCATAAAACATTGTACGTATGCATATATACACACACACACGCGTATGAATATACTTTACTATACATTTTTTTCTTAAGAATGGTAAAGTTTTTAATAGCTATTGATACTGTATACAAGTTATAATTTTTCTTTACTAGGGAATGAGAAGGAGTGTTAGCATTGTATATAATGAATAATCATTAATTTTAAAAATAACAGCTAATTTATAGTAAACGTATTTTCAAAACATTCATATCGAGCAGAAAATAATAGTGATTTAAGTACTAGTATTTTAAAACAATATAGTTTCAAAGTATATACTTAACTAACAAAAAAAGTTGGATTATGGGTTCAATTTACCGGGTTGAGTAATTAATTTTCAAATAGTTTCGTAATTTAATGTGATTAAAATCGTAAAAAATTTTAATAAAGTAAAAATGGTTTCTTTTTTTTCTTCATAAACGGAATACGTGGTATACTCTATTATTGAAAATGAACACATTTATATCAAATAGATTTATTATTCATGTAGTTACCAAAGATTAAACTGTAACTTTCAATTTAATTAATATTGCGCAATATTTTCAATCATCAAAAACTGAGTTAACACCATTTTCCTGGAATATCCAATCATTTTAATTACACGATATACAAAGTACTGACTATTTTGTAACTTGGGACTCATAAATGAGCCATCGAAGTAGAAGGTTTAATTATTTTGAATATAGAAATATTAGTAGGGCCAAAGTTCCAAGTAAGCATAGAAATCAGTAAACACATATATTTAATTACGATCTGACGATATATTTGCATAAAAATAGGTCTTTATGTCTTTGCGTCTTGCATAACATCATCCAATAATAAAAATTAAGAAACATTGGGTCCTCGTTACCTTAATAGAGTCAGAGCTATATAGAGCTCGGCAAGAGTCCTGTAGGCGTTTACAATTTGGTGGCAAGTAAACAGAAAATAAGCCGATCAAATAAAGAATAAATAGAATTTTGACGGTATGCACTCGGTTAAATAGATGAATGGCACTAAAAGGAAAATCCGTGCACTTCATTATGTGCTCTACTTATACATGCATAAACTCACGAGACTCGTTTAATTATGAATGGCGAATGATAAATTCTTCGGTGCAACACTCAAAGCTATGATTTACTGTCGTCTCATTTTTCACTTCTCTCTCTCTCTCTCTCTCTCTCTCTCTCTCTCTCTTTGTCTTTCTCTCTTTCTCCTCTCTTTCAGTTACTTACTTCAGCCATCATAATTCTTAGTACTTTCATTTGTCGTACTGCGACAGCACAAGACACAACCCTTCTGGGGTCGAGGGCAAAGCTCTCGATGAGAAATCGACTCTGTGGTAATTCAGGCATCGAAAAGTTCCGACATAATCGTTAAGGTATTCTTTCCCTCTTGTTTGAGCTCTATCATCGATTTAGACTGAGAACAATGGAGAAAATCGAGCCATTGGAGCCTCAACGACGTTGTCGTTCGCGATGAATTCAACTCGAATCCGTATCAATCGCTGTCAAGGACACAATCGAAACGACGTGTTACCTGCGGAGCCTGCTCCTTCTCTTTATAATGGTTGTACGCAGGCTTACCGAAATACATGAGTGTGCACAAACGTGTATGCGAGCGCGCTCGCGCGCGCGTGTATATACGCGTATGCATAAACGAGCGGTGTGCAATTGTCCTCTATTATAACAATGAAAAACCATTGATCAGCTATCGATATATGGCTTTGGGGGGCTGCTGCTCGTTTTCTCTTTTGCTGGCGCCTCAGTATCATGGGGGAATGCATCCACGGACTATAGAGGTTTCGACAGGCTTGATGGGGTGGTTAAAGGTACATCGACAGGGGTTTGTTGCGTGTTTTTAGCGAATAGAGTGCTATTTTATGGGTCTGCTCCCTATACAGCAAGCCCTCCGGATGGGACCTATCCTACCTCGAGCATTGGCGTTTATTGTATTGATATTAATCGATGAAGTGGGTAGGAGCCTTTTATAAGTACCTACCTGTTTTGCCACTATGTGCAGCTCATTGTAAAAGATTTTGCACTGGCTTTATAACAGAGCGTCTATTCACTCGGCCGATTTCATTATTTTATTCTCATTCAATAATTAATGTATGCTTGCACTAGATTCTTATAAACTTTATTGCAATGCTGCCTTTAGATAGAATCTTTTAAAGTGACTGAAACATTGTTAATCTCTTTTTAATAACAAAAACATATTTATATTGTATTTTGAAATTATATTTTTATATTACCTGTTTTTGCATTCCACTCGTCGTAACGTTTTTCGAATACATTTATATAAATTTGTACAATGAATTTTATATCAATAGCATTCTTTGTAAATTAATTGTAAGCAATGCTTAATGACTGTGCTTGTATTTATTATTTTATCGAAACAACATAATTTGATTTATTTGCATTGAATATTAATAATGATTTTAATAATAGTTTTTACATGATAAATTTTATAAAATTATACTATTAATTATAAATACATCGAATAGGGTAATAAAATAGTGTTTGGAACTTGATTATAATGTTAATAATAATGATTTTATAAAATTAAAGAACCTTTATTATTCCTTTTATTCATAAGAAAATATCATTTACTTTATTTATTTAGGTACTAACAAAAATATCCTTTTCAAATTATCTGTTTTTAATATAATTATTTAGTGTACTTATATTAATCCTAAATAATTGTTAAATTAATTCGATCTTCATCTTTCTAGATTCTAGATTTATATTAATATAAAGCAAGATGGGATACATGAAAATGAACGAAAAGTACGAAAAACACAAGGAAGTAATAGGTAAATGTGATCGACCGCAACTCAAGTATTGTCGACAGGTGTAACATATCGTGGTCGAGAAATGTCCGGATACCAAAGCAGAATTATTGGAAGAATAATAGCGATTTCCTAGTCTATCAATTGCGCACTCATGGCCACTAATCTTCTCCGAGTATTTAACGGTCGAGCATCGATGTACCTTCCTTCTTCACTCTTCGCTTGGAAATCAGTTTCGTACACTGGATCAGTCATATAATAGCTCGTAGTTGCGGTAGATAGCCTTGAAATTTCCTGAGCTGCGTCCCGCTTCAATTGTACGTGCGCGCACATTACAATGAATTATACGC
Organism: Kradibia gibbosae; assembly: GCA_018907135.1. Taxonomy (NCBI): domain Eukaryota; kingdom Metazoa; phylum Arthropoda; class Insecta; order Hymenoptera; family Agaonidae; genus Kradibia; species Kradibia gibbosae. The sequence goes on along the minus strand of JACCHX010000001.1, from coordinate 15,227,045 downwards.
AGTACATGCGACGGAGTAATTTGCGGTAGAGTCGCGTGCTCGTTGTTATTGAAAATTAACCGATTCCCCTGTTGACCGCAACTAATTGTTTATCTAACGGAATGTTAAAATCACGGGTACGATCTTCAACCATACGTTTTTTATTTAAAAAAAGAATGTTCATATCATCGATAAACACGGACAATCGGATGCATAGCTCATAAGTCTTTTTACAACATGATTTCACTCTGAAAATAAAATTGCTAATAATTATAGCTTAGGGTGATTTTTTACAGTATATCTGAGTAAAATATTATACCCCAGGGCTACTGTTCGCTAACGATGTATTTATATCTATTTACGTATATAAATTCATAAATACATTGAAATAGTCTATTGTTTTGTACGATCAGGACAATTAATTAGCTAAAATAATAAATAGCTAGTGAAGGCAGATGATCTACCAGACTACCTCACACGATGACTGTATCTTTCAAGTGTGATTTAACCACTTTGAAAGCCCTACATCAATGATGCATGAGCTCACGAATCGAAAAGGAGGTAGGTATTATCTTGACATGGAAAGCTGTTAGGTACGTTAGAATATCGAAAATTAGTTTAATTAAAACCTTGGGCTCCAGCAGCCATTTGCTTTCAAGAGCCTTAATTATAATAACCTCATTCCTCAGCCTTATCATTCAGAACGAGCTCAATGGGTATGCAGGTACATTACTGACAATGATTCTGCACGCACGCATACGTATATTGCGTGTCAGTGTTTGAGTGGCATTTGTCAATAAACGATGTGACGTAAGATCAACCGCAGGCGCTTTTACAGATACCTTCCAGGGTGATTGACGGCGGTTCATCTCTCTGCCACGAAAGTCTCGTCCTTCTCTAAACTTCTCTCTCAATCAGCGTGCTTTTATTTGCCTTCACCCTCGACAATGTTATTGGCCACAGTAATCAACGACAAGACCGTTCTATTGCACCCGCGCTTGCCATCCATTGCCAGAATGTATAAAGACTATGTGAAGGAGAAAGAGAGAGTGTGTGGGAGAGAGAGAGAGAGAGAGAGAGAGAAATGGGAGGGGGGGGGAGATAAGGGAATAAGAACGGCCGAAGAAAAAGAGATAGAGCGTGTAGCATTGTCCTTTAAAATGGATATAGTAAAGCAGAATTTCTCCACGGCGCTTTGCGAATCGTGGCTCGGAGAAAACCTCTCCCCAGAAGCTACTATCCAAGACAAAGCTGAAGATGGAATCGAGGATCTTTATCTTCCTATACTCTGTGCATATTGTGAGCATCTCGGTATATACAAGAACGGCTTGGCTTCTCTTCTTCTTGCCGCTGACAATTCAACTCACTTCGATGCTGAATTTCACTTAAGCGATGTAAAGGCGCCGAGGATCCTCAAAAATACTTATCGCCCGATTATCGCTGCTGCGATACAATACGCATAGACCCTCTTTTTTGAGTTTTACAAAAGCAGCCGGAAGATTCATAAAGCTCTATAACGAGCGGTCTGACGAAAAGCTTGAGTTAAATGCACGAGTAAATGGAAAGTGCTATGGATTCATCGTCGACTGCTTTCGTTCTCAACTCGGTTAAATTTGTCTTACAGACCCAGAATTACAAGAGGACGGGGAAGCACGCAGAACGGCTTTTGTATACAATGTCGCTTCCGCCAGAACTCGGCACTTGGCGGTTTTAACGACGACACCTTTTTTCTTTCAAACGATTCCTCCTTTCCTCTCTCTTCCCCCCTCTCTCTTTTTCTCTTACTTTCTGATCTATTTCCCTTTCCCCTGATTCTCCCTTAACGTCCTCTTATTCGTTTTTAGTCCTTTCCTTTCTCACTCAGAGTATTTATATATTACTTCTTTATTTGAAAATACCACCTTACATGTCTCTCCTTGCGTGTACCGGTGCGCGATACCGATTATTTATGTACGAATACGCACACTTACACCTAAAACCAATTAAAGTATCCAACAAATACGACAAATTACCACGTGCTTGTGACAGACATTTTGGGCCTTTTATATATGCAAGAAGAATAACGTCAGCGATGACGACCACCTACTGCATATTATTTAATAAGAGAGTGTACGAAGTGAAACCTATATTTTTAAGAACATGTGTACTCATATATATACACATATATACTACATTATTATTCGATCGCTGATTTTTGACTTCAAGGCGGTTTTCTGCTTTCGTTGCTGAACGTTCACACGGTTATTAGTTCTGTATAAGTCTGACTGTTCTTAATTTTTACCTTTATCATTAAAACGTTTGAATTTTAATATTAAAGCGTATCTTGATAAGCTGATTATATTAAGTAATTAGCTACGATATTTATATCGAATGGTGTCTTCCATTAATAGTCATACGTACAGAATAATTTCCACGCAGAAAAATCGGCCAAAATAAATTATAATGATTAGGTTAATAATTTTTAGATCAAAGTAATTATTACTTGCTACTTGCTTTAACAAAGCTTTTCTATCCCTTATATTTTCCTTATGCTACGTACATTTCTTAAAATAAATTAAGATATTACGAAGACCGATACTGAGAATGAAACCTACTTGACATATTTAGATATATAATCTATCATTATGAAAAGTTTGTACTTGCAAAAAAATATTATTAATATTTTCGTATTGATTTTAATAAAATGACCCTTCCTTTTTGAATTTTGTGAATCTTTAATAAACAATATATAATGGAAGCATTACATCAAAATACAAAAAAAATTGTTTAATAAATATGCATACGATTAACTTAAAAACTGTATTGCAAATAAAAAATTCCATATACTATATAACTCTTAAAAATGCATTGAAAAAACCCTGATAAATTGCCTTAGGCTTGATATGACTAGATGTTGCAACCATGCTTAATGTTAAGGGATGTAAAACACAACTTTTAATAATAAGCGTATGTTTCGCAATTGTGTTTGATAAATTTTTTCAGATTTTTACCGCTTTTTATCAGTATCTGTTATTCCACTATTAGTAGTATCCAAATACTTAACCCAAGCGATCTATAAAAGTAAGGCAATTAACATTATGAAAAATTTGCCATCACTATATCTTAAATATTTTAATAAAAAGCATGGCTCCTGATAATCATGTGTACTATTCTTTTTTTGTATTTCATGAATACAGATTTGCTTCTATTTGTAGTAAGAACAATAATAGCTGTTAGTTAAAATTTATCATTTAACATTTTTTTTAAATGCAATACTTCAAACTAATTAGTTCTGAATAATATTTTGTGTCTTTATGTGTATTTTTTCTGTATTTTATTTCATTTTATGGTTAAATTAATTTACAGCTTTCATTAAAATTTATACTAGTTAAAATTCTTTTTCATATGCATAGCATTTTATCTTTAAAAAACTACATTGCAATAATTAATGATATATTCAAAACTGCTTGACAAAGCGCTTACACGAATTTTCTAAAGTTGCAATGATGATTTTAAAAATGTTCTCCTTAATAAAATTTGTTTGATTTTGAATTATTAACATCTAAAATTTTAATTATTTTATAAGAATAATATTTTATAATAATTTTTATGACATCATGATATAAACACAATTAAAATTAGGAACATAATTTTAAATGGTTTTTCAATAAATAAAACTCAATCAAGGCATATTTAAAAAGAAATTTGTGATATTTCTCATAAAATTTTTTATAAAATTATAAAATATATAATTCTTATTGAAAAATTTTTTTCTTGACTATAATTAAAATTTAAACTAATTATAAGTTTCATTTTCCAAAATTAATTAATCATCGAATTTCCAAAATGAATTTTATCGAAATTCATTATATTGCATACAAAATTAAAAATATTCAATTATTAAATATTTAATTAATAAACTTATTACAATAAATATGTATACTAAGTTGATAAAAAAAAGAATTTAGAAAAAAGGATTACTATTTTAAACTCTGCTCTTTGTATTTATATATATTATGAAATAATTAATAATATAAATGTAAAAAAATTTAAATGATAAAGTTGTTTCACCAGGTATTATAAAAAATTTAAATAAAAAATTACTTTTTATATAACTTTAAAAAATTTTTTTAAATGCACTTGCAAAAATGCAAACAAAAAGTTGCAAAGAACTTATTCGACACCCTACTACTCCAACCTAAAGAATATTACAGTGAGACAGGTGATAACCGTGTTAGGGCAATAGAAAGTGGCGGATGAGATAGAGAAAGAGAGAGATGCATAGAGATAGAGATAGAGAGAGAGAGAGAGAGAGAGAGAGAGAGAGAGAGAGAGAGATACAGACAGATTGAGAAAGTACAATGAAGAATAGCGAATTTGATGTTATAGGTAGATCATGTCAGGAGTAGTAGGCTTGCATTTACATGGCCAACTCTTGGTGATGATAAAGATGAGCGTAATATTGAATGTGAACAACGTGAAATCCGTTCTACGACATAATGTCCCGAAACAGTAAGTGACACTAGCAACACGTAACGTAAGGGCAACGGTGACGACAATGATTGAATCAATACAAATATATATTTATCATCATCAATGATATAGGTAAATTTGTCATTGATGATTTTTGGTTGCAATTTTTTAACCTTTTATATTTTAGGCTACAGCACAAATTTAATATACTTCAAATTTCAAATTTCATTAATTTTTAAATTTTCACTTGAAATTGAAAAATTTCTTATCTTGCTTATATTAAACACATAATAACTCTAATATTTGCTCAATTTTTTTTCTTTTACTAAATCATTTCGATAAATAAATAAAGAATATTTTTTTATTTTAATATAGAAATAAAATACCTTTTACCATAGTATAGTATACTCAAAAATATATGCATCATTTACCTGCAACAAAAACGTTTCATTTGTAATAAACGTGATTACACATTCTAATTAATTATTACAGCAATTTTATGAAATTACAAATAAATATTACAGTGAACTCATATTAGATCCATACATAATGTAATAAAAACGATGCGATTATTAATGTATAACATAGAACTCTTAAAATAATACTGTATAAAGTTCACGATATGTCTAATTTTACTTTACTATTTTAAATTGTGAAAAATTGTCTTACTTTTAAAATAGAATTGTTTATTACAGAAAAATCCAAATATTTTGGAAAAGGAAATGGTTCAGCGCTGTATACGAAAAAAGCTTAAATAAAAGAGAAGAGATGAAGCTCGAAGCAGAACGAAGTCCAACATACAGCAAAATAGAAAATAACAGGAATGAAGTATGGAAGAGTCCCTTAATACTATTTCCTTAGCAATGACAAGAAATAATTACATTCGAAAAATACGTCTTGAACCTATATATTATAGCTATTAAGTGTCTATTACCGACTAACTTATGTTTGTTTGAGAAAAAAGCATAGATGTTTGAACATTTTGTTTACAAAAGTAAAAAATGTAAAATATGATGATAAAAAATAAACGTGTTTCAATAACTGTAATAAAATTAAATAATATTATACTTGAATAAGAACTTTAAAAAAATCAGTTAATTATGAAATATTATCATAGTCATTTATTCTGATATATATTTATTTTAAGAAATGTGTTAAATAGCAGTTAAAAATTCGGTAAATCCGTTTTAAATGCAGATACATAAACAGACTTAATAAATGAAATAGAATACAAAATTTGCTCAATAGTAGATGTAAAGAAAATAAATTTACTTAAGCTTTTTTTAATTTTTTAATATAGCAATGAAAAATGTAAAGCATAGGACAGAAATTGGTAAAAAATATTTGATCGTACGAATGAAAAAATTATTTATAATATCATTCACGAACTCGCGAGAATCGTATAATGCTTGAAAGGATTGTTCGGACGGGACTTAAGAGTGAATAATTATTGCTAAAGTCATTTTCATTATAAGAACAAATGATCATTAATATCGCTGCGGGCGAGGCATTAATCTTGGAGAATACAAGTCACGATAATGTTCGAAAAGATCTAGCTGAAAATTTAGCACTGCCCCTCGACGATAATTCAGAGCGGTATTCGTTCTTTATTTTTGACTGTTTGTTTACTCATTTGGGAGGCTGGAGCCATGAAACTTATTCCATAAATCTTTTTCGATCAGAGCTGTCTCTCACGGATAAACTCGACCCGAATCCCTGTTATGTTATGAATACGCGCGGAGGGTACGCTAATGTATTTGTGTACGTGGGCGCGTGCGCGTACGCAGTTCGCGGACAATCCTCAAGTTTCCGGGCCCCTAGAATTAGCCAGCGAGCCGACTGCCTCCAGTTCAAATGATTGTAGGATTGCGCAGTACCGGGCGCGATATTCAAGACGAAAATGTCGGACTGTCTGTGGAAGGAAGCGGCAGGCGTCCAGGTCTGTGGGAAAGTAACGCCGACATCGCCTCGCATCCCGCCAACAAATGCCCACCTTATGCTTGTTATTAGAGGGCCCATTTTCATTTTCGCGTAATCATCGTTGGCTTATTTATTTCCAGGACACCATACGTAGAGCAACTATCTTTTGATACTATTATTTGCAGGTTTCCAAACTAAACGTCAGTTAACCGTGACTCTGTTCTTCATCGTGCAATCATTGCATGCATTTCAGTTGATGAACCCATTGGCTTATTGAGCCAAGCAATTGCAACTATAATTAATTAAACGATATAGATCGCTTAATAAACGTGATTAATAACAACGTATCCTTGCTATTTGTTGTAACATTGAAAATAATTCTTTATGAATAGACCATATATAGCTTATTTCAATTGTGTAATCATATGCCGATATCAAAGAATTAAAAATGAAAAATTTCGAGTACTTTACATAATAGTAGCTAATTAATGAATTTCACAATTACGATAAAATGGTTATCCAGATGATTCGAATAAAATCATTTATATACTTTTATTTAACGACGAACTGATGGTTTTATTACGCAGTTATTCACTTTTGTATGGGCATCGGAGTAACTAATACTTCGGGTCGGTCATTACGAAAAAGCTTAATTTCTATAATCGTATAATTAATTTTTATGTTTTCAATACTACGGACTGTTCCTTTACCATGGAAATCATGTAAACGTAGAAACAGACCCTTATAAATTCTATATTCTCGTGTATAACTAACACTAGCCTTAAATTATTACAATTTTAACTCTAAAAAAATTTGTATATTTGATCAACTAGTAGGGTTGAGAATGTTAAGTCAGTTCGACGGACGTAGTCTTTGTTATTCATGAAATTTAAACATTAAACGTTTTAGATGAAGAAGCATCCGAGTTTCATCCATCAGTGGAAAGGATGCTCTGGCGAAAATAACGTATTCGTTAAGCTCTATTATTTTATCAACAGGCTAAAACACCGAATTGATAGCGCATGTACCATCGTTAGGAAATTCCACGTGTCTGCGTGGCGACCGCGTTAAAAATTTACATTATTCAAATTAGGAAGGGACGTGCCCTGAGAAAGTGTGCAAAAGAACGTAAATGCCGGTATTCGGCGCACCCGGGCAGCTGTCATTAGCTTGCGGGGTAAATAATGTGACAGTCTCGCGCTGTATGCAAATTGCCATTTAACGCCTGGCGACATATTCGCCGTTGCTGACCCAATTCCGAACGACTTGGGAATTGGCAGGGGTTGAAAGCCCGGGGACTTGCGAAAGCACGACTGAAGCGACACCGGTGCCAAAGAATAGCCGATCCTCGCATCTTGCGCACGAGAACGCAAACAAGTTTTTCGGGTTGTATCCAAGAATAATAAACTTAAACGGTACTTCCATCACGAAGGTAATCTAGTCACGAGAGGCGACGTGCGTTCTCCTTTTTTCGAAAAAATTTGATTGTCGGTTGGAAGATAAATACAGTGCCCGATGATTTTATACTAATTTTGTTATTAATTAGTGGTATATAAAGAAGCTTGTATTTTAATACCATATAATTACCAATGTTTTTTAGTCAGATTTAAATTAAACAAAGCAAAATAAAAAGAACAGAAAAGAACAAAAAATATAAACGCTATATTATTTCGAACGAAAAATGTGTTAACACATTAAATAATTATCGGTTTGAACTTATGCTTATGAGCTTTATCGGACTTCAATCATATTATTTTAAATCACTTTTAGGTAGTCATGCATATCCCTTTTAATTAAACCGTCTCTATCAAAATAATTAATTTATTTTATTTTCGTTTCGCGCAATCAGACAATTCTCTGGTAATAAGAATTGATCACAATTATTAACAAAAGCTGACGGGTCATTTATAATTTCAGAAGGTTGTTAAAAGCCCATACTTTATGCTGTATTATTAGTCATTGTATATTCGAGGAGAAATTAATAATTCACAGAGGTACAGCGAGTATTAACGTTAAGATAAAATTAAGCGAATAAATATAAAAAGTCATATAATCTTATGTATAAGCCTAAAAAGTTAGTGAGAATAATTAATAGCAAAATTTAGAAGATTAATAATGGAAATTTTATATAACGAGGTATTTTATAATCCTCTCAATATCAAATTCCGTTTTAGTAAATTCAAATTTCAATTTAATATAGTAGCGCCATCAAATTATATACGATATTTGCATCCAGGATCGTAAATACCATTACCTATAACATACAGAATCGCTCTGAATACGATATTTTCAAAGTGTTGGCTCCTGGAATCAATCACATTAGATACGCATATACACCGGAAGAGCCAAGCTTCTCCATTATTAGCAGCATGGCCATTGGTTTCCCCCGATGAATAGCTGTAGTATAGAATCCTATTGGCAAGCAACGCGCCGTAATCAGTCAGCAAATAGTGCGTACCATATAGCAAATCGACGATCCGAGTTACGTCTATGGAAATGAGCTAGGACACCGTGTATTTGTTACACGCCCTTATCGCCTCGGCGCATCGATAAATCCGATGACACCTGACGATCTGTCCGCCTTTGTCCAGGTTTCCCGTGTCCACACCATGGCAATGAAATTCACTCGGTGATTTGCCGACTATCACCGGTACCGAGACCAGGAACCGGATCTGCTCAATTCAACTCTCGTTATGATTATATTGAAAAAAATTGGACCAATTGAAGTGAATTAGATTAGCTTCATAAATTGTTATCTTCTCAATTTATACATATAAATAAATTACTTCAAGTAGCTTTTAATATTTTGCTTTTAATATTTTGCTTTACTTATATATTTTCTTTAAGTCTAAAACAGCTATTAAAAATTAATTTGTACTTGCAGTTTTTACGCGAAAAGGAATTATTATTATCTTTGGAAACAGGAATTAACACAGTTTGATCCTATATAAAACTTCTATGCTCCTTTAATTTATTTTCATTAAGCAATTGAAATATTATTATTTTAAACGAATGTTAAGAAACTTGAAAAAACTGCAATATCTTCAAATTTAATCCATTTGACCCCCAAAATAAATATTCGACTTTTCCAACAATCACGAACCTATTAAATATTTTTTAAATTGTGAAAATTTTTGTTCAAAACAAGTTTTTAAAATAATCAGAGATTTCTACTTCGAAATTCTTGCCATGGTAAGAGCTACTTTCTAATAAAAGAGTATAAAAAGTACTCTTCAAACAAGTAGAAAGTTCATCGTAATTTCACGCAAATAATAAAAAGATACAGCTCGTAGGGCTACACGATCACGCAACCACAATTCCCTCGATGCAACATTCGACCCACCTAACCTACCTCCTACCTACCTAAAGGCGAAAACACGCACGTATCACATACAGTGGCATACTGTTTGGCAGCTTTCTCATATCATCAAGCAAATCGCTTTAAGAAATTGGGCGTACTAGCAAAAAATCGTGAGGGTGAAGCGAACTAAACTACTTCCTAAGGGTCAAAAAGAGGCATCGCCTATGAACTTTGAGCCGTTATGAAGGCGCTATATGGTCAATCTATTGCGCCACTTATCAACACCTGCTTTTAATAGCTCATGAATATGACATGTGAATCGTGTGCAACACCACAGACCCGCCGTCTCGTGTGTTCCGACACCCTTTGACTCTCTATGAATTGGTATTCACGGTCGCTCGAGTCCTAAAGTAGTTTCCACGTCCTCACTGACATCTTCCTTGTATTCTTTCGAACGGCGAACTTACTTATTTACTTAAAATGATTTTCTTAATTTTGCATTAAAGATACATACAAAAACATACACATGGACAATATACTTGTAAGCATACCATTTAAATTTTTATAATAATTGCGTAATAAATATGCAATTAACTAAATTGTAAAATTAATTAATCAGTGGCGAAATATGCTCGTGAAACTTGACCTATATAAAACGTATTTTATTTTCATTGTGAAATGTATGCACAATAACAATGAATTAATATCAACGGTCATTCTAGATGCATTTTATCCTTTAAACTATTGTAAAATTAACTTTATAAAAAGAAATTTATTATTAAAGTATTTTCTTATTTAAATATTAAACAATTTGCTACGAGTATCAAATAATGTCACAATTATATGAAAAAATTTTATTTGTAGTACATTAGTAATTAGAAATATTTTTAATGTAATTAATATAATTAAAAATATTTAACGTTATTTTAATAGTAAATATTAACAAAAAATAATGGTTTAATGGCATTTTATCAAAAAATATAGCTTTGATAGTCAAGATATAATGCTTAATTTAATAAAAGGCAACATAAGTGTAAAGTAATATTTCTATTATTTATTAATTGCTTCTATATTTTATGCTGCAATAATATGCAACAGAATATTTAATAGAACCTAATAATAAAATAAACCTGCAATTGACTGTCGTGAATATAGTGAAGTAGAAGAAGAACAACGAAGAAATAGAAAAGGGAAAGGGGAAGATATCGAGCTTCAGTTGCAGGTGCATGTCTGAGTTAGTAGAAGATACTATAGGGGAAGATTGAGAAGGTTGGAAAGAGGGACAGAGAGGGAAAGAGAGTGAGAGGTAAAAAGAGAACGTCTTCTCTGGATGTGTTTCATTGTAATCGAATGATATAATAGAGGCAAAAGTCCGTGGGAAAGCGAGATCGGGTCCACCTGACGCACTTCAGGCTACGATACACTTTACATTTTGATGTCGTAGGACCAAGTAAGAAAGTCAGAGAACTCGGATGAACCCCTCCCTCTTCTTATGGGGCAGCCGCTGCTGGCACACCAATTGATTGCATTCTATGTACATAGATATACTTGATACCTGTGTGCGGGCGTCTTCATATGCTCGCTCGCTTGTACCAACGCTCGAGCGAAGGCGGCGCCCAGACACTACATTTCTTTCGAATATGGACAGTGGGAAAGGGAGAGAAACAGAGATAGGAACGCAGGTGAGAAGGTCTGTGGGTGGAGTGATGGGCGGGTGGGGATGCCCTATGTTCCGTAACACGCATGTCTCTTATGACCTTCTCTCTTTCATTCCCTCTATCTTCATCTCAGTGGTGTGGATATTACTCTTGCGAATGGAGGGGTCATTTTCGAAAGCGATAATCAAATTGTCATCTTCATTCAATTATATCCATAAGGTCAAAAGATCATGGCGAATATGCTCTTGCTCCCCCTGCTTCCCGCTCTCGGATTCTTTCGTTTCATTATCTTTTTTCTCCCACTCTCTTTTCTTATTTTCGTATTTCTTACATATATATGCTAATTCATTCGCCGGTAGGTCTTCTGAATCGTGTATGAGGAAAAAAGTGGAGGGGTCAAATTTTTTCAGATAACCCGCCCTCTAAACTCTCCAAGTGAATTAAGTTGACAGTTTCAGAAGCTTGCGCATATCTTGACATGTAAATTATAATGGAAATTGTGATAAAATCAGGTAAGAAAAACTAGCTCCTAAATTTCTAAGGGAATTGCTGAAATATAGTTTTGCGTGATTAATGGGCTTAACTTATTGTAATAATCGTTTTATTCATTTACTTTTATAGCGTACACTATATTGTTCATAATAAGGTAGATTTATAAAAATTGTACTATTCATTATAAGCTGATTTTAAATAGTAAACGTATTGCTTCTTCCGTAAAAATCTTTTCTTCGGATTAAACGTAAAATAAATACGTAAGATTGACCAATGTGTAGTCTTGTATGATATAAAATCAATATTTATTCTATTTTGATAAACAAATAAAGTGATCCTAACCAAAGTTTTTTATATAGAAATGCTTTGAAAATGATTGATATTTTCTTCGGGAAAAATAACATTTTTTATTACAACCTTCATGCCCCCATTTACGTAAATAAAAAATTGACATACATGTTTTGTTATATCAAAATTAAATAATTAAAAACTTGTATGTAAGAAAACTTAAAATAAAATTTAATATGCGTAGATAAGCTATTAAATATATGAATTTCTGAACAAAAATAAAATCATTAAAATATTTAATTTCATTACATGAGTCGTTTTGTAATATGCATTATATTAAACTTGCTTACATTTTATTTTCTACAAAATGTAAAGCTATATTAATTTTGTATTAAGGCATAATACATATATTAACTCTATATTAAGTTATGTTTGCTCTATACCATTGTATCATGTAAAATATTAAAACAGATAAAATAACCATATAATAAGAAACACCTAAACAAAATAAAATAATAAGACGATCTTTTTTAAATTAAATGTATCGGAATTTAATTATTTATGTGAACTGTTATATGAAAATGGGCAAGATTCATCTTTGCTATATTTTATAAAGTGATAATGTCTCTTTACTTTTTAATACCTTTATAAGTGAACCGTATCTGTATAAAAAAGCGATCCGCATACATTCGCATATTAAGGAGTATACTTTATCAATGTACAATATCCATCACTTAGAATAATTTTATAAAGACAGTTTTTCTTCACTCCTTTAAACTTTAGAAATTTCAAAAAATTTCGTAATATTACCATTGTACTATAACCCTATGTTATTAAGCATTTTACGTGCAACTGCGTAATGTGTCACGTGTCATTAAGTTTTCTTATAGTGCTTTGGCTGAGGAGCATATGGTCATTTTACGACACAACCGAATTGAAATTTTCCGCTTTCATCCACCCTTTGATATCGAAATCCACAAGTAATCTTGTAATATACAATTATAATCCTTCCACATAATGCTTCAATGCAAATAAACTATCCTTGCTGAATTTTAATAATAAAGAATCGTCAATCCTTGATGTTCTGTCTCATCAATGGAGCAACGTCTCTACATAATGTCGTACTGTCATCGCAATAGTCGTCTGTCAGTTTGAAAAGCTAGGAATACAACAGCTAATTTTCTATACGAATTTGAAACCATTAATATAATTATTTCATATCTAAAATTGAATTTTTTGCAATTGATTCGCCTCCTACTTTATTGTTCATTTTTTGCATCATTTATAATAGATTTTCATCTTATATATATAGTCAGTTCTTTTATAAATTGAGAAATATTTTTAGATATTATTGTAATTTATAATATATCATCCTTGTATCACCAAACTAAAACTTTCAATACAATATTTCCGAACAATGTATATAAGATAAATATAACTTATACTATATATTGAATATATAAAAAATTATCAATTGCAGTTATATTTAGCATAAGAAATATATTTCGACAAATAAAAATAAGCACATGAATATGACAATAAAAAAACACTTTTAATATTTCTCTGACTATACTATAAAATAAGATAAGTATCTGATACGACTTTTCATGCGTTCGTCTTAATTTATATCTTTTTATTATTCGTAATAATATTCAATTTTTGTTACTTAATTTATTAACTAGCAATATTTTTGAAAAAAAACATACAATAAATTTATAATTTATATTGAAACAAAAAAATCTATAAACAAAAAAAAATTATAAGCAGAAATGCTTATTTTTAAAAAGTATTTATAATATTTAAGAAGAAAATAAAATCAGTAATTCATTCAATACTAAAAAAATAATAATAAATGAAGTATTCATTTCACAATTGTAACAAAAGTACTATACCTATTTATTTATACGACTTATTTACTTTACATGGCATAAAAGTATAACGAACAATTCATAAAAAATCCTTTTAATGTTTCTTACGTTGCATAATTTCTATAAATAATATAGTCTATTCTGCAATCTATTAATTAATAAACGCAAAAATCAATTTACATCTGCAGGACTTATAATGTCACATATTTGAAATAAGCGTCTTGTCACGCAACCGTACCTAGTTGCACTAATATTATTACGGTACACCGAATAAATAAACAATGCCTAGGCAACTATAAAATATCGCGAGGCAAGGATAAAGTTCCGGCTTTCCATATTCGTTCGAAAGATCTCGCGGGTAGAAGGTACCACGACATGTGTCTTAAATACCGTGACTCGTCGATACGCGTCCAGGAATCCCGAGCTCGAGTTGCATCCACGGACACTGAGGGATGGCGCGCACGCACAAGCGGCTAAGCTCCCCTTCCGTGTCCTTGTAAGTCGAGTCGCACAATGGCCGCAGTTCTATTTCTGCCGCTTACATATGCATACAAAGCCGCGAGACGATGCCAGCACACGTCGATTTGTGGAAATAAAACTTCCCATGGAAACGTCCTCTCGCTGATGCTGCGCTAGGACCTCGCGAGCCTTTGTCTTATGTGCCGAGGCGAACTAAAATTAATAGCCGTGTAAGTGCATCCTCGCTTGACTCGAATCGGAGCTTTGGCTGCAGTGTATTCTTGTCCTGCCCGTTCGAAGAGGACGAGATCGCATTTTACCGCTGCGAAATACCGGGGCCGTGGCCTTTTCTCGAGTAAGCCGGGTGGACGAGGAGGACCATCCGCTCGAAGGCTTTGAACTCTCACGACACAGCGACCGAAGAGGATCGAAATGCCGATGAAGACACATCGACATTCCAATCGAATGCAACTACTCTTGAATTCTTATCTGAGACCTGTTGGTGTTGACAAACTATATCTTGACCCTTCATTAAGCGACGCGTCACTCGTAAGATGAATTAACGCTATAAAATTGCCGTACCATACCAAATATCCAGTTCAATGCAGAGTGAATAAAAGTAGTTTTTAATGCTTAATTCGATTTTTAAAGCCAATTGTCGATTTAAAGTTAAAATTTAAAGTTAAAAAATCATAATTTGGCATTAGGTTAGTTGAATTTAGTATTTGATATCAACAATACAACAATAATTTTAATAAAAATGTCATTAATTTTCATTACAATTCTCACAAATAACTTATTTTGTTGTACTATCTTGTGATGTAAATAAATAAGTATAATGATAAATCTGAAAATACATTATACGTGACACATAATCAATTGACTTTATTTTGGTTGCCTTTTCATTTTCAACAATGCTAATGTCATATTAAATGCTGCTTTAGTTTCCATGAATTTCAAATTTGCGCAAACAAATTTTCATCAGTGGTAGCTGAACATTTATTTGATTATTAAATATACGTTTACCATAAACATTACTGTAAATGCAGACGATAATAAACCAAATCACTGCCTTTTCATGTTTATTTAAAAATGCCTTACTGCGTATTTGTAAACGTATCTGCTGTAATAAAAGAGCAAAATACTGCCTTTATGTTTATTTTTATTGATTTTACGAACAAACACTTCAGTAACTTTCGGTCCAGTAACCAACGAAAGTGAATAGCCAGATACGAGAGGAGAAAAAAAATAAGATGACGCGATGTAGTATACCTTAAATAGAACATGGAGACACCCTAGCCGAAGAAGTACAATGTGCTCGACGAGGGGGTGTAGGAAAAAAATAAGAAAAAGGCCAAGGATCAAGGCAATGGAGGTAGGTTTTTGGTCGAATTGCTCGAAAGCTCGTAAAATTAGATACACACACGAATATTCAAACATCCATACTCCTCGAGTTGCTGCTTCCTCGCGGCTGATTCGCATCCAAGAATGAAGGGTGAAAAGTTTTTGGGGGCCGCGCCTCTCCTTCTTCCTTCCACTCGCTTTTTCTTTCTCCCTATACGCGTATAAACGTGGCGGTACAATAGTCGCAGAGAACACAGATAAATAGAGAAGGAGAGAAAGAAAGCTTCGGGGATGATAACCTACGTTTCGACGCCGGAAATTCACGGCGGCAGAGTTGCGCGTATGCCCTCAAGAGAGTGAAGATTCGGGAGGGCGATGGATGGCGTGGTTAGCGGGAACGGTTTAAAAAGGGCGGAGAGACGAAAACCTCAAGCCTTCTTGCTCTCTCACTGTCTGTGTCTTTTCTTTCTATTTTTTTTATAGTTATCGAGCTTATCAAGTTGTTTAAATTTTTTTTATCGCTTTTCCTAAAAAAGTTTCACAATATTACAACTTGGCAATGTTGAAGTTTCTCAATTTTATAAATTAGTTCTTTCAAATTATTACACAATTTTTATATTCAATAAGTATATTTATTCCGCAAACAACATCACGTTGAAATTAATTTCTATTTGCAAAATCTTGATACGAAAGTTTTCGAATATAAAATATTAGGTTAAAGGCTACATATGAATTGCTTTCTGCTAGTAATATTATAGCACTTTTTTCATACATTATTAGAATTATTTAAAATGCACATAATTACCTTCTTTATAACTCACTGAGTTTTAATGTAAAAGCTTTTGAAAAAATCCAGATTAAAAGAATGTAATAAATTTTAATATTTTATTTAATTTTTACATTGAAATTAAATTATTATCGGTGTCTGCCTTAAAGACATATAAGCTTGAATTTGCGACTTGGTAAATAATAAAAAAACTGTTTTTCATTTCTAGATACTTCAAAACATTCTACACAGACTTTCATTCTTTAATAAAATAAGTTGTTTAAGTTAACAATATTAACGTGCACGTATTATTATTATTTATAAGCCCTATCTTATATTTATTATTCTCAAAATTACAAAGCCAGGTTTCTCTTAAATATTGTATTTCCACATCACCCTCTTTTCATGAAGGCTTTTTATGAGATGTTATTGATTCTAATGATATTTTCGGGTGGGCGACACCTACACCGCTTGTAATTGATACCTAGTTGTTAAGAGATACACGTTCTCATCGAGGGTCGAGGCTTTTTGCTCGTTGAAACTGCTCATAACCTGAGTTCTGGTTTCGGAAACGAAAAATCAATAAGTAGACAGTTCTAATTTTGCCACGGATTCGATTATACAATGTTTGCATCGGTGACAGGTGATTTCGCGCTCATCACTGAATATTTCCAAACTACCAAAGTTTTCAAAGTCGAAGTTTGAAGATGGGTTTTTGGATGTACCTTCTTCCTTCACAACATACCTCATTTAGCTTTTAATATAATTTTGCATGTCTCAAATTTCTTATAGTTCCTTTACAAATTTAACTCGAGCTGAATTTATGCGATTTTTAATTCAAAATAAATTTCTTGTGTTAATTCCATAATGCACAGCCATTTTGGTATAATCATTCGGTAATCATATATATTGAGGACAAAAATAGTCGTGAAAAAGTTCTATATAAGCTTATTTTGAACATTTATTTGCGGCAAATAGAAATCCGTAGGAAATAAATATCATTTTTTTTCTTATTATCACTTTTATTATTGTTTGGCAATATTTTAGTATTGAATTGAATATTATATGTCATTCAATATGCATCGGTTAAGGATTAAAAAAAATTGCTCACAATTTTCTAATTACTATTTTCTTCCAACAAAAATTTATTCCGTATGAATTTACTAAATAAGTTTCATTTTACATTTCAATATACTAAGTATAAAATAGTACATAATATGATTGATTACTTTATGTAAGAGGACAAAATCGAATGGTATTATTTTGTCGAATAGCGAATTTGTCTGCAAGTAGATAGAAAAATCTGCTGAGGTAGAGCCATAAGAAAAATTAGGGGCGCGAACAGAAGAAAAAGTCAACCGTAATGAAGAGGGAGTCAGAAAAGGTTGAGGCCGAAAATGGGGATTTGAAGTCGGAAGTGGAGTACAAGAGAAGGTAAAAATGATCAGAGTACGAAAGCTGAGTCTTAAGATATATATGGTATCTCCAAAGAAAGCATTTGCACAAGAGAATTATGCCTTGATGATTCCGCGATGATTAATCAATATAAACGTAAGATAATCATAACATAACACAACATAAGATAATACGTAAACGTAAGACCATTATTTTTTAATTTTCTTTGCTCGCTGTCGTATTTCTTACATATTGTTTGTGTATGTGTATATATATATACATATGTCTGGAGCAGTCAAGTGAGAGAGGAAATATATGCAACTATGCCGAGTTTTATTCCAGCAACTCGTCTCCGACCATCGTGTTCAAAAAGACAAATTGTTTTCGAGTTTATATCTGCGTTTTCCTTCTTTTTCGTTGTTCGTATCGTTCTGTAGTGTGCGCTGTAGAAAATATGGAGAGGATACAAGACTCTTTCATTCGTTCTCTCCCTTCCTCGTACGTGAGCTCTTTTTCTTCGGTAGCAACACTCACTTGCACGCACGTACCTTGTTGTCTCTTCTCTACTTCCATTTGAATAAAAGCAACGATAAGCACATCCTTAGAGAGCTCGCAGCGTTGAATTGTTTCCGCTTCTTAAACCCCGACAAATTTATTATAATAACTACCCTTAGCCTCAGCATATCTTTACATCGCACTGACTTGCATTCCATTCATTTCCTCTTTCTACGTGTTTTCGTATTTCTTGTTAACTCGCTTTCTCTTTTTGACTTGTACTATTAATTTTTTTTGTTTTTCTTTCTATGTTAGTTATATTAAACTTTGTCCCCTAGATCTCCATTTCCATGTGTTTTCGTTTTTCATACGTTTTGTAATAATTCTTAAAGTTTCAAAATAATTTAATTAGATTTCGCAGATTTTGAATGTTATTAATATGTAAATGACGAATAATTATGAAGCATGTATATACGTTAAATTAAAATTAATGAGATTTATTTATCAAAAATAAAATAACCATTAAACGAAATAATATGTTACTTTATAATTACGTTATTTAATAAAATGTTACTTCTTATAAAAAATGAAGAATTTATAATAAGTACTTTTTTCAATCATAATGTACAGTTCATAATGAAATTTTTCACTAATCATACAGTAATTTATAATAATAATCCGGTACCTTGAAAGTTTAATAAATAAATATTCGGCGTAATCGTAAATTAAAGAGCCAAACAATTTTAATAATAAAACATTCGTATCACCCGCATAGAAAATCTGTGAAAATTGCTCTTCTAATCCATTTAGATGCAAGCCACTGATAGATCAATCTCTAGCATTTTAATATAGCTTCTTAATGAAAAAACTCGTAACAAGGCAGCAGTATGATGCAGGGTGAGGTGACCAAAGGAACCGAACAGAACGCTACATCATCGTTCATCTCGTCTACGGGCGCGCGACATACGGATTTCTCCTTATGGGCGCACCGAAACGAAAATAAAAAGTACTGTACGCAACAGAGCAACGAAGAAAAGATATACTGGTTTCCGTTCTTGTATTAAATGCGCTTGCTCTTACCCAAGGAGTACTTTTCTTCCTTTGTTCGGCTCTCTGTTTCATCCTTTATTCTTAATGAATACGATGGGTGTCCCCTTCTCGCTCCCACCAAGGGACACAATAACTTTGCTATCAGTTTCTCAATTTCCTCGAATATTTTGCAGGGCTAGAGGCGGGACGTGCAATTTTGCGTAATATT
This sequence comes from Kradibia gibbosae, assembly GCA_018907135.1. NCBI lineage: Eukaryota > Metazoa > Arthropoda > Insecta > Hymenoptera > Agaonidae > Kradibia > Kradibia gibbosae. The sequence continues at coordinate 15,207,370 of JACCHX010000001.1, read as the reverse complement.
TTTCATCTTGAATGAAGTGGCTGCAAAACTTCTCTTTCTAACATCTTTCCCTAATCGCACAAAAGATTGTTCTTAGCAATAATGCGCTTGGGCATTATTAATATAAGTTTTGGGCTTGTATTTTATAAGATCACATTGTAAATGAGAAATATAATTTTAGACTAAATGTTTAGAAATTTTTTACAAAAATGTCTATTTGAAGTTGCGAGTATAATTGATATTACGAAGATGAGATGAATGAAGAACAAACGAAAAGAAATTTCAGTAGAAAATGAAAAACGGAGAAGAATACGTTTTGAAACGATACAGATTAAGATATGTTAAAGTGAAAGTTAGAAAAATGTTAAAACTTTCATATTACTCATCCAATTTGAGAATTTCAAAATTCTTCTTACATTCAAGAAATTTTCTGAAAATTTGCTAAAAGCCTTTTTTTTAAACTCTTAAAATTAATAGATTCAGTATTTAAGTATAAGATCAAAATCTTATCGTTAAAACAGACTTTTCTAATATTTTGAAACATTCATTTTTCTTCTTGAGAATGCAAAAAAATCAAAAAATAATTATTAACAATAAATTTTTAATAATAACTGTACCTTTCTGTAAACATTCTTCTTTTCTAATTAATTAATATTAGAAATACAACTTTAGAGCAAACAACAGTAGTCTATAAAGAAAGCATTACCCTGGCTTGTAACGATCTTGTGTTTGCAAAGTAATCTAATTATTCTGCGGCTATCGAAAGAAATTCATTTAATATTTATCTGTTCCAGCCATTGTTTTTTTAAACAGAGTTCACCAAAAGCATTTTCAATTCGTAGTCGTTTACCGAACGCTTGGTTATCGGAAAGTGAGTTTATGGAGAAACTCTATCACGATGCTTCATGCTGATTGAAGAAGCCCAGAAAACAAAAGAGTTGGTTGCTGTACAGTGTTAAAAGACAACTGTGGTGGGGGTGAGAGGGTACAGATAGGTCTACAACATACAGCAGAAGAAGAAAGAGCGATCAACCAGCCGGGGGCAAGTTTTCTCCAGCGCACGAGGAGTGAACAGGGCGGAAGTAAAGAAAATAAGGGAAGAGAGCAAGCGAGCGAAGAAAGCAGTGGGGTTAGTTCGCCGGGGCTTGATATTTACGACGTCATTTCCTTGCTGACTGTCAATAATTTCCCAAGGGGAAATGCAGAAGGCAGAATCAACGGCACCAGCAGCACCTTACGTGCTTGGCAGCTTTACTTTTACATCTACGTCTACCTCTTTTATTACGTGGCGGTTCTTTTTCTCCCTCTTCGTCTGTAGCATTGCGTCCAATATTTTTTTCTCCTTTTCATCTTTTTATATCTATCAACGCTCTTTCTCTCTTCCCTCTCTCTTCCCACTCTCATATCTCTCACTCGATCTGTTTTTCTGTCTTTTCGTCTTTCACTTCCTTACCTTATTTCATTTTACTTTTTATACCTCTTTACCGCGTCTAGCGCTTAACGATTCGTTCAATCTAGATTCTTTTGCTTTCATCTTTCTAAATTGCATTGTTTTGTATTTGAATCGCTTATTCTTCTATCCGAGATCGAGGTTAAGTATTGAGACTTTGAAAACAAATTTACCTTATTTATAAAATCGTAAAAAACAATTTTTTATAATAAATGATAGGTCATCAATAATAGCTTCTTTTATGATTATATACTTTTGTAGCCAGTTTTATCTCAATTTTCGTAGAATAAAAAATAATTATTTATTTTAGTAATTGCAATGTTCAATTTTGAATAGATAAAAGTTGCATATACTTTTAGAACAAACAAATTTATTTGAAGGAGAAAAAATGATTTGTTATATTCTGCATTCAAAATCAGATTGTAGAGGTAACAAACGAATAAAAAAAACTAATATAAAAATAACTTTGTTAGCCCATATTGACATAGTTCCCCGAGGCAAGCGAGATTGAAATATATATATATATATATATATATATATATATTTAAAAAAGCATTTATTTCACTATGATAAAAATTTGAAAATATTTATTGATAAATTATTAAAATAACTAATATAATTTCCTTTACAAAATAAAAATTCTATACGATGAACTTCCAATGATTAATGTTGTTCAATTACTATGAAAATATCATTTATACAAATGAATTTTTTCTAATAAATTCAGCACTTTATAAATATTATTGGAAATAAGATTATCTATTATGTGCATGTGTATCTAAGCTTATAGTAATTAATTTTTCATTTTTTTTGTACTAAATATTTCAGATCGATTCTAATAAAGATGAAATGAGTTTCAATTGACTTGAATAGTGAAATAACATTAAGTATATTCAAATTGGATTTTGAAAATATAAAAGAATGAAAACATAATATTCTGTGAACAAGTTTTTACTAATTTATAATTTTTGCAATAATTTACTGCTGATTGTTTTAGGAATTAAAATATAATTGTAAATTATTTTATTTCAAAATTATAGAATTTAACGATAAGAGTTTTTAGTTCAGGAGTTTTTAATGAGTTCTAATCATTTTTGTTTATTAGTACAAGTAAATTTAATTTAACAATTCAAAATAGCAAACCTTTTTAATTATTATCGCAATATTGCAAAATTATTCAAAGGATAAAATAATAGATATTTTATCCGTATTAATGAAAAATAACATATTTATATCTTTTATCACAGATGAAAATGATAATTAGAAGATCAAATTTTTATGAAAAAAAACTGTTAAAAAATAAAAGTTTATCTTTCTATGGAAAATATTAACTAGGTTCAATAAATTGTAATAAAATATCAAAGTATTATAAACGAACGATTTGATGTTGTGAAGAACGTTTTACTATAATAAAAAATTGCGTAAAATTTAAAAAATTAGTATAGTATATTTTGCTATTTATATTACACTACTTAACAACACAAGATTAAACAGACTTTATAAGTTGAAGGGTCAGACTTCTTGAGGCAAGTGCTTAAAATAAGAACTTCTCGAGTCGAAGTTGAGTATTTAAGGGTCAGAACACTCCAGTTATTTTTTACAAGTTTTATTTAAGCAACTCGGCGCATCGTGTTTGCCCAGCACTACTTAAGAACTACCCCTTCGGCCCCTCCCAAACACAGGACAACAATAAAAGTAGACAAAAAACATACATTTTTTCCTAAGTTTATATATATATATATATATCTTCATCAACCAGGCGAATGAAAAGTCTCGGGCGTGTCTCCAACATCCCAGTAATCGAGGAAGGAATAACTTCCATCTTATGCCCGGCGAAGTTAGAGACAAAAATCTTCTTTTCGTTCTGCCTCGTCGTTTCCCTTCCTTATTTTCGACTCCTCCTCCTAATCGTATTCTTTGTCTCTCTTTTACTTTCTGTTTTTCTTTCTATGTTTTCCATGTTACGGAATGAAAAGCATCAGGATGTGACAATGAGATGAAGACAAAAATATGCCTGCAAGGTGGGAATAATTCTTACGAATCATCTATCTTTGATCGCAACCTTCCTCCTAGACTAATGTGGGCAAAATTAAAGGTGTAGGAGCAAAAAGACAAAACCAACGCTTCCAATCAAAACGAAAGCTGTCCAGCGAGAGATCAAAGACAGATTTTTGCTCCCTGGTGGCTGGAAGACATTGTGATAACTGTTGATACGTATATACAGGAAGAGAAACGAATTTCTGCATATATCTATGATGCGCCGTAGTTTTTGACAAATGAGAAAAGGGTCTCTCATTTTTTCTGAGACAGAATGAAGAAGGGAAGAAATTTGTTTGTGGAGCTTTACGCTTTTAAGGGATTCCATTGCCAATTCCACTAAATATATTTTAACTGTATGAACAGAACATGTACTTTATGAGAAATAGTGGTGTGATTTTCAAAAAAAAAAAATGTTCCAGCGAGTGTTTAATTTAATATCGTGTTTTTCTTAAATTAAAAGTCTTACGCTAGTTGTTGTCTAAAATAAATTATTCTAAATAATAATTAGTATGATGTATTTACATTATCTTATTCATATAATAATAACTACATTAAGAATAACACAGTGTACAATTAATAAATAATTAAAAACGTGTATTAATAAACATTGTATATAGGATAGCTACATAGCTATATAGGATTGTATATAGGACGCTTTGTAATTTAATAATAAATCGCGAGAAATCTTATCTTAAAATTAATTTATTATAAGGTAACGTAGAAGAAGCATTCCGTAATATATGCAACTAATTAGTTTGATTCTCCAATAGCTCGATGGTATCAAGATAAAATTATCGAGTAAAAGGATTTTGTTGGTAATAGAGATAAATAAAAAAGCTAATAATCATGAGGTAAACATAATAGCAAAGATCATATTCGAGATAAAACACGCCACTTTTTCTCTATTAAATAAGTAATGAAATATTTCGCGAGGAGTACGCGACAGAAAAATAGAGCAAAGCTTTCGACGACTCATCAAGGAGAAATACCGGTTCACTTAGCCGGCTTTCTCATAATTGAAAAGTTTTGCACGAAGCGACCTTGCCGAAGCCCACGCGCAATAAAAAAGTTTCACAAACTAAAATGACACTTGGCGGAGGAAAAAAAGAAACTTAACCGAGAAAGTCGGTAGTGGCAGTGAACTCGTCCGGCTAAGAGACTCAAGGTAAAGGTAACTTTATTAACGGGATCTTCTGTGTAGCAGCGCCGCCATCGCCGCCGCCGACATCGACTTTGCCAGCTGACCTTAATACAGAACATCTCCTTTAACTAATTTGCAATCAGCTCTTCGTGAGCACGCAGCAGCTCGGCAACGTCTCGGGGGCAAAAAAAAGAGCGAGAAAACGACGGAACTAGAGGGAGGTTTGGAGGTAAGGGTATCCAACTTGAGTACTCTCTCTCTCTCTCTCTCTCTCTCTCTCTCTCTTTATTGCACTCTCACCTTCCGCTAGCTACGTTTGTTCTGTCCGTTTCACCATGACCCAGAACTCTTTAGTTTTTCCGACCCCCTCTCTGCTGCTTCGACATTGCTGCGATACTGCCATATCCCCTTTAACTCATTAGACTTAATCAATTATACGGCGTACGCTCGACGAGTTTTCTCTCTCGCTCTTTTATTCTTTTCCTTTGCGCTTCTTCATTTCACCCCGACCATGATAGCTGCTACTAATACTACTTTTTCTCCCACTTTCTCTTTCACTTTCCTATGCGCTTCTTTTTTCGCTTTATCTAACACGGTTTACTACTGGCTTGTTTACTTCTTTGCTCTTTTGATTATCGCTTTCTGCAGGAATGGTTGGTGGCAATGTTATGTCCCACTATTAATGATACCCGAGTTCCATTCTTTCCCTAAAAATTTACATAATATTTCAAAAAAACTTTACATAAATTACTGTTATGTAATTAATATTTTACAGGTGTGCACATGTTATTTATATCTCTTCACTCTTATTAAATTGCTTGTTAATAAATTTTCTTAAAGAGTAACTCAATTATGCAGTTACAGTTATTCTTCTATTACGAATCAGCTAATGAGTCAAAGTTTTTCATTACAAGTCAACTGTTTTCTGCTAATAACAAAAAGACGATAAATTAAAAAATATATTTTTTAAAAATTAATAAAATTTTATTTTTAAGAATAATTGAAAAAGGCTGTACAATTGAAATACTTCTAATATTCTATATTACTATATCTAATATTATTACACTTTATGATTACGTCAAATTTTTGACAATAATTTGCGTTAAATTTGTAGAGATTTAGAAATTAATATTCATATAGTTCAAGTTTATGTATACAATAAAATATATTTTATAATTTAACATCCAACCATTAATCATATTAATTATACAACATTATAATATATAAATCTATATAATTGTGAAATACTCGCAGTACCTCGTGTATAGTATTTTATAATAATATAAGTATGTAATTCTTAAAAAATTACTCTATCTAAAATACAATATAACTATCATTACTGAAATGAAAAACGGCCTTAAAACCATGATTAAAAAATTTAAAATCAAATAATTAAGGGTTTAACCGTTACAGTTTTATAGTTTTTACCGATAATCTTAAAAAATATTATCTCTGACAATATTTCTCATCAACTGGTAATAAAATAATAATAACAAAATGTTTTGCTGAGTAAATGTGGATAAATAATAAATAAATAAATCTTGAAATTAAAATGATTTCGCTTATCTAAACGTAAATAGATGGATGGCTATTAAAGAACTATAAATGAATACGATTTTTGACGTTCGACAGAAATAAAATTACAACTTGCAGAAGCTCAAATTGTCTGCTTATAGTTTGAGAGTTTTGCGCTCTGCATAAAACTTTGAACATTTCTCTTAATTAAGAAGTTTGAAATTCTACAAGGCAATATCAGTAGCCCCATTCTCTCCCATCTCTTTCTCGAATTGAATGTTTAATATAAGACAACGATAGTATAGTAGGATGATATGTGCATATGTAGGATACGATTTGGTTGATGTACAGGAACTAGCTGTCCAATGACTGTTATTACATTGCAAGTACTTTTACTATCTAACAATACGTGGGGCCTAAAAACAACTGATGATAGAAAAAACCTTGGCAAGATTTGTTACGAGGATATAATATTTATCATTAATTTGTTTGATAAAGGATTATTGATTTTTACTTAGGGTTCGTTAAAGAAACAAACGCCCTGGGAGAAGTATCGCAAAATACAGTCGAAAAATGGAGAGAAATGGCGCAAAAGCACCAGATATTAAGGCGATCAGAGACTGGGGATTCGCTGGAAAAATAAATATGTACATCCCACGCAACGACATAAACGAATAATGACCTCAAGCACGAAGGTAAAATGAATTTTCTGATAAAACACTTGAAATAGTTTCAAAAGATAGAGTTAACAAAGAAATGGTAGTGGAGAGCTAAAAACCTATAATATTATGCACTTTAAGAAAACAGTTCGATCTATCAACATTTTCAAATAATTGAATTCTTATCAAACTAGAAAAATCCAAGACAATTTAGAAAAAATCTTGTCTGTAAATGTGTATTATATGATATCTGATTGTTCTAAGAAAACGGAATGTTGAAATAAAAAAATTTGATATGATAACGTCAAATGTACTCCAGAATTTGTTGAGTTAATTATATTGCTTTTAAATATTAAAAATTTAATCATTTAATTAGTATTAAGTTCATACAAGAATACTCGTGGGTGAAACTCAATACATATTGTGTATGGTACAACAGTATATGGATATATTACATTTCGTTGAGCTTGATTTTAAATATAAATATTTATCAGTAAGCATCAGTTATTTAATGTATTACATGAATTTGTAGAATGCAGTTATATTATAACAATTTTGATTTTTTTTACATGTTCATAAATATGTTGTGGAAAAATATATAAATTAAATACATGAGATCTTTAAAAATTTACCATCATGTGAAATTCATTCATCAGTAAAAGTCAAAATCTAAAATCACAAAAAATTACAGTGAAGCTGTGTTTGGTAAAATAGCCTAAATGTATATATTATTTATGCATATTCGAACATTTAGTTATCGTATTACGATAAGTTTATCTTTTATACATAAATATCCTAACAATATACAAAGCCGGTAAGCAATTAATATTTAGTTAGAATAAAATTTATAAAATTCTTTTTAAATCATTGAAATTTAAACTTTTTTGTCATTTATTAAGATAAAAAAGAAAATGTGGAAGAGTGCGTAATATAAAGTTATTTGAATGAAGCCATTAAAGTTTCTCAAGCATAGTACAATTGTCGTCAGACACTTTTTATTCGTACAATCACTTCTTTAGTTATCTGCTATGCACCTCTCTTTCTCTCTAAATATATATATATTTACATATATTATTCTTTTTCTTCCTCAATTTGTTTTCTTTCTTATTTAACGTAGGGTTTGGCTGTTTTTCTTACCTCAAGTGACTCTTTTAGGTGAAATTCACACAAAAAAATCTTTCTCACGAAAACGCCATACAATTTTATCCATAAGGCTAGGCAACTAATTTTAACTCTCTTTGCATATCTTTCAGTATATCTAGTAATCTCTATTTCCTTATATTATAATCCTTGAGATTTTAATCCTTCAGTTGCTACGCACTGTTACATGCAACTTTTCACAAGAAAGCCAGTACACTTAAACTAAATATCTATATGTATATAAACATATATAGTTAAGTATATATATTCTTAAGCAGTGCACGAAATGATAGAAAAAGAGGCGTACGACCATAGGAGGCGAAAATTCGGAGTAATAGAAAAACTCCGAGGTAGAAAAGAAGTTCAATCTGCCTTCGCGAAATAGAGGGCGAGAAGCTTGGGAAAATCTCTTTTGACTCCTTTGATTCCGAGTGAACCGCACGCTCCAAATCGAGAATGCGCAGCTATACTTTAGCCACATCCACACCACCATCTACGACACTGCTCCTTCCCCCTTGCCATCCTGCATTCTATTTCCATCTTCTTTTTTTCATCTGTACGAACTCTTGGCGGTACTGCCACAACTTCAACAGCCGCTCCGCTTAGAGCTTTGCATTGAGAAATCCTGCACTTCTTTTTTCTTCAGAAAAATAAGTCTTCCAACTTTCTGAACTTTCTGCTTGCCGGAATAATCTTACTTCCATCTATTAAAATGCGTATTTCATGTTATTTGACGTTTCTAGTATACAAGGCTGATTTTTTATATATTTTTGTAAAAAGCATTTTACTGTACGATTAAAAATGGATAATTGCTTTTCTGGAAATAAACACTAGCCTTTTATAAAAATACTGATATTATTAACAGCGATATTTCAAATATATAAAACTAATAACTTCAATAATATATTAACAAGACAGTCAGTTATTTAACACTATGTAGAATGTAGAATGTAAAATTTCATCGGTATATATATTAAATCAAACCAACATTACGAATATTGGAGCCGAACCGTTCTAACATAAAAATAATAAATTATTTCTGACATAAAATATTAAATAGTCTTAGATTTATTAAACGAAGCTAATTATTTAAATAAGAGCACTAACTAAAAAAAATATTAAAATTACCAAAAAAAGCTTCCTTTCATTTTTTTTCTATTAATGTTATAAAATCAGTTATAAAATAATTGACAATTTAAAAAAAATTATATATCAATAATTCCTTCATATTAAAATATAGATTGAAATTATATATATATAGCGAAGAACTATTGAAATTTAATTTTTCAAACAATAACTTTTTCTTAAACTATAGAATTATTTAACATATTTCACACATATTTGTGTATAATTTATAAATCTATTTTAATAATTAAACTTATAATGGATATATAGTAGAAAAATTAAAGTCTTAAGTAAAGTTATCTATATTCCATTATTTGATTAATATTTAAAATTTGTTACAAATACTTTTTTTAAAGAATAAAAGTCTTTTCTAATTTATTTAAATACTCTTAAATGAGTCCTAAGAGTTACAATAAAAGATGATTCCTTAGGTTGAAATCTAGTTCTATTAGTATAAACTAACATAAAATAGTTTATTCGGTTTCAAAGCATATGGACATGAGTAACGATATAAAAAATTTCACAAAATACTTATTCAAATCGTTTATAAAATTTCAGGATTTTTATATGGAGCAACAGTGTATTAAAATTTATAGATCTTAAAAAACGATAGACTTTAATAAATACAAATTTTTTTCAAGTATTCAAAGAATGAAAGTTCATTTTACATTTTTCCTTTGTGTCTCGTAAATAAGAGGAGTCAGAGGAAGAAAAGATAGTACGTGCATCTATTATAAGCATTCTTTTTGTTTATGTAGCAAAAAGTTAAGGAAATTGTAAAAAGCACAATTCGAGTCCGGATAGCGCGAAAGGAAAAAGAAAATTTGCGCGACGAAGAAAAGAAGGTTAATAAAAAGTGAGATCGCGAGATGAAAAGGAGAAAAATCTGAAAGAACTTTACGTATAGAAAGGACTTTTATATCCGGCAAGCTCGCGTTGCTGTTTATTGATTCTCGACCGAGTGCAAAACAGTGTGATTCTGAGCAGAATAGAGTCGCGCCACAACTCTACGGAATAAATTTTCGAATACTTGTGGAACGTCGGCAATGGGGTGAACAAGAAATCCAATGAAGAGAAAAGAGATAGACGAAGAAAATGCATCGAAGGAAAGGCAGAGACTTGGGGATGGTAGGAAAGCGGAAAAGGCGGGAAAGCCGCGCGCGTTTCTTTTTTGCTCGCGAATTCACTTCAGGCGTGCCTTTAGTGCAAGAATTTTCAATATTCGTGTTCTTCCATGCCGAGAGCATTCGCTACTCTCTTTCCACCTAGAGAGGGGACCTCCTATTTTTCCATCACTCCTCCTATTGGTAACCATTTGCGCTCACGCGATTCGCGGCGGATATGTAGATTTAAGAATTCTGCTTTCCCCGGCAAAGTAAGTTTTATTCGCGCAGGCGTATTTTTATCCCCCTTATGAGTTCGTCGATAGTAAACTTTACATGTAAGCAGGTAAATTTGCATACGGTAATCATCTTTAAAACAAATGTGGCAAATTTAAGATTAAAATACTCAAGAATTCTAGTCCTACAGAAAATGCTTTTTACGAAAAAATTCTGTCAAAGACGAAGATTGTCATTATGAGGCAGTGAAAAAGGCCAGCTAAATTTCATCTTATCGTGCCGAAGAAAACTTTAGTGTTATTCTTCTTAATTCTTAAGCTTCTCTTTTTACTCCTCTATCATTCTCTTTTATTTTTTTATTATGGTGTTAGAGTCATTATGAACGATGATTGGTGGGAATCTTGTTAGCTATTACGTTTGAATAATCGACGCTTTCAACTCACCGATTTTCATGACTCGATCCTCGCGTAATGACGCGTGGAAATCTACCGTCACTTTCTTCTTCCCTTAGACAATAATTTTTGTAAAATGAAAGAATGAACCCCTGTACTTATCTTACTAACTCTCTTTCTCTCTCCTACGCTCTATACTCTGAGCTCTAACCCTCTATTTCGCTTACGCGCTTCTTTTTCCTTTATCTCATGCTAGTTTCAACGTACCCGATCATTCCTCGTTATAACGAAATTCAATTTTATGTTAAATATTCTTGAATGAGAAAACGGTTTTGCTGTTACCTCCAACATCATTTATCTTATTAGACATGCCCTAAACTTTTCATTCGTTACCGATAATCATAAAAAGGCATGGAATTATGAGACGTAGAGGTACTAATTTTTTGCTTATAAAGTTAAATTGATACTTTTATCGATGCATTGAATTTTGATTAAAAAACCCTCTTTCTGCTTAATTTACCAAAATATTTTTTAATTTCTTAATTTTTATGATCAAATAAAAGGCTTTTCACATTATTAAACAGTGAAGTTATTTTAAAATTTAATTTATGAAAGCTTTAAAAGGCAACTATTTTACTTTATGATGTAATATTAACATAATTTCGTAAATAAACTTATTGTATATATTAAACACAATTATTCGTCACATAATGATAATAATGATTAAATATAAAAGAGGCTTGAAATAATTCTTTTGCATTAACAGGTCATGTTAAAACGATAATGGTAAAAATCCTCTTATAAGATTATACGATTGTTTCCGCGATTATAGTGAAATCCTTAATTTAAGCAACTTTATGATAACTTGTACTATTTATTTATAAAAAAAGATTAATTTTACCTATAACATGTAAATAGTTAGATTCAAGTATTTTTTTATTACTGACAAAAATACAAATGTACATAATGAATACAAAAAATTTACCAATAAATAAATCATTTGCTAATTTTCTTTGTTTCCGTACGCTGATATTACCAAGGTGAAGTGAATAAGTAATCGAATATTCGATACTTTTCTAAGTCATATTATGCTTTCTTATTCATTCTTAAAAAGCTCTTGAGCTTTCAATACTTTCGTATCTGAAAATTATTTCCGAGGAAAATATACGAACCCCCGAAAACCTACTTATATTAAACAATTACGCTGTCCTCGGCTTAATATATATCCTTCTGCAGCCCCTATTCTAATAAAATCAAGGGAGGATTGTCGAAGATGCGATGGGCTAAGACAGGTGGCGAGACAGGAGGAAAGAAAAGATCAAATAAAACAGCATATATAGGTACGCATTCAGGCGAGTACCAACCAGGCAGATCAATCTTCTCCACTCTCTTTCTCGTCTCTTTCTTTTACCTCACCCACCACGAATGCCTCTTCTCCTTCCCTCGTTCACCCTTGTTCTCTTACCTCTCGATCACTCTCTCTCTCTTTCTCTATCCCTGCCTTTCTCTATCTCTCTCTTTCTCTATCTCTATCTCTCCCTCTATCTCTATACCTTTTTCTCTCTGCAATCGACTATGTAATTCGTGCCACCCGCAATCCACGAGTCTTTTTATCGCTCTTGCCCAAACTCACACGTGCACACTTACGTATAAAATTGAACAGCAGCAATGGCCCTTTGTTCCCGAACTTTTCTATTCTTTGGGTCCGTTGTGCTAGTGGAGCCTAGATGCGAACGTTGTGCACGCCCGCACAATCTGACGAAGAAAGGGGGAGAAGAGCGTATACTTTTATCGTCCTGCCTTAACAGTGTAGACGTCAGCGAAAAAGGTATGAGGAGAGAGAAAGGAAGAGAGAGACTAAGAGTCCGTAGCTCCACCTACCTTTCCATGATCCACCTTTAGATTTATTGACCATGGATGCCCATTATTTCACGGATTACTTCCAATTCCGGCATGTTTCCTCGCGTCTCTTTCCGCCTATACACAAGCAACTTAATCTCCGTCTCTCTCCCTCTTTATTCCTCTCTCTCCGTCCCTCTTTATTCCTCTCTCTCTCTTTGTATCCCTCTTTCTTCCACTCTCACTCACTCTTTCACTCTCTTGCGGGATGCGCTTGTATAAGTGGCTACACGTACGCGCACGTCGTACGAGACTGTTATATCGCTGTCAGATCTACCATGAGCAAAAGAAGATATATAAGAGGAGAAGAGGCAGTAGAGAGAGAGAGATTGATCGATCGAGCATTTTCATCCCAGGCTTGATTCTCCTCTTCTTGACAAATCCTTCGTTATTTATGTGCCGTTCACCACTCCTTTCCTCGCCGACACCAGGTGCGACCACTCGTTTGCTCAATTCCCTCCCCCTCCCTTCTCCATCAACCACCACTGAGATAACCTTCCGCGAATGCTGACTTTCAAGTCAGTACCGAAGGTTTTGATGAACGCGTCGGAAAGATAAATCTGCTACTCGCCTCTATAATATCGTAGAAACTAGCAACCTAGTGCATTATTCATATCCTCGTATAACGATATACAGCGCAATGGGAATTGTTTATATTCACTTGGGAGGAATGAAAGGGTCGAAGAGTAAGTTCCCTTATATATGAAGATCAGAAAATAACACTTATAATACCATCATGTATGTCAATTATTGTAGAAAGCAGGAAGAATTAATCTTGAATATGAAATTTAATTAATACTCCAATATATACTCCAATAATGGCAAATTAAATCAGACTACTAATCGACTGCTCTGTATTCTATTAACCATGCCTGCAATTAGAAGTAATTCTTTTCACAGTGGAAAGCTGCTGCAAAAATCTTGGAGAGTATGCTTTACGACTGAGATTCAATTATTCGGAAAGAGTCTTTACTTGAGAATTTCTTCATTTGTCAGTCACAATATTCTTTGCTCCTATCACTTTAATTTTTCCCTTTGCGTCCTTTCATGTCGAAAGCAATAGCGTCGTTCGATGAGAACGAACTTTTTACCCTACATCGATGACTGCAATGTACGAAAAGCAACAAAGAAGTGCAAGCGTTGGATTCCGCGCTCTTCAATTACGAATATGCCGAAAATTGAAACGTTGTCTTAATGAGCCAACGAACAACGATTGCACATTGCTGCTGTCTTTCCAATCCATCTTTTGCAATCCACTTGTTACAAAAGTCAAGATTGAGTTTATCTTTTTCTTGTATTCTTATGTTAGACTCTTCATCCCTATTCTATTCGCTTCTGAAGCTCCGCAGGGTAAGACGAATGCTTCTGCTCTTACGCATCTTATCAGAGCGATGCCAGACACCGATTGTACCTACAAGTCATTTCATCCAATTTTCGTTCCTCCCTTCTTTGCACAACAACCATTAAGAGATGTCGGTACGAATACTTACGAATACTGTAGAAATTGTGACTTGTTGACTATACATTACTCATCTAGCCACACCGTGTCTCTTGTTATTACAAAATGAAAGATCAGCGTTTTTCCAAATGAAGTTCGCCTTTTAATGATTTCAAGCACGAAAAACCATGAAGAGTCTCGTACCGCTTATACTGATGGTAACACATCGAGGACAGCTGCACTGTAGCGTAAGTAAGAGAGACGAAAAAAGTAAGAAAAAGTGAGTAACAAGCTCTTTAACAGGCATGGCGCGACGAGCTTTGCAGAGCAGCCCTTGTTCATACGTAAGTTAGGCATTGGAAAACGTGGGGTTGCAAAAGTGCTTACAAAAAGATAGATATAGTTATAGACGTACAGACAGATAGACTGCGAAAGTAAGACGAGAGAAGGGAGAAGGGGATAGAATGAGCGAGAGTCAACTCCTCGACATTCTAATGCGATTTCGATATCGTCCCGGACATTTCTCGAACCGACTGCTACAATCCCCCCCCCCTTCGTACACTCCCTTATACGTATAGATCGCAACGAAATCGAAATCGCAGGAGTGGCAAAAGATGCGGAAGGAAGGGGGTAACTTCCTGTGCAAAGTTCGGATATAAGGGGCTCGATCTAGCTGCTGTTGTGTCGGGCGAAGGGAGGAATGATTCTCGGGGTAGAGGAATAAAAGACGAATGGAAGGGCTAAGAGAAATAGAAAAATGGATAAAGAGAAAAAGTCGTGATGAAAAGGGAAAATAGACGAGAGAGTATACTTATCTATAACTACAGTCAAATGCTTACAGTGTTACATTGTCAATGATAATGTTCGAATAAACGGACTATACTTAAAACTTTTAGGGAAACAGTCTTCCTGAAATTAAAATACATAAATATTTTTACCTTTTATTATTTGCTATGGTTTTAAAAAATATTATTTAATGATAAAAATCTATAAATACTGTTTAATTTGATTTTAATGAATTTAATAAATTTTTCAATTATTCAACAACAAAATTAGTTTATATTTCTCTTGATATACATTGGAATGATTTCAAATGTTAAATAATGCATATTAGTAGTTTAAATATAATGCTACTAATAATAAACATAATAAAAACATATTTATGCTAGAACCACCATAAAAAAGTTACCGAGATGTTAATTAATAAAAAAAACTTGCTATTTAAAAATAATATTTAAACAAAACCTTCTAATAATAATTTGTTGTCAAATATTAAAATTGCCCAGTTTTTATTAATCACTACTTTGAAAATTAATGTCTGATAATTAAAAAAATATCATAAATAGCGTTTGTTAAATATGATTTAGTTATACAGATTCAATAACAACATTAACTAAAAATCAATAATTAGTTTAAGAAAATTAAAATTTTCAAAACAATTGTTCATAATATTTAAATTATATCACTAACACTAAAACAAATTACTTCTAATACAAAACAAATATTATTATTTAGGCAAATATTTTAATTCTAGATAATTTATTAATAACTTAATCATTTAAAATCATTGAAATAACTGTACATGTTTTAATACGATAGATAAAAATTTATAAAAGTAACTGTTTGTATAATTTGCATAATTAATTGATTATAAAATATCAAAACTTTAATAACTTAAATTGACGGTCAAGATACAATTTGGGTTATTTATATTGAAAAAAGTTTTAATATAATTTTAAACAACTTCGTAAACAGAATTCTATAATAAAAGTAATAAAATAATCAATTCCCTTACGATATGTAAGATTTAAGAGAAAATAATGAAAATATGAAGAGCGATAAAATAATAAGAAGAAACATTTTTCGACTAGTAAGAAGGGAAGTGATAAGTACGATATAAAAGTAAAATTGAAATGAAAATTGAAAAACTTACGTCCTTCTAACGAACTGTATAGTAAAAGAAAAAATAAAGATAGAATGAAGAGGATAGAGATTGAATTAAATGAGCAAAGAAAGAAAAAATAAAGCATACAAAAGCTAAAAGGAAAGTAAAACGGAATGGCAAGGGGCTTTTAAGAGAATAGGACAAAGGACGAGGCGTGATACGTATGCGTTGGACGCGTCACAGAAAGCTCCTCTTCGTTTATATTTCTTTTTCTTTCCTGTCTCTCTCTCTCTCTCTCTCTCTCTCTCTCTCTCTCTCTATGTCTCTGCCTTCCTGAAGTGCATACATACACACTATATCTCTTTACCTCACTCGCTCATTCATTCTTTCTTCTGCCATCTTGAAATCGACGTCGATCAAGCGGAAGGAAGGAAGTTCTGCGCACCAGTCCCGAAGCCGGACGGAGATACGCCATCGGAGCAAGAGGGCGAAACGCGACCTCGAGGAGCAACGGCACAACCTTCCTCCCCATTGTGCGCGTATGTGTGCGCATCTTCTTTCGATCCAGCGCTGCCACGCTTTCTTTATCCGTCCGCCCCCAAGAAAGACGCCGTCGAAGGCAGCGACGAATACGCGGCCACGCACGCGTTTTATATGGAATTTCTTTTACTCAATCCCTCCCTCTTCTCCCGTCTAGCTCATTCGTTCCCTCTCTCTCTCTCTCTCGCTCTCTCTCTCTCTCTCTCTCTCTCTCTCTCTCTCTCTCTCTCTCTCTCTTCACCTTTGGGCGTTTTTCTCCAAAGGCCACGACTCATGCGTACATCCAAAGTGGCCTCGTCTCCCTTTTTCTTCCCTCCTACGTCAGTTACAGCCCGCGGAAAAATGGCGCACATACGTGCCGGGCGTTTTCATCATTTCTTCATTGTGTCGCAATACTGCAACGACAATAACGTAAAACACTGTTTCTTCTATTAGAAAGAAGGCATTAGTAATTACTTAGGAATCCACTTAAAATAATTATAATACCATGTATGTCCACGCGTTAAATATAATATTCAAATCAATTATCAAGAGTTATTTAATTTAAACTCAAGTCTATGATTTTAGCGTGATACACGGGTTGCCTCGGCAATCTTCGTTGGCATATATTTCTAAATCTCATTAGCTTAAAAGCGCATTACGAAACCAAACAGCAGTCTATGAAAAATTACTTTTATCAAGTAATTCGATTACAAAAGAGAGACACTACTTCTTCAAAAAGCGTATATAGATAAAGTCTAATAATACTCTTTTAAAATTTAAATATATTAACTTTATATCTTATAAAAATATCAAAACATTATACGAAGCTTATCTAAAATTAAAGCAATAAAGATCACTTGTATCTTTGACAGGTAAATTTAATATAGTTATTTTCTTCTCTCAAATACTTATTATTTCAAATTATTTTCTTTCTAATAATTTAATTATTATTTCTAAAAAATCTTGTATAAAACTATAATTTCACGAATCATAAACTTTATACATGTACGTTTAACTTATAATTTTAAAGTTTATCTGATACTAATGAATCTTAAGAAAACTCATCATATTAATTTATAATTAATTGAATAAGTTTTTTCTCATTATTTAAAAAATAAAATAAATAAAATAAACAATAGATCAAATGTAGTAAAACAATGGAAATATTATGTCAGTTTTCATGATTTGTAATCAATTTATCCTATGTTTTATTATATTTAAGATTCAATAAATTACTCCTAACTAGCAAATAAATGAAAGATAAGGTAAATTGCATATTATACATACTTTTTTATTTATCATTTATTTTCGTTACCTACAATATATAAATAATGATTCAAGTATTTGTTTATTACTGACAAAAATACAAATGAACATAATAATAAATACAAAAATTGGATAATACATTTAACAGTAAGGATATTCAGTACAAGTGGGACAGTTAAGGAATATGAAATATTCTTGGGTAATAATATCCATTTAAGGGCAAAGAGATAAGATATAAGACATTCTATCATCTCGCCTGTAAAAGATCTAAGATCTTCGATGATTTATGCTTTATTACAGTTCGACACGCAAAGCTCTAGGCGTCATCCATGAATTCTCTCATTATTTTCTTCAAAGTAAAGAAGTGAAATTTATTTTCTTAGCCTTTAAGAAATTTTGAAACTTTTAAATCCAAATGTACGTTTCACTTTACAAAAATGATTAAATATGGTGCAAAATATTATTATTTTCTATTTCAGTATACAGATTGCATGCGCAGATGTTGCATTTTTTTAATAGTACGGAAATAAACGCAACGTATTATAAATTATTAGCTTTAAATTTACCAATTTAAATTGTGTAAAATCAAATACAAAATTATACAAAATGTACATAAAAAATTTATTATAAAAAGCCCTTTACTGTAATGAAAATATGTAAGGAAAGAAAATAAGAAAATCTCCTGAATCATTTGTCTAAATGACAGTAATCAAAGAAAGTCATAAAAATTCCCAAAAGCAAAAACCAATATTTCGTGTTGAAGCCAAAGAAAAATAAAAAAGTTCTTAATGAGAAATCGGAGCAAGCGCGTATCTTCTAAGGGTAAAAATTGTGTCGATCAGCAAATGAATTCGGTCAGTGTGCCATCTTTTTCTTCTCACTTTCTCTCTCTATCTCTCTCTCTCTCTCTCTCTTTCTCGTTCTCTCTCACTATTTTGCTCTTTCATTTATTCTCTCATCGCCGACGAGGGTTGAATGAATCCGTGACCTTGGCCCCGGAGGACGATGGCCTGGGGTCGGTAAGGTAATTAAATGCCAAGGACGGGGTTGCTTGAAGAGAGATAGAGGGAGGGAGAGAAATAGAGAGAGAAGTAATACCGCGCCTGGTTAAATGGGTAAGATAAAGCGAAGGGTGTTCAAGGGACGGAGCTAATTGCCGATGCAAGGAGAACCACCCCGACAGCGAGGCAAAGCCGCGCGAGAATCCTTCAAGGTGCTCATTCACCGACTCAACCTCCAATTATTTAAACTTCCAGCGTAACATGGGACGACGGGCAATGGGATGGAAGGGGAAATCTGGATTTATCAGGTTTAAACAGAAACGACATTTGAGTAAGAATAACAATTCTTTTACCTTACAAGCAAGGCTAGGGTGGCTGATTATATACTTTTTATTTTTCCTACTAATTTTATTGCAAAAAGCAAATTTTTGATTATCATTGATTTAGTAAAGCTTTACTATGAATATCACATTTTTCAAAACTTCCTATTTATTATTAAAGTAAATACTGACATGCATTGAAAAACAAATATTGAATTCCAGGGCAAATAAATTTTAATTTCAACAAACTTGATTAAATATTCGCCGAGCACGTAAAAAAACAGAACGTTCGATTAAGATAGACTCTTAATTTTACGAATTTTTTTATCATCTGAGCTAGCATATAAATTAAAAGCAAGGCAGGCTAATCTTTTGTAAACTTTCAAAATGATGTTTGAAAAATGAAATACCGCAACGGAAAGATATAATAGTAGGAAGAACAAGTATTTGTGTTTTGCTAGACTCTTACTTTTCTGCAACTTCCGTAAAGTTTGCACTAAAAAGAGGAGAACCGCTGTTTCAGAAGTAGCCCAGTTACAAATTAGCATCCAAGGACTGCCCTTGGCGTCGGTTATATATCCCCTTCTCCTTTTACTTTCCTCGATTCTCCCTCCCATTATCCTCTGTTCTTCTCGCCACCCTAGACTCTACCGCTCTTTCACTCCCTCATCGAGCAGACCTGTTTTCTGTGTTCGAGTTATTAAAGAAAGCCTTTGGGGGTCAGGTCGAGCTAGGTCACGGCGCCAAGAAATAATGAGTCAAGAAAGTTAAAGAGAGTGTTTTTACGTGGAAAAGAAATTGCACGATTCGCCGCTCCCTTTTTTCCCAGTATGCGCTGCTTAGTTCTGAGAGAGAGAGAGAGAGAGAGAGAGAGAGAGAGAGAGAGAGAGAGAAAGAGCGAGAATTAAGAGGCCAAGGAAACGAACAGGCGCCATGGAAAAATGAAAAAGAGGAGCTAAAGATTGAAGAAATGTAGCCAAGTAAAAGCGAGATGGAGAAAGAGTGAGAAAATCTAATGGGGGTCGAATTCACAGTCTTCCATTCATTACAACCAGTTACCCCTAATGCAATCTTCTTGTCCTCATCTTTCCGCTGTCTTTGCCGGGAACGCGGTAATTTCTGTTTTACTAAACAACTCGAGGTCGCTTGTACGTGGCATTGTCGGCTTTGCTCTCATGCGTACCCGACCCACAACGATGCTGCGTTACCTCCTCCTCCGCATCCCCACTGCCGTTAAAGGATCATGCCTTAGACACATAGAATAATTGCGAAACAAAGCACCTTAAAGAATTCGGCTGCATAGCGAACGTTCGCTCCCCACAACGATGCAATCAATTTATCGCTTTAGCCTATTGTTAGCGATCTATTTATTCGGAACGCAAAAGTGACGGGACAAGAAGTAATTTCACCAGATAATTTGTTTGCGTTATCACTAACCGATTCATATATAAATAAGTAAGCAAATTATTATTCTTTAATACAGATTTAAAATACTTATTTTCATAATTATAGTTTTTCAAAGACCAACAATAATATTAATCGATAAAAGAATTCTTTTTAATATAGAAACTATTAATTACGGAAGAATTTTCGTACGACTATCTTAATTTATCAAATCAAATTTTAATTTTTTTTAGTATTATATATAAATTATAAGAGTACGGTAATAATTCAACCAACAGTAATTATAAGTATATTTTATACATAAATATATGTATATATATATATATATATATTAATAAAAACATTAATAAATAAGTAATAGTTTCAATCTTTTTAATTGTGAATTAAATGTTTCTTTTTTCATAAAAAAATGATACGTATAATACGTCTATGTATGTAAGTAAAAATGAAAAAAATATGGAGAGTTAACATTAGAAATCAATTCAAAATATAAGTATTTGTAATTTAAAAATGATGACAAAATGGTTTAAGACTTATATAAATTATAAATTAAATCACTTAAATTACAAAGATAATTAAAAAAATACCATCTACTTTATTTTCTTATTTTTATAATTATATATTTAATAAATTTAAGATATCGTTAATAGAATAAAAGTAATTATATATATATTATACTTGCTCTATATATTAGCTTTTATAATACATAGTATGTTTTCCAATACCCGAAGATTTTGCTTAAATTGTGCAAAAGTACTTTGACCGTTTAGTTGGATCTCTTGAACTTAATCAAACAGCATTTAATGAAGATATTAACCATGTAAAAATTAATGTAGGCTTGTTGATTTTGTAGCCTATTAATATTATAATTGTATATAATCAATAATTTATTCTCTGCATATTATCATTAATAACTTGTTTTCAAAGTTAACAATAAATATGATAATATAATAGGAAATGTTATCATTACCAGTTAATCTGATCATTACGATTTTACCAACTAATTAATATTATAAATTAAATACATTGAAACTTACTACATTAGTTGAATAAACTTAAAAAGATCCTCCCATAGTCTTATTTAATTATAAACAATATAAGATAAAATATATATGATATTTCGGGACACTTTAATGAATCTCTGATTTTTAATAAATTTTAAAATTATATTTTAAATTGGTGTTTAAAATAACGTTAGCATATTAGTGATTAAATCAATAATTTCTCAATTTCCCTAATATAATCTTAACAGTATAGTTTATACGCAACAAATAGGCATTTTCCCAACGAAAAAACCGTTGTAGAACTCAGCATTTACGGCAAACCGAAAATTCAATTATCACCGTAGTGAAAACGCGTTGTTACCATGTAATTACCTCGAGATAGAGGTACACGATTCGCACCTGTGTCAAGTCTTGCGCCAACAATCTCGATGTATAAACTTCTACTCGCATCGTAAATCCGATAGGCAAGAGCAATCGCTGGGTTTCCTACAATGAACCGCTTTCTCATACGTTAAAAATCGCGCTATGGACTTCCTGGTTTCGAAGCTGGTAAGTTTATGGGCCGCGTACGTATCGACGTGTCGACTTCAACGCACGTTTGAGTCTTGTCTCGTAAACGCCACACCCAAAGTCAAAGTTCACCTCGACCTATAGATTATTTCAGGGGAATCGAATAAATGTAGTAGGCGAGAGAGAGAGAGAGAGAGAGAGAGAGAGAGAGAAAGTGAAAGAGAGAGAGCGAAATAAAATAGCGCATGTCGTTTCAGGTAAATATTGCCGTTAATTACATGATTTAATACTGACTATAAATTACTTATCTAATTTTTAACATACTTATGGTATTTACGCGGTAGCTTAAACTACTTTTTCAAAAGTAATAGATTTAGACTTCAGTAATTATTCTAGCTTGCAAACTAATACTGAAAAAATTGATTAAAATACGGATCATTGATCTCCGCCACGATAGTTTGGTTCGATATATCCGTGATAAATCTATATGGATACTAAGCACACTTACCATGGTTCTTTTCAAAACCATTGACCTATCATTCACTTGTAATCGACATTTCTTGACTTTTGTTCCTTTTAAACGAAATTTCTTATAAACTTATATACATACATATGAATTTATATACAACATAGATGAAATAGGAAGGGAACGAGAGACAGAGAGAATCTTAATTACCGTAAGGATGTACAGAACAACCGTTGTAATCAATTTAGACATGGTATCGGTGTACAATAAAAGAATTTCTTGATTGGGGTAACGAATTAAATTCGCGAAGTATGATAAATCGTAGTTTTATTTGTACGCAAGTGATGAAACAAATTTATTGCTAATGAGGTAAAAGCTAGTAGCCTGCAGACATCCATGTCTGGCCATTATAAATTCCATAAAATATTTTAAATTGATCTACCTCGGGGTAATGTGAGTAAATAGATACAGAAATTACATGTGCATAAAGATTGAGTAAGAGCTATGTAACTAATAATTTCAAAGATACATACATTTTATTCTTTAGATACCTTTGAAAGATTTAATGAATTGATTACCAATATTAAAAGATACATACGAATGCATTTAAGATCCTGATCAATACTAAATTCCTAAAAATAAAAATTTATTTTTTTAGGTATAGGAGTATTAATTTATAAATCAATGTATAAAGTTAATGTACATCTGTAAACAAATTTATTGAAAAAGGACTCTATAAGAATTTAACAGTATCTTTATCTCTCTTCATTAGAAATAATGTATCTTTTTTCTTCTTCAATTTTATAATAATGCGATATATTACAAAAAAACTTTTAAGCAAAATAAAAATAATAGATTCAACATCCAATTCAATGGATTATTAAAAAGGATAAATAATATTATTATTTATTATAGAAATTTTAATTTAAAAATCAATTACAGTATTTTTAACTAAGTCATCCTTTCATTTGGCCAACACAATTATATAAAAAAAGCTTTTTTACCTTAGAAACACTATGCACTTATATCCTAAAACAATGATTTATAGCTAGCAAACATAATGTAATTCATTAATTAAACTTTATTAATTACGATTTATTGACTCAATAACATATTTATGTATAATCATTGATTAATAAATAGTTTTATTTTTCGATGTAATAATTTAAATACTATTTTTTATTTTATCTTATTCGGATATTCCGAAATACATTTCTGATGTATGAGATAATGATAAAATATAATTAGGATCAAATTGAATTTCTCAATATTAAGTGAAAAATTAAAATATAAATTAAAATTTTTTCATTTGAGACATTCAATTGTGTAATTTCTAATATTGATGTAAAGGTTAGTAAAAGCTTTTAGCTTAAGTGGCACGATTATTGTTAAAATTTTTCACAATCCATAGAAAGATGAATTTGAATTTGAAGAGCCAAGAATGAACCGAGACTTGTGTGAAAACTAAAATTTCGAAACATAGATGTTGAAGCCAATGATAAACGATTGGATTGGCTTTACAGCAAGCTATAAATGTATGAAACTAATGGCCGGAACGAAAGTTGACTCTAGCTCGGGAAGAATTTCAATTATATTCAACAATGAAGCCCATGAAAGACAGAATCTCGTAGAAAGAACAAACTAATGTAAAAACGAAAAAGTGGAGTCGTATAAGAAAGAAGGATTCAAGGCAGAAAATGACTGTGCATCGCTCATCGTCCTTTCCAATCCTCGTGGCAGATCCCGGCACAAATGTGCACAATACCTACACCTTGTGCTCCGCGACAGGTGAAAAAGAGGCGTGGCCTTCTTCTCAACGATAGAACTGACGTGACATGTATCATCTCTGTATCAATGCTTGGGTGCAAAGAACGATGAAATAAGGAAGAAGATAAATTTTGCATCTCGGCTTTGATTATTGCTTATTAGCAGTATTTTCGAGAGTACAAGAGATAAATAAATAGTTAGGAATCTCAATAGAACTTTTAATAGCTGTAATAAAGTTCAAGGTGCGTTTTAGATGAAAATCCCCCGCTGATCCAATCGCACGCATCTATGAAAGCATCATTGACATTAATCACGCTTATTCAGTTACATTAGGGTGTCGTTATTACAGGAGGATCTGGAACGTGGAAGGATACTCGATTAGAAAGATTCTCACTTATTCTTCCTATGAAATGAAAAAAGCCCGAGCATATCGATGTCCAATGCAAGATTATTACGAGCATTACAGTACCTTTTCAAAGAAGTGCCTCCGATGATTTTTCGGAAAATTATCCACGTACTTGTGTGACTCTTAGAACTAAAAATATTCCTAGCACTATGCATAAGTGGAAAATTTCTCTATAACTGTACATTTAATTATATTTATACACATAAATTTAAAAATAATACAAAGAACATTTTAATCTAAAAAATCAAAGTAACGTAATTTTATACACATAATATTTTGTTAATAAACAAAGTTCTAATATTTTATAATTTATTGACAAAAAACATTGCTTTTGAATTCCAATGTATAAATTTTTGCATGAATGTATATAGCGTTAATTAGAAAATTCTTATTTACAATTATAATATTAGTAATACGTTTGAAGTAAATATTGAAAATTTACAAAAATATAAAGTAAGGATGGCATTATTTTATAATGTAATTTAATCTTTTTTAAAAACAAGATGTCAATCAATTTTTTTACCTTATTTTAGTTCTTTTATTTTTATTAAATAAGTATAATTAAATTTGTGAGCTGTGAAACTTGTAAAAAATTTTTAGGACATTCTATTACAAAGATTTTATTGGTTTTATTTTTTTAAACTTTTGCTCTATTTACAAAACAATATTGTCCAACAAAATTATGATACTTCTTTACGTTTGAGTTTCATCACTAGACTGTTTCATTCCAGTTTCTTACTAATATTTACCAACATGAGACTAATATTACGAAACCTTTTACATGTAATATGCAATTTCACGATAAATAAATTAAAGGAGAGCTTGTTATTAATATAGTAGCAGTAAATCACATCCAGACACGTGAATATGTGATAATGTATCAAAATAATTGTCTTGACTAAATAAAAATTACAAATAAAAGGTATATGAAAACGAATAATGGGATACTGTATGAATTTGAAGAAGGTATACGAAAGTGTAATAGATTGAAAAGATGCTCTTGGTCAGAGTTGAATGAGAACGCGAGTACGATAGCTATAGAGAGAGAGAGAGAGATAGAGAGAGATAGATAGAAAGAGAGAGAGAAAGAGAAAGAGGACACGCCACTTCGTCGCGACGGACGAACAATATTTCACCGTCGTTAGGAGACGCTTTGAACTTTTTACTACTCCAACCGAGCGCCTAAAACACGGGGATTTATCATCGTTTAAAGCATAAAGAGGTTTTCTACCTCTCGACTTCTTTCCCTTGGTTTGTCCCTTGTGCCGTAGTCACGACTCCAGGCGCTCCTTGCACTAAAATGTTAATTCTAATCGTACGCGGGCTTGACGATAAATTGTCGATTTCTCGGAGAAACGCGCGGTCATTGTGGAAGTTAACACAACAAGCGCAACAAAATGCGGGCGAAACACATTTTATAAAATACGGGAGACTATCTCGTAAAGAGGAGAGAAAAAATCTCATCAGGGTAGAAAATGCCCTTGAAAGCGTAGCGAGCGTAGGATAAGGCTTAAGCCCGCGTCGGACCCGAGTGAAAGAAGAAAAGAGCTTTTTGAGCGAGGGATGACTATGAAAAGGAGGCACAGACACATGCGAAAAGGGGGATGAAAGTTAAAGGTGGCGACGGCGTTGGTGGATGATAGCTTGAAAAAAGTATAAGAAGTGGCGCGGGTGGTGGGTGGGGAGCGAATTTAAAGGAAGGGGGTTTTTTAAGAAAAGCCGTGGTATACGTATACACCCGTTGGGGTCGCAATGAAGGCAGATCAATGCTACGGAGGCTCCCCCAAAGACGGGAGTGCCGACCCTTCACGTGGTTCGTTTTAACCCTTTCGCTCTGCAATAGCGTTTTTTACTCTAGAGCGCGATCGCCAGATAAACCACGAGCCGCATCTGCCTTTGATTTTCCTTGCGAGGGTGGAGAAACGAATCGCATTTGTACAAGGGGCTGCTCGTTACTGTCGCTTGCTCAAACGAGGAGTAAAGGGTTTGCTTGGTCGAGCAAAGTAAAAAGGGCTCCATTGGCTGCGTGTCAGAATCATAAGTCGCATCGATACGAGAATAAATATAACCTTATAATCATTGTATAATAATATGGATCTACTCTGTAAAGTCACTCCAACAACGTAACAATTACAATTTGTATTTTCGACCTATGTAGCAGTATTTCGTTGACGTTTGCTGATATAGAAGCTTAGAGGGAACGATTTAGAACATTTAAACCTGATAGTAGTTCCATTTCAATTATATCTTCTTTTCAAGGTTTTAAGAGGATTAGAGTTTATTCCATCATTTTAGTACACTCTTAAAAGGGGATACAGGTTTCTCTTCATTTTATTTCAAATCTCCTAGTAAAAAATAAATTAAATTAATGCAGATTGTTTTATGATATTATTGATATACAACATTGTAATTAAGATGCGTTTACGATATATAAATAAAATTTTTATTTACAATGGCTATTTATCGTTTATCACTTTGAAAGATATCCTCTGAAGACACTTAAACATGCATACATATATACTTAAAATATACTGGATAAAACAACGTTTTTCTAGATTTATTCTCAATAAATCGAAGCTGTAATTCCGATATTTTTCTGGCCATCAACGATAAAGTTTCATGGGTATATAAAAATATAGAATTATGTCATAATGACTTTTAAACTGCCGCATGCGAGTATATGATAAATTAAAATATTCCAAAAGTTTGAGGAAAAATATGCTCTACTCTAGTGGTGAATTTCCCAAAGGTAAATGTACTTTCAGTTAGGTTATTATGCAAATCAGTTATATATCATTTCTAAACTACTTGCTTAGAGTCCGTACAAATTGTTACAAATATACAATATTTAGATGTAATATTGAATGCCTTTTTATGTACACATTAAAAGACATCCAAGTAAGTGAAGCATATGTATCTGGTAAAGGATGTTTGCAGCTCAAAATCAATTTAAGGAAAGAAAAAAATAGTTCACATGATAAATAGTCGCAGGTTAGAGGAAAATCTAAAAATTCGACGATGAGACAATATATTCATCCTTGAGCTCTACCCTTTTTACAATCAGGTCGAAGGCGCTTCACATTTTCCTTCCACGTTTCTCCTGCAGCGCCGTTTTTATATTCGGTTAAAGCCTCAAGGGTTTGCATAAAGATAATTCGCATGTAATTAATTAAGTAATAAAGTGGACCGCCGTAGGCGCTTACTTTTGCACCTCCCCCTTATTATCAATCTCCCTCCGTGCGCTTGCGATAAACCCTGGAAAATTCTTTCCGATTGCACAAGCAATCACACACGCGAGATCAGCTCGCAACTGAATATATCATTTGGCGAAAGCAAAAATAACGAGCGGAATCATAGCACGCGAGAACGACATCATGTGTGAGCCTTTCTCACTGTGGCGGGTGTGCATCGATCTATCGAGCGATTTTGTACGCGTCTGTTAAAATATTTTGTCCGAAAATGGAGTTGGGAACACAATCGCAAGAAAAGTGCGACAATATCCAGTCGGGCACATCCGTTATGCGCGCGCGTTTAGGTAAACCGGGAGCTTCGGCGCAGGATATCTCTAGGTTATTCTCACACCGGATCCGCGACGCTTGAGTATAGATGCAGCACACGTGTGTCTTAAAAGTATATATATATATATATACGGTAGGCGGCTTTCAGAGGAGTCTGAGAGAGCGTCAAGGAATGATAAGTTTAGCCAGCTGCGCATGCGCTTTCGTGGGCGTCAATACGGGACCCGCGCGCGCTACCCTTTCTCAACCCTGTCCGTCTTTCTTCCTCTTCCTCAGCAAGGCTATTGCAGCGTACTTACATATATGGGTAATGCTACGACAAGAAAAGCCTTATGAATTATATTAGCGCGTACAAAGAAATCGGAATCACCATACTTAGACACAAATTAATTTTTTACTTTAATTAGGTTCATTTGTCAAAAATACAAAACATATTTAAGTTTTCTTGAATCTGTCATTTATTATTAACTATCGTTTTCAAAAGTTACTCATCATTGCGCTATTTTAGATATTATAATACAAAGTATGCATTAGAAATAATATAAAATAAGTTTCGTAGACAAAAATATGTACGTAAAATCAATTAAACCAAAAAAATTTATATTAATTTTGTTACTGGTTAATATTATATTGATTTGTATTCTTAGCATTTGTATTTCGGTACAGGGAGAATTTTGAACGAAGTTTTCTGTTATGGGTACAAATGGATTTAAAATTTATGTATATCATATGATGATATGATAATGTTGGAATTTAAAACTTACAATCCGTTAGTAACGTCTTAAGGACACATGTTTTTGTATTTTTTATACTTGGATGCATAAAATCTTATCTACACAATTATTAATCTTGTAAAGCTATAGCATTGATATTTTTGATTTACGAAATATTAAGCTAATTTTTAATTGATTCTGATATAAATATCATAACTATAGACGTCGGTTTTCAAAAATCATTAATTAAAATACCTTAATTAGTCAATACTTAATTATTACAAATTACATAATTTCTCATGATAACGTACAAACTATTTTCATGAAAACAAAATAATAATAAGATAATGGCACTATAATCAAATATAGTAATCATACTATAGTGATAATGTTGATAACAATGCATCAAATTATAAATTTATTTTCTTAAATTTCTTTAAAATATTTATAATTTTTCTTCTGATTTTTTTATACTATTTTATTAATTTGAAATTTTTTGTTACTAATTTGGCATTTGAATAAAGATTTGATAAAATTCTATAAAAGCGTTTTGTATGGAAACAGAGTATGTTTTTAAAACACAATTTTATTATATCAGAATCAGATTTTTAATTTCTCAATAAATTAATTTTGCGTAAAGGTTAGGTTATAAATATTGAGCAATTTTTCAATCTGACAACTAAAATAAAGATCTTGGTCACAATAATAATATATTATAGAACAAATTATTTTCTATTAAATTAAAAAATTGAAAATATTAAAAAAACCTCGTAAAATTTATATATTACATTTTTTTAAATATTTAAAAGCAAGAAATATTATCTATTTTAATAAAATTTAGTAATTGCTAATTTATATAATAATGTTTAGAATAAAACATCTTCAAATTCATAGATTTTAGTTTAATTAAAAAGACATTTTGATTAACAATACTTTTCAATATTTTCGTTAAATTTACATTATTTTTTGTAATGAACTTTTAAAGAATAAATAATCTAAATAATAAAAAGATGATCTAAATTTTTTAAAATATTTAGTTTTGAATATGAGTTATATAAAAAAAAATTATTCGAAAGAACGAAATTTCATGTACAACTGCTTATCATTTTTTATACATCAAGTTATTTATCTCAATTTATTAGTAGTTTAATTATTTAAACATAAGAAATAAGTGAACCGTGAAATGTTAGAGAATTTTAAAATGTGTAAATATTGTATTGAATTACATTTTTTTACTATTATTAAGAATCGTAACTATTATAGTTCCAAAATTTTAACAATACATATAAAAATCAGTTAATTTATGTTTTGAAATTCTTAAAAAGTAATATATTTCCATTTACTAGTTATTGTAATAATAACTGATACATTTATATTTTGACGTATTAAAATATTTTTTTAACTGAATACCACCATAAAAAAATTTCCGAATGTCTTAAAATTATTTATTTTCAGATCAATACCTTATTGAAAAACATTAAATTATTAATTATAAATAGTTTTATCTTTCAATTCACTTAAATGATATGCTTGTTTTAACTCTAAATAATACTGATATTTTAAAAAGCTCATTTGTTATAATATTTTTTTATTTTGTGTAAATGTTTTAATCTAATAAAAAAATTTGCTCAGAATATTAAGTTAAATATTATAACATATAAGAAATTAAATTTTAGAACTTCTATCCACGTATCATAGGAAAATAATGATAGTGATATTGTACTGTCAAATTCTAACTATCAATTATATCCTTCCTTGCTAAATTAATACACATTAAAAGAGACTTTCACAAAAGGAATAATCACAAAGCTAAATTTATAGAATTCAAATCGAGCGTAGTAAATTATTATTACGTATTTTTTTATCAAAATTCGACCATAGATAGACGTAAAGATATAAAAATATTCTTCTGACTGTCTGTTTACAGTAAGTTTGATAATGCAGATGGAGGGACGACGTAACACGGACTAGGATACGGTTCGCTATGATGGTGTCTCCTTCCGACAACAGCAAACATGCATTAATAGCATAACCATCCAATTTATACCCGACATGCATGTCGCCTTAAATATAAATGGTGTCTCGAGCTGCCAGAATACGCGCAAGTGCTCGTGGCCTCGCTTCGTATTCATGCAGAAGTTACTTCTTCTCTCTCCTCGCGAATGCACGCGGCTCGTTAACTATACATAAGACTCACTTGTTCGCAAATTCGGAACTCGTCGTAAACATAAAGTTTCTTGAGCGGGGCAAAAATATATTTCGTCGACGAGATTTGCTGTAGTAATAAATGATACGCTTCGAAGTCAGCCAATGGGAAAAACACATGCACACACTTGTAAGGCTTGAGTTACGGTATAATTTTTCATTAGATAGATAGACGAAGAGAGAGAGAGAGAGAGAGAGAGAGATAGAACGACTGGATTTTTTGCTTCGTGCGTTCAAACTTTTATAAGTAAATTAATCAACGTGTATTCCGTCACGACGGCTGAGATATGATTCTTATAGTGTAATTTTTTAAAAATGTTTAGCAATTTATTATTTTACAATTTTAATATAATTTGAAATACAAGGTCATCTTTGAGGTGACCTGATGAATTAATTCCTGGCAGGTATTTTATAGTTCCAAAATAGGCGATCATAATCGATAATTATATACATTCTTTTCGTTTCAAATGTAAATATTTTGGAAACTTTTTCGAAGTATCCAACAACTTGATATTTTAAATAGCAACTATTTATACATCAATAATTAATTTTCTCAGTCTGTATATTATCCTGAACAAGCAATTATTTATACGATTGTAATTATGTTACACAAGCAACTACGAAACCGCAGCTATGCTGCAACAGCTAATGCACACGGCAATCATTAGGCAGCGAATGTCGGAAAATCAAAAGCTTTAATACTTCCAGAATTTCAAAGCAAGTTAAGCGCTCATGATGATTGAGCGCAAATAATATTCATGCATATCCAGTAATAAAATATTGTAAATCTTAAAATCGTAAAACTTAATCAGGATGTTAATGATGTTATATTTAAAAATAGATGTTAAGAAAAGTTACAAATGGTTTTCTACGAAAGGAAAACAAAAGAGCTATTGTTAAAAATCATTTCAGTCAATGGCAAATAATCCGATGATTACAAAGCGATGTATCCCACAACAATAAATGTTTAAACTATTGTAGTATATCCGCCTTTTTGTATAGGCTATCGTGGAATTTAAACTCGCTCTTGAATTCACCTGTAAGTCTACTTGGAGTATCTAGCAAGACATCGCATCCTCCTGCTTTTCCTCTGGTGGGGTTTGATTGAAAAACTAATTGGCAGGTTCGACGAAAGCCCATTTGGGACAAAAGTAAAAAAAGTTGTTTGTTTGGGTACGGGCGCGCGTAAAATTTTGAGCTAGAGCCGCGCTAACGATTAACAGGCCGTCGAGACTCTACTACTCCCTGCAAAACCCAACGAGAATTTCTCTTTCTCTCTCTCTTTCTCTCTCAAATACACTTACCCATGCATAAGTGTATATTTTTTTGAACATGCACGCACACACGGATGAGGTAACTTTCACCTAACAAGGGTGTGGCGTGGCCACGGGATATGTAAATCTGGTTTCTCTCGACGGAAGGCTACACACACCCTGAGCCACATACATGTGGCCCACCCACACAAGCTCACAATTCGCATGCGTTTCTTTCTCTCCTTGGTCTCTACCCTGTAAGCCTTTCTTTTTTATTCATACTCTTCTTTTTGCCATTCTCTCTCTCTCTCTCTCTCTCACTTTAAGCAGGCTGGCATGTTTTTTTGCTCGTTCTGCTACTCGCCCCGGTTGTCGAGGTTCCGGAACGGCGGGAGTGGCGTCGGCGGCAGCGGCGCCTCTCCTCGTCTTCTTTCTCGCCGCTTGCTCGGCTGGAGGGGTTTTAACCCTTTTCCCGCGCTCGTAACTATCGATTTTTAGTATGAGACAGAGAAGAGAAGATGAAAGATAGAGGGAGAAGAAAAAAGAGAAAAACTCGCGCTTCAAGACCGTATATACTTTTCAGAACCATTTCACTCGACTCCACTTCGGTCTGCTCCAGCTCTTCACTTTGATTTTCGAAGACCCTCTCTCCCCTTCGCGCCTTTTTCACCACTTACACCCCCTTTATTCATCTTCTTTTACAAGTTCCTTGTACTCCTACGCTTTGACCTCTTGCTGCCCCTGCCGTCGCCACTTGCTCTAGCGTCTATGTCGTCCATGGGCAATTTTCTTTTTTTGGAAACAACGCGATGAGTCATCGAGAGTCCTTCACGTCGCGTACGCGTCTGCATAAACACGGTTACGCGAACACCCTGGGCCAAAAGGGGTGTGAACCCCTTCCGATAAAAAGAGGAAAAATGAATATGAAATGCACACGCTCATGATCATACGCCGCAACTAACAAGAAAAATCTATATTTCAATTATTACATCAATATACGTATTACCACGTACTTCTCATTGCAAGCGCTATATTTACAGAGCTTTTTATTCTTACTCTTTCAACGATAATTGCCAGATACGTTTCACTGGGCTCTAATTAACCTGTTGGAAATGCACGCGAAACGCACACGCATATGACTGGATCAATCATTTATCTTATTCATTCTTCGATCTACCAATCGTATTAATATTTTTCAAATCATTAAATATAAATCATCAAATAATTATTATATACAATTAAATTGATATGATTTATCTTAATTTTTCTTTTGCCATGAGTAAAAAAATAAAAGAAGTAATATTTGGAGCTAATTTCTTGACGAATCAGAAAATGCTTGTTTCGATTGTTGTATATGGATGATAAAAGTGAAATAAACGTATTACGTTGTCGTAATGAATTTATCTGTTTATAATTTATCAGATTTAACATCTTTAACAAGCTGATACAATAATAAGTAACTATAGTATCTAATGAACCATTTCATCGCATTATACAATTTTGACAAGTGCATATTAAGAACGGAAAATAATCAAACGTATTTAAATGTGTAAGAGTCTATTTTCATTCTTAATTATTAATTAAAATAAAAATTTCACCAAGGGTTTAAGAATGATTTGTCAAACACATATTTTATCCATAATTTTTAAACGCAACTAATTTATAAATTGAAATTAAATTAAACTCTAACTTAATGTAAATTAATTGAATGTGTTTTAAATTTGAATAATATTTATATTTAAATAATACGGACAAAGGGTTAAATATTCAAATATCAAATAATTTGTATGGTACGGGATTGTAAAGCAATATATATAATATCATTCAGTCCTTGAATAAACAAATATATTACTTATTATAAATAATGTCTGGATAATCCGTTTTGTTGCGAACAAATTTTTGATCTTTGCTAACTGAACTAATTTCAGATGAAAAAAACATATCGATAAAAATCAATTTGATAATAAAAATTTATTTGACACATCACCATAAAATCAAACTAAATTTTTTACTTATCAATTGTCTACATTAATGTAAAAAACTTGCACCTCATATTGTTTCAATAAATTAAAAAGCAACGAAAAATTAAGGCAGACCGCCTAAAATGCACAATTATACTGTCTTGTAAAACAATAGAAACAATCGAAAAATACTATAACAGTCAATATTTGATGCATTGATACAGTGACATAGAAAATAAAAAAAACAAGAAGAAATAGGAGAGGTGTAAATACCAAGTATGTAAAGTGATAGAACGCTGCAGATGGGTTTCGAGGTGACTTGAGCAGGTGATGGGAGTAAGAAAATATTATCCGGAAAAATCATACATGTGGACGTAGACATGAAAATGGCTTTACCAGAAACTTCTGAAAATCATGAAACTAAAATTGTTGGGGCCAAAATAAGCACCTTCAAGCCACTGAAGTTCAATTAATTTAGTTTGATTGATTATTAGGGTGGAGCCAGGGTAAAGGGGGTGGATGGTTACCCCACGCGAGTCTGACACACGTATACGTACGCACAATCGCGAGACGAAGCAGGCTTCTACCACTATTTTCCTCCTTTCTCCTTGAAAACTCCCCTATATAGGATCGACAGAGAGAGAGAGAGAGAGAGAGAGAGAGAGAGAGAGAGAGAGAGAGAGAGAGAGAGAGAGAGAGAGAGAGAGAGAGAGAGAGAGAGAGAGAGAGATAAAAGTAAAGCAGCGTGAGAAAGAGAGAGGCAAAGTAAGAAAAAATTGTTGGGGGTGTGCGCGCTCGCGCATCACATACGTACATGTGCCGCGAGCTCGATGGGGTGACAGGAAAAAACGGCGAATCGAAGAGGCCGCAGGAGGGGTAGTATGTGGGGTGCCGCTAAAGACCAATCGGAAGCACGGATTTCTCCTTCGAACCAAGGGTATCCTAGTGCGCGGGCCACGCATGCCTCACATACGAGGCGTGGTTTGAGATCGGCCCGGCTTCTTTTATTTCCGACCCCAGCGCGCCGAGAACGACGAGGATGCCTACACACTTGACCCATGAGCATCTCCGACAGTTACGTCGTATGCCGTAGCATCCGAATGACGCTGTTTTAATGTGTTCGCCACCCATTACACACCTCTAATAAACTACATGCGCCAAGCGTTCGTTACTTAACTTACTTCAAACATTTCTTCCCTTTCCTTCCTACGTTGACTTTTACCTTTGACTTATACGCTGTGCATTTGATTTTTTCATATCTGTCCTATTGTTTTTAAAACTTTGATCAGCTCTAGATATTTTAGGCATTTTCTTTTATTAGATTGGTCTTATGATGACTGTTACTTCGGTAAATAAATTACAGCATCTAGAACATTTTTCCATTGATTTCCTTATTTTAATATAAAAATAAGTTCAATCGATAAATATACATATCGTGTACACATTGTGTTGGCAAATAATCGCTAAAAATTACATTTAATTAAAAATGTATATTGTACTATATAGGTAACTTTCATGAATATCCAAAGCAAGAAAAATAATAATAGTAGGTATTATTTAAATATTGTAATGTATAAAAATAATTATTGATTTGTATAATTAAAATAAAAATTTTAATTTCATATTAAACAAGTATTAAAAAATGCACAGAAAATGGGACCATTTATTCCCGAATTTTTGTATTTTCACTTTATGTCGTTTTTTTTGTAAAAGAATGTTTCAAATAAATCATAAATTTGATTTTAAGTATTTAACATTATTATACACTTACGTGTTTAAACTTTTTACTAAATTCTCACTCACTTGTATGTTTAAATTTTTTTACTAAAATTTTACAAATAAAGATCTATTTCAAACAATACCATACAAATAAAAATAAAATCCATATTCACAATTTTTAATATTTGGAATATTTAAATATCTCCTTATATCTATATACTATAATATGTATAGCTATTATTTAATGTAATAAAAAAGTTCTGAATACCAAGGTTCAAGGTGCCATACAAACATCTGTTACATCTATCTAGGAATAAATCAGTAAAAAATTCATTGAATGTTATAAGACTTGTCTGTATTAATTTCCGTTTCATGTTATGAAGAGCCTTATTTTCTCGCATTCGTCTCCTCTCATAACCCAAGCATGCAGAATCACTTTATTTCTTCCCCGCGCACACATATAAGAATCGCAGCTCATCTTTTCTCACGTAACGTTGTCTCTCACACTCTCCTTTCTTCTCTGTCGTTCTCCCTTTCCTTCTGCCCCTCATTCTTTCCCGTTCCCGTCCATAAATTCGAGCGACGCATCAAGCAAGCCTTGCACAGACCCATCACTATAACCTAACCCTGTCCACGAATATATGTATACGCTCATCAAAATTTTGTATCGCAGAAGCATGGATATAAGGAAAGAGAGTTGGGAGAGAGAGAGAGAGAGAGAGAAAGAGAAAGAGAGAGAGAGAAAGTGAAAGAGAACTACATTATATATAATGTATTTTATTCAAGGCACATTTACGGAATTTAATAATTTTTAATAAGGTATTGTTATACCTTAAATAAATAAATATAAAAATTTAAATAGTATTTAAAATATGCTGATGCAATATTGATTGTAAAAGTGCTTCCGCAATTAAATTTCAGAATAAGATATTGTTATTCGAATAAAATACTTTTTTAATTTTGGAACTTATTTTTATATTAATTATCAATGCAATATTAATATTAATAAATATCAGTTTAATAAGATTTAACAGATAAAGATATTAATTTATTTCTTCTTCTTTATTCTTCACAACTATATATCCATATTTTTAACATCTTACAATTTTTTTAATACAAAAATATAAACATGGAAACTTTAATTTTGAATTTATTTGAAGCAATATTTTATATATTTTTCATGTGCTTATTGAAAATGCATGTAAGGCAGTTGCACAAACAAATATTACATTTTAACTAACAAAAAATGTTATATTCTATACTTATATGTAGCACTACAAGTTTTAGTGTAATTTAAAATATATTCCATTGTAAGGTAACCGAAATTTTGACGTATAATAATGTAAAGTGCAGTAGGTGTTTGCCACGTATCTTTTGCACTCCTTCACTCCTTGCCAGAGTCTAGGTGGTTGTGAGAAACGGTAGAAAATAAAGATAGAGTCAGAAAAAACGAGAGAGACAGAGAAGCAAAAGTTTGAGGGCCGGATCTCTTGGACCATGACCATCGAGAAGCCGTAGAAGCAAGAAAGAGGGAACTCATTATACATTCCTTTCAAGCTGCCGTCATTATTTTACATATTGCAGAATGCCAGTAGCAGGGCTTCCTCCCCCCGGGCCATACTCTTTCCGCGAGTTAATGCCACCGCGTAACGCTCGTAGTGGCTTTGGCAATTTTTGCGGCTCGATCAAAAAGGAGCGACCGGGCGGGCAATTTGGTCAAAGAGTGCACGTATAGCCGAGGTCGAATATATTCTTATCGTGGTCCTAGTGCGCGTGCTCGCACATAACTTTGCGAAATCGACAGAAACGGGAGTGGAGTGGTCGCGTCGCTAAACGCCTTTCTTTATCTTTTTCTTTCTCTCTCGTTACTCTCTTCTCTCTCTCTTCTTTTTTCCTCTCCCGTCTCTACTCTCCTTTATGGCGCGCTTCACTTTCATTATGGCCCCTCTCTCACTTTTATGCTTTTTAATACATGCGCGAGCTCGTAAAAAATGCGCAGCTACTTTAAGCGCTGGCCGCGCGATTAAAGCGAGGTTC
The DNA here is from genome assembly GCA_018907135.1 of Kradibia gibbosae. Classification (NCBI taxonomy): domain Eukaryota; kingdom Metazoa; phylum Arthropoda; class Insecta; order Hymenoptera; family Agaonidae; genus Kradibia; species Kradibia gibbosae. Next base: position 15,169,295 of record JACCHX010000001.1, on the reverse strand, counting down.
GCATTATTCGTAATGCGTGTGTGCAAGTGAGCGCGGGCCCGCGAAAAATCGACTAATGACACCGCTAAACTGTAACTAGCGACGAGCTTAATATTAACTACGCGTTGCAGTAGCGCTGGTCCGTGAAAACCCGACGGAACTGATTTCCCTTTCTGAATGGAAGACCAAGAGAAAAAGTAACAATCATTATCATTGACTTATTCTTCTCTAAATATCTTGGCTATTTAAATCCTCGAATTAATGCCCATTCTTTGCTATCTCTTGCCTTATTCAATTACTTGCTTTTAAATTTTAAACTAAAATAACTAAACTTAAAACCAAAATCAGTGCTAGATTATTTTTTACTACGCACAGTTGTATTTGACCGGGATAATTTTATTTCTGAAATTCAATGTACATAATGCTTCATTAGCTTGGGAATCAGCTAAAAGCTGCATAGAGAAAATTTAAAGGAAACTATTATATCATACGCACTTGAGCTTTATCAATAAGATACCACTCAGAGTATTTAAAAGAAAGACCTTGCAACCACAGGTACTCGATCTTATGGAAGAAGGATAAGTATTGTTAAATTAATAGCACGTTATTCATGTAAAAGTTTTTCATTAATTATTAGTTAAAATCAAATGAACGTTATAAAAAACATTTTTCTCTTGTTCCATGATCCATAGTCCTATTAGTCCTCCTAGTAAAGTTCAAAAAATGGAATACCTATGCTCACAATTCGACTGAAAATTTACTCTTCAGTTGTAAGAATATTTCTCAAACTTTATTGACTTCGCTAATTTTATTAATATCATTAAATGATACAAAATTACCAGATCAGATTATTCGAGTCAACTCGATTCCTATCAGGCTACACGCAGCAGTACTTTCGCAGAAAATCGAATTTCATCATATGTATCGAAGGTCCGGAAAGTGCATCTTTCCTGAAGGCACATTGTGTCCCCCCTCCACCCTTCCTTTCATGCGATAAGGTCTAAAGAGAGCTGGTTGCTACTACTCCCGGAGCTGGTATGGGGAAAACAGAAAGAAATCAAGAGAACGAGGGACATGAAGTAGAAGAGAAGAGTATAGAGACAGAAAGAGAGAACTCGAAGGCGAGACAGTGAAAGTAGGAAGAAGAGGTGACGGAGGAGGTGGAGGTGAGCGAAGAGTAAGGCACGGTAGGTCGTTGGGCTTGATACGATATTGGAAAATGGCGTCGATGTGTGCAGAGGGTTGGTTCGCCTACTGCTGTCTTGAGGCAGGTAGAAAGAGAGAGACGGAGAGATAGATAGATAGATAGAGAGAGAGAGAGAGAGAGAGAGAGAGAGAGAGAGAGAAAGAGAGAACAAGAACTGTAGGAAAGAGAGATACGTACATATATATATATAGAGAAAGAATAAGCAGAGAAAGAATATGGGTAGAGGCGGCTGACTTGGTTCAGCTCGCTAGCTCGTCGTCGTCCTCGTACCCTGGGAGTAAGTGGGTGGTGGGGAAAAATAAAATAAATTGCTCAACATATCCAATAAGCTGGCAGAGTCGTTGCCCCGGCAACGTCGACTCTGCTCTGCTCCACTACTCTCTTGCTCTATCTTGTTTCTCAACACATTTTTCTCTCTTTTTCACCCTATCCCTTTGCACCTTTCTTCCTCTATCTCTTTCCGTGCTCGCGAATTCTTCTCCTTTGTTCTCTTATGCTCGTGCACTTGAGACAGTCTTTTCCTCGCCCCCTCTAATTTCTTATTCCTTATACGCGCGACGGTGCTCCCGACAGTAGCCAACGGGATATTACTATTTCTTATATCATCCCACTTTTATCTATCTCACCACTCTTTTGTTATGTAGAAAATAGTTACTCTAGATTTAGCAAAAATGATGCGCTACTTTTTTCTTTTTTGACAAAGGAACATCATGAGCTAATAATGAATACTATATCCTTAATTTCACCTGTTATATTAATATACGGATAATTCAGTTTTTATTATCTTTCGAATAAAAGTAGCTAATTTTTACACAACTTGAAAAGAACTTTTTTACCTTGTAAGAAGTTATTAAAAAGTCAAAATGTTTCAAATAGACTCGTGGATACAATATTTTGCATAAAGCTCCTATTAAAAACATGCTTTAAACTTATGCTTATCGGAATCGAACGACCAAATAGCAATACGCACTTGGAGGGCCAAGTGCCACCCATCTCGAGGTTCGTTACACTTGTCAACTTTTATACGTTTCGAGACCTTCGTGAAAGTTTACTTAACAAAATGCATTTTAGAACGCAAAGCGTACGACTCCCACAATTCCTTTCATCTAAACAGTAAACGGAGTAAGCGTACTAAACACGCGGTACACTTTTCGTCACGGTATTTAAAAAACCATCATCAAAGTAGAGGAGACGCGTGAGGAGAGCCATGGAAGGGGTGCTCCCCTAATAACGAAATAATCTGAAATATTTTAAGTTTTTAAGTTCCCTTTCTTTTGATTCGTTTGGTTTTCTTCTCTGTACTTGACTTACTAAGCCAAGGGGGGGGGGGGAAAACTTGTAATAAGGAAAGGGACTATACGCTGTAGGTCTGTAAAGCTTGAAAATTCTAAATTATTACGGCTACGGACTTCCGTCACTCAATCGAACAATGCATTTTACATCGTTTTTAATAAATATAAGTCTTTGAATTTTATTGAAGTAAAGAAGATATTGAATTCTCTTTTTATTTATTTAATATTAAATTTTTTCTACTTTATGCTATACAATAACATTCAATACAGTGAATAGTTTAACTATTTAGATTTTAATGTATTATAGAGGTATTAAAGCATCTAGCTATTTCACAATTCGAAATTATTCAAATTTTTAACATGAGTCTACAATTTCATTGGGTATTCAAATAAGCTTATGATTTAAATTATTCAGCTTTATGATGAATATTTAAGATTACAAATATTTAGAATAGGCCGTTTTATATTTATATCTCATAAAGAAAATATAATTTCGTTTTTTGAATTTTTTTATACTTATTGTACATCAAGAACTATATATTATACCATACGATAGCGATTTGATTTTGTACTATAATAAAGAAAAAAACTATAGTTTTATTTTTTTACACAAAGACAGAGAGATTGAAAATTTTAATATTATTGGTTTAAATATCTAAAATTCATGATTGGGTTTTATAAAAAATATTATCACATGACATATTTGCATGTGTCGTAAAAAAGAGAAAGTAGAAATTGACTTTGAAAAAACGAATCAAATCCATAAACCTTTGAAATTGTATGTATATAAATAATTACCAAAACCACGGTACTAGATGCCAACATGCATTTTTATTTGTATGTATAAAATAGTAGTAAATATGCACAAAGACTCTAAAAGCTGTTAACTTTATTACTGCGCAAAATTCTTTCACATCAGAATCACTGCCTTCTTGGTGCGTTCCCAACTAACAAAAGAGCCAAGCAAAAGAGTAGTAAGAAGTAGGTGTTAATGGAGAGCATTTCCGCTCTAACGACCTCAAAAGAAAGATAATGGGCTATGGAACAGCTTTAAGATTAGATGCGAGAAGCTCTAGTATGCGTTAAACTAATTTCACAGTGCCGGCTGGTCACTGCTGTTCGTAATCCTGTTGTAGGTCAAATTAGTTTCCTGCATTTTTAATTTTTACTATATGTTGGCTTCGAAAAGAATCACGAAGATAATGTAAAACCATATATGAACAATTTACAGAGAAATATACATTCATAATATACTAATAAAGCATGAAAATTTAAAGTAACATAGAATAATAAATCTTTGCTGGTTTTTCTAATCGACAAATTAGGGTAATAATTTTAATATTCCTTTGATATTTTTAAAGTGACATTTGAAGCTACTTCTCTTTCAAAAATTTTACTCCATAACTATTATATAAATTACGACCATAACATTTTAAAGAATGAATTAAGTTAGTAAATAAATTCATAAAAGACTTTTAAATAAAATACATTTATTTTAAAAAATTCTTAATCGGTATGTAAAGCATGTATATAACAGTACAAAATAAATATTTTATTTATTATAAATAGAAAATATATAATCAATACTTAGAGAAATACGTTTATATACATATCATTCATAAATGTTTTCAAACTTAACTTTAATCCTATAAACAAACATCACGAGAGCTATAAGCGCTCCATACTTATTCTTCTATTCAATTCTTATTTATTAAAAATAAATATAATCTCACTTCCAACAAGCAATTTATTGCATTTTCTAAGAAAAAAAGTAAATAAGAAAAGGGAAAGCCTTATCTAGTTGATCGAAGTAATTTTTTCTGTACACAAAAAATATTTCATTGTTCATCTAGCGTTGCGGAACTTTGACAAAAGTTTAAATCAACTTGAGAGTAAGGTTATTTGAAAAACAAATTGCTCGAAGCTTGCAAGAAGCGTTGAATTACATCTCAATCGGATCGAATCGGAATAAGAAGAAAAGGCAGAACGAGAAAGAATGAGAAGGAGATAGAGAGAGAGAGAGAGAGAGAGAGAGAGAGAGAGAAAGAAAGAAAGGGAGAAAGTAGAGACAGGATTAGAAAGATAAAGTAAAGTAAAGGCAAAATATGCTCTAGCCATTTTATATGACCTGAAGGAAAAGTCGAAAAAAGGAAAAGGCGTACATGGTGGTGTCAATATTGCCGTGGATATAAAAGCTAAGGTTCCTCTCCGTAGCGTCTCACTCAAGGCTAAAGAAAAGCGACCCAAGTAATAAGATCGACCTAAGCTTCGCGAATCCTTTATTAATCTGCATGCGCCGAGATTGGATATGAAGCATCATTTTCTCCTTACTCTCACTTTCTTTATCGCCCCTCTTCACAAAGCTTTGCACGTAAAATCGACAGGAATTTATAGATAGAGACTTTTAGAATCTCTCAAAGATTCGGCAAACATTCGACATTCTCGGCAGATTTCTTTTCTTTTATTTCGTACGCGTTAGTAACGCCTTCAACCCTTCAGATTTCCTACAGCTTTTAAAATACATTATATTTACTGTTTTGTTTGAAATAAGCATTCGTTTCAAATAGTTATAAGATTTCAATTGTATTCATATATTATATATATATGTCTTTTCGAAGAAATATAACTTTACATTACGTTACAAATGAGAAGTAATGCGATATGAAAAATAAAAATAACTGCTGTGCGTATCAGATTTGCGAAATTAACAAATTATTTACGCAAAATCGAATGCACGGGAATGAAATTCAATTACAATGTGTTGTGAATCATATTAATAATATTACCCTTGCAAAAATCATAACTAAATTAATAATAATAAGAAAAATAATTGAAAACCAAGCTCTATGGTGATTGAAATATTTTATGACAGAACTGTGTAGTATTTGATTTATATTAATAACTCTTATCTGCTTATTCAAGAAAAGGAGATAGCAAAATTATATGTACTAATTTATTACAAAAAGTTTTTCAGTGCAGGATAAAATTAAGTTTATGAGGCTGTCTACGAAGGATTCAATTTAATATTAAAATTAATACAAAAAATTTGTTTATAATAAATAAAAAATATAAAAGTTTTTAAACTAAAGCAATGCTAAATTTTTAAAAATCTTTTTTGAATATTAGAAAGAGAAAATCCTTTGACTAAATGAATTATGCTAAATTAATGTGAGGCTTATTTCAGCTCCGTCTTAGTATTATTTTTTATGAATATAGATATACTTGTATAATTTATATGTAAAATAAATATAAAGAAGTCAATTTGTTTGAATAAAAACGTTAATACTGGAAAAATAATTTTTATACAATGAACAGTAATTTTATTTACGTTACACATTCTAAACTATAATAAAATTTTTCAATATTAAAATACGATTTTTGACAGTTTTCCATATCAAAATAAACTTTATTCTGTATCTTTTTAAATACTTTTTATAATTTTTCTAAAAAACTTGAACCAGTTATCGTAAACTTTGAAGTAATATTCATATTACCTCAAAGTTTAACAATTTAATAGCCTTAACTTATCTTTATTGTAAAAACCCATATATCAAAAAATATCTACTTTTTTATCTAATATTCCTGAAAATTCATTAACTAATATCATTGTGAGAAATAGATGATAAATCTTAGAAAATCAGAAAAAGAAGCAATGAAGTTTCGTAAAGTGCAAAAAACTAAACGAGAATTAATCGTAACTGAGATGATGTCAAGAAATAGTAACACATGCCTATTTTGCGACAATTCTATTGAATCGATTAAAGACCATTTTATAAAACTGTAACTTGATCTGAAAATACTTAACTTGGCAATTAATTGATCACGTAAATGTTTTCCTTTTAAAGCAATGAGAAAAACAAAGACATGATTAGGAAACAAGAGATCCATAGCGAAAACGAGAAGGAGAGAGAGAGAGAGAGAGAGAGAGAGAGAGAGAGAGAGAGAGAGAGAGAGAGAGAAAAGCGAAATACTGCATAATGGATATATACAAAAAAATCTAACTCCTTTCTGTGAAAGCTGTTCCTTAAATAGTCTGATGCTCTGCCTAGATATTTTTTTATATCAATCGACTCTTCAATGCTTGAAGAACTGGTTCAGCATAGATTTTTCTATGATCCATTTCGAGTATGAATAAAAAAAGTTTACATCCTTATTATGTACAACGTAATTTTCTCATAAACTCAAGCATTATTATGCAAGAAAATATAGCTTTGCATTTATAAATATTCTTTATTAGAAATATAATACTTGTTTCCCGTATATGGATACATGTTACAATAATAGTTTGTGTGTTTGATGAATTAAAATAAACTACATTTTAAACAGAAATTAAATTTGTTCTCTATACAATTAATGTAAATATTTAAAACAATATTTTAGATTCATTTTATTATTCTCAACATTATATTTAACCATGATTTTTTAAAGTTCCTAGAAAACAAACGAACATGCAAAGGTATTTAAAAAGAATGAAATTTAAACTAGAAAAGAGTTGTAGAAGAAAAGTAAAGTCATTCAAAAACATAGTACAATCTACCAGAGCAAATAAATCAGAACCTATTTCATCGACTTTGGCATCAACTATCTGCAGTTATACAAATGATAATAATACAGTAAAAACTTGTAGTGATTTTTACTATTCGATGCTCTTAGCGCTAGAAATAATTTTAAAATTCTTTATGCAATTGCGACGCATGAATACAATGACAATCTTATCGAGCGAGAAGATTTACTTATGGTCTCTCTAGGTGCATCAATGTCGCGAGTTCCTTATAGGCTGCGGAAAGAAGCATAAACAACGAGTCCAACTTCCGCAACTTACTCTCGAAATCAGAATAGATCTACCACAAATTCATCAGAATACGGCGGAGCTGCATAACAATGCCTCAGCGTCAGAGACGTTGCCTTCATGCATATAAGAATCTATGCGAACTAAAAAGCGATTCACGAGGATTGGCACAGGGTGGGGAGGGAAAGTGGGATTGGAACGCGTCAGAGCCTAGATAATATTTTCATATGAATACAAATGGCTCCAGGTCCTCTTGCTTTTGCATCTCCGCTAGTAGTTTTCTCTCTCTCACAGATGCCGCCGCTGCGTCCTTCTTTTCCTATATCCTTTTAACTCGCATATACTTTCTTTCACCTATGGGGAAAATAAAGAGAGAAAGAGATAAAAGGACAGAGGGAGAGAGAGAGAGAGAGAGAGAGAGGAGACCGAAAGAGGGAGAGGCCACGGAATGAGTTAGCTGCTGGCGTCTTTTCCATAAATTTATGTAGGAAATTACGCTTCGTGAGTTTCATTCTGAAATACCTTTATCCGACACGTATATACGCAGCAGAGAAACCAATTTTCAGTTATTCACGCGAAATAGGTTCTCCTCGCGTTAAAGTGCAGCCGCTATTCTTATGTTTCAGTATTTTTATTCATCTTCGGAAAACTAATCTTATACAGGCTAACGATGCAATGATTTGCTGACATTTTCTAACAGTATCGAATAAATTTGAGTTTAATCCAACTTTAAATTATTTATGATTATTTTATACAATTAATTTTTTGTATTTTCTATATTTAAAAGAATCTGTTGCTGATAATATTGCTGATAATAAATTACTGATAATAAATAAATATTTAGTTACATAATTCATTATGTTAAAAAAACCAAAATATTGTCTTTTTTATTAAAATAAATCTTAGATATAATATTAAAATTATAATTGACAAATTATAGTAAAAGAATTCCTTATACAGTTCACAAATAAAAGCATAATATTTTTTACTTTTATTAGTTACATGGAAATTTTTTTAATTTTTATACTTTTAAACATTAGTGAAATTGAAAACATACACTAAACTAAAATGTATGTTTGGTGTCTCGCGCCACAGTTTGTTACTCCCTTAAAGTCATCTCTCCATTCTCAATTGTTTTTGGCGTCCTCTTATCAAACAAATCATCGGATGCGTAAGCGCAGTAAATACAGTTGTTACGCAGGTACAAATCATTGAACTTTTTGTTATACCACATTAATAACCATATGTGCGGACGCTCATGTTCTCGAATTCGAAGGAAATAAATACAAAAGTTCCGGTAGATCGATGACAACGTATCATTACACGGGCAGGAGGCTAATTTTGAAAAGGGAACTTTAGACATTGCATATCAAGGAGGATTCGATGTTATTTATTATGTGCCAGCAGTTATTTAGCTGGGTATAAATTGATCTGAAAAGATATTAATTTACCTAACACACACTCTCGACTGTTTGGCAGTGATTTTCTGCAGCGGGGATAGAGGCGGCGGCAATACAGTGCCGCGAGGTTTATACGCAGCAGCGCTTTCGGAATGGAGAAACGGCAAAATTGGATATCAATTATCTTCCCCCACCCACGATCCTCCCGATGGATGATTATAACGGGTTCGCGTAAGATGGGTTTCGGGTAAGTAAACAACCGTTATGAACGTCGATAATTGAGTGCGGGTAAGCTTCGATGCCCCGAGTAGTTGCTCTTCTCTTTCTCTTCTCCCTCTTTCATTTTATCCTCTCTACTATCTATACTCTTTTGTTTATTTCTCATTCAGCACAGCATTCGCTACGTGTCGAACTTCCATTGTTAAAATCTTCCACAACAAACGCAATGTGGAATAATTTTGCCAGATATATTCGCCCCCGATATATAGTGTACTAAACATATGTTACCCTACGTGTGCAATTTTTTTTAACGATTTTACCTCGTTATTGACCCTTGGCAAAGCTTTAATACTTATGTTTGTTTATAAATATTTTTATAGCAATTTTCAACATCTATAATATATTTTGTTATATTTGGAAGATTAGGAGTGTGCTCTCGATTGTAATACTTAAATATTAAATCACATTAAAAACTATGTCTTCAAATACAAATATACCTCTTATACTATACTTATGATTGCCTTATACTATTATGGTGCCACTACTTTTAATCTGAATTTAAACAAATTTCTGTACAAGATAATAGATTTATTACTAATGCATGTTCAACTGACCAAAAAATCGACTTAAACGTATTCAAAATTACAAATAAACTCAATAATATTTAAAGTATATTTACCATAATTATTACAAATCCTTGTACATTTAAATATTAATCGTCATACTATGCTTGTTAATATATTAATGAATAATAATGATGAAAGTGAATTAATAACTACTGAATTCCATTTAATAAAACCACAATTTAATGTTCAAAATCAACTGAAATAAAAAAAAAGAAATAGCTACTCGGTCTTACAAAAAGTTGAAACACGAAGGATTGTAAACACATTCGTAAGAAGTATAATCATAGAGTTTTATGCCAGTGGACGATATGCCCGAAGGTACAAATAAAGATAAGAGAAAAATAAGAAATACAGATGAAGCTAACGAAGAAAAGAGTAAAACAAAGGAAGAGTGAGAGAACAAGATAAAATTATGAAACGGGGGGAACAATTTGAAAAGATGGAAACATCAATTTCAATAAAAAATAGAGTAGTGTAAAACTAATAAACTAAAAAATAAAATAAAATAAAAAAAACTTGAATGTATAAAAGTTTCAATATAAATAAGAAAATATTGTTTTTAATTATAAAAAATTACTTTTTTGTATAAAAATAGTCTATAAAAACTCAGTTAATTTATCCATAAAATTATATACATTCTAAAATTTTAAATGAATAATGTGGCAAATAAATAAACAAAATAATTAATAATTCTATTTCAACAAATTTTGATTTCATTGCAAAATTTTTTTAATAACTTATACTATTACTAAATATTTGGCATTTTGTAAATGCATCTAATCTAAGAAGAATATAGTAAAGAATATAGCCATATAAATTATTTACATATCATTTGTTCGTATATATCTTCTGATATTGTTATTTTTAATTCACATTTTAGCATTTAAATAGAATCTTTATGCAACGATAATTATATTTTAATATTTTTAATATTTGTAATATTTTTATATGGACTTTAATTTTTTACATATTTGTATCGAGAAAAAATAAAGTTATAGTTACATCTACTGCTAATATAAAAAATAAACTTAAAGTGAATTAAAATCGTATGTAATAATATCATCATGTAACCGTGTATGAGTAATAATTCAATAAATATGGGCATAAATTATATCAAAACAATTTGTTAATGATTTGAGTATTATTTTAAAGGGTTGCTTATGCTGTCTAAAAAAATATAAGAGCCTACATTTGAATTAGTATGAGTGCATGGAAATTGCAGCTACATATTCAGGGGAGCAAATAATGAGTGTATGTACGACATAGTGCTATACTGAAGCTTGATTAAAACGATATTACCCACGTTATGTATCTATGCGTACACATGTGCGCGAATACGACATGAGCCGGAATGCGGCGCCATTAATTTTATCGTTGCGAATATACTGCCAAAAGGATGACTTCGTAATAAATTACGTTTGTACACGTCAAAAATTTCCCATTCATCAAAGGTCGTTGATAATATTCGATTACTACTTACTGTACACAGCCATGTAAATGTGGGCGCAGGTTAAAAATAAAGGGCGTTCTCAACTTCTTGTGTACAGATCGTAAAAATGCAAGGCTGTAGTGTAACAAATAGCAATGATTACCATCCACAACGGATAGACTACGTAAATATTGTGGTGCTTGTTCCCGTGCGTGTGGCCACGTGTGAATAAAATAAATAAAGTCGCGTATGCAATCGTTATTTCACTGAATAACGACGAGCATCCATGTAAGATTAGCGTAAGGAGGTTTTTGTAAATGATAAAATAATTTTAAGTTTCGTTAGAATAAAAAGTCCTTATTAAATCTGTCAGGTATGTAAACTTTTATATTGTTTTTTACTATCAATAAATAGGGAAAATCGTAAATTTACTATCGACTCACTTTTTCAATAGTTTCAATCATTCAATAATTACAATTTGTAATACAGGAATTAATAATTATTATTATTACTATTATACAAATAAAAAAAATATGTCCTTGACTTTCTTTTTCAAAATTTTTCCCACATTATTTTAATGGTAATCTTTTTATTTTTAATTGTATTTAATACCTTACATACTCTTTTATGTTCACCAAAACAAATTTTACAAAGCATTATTATATCTGTAGATAAATCAACTCAACCTTGAATTGCAGTGAATATATAATACAACAAATATATGAGATTGAGGTATCAAACCTTTAATTTCTAAAGTTTAAATTGTAGACAAATACATGAATAAAAAATAAAACCCTATGACCAGATTAAATAGAAGACAATTCATAAGTGATATATATATGTGATACTCTAAAATATTTACCTTTGAAGAATGTCAATATTCAATTGAAAGAAAATGAAAATCGAAAGGTTGTCAATTAGTTAATATCATAGAAAATAAATAATGTGTAAAATTTATTTAAAAATTTTATAAAATAAAACTGATTACGTAAAAACACAACTTCAGAAAGTGTTTCAGAAAGTCTTTAATAAACTTATATTTGTATTTTTAATTAAAACACTGTAGATAGCATTGATTTATTTGGGGGCTAAGTAATAATAGTACAGAGCAATTATTATAGAAAACTATTAAAGAAATTTTTTCATATTTATTTTAACAATTTTTTAGATATCCACTCGAAAATTATCTAGCAGCAAAGATTAATATTATTCGTGGTAAAGGGAATTCCTAGCGCGGAGGTCTTGGCAGCCAAAAGCTTAAGCCTCTTCTCGTGAGCATCTCTTAACCGCAACCAACTCAGGCGTTATCATTAGCCGGTGGGTGCACGTCACCCAGGATCAGACTATATGTGTACTCTCATTGTACATACGTCGGGTACAGTATACGGGTGAATAATGTATATGCATTCGGCAAAAGATGAACACCAAGAAGGAAAGAGAAAGAGAGGCGCTATTGGCGTGGCGGCGGTCTCGAAAGGCGTGGCACGTACACAAATTATACCCGACGTCATACTACTCTTCTATCCTCGAAAAGAATGAATTAGTGTTCCTCATCCCCACCATCTTACTCTCCCTCTCTCTCTCTCTTTCTGTCTATCTTTGTCTCTCTTTCTCTCTCTCTCTCTGTCTATCTTTGTCTCTCTTTCTCTCTCTCTCTCTCTCTCTCTCTCTCTCTCTCTCTTGTTCTCACGAATACGCTCATATACATGACGTGTACATACATACATGTTCGCTTGCATTATTAAAGAAGTGAAGTTGTAACACTGATGCATTACAGAGGAATTTATTGGAAGTTCGCTAACTTGAATTATACATGTACACGATTACTTATTTTTCTTACTCCTTCTTACTTTAATAATAATTGTATTTCTATTATGGAAAATTCATCACAAAAATACTCATGCTAAGAGATTTGTTACTGTACGGAATTGTGAAGTTGTTGATAAAGCTTTCATTAGGGCGCTACACGGAACCTAAAACATTTATGATTTATTAAACGAGTACTACTGTACTATTATAAGCTTATAAGTGTTAGAAGTCCATGAAAATTATCTTTCCTATTCGTTCTTTTGAGTCTTGATAAATGAATTAGCAGCCATGCCAGTAGTAACCAAGCCAGGAAATAAAGATCAGCCTGTAATATCCTTAATAGCTTTGAGGCATTTACTCACTAGGATAAGTTATTTCGTTCTTCAGAATAAAAATAAAAAAAAAAAAAAATAGCATTGCGCATTCTTTAATGGTACAGCAAACATCGTCTTATTTGAGAAATTTGCGCTTTTAAAGATACGATAGAGATAGAAACTTCGGTCGATGTCGGTGAACTGATATCATCCTGCCCTCAGATACTACAAACGCCAGTCTACAGTACCGAACATGTTGATTTAGTGGAAACTATTTGCACAGCCATTAGCGCGATCGTGGCCGTAGTCCTTCATTGTCGCCCAGTTGCCGCGTGATTTACACGCAAGACGCGGGAAAGCCGCGTCGCTACTGAAATTAAGGACGCCGAGCGTAATAAACTGAGTAATGGTCGCGAGCTGAGTGAGATAAAAATTTCTTTGCGGACCGCGCTATCTCGCATCGATATTTCGCCCAACTAATGAGATACATCAAGGCGACATGGAGAGAAAAACAGCCTCGGAGGCCTTCCTTCTAGGAAAAGGCGCTGACAGGATGCATTAGTCGTACAAGCTAATAGTAAATAGGCGTTGCAAATATATCCTAGCGTGTATTTTCCCGTTTGTTAGAATTTTCTCTTGATGAGCTCTTACATGGCTTCCGTCAATGAAAGCATCAGTTGAGAGTCTTGCATTTCGACATTTCACGCATTAGCGCATCTACTGTGTAAAACACTTACTAATTTTCTAATTGTCCAGTGTTTTAACAAGGATTTTTACTTAAAACCCGAATTTTGCGAAATCAATAGTGATTGCGTACGCTTCGCGCTTTTAGAAGCATATCATCTGATTTATACATAGAATTAACCCTTTGGGATACGTCAATATTTTATGCAAAATATATGTCTACTGACTCAATATCAAGATCAAGCACGAGTGGATACAAAAATAAATAATATAATGATATAAAATAAATAATAATCTTATTAAACAAATATTTTCGAATGTTCCATTTCGACTATATATTTTTTCTTCATACAAATAAATTGCGAGATTGTCATTCATTTAAATTTTTTATGCAATGATGAACTTATTATACAATTAATATAAATATTAAACGTAAGCGTAAGTAATCGGTTTATTATTAAACATAAATATTTAATTAAAACAAAGAACCATATTCAGATACCTAATAGTATAATAAAAATTTTAGAAATGCCATTAAAAGTATATAAATATAATGTTTAATAAAATACTTGATCTTTATTTCGATATGGAAATTAATACATATAAAATTACCTTTAACGATCTTGGCTGCTTGTATCTAGACTGACTATCAAACATTTTATAAAGTGTCAGTATAAATGGCACATCATTTTAATTTCTCATCTATTAATTAATGTTTATTCCTACCATCAATAAAACTTGAAGTTTTTTCTTAATTTTTTTATTTTTTTATAGCAAAGTTTTTACTTCTACAAACATTCTCTCTAGAGAGTCATTGTGAAGTTTAATTCCATTCCCAACAACTTTCGGGATAAAAAGTAATATGCATTCTTAGAGAGATTCGTTGGTTCGCTAACCGCTAAAATAAGAAATTTTCTTTAAAATTTTACCTCTAGCATTGCTCTTTTAAGTATATCAAAATTACTTTCACAAGTGTTTCATAAAGTTTTTTCTCTTTACACATAATCTTGATTGAAAGTTATTCTAATTTACTTCTATTTTATTACAGGTCATTCAAGAACATCTCAAGTGTGAATAAAAAAAAACAATGCAATTCATTTCATTCACTTTCGTTTCTTCTCAGATGTATTAGTTGATCAAAGAAAACTTCGATAAAGATGGATATTATAACGATTCACCAGCAAGCCTTTGGCAAAAAACGTCTGTCACTTCATTATGGAATGCGCGTGTCTGCAACAGCAACCCCTATTACAAATTTTGAGGCTGTGCGATGCCATTAATACAACTACATACATCACTCCGTGTGTTAAGCAAATAAAGCGAGTCATCGTCGCACCTGCCCTGAGAAAGGCGTTGCCCGGACGGACATGGGTTTTTATGTATTATGTGTGCTCGGCTAGAACCAGATCGAGACGTCGGCCCTTGTTTACGCCTGCCCGATTTATTCTTTCGTTTTCGTGACGCGCGCGAGGTAGCGAATAAATTGATGCCGATATCACTGTGAAGATTTTCGACATACTCTTAGCTGAACGTAAAATAATGAAAATTTTTTAGCATCTCTAGTCAATCATACCTAGTCAGTACCACCAGTTATATATAATAGGTTATTAGGGGAATTGAAATCTATTAGGGTTGATTTCTTTTTTTATGTTGCGTATGCATTTTATGCAAACATTATTCATTTCCAAATCTGTTTCGACTTTTCAATATTTTTTATAGTTTCATCTATTTCAATTGTGAACTTTATGAAAATAAATCTATAAAAGTTTTTTTTTCTACCTTCACTATAATGGTTCTTACTGTTTCTTACTGTTAAATGCATGATAATTAAATCGTCAAATGTATTTTCTATTCTTTCTAATAAATATTAATTGCTTTAAATACTGTTTCGTGCTAAAATATTCGGACAAACTTGAACTACTTTGTTTAGTTTCCTAAAAAGCTAATTTTTAAATTTTAAGATTGTTTATATCCAGCAAATAAATATAGATGTTATACTCTGTTAATGAAACCACAATTTTTTATAATAATTTTTTTAATATAGTAATTTAAAATGTAAGTATTCTTCGTGTTTGCATTAAACAACCAAATCTCAAATTCAAGTATAATTCCTTTTAATTTCGTAATTCATAAACATACATTAATTAATTGTTTTTATAAATTAGAAATAAAGTTATAAACTGAAATACAATTTTAACAATGATCTTGTTCGCTAACAAGTAATCATTTTTAAATGGATAAACAATGTAAGTCTTGACAGTCTGCAAGCAAATTGTCTCATTAATATAGCATATTAAAAATTACTCTATGTAACATTTTTTAAAAAGATTCTATAAAGTACAGTAAAAAACGTTTATTCATTGATTTCTTCGGAAGAGAGGATATTTAGGAAGTAAATTTTGTTGTGATGCTTTAAAATTTACTAGCTAAAAATGAAACTCAGTATTTACTAATTGATTTTCTAAGATAAAAGATGCATTGTAAGGTTAAATCGAATCAGCATTTAAGCATCAACTTAACCTATTTAAATATAAAATCGGCCAACAACTATTATAGATAAATAGGAATTCTCTAATTGATTAATTAATTATTTTTAGCTCATCACCTTTTTTAAAGTTCTAAATATCAGTGTTTATTATCAGTACGCAAAACAACCACAATGCGTTCAATCAAATATGCTTCCTATAAGAACAATAATTACGTTCGTAGCATCAATGAAACAAAAAATTCTTTCATAATATAAATTTAATGAGAATCAATATGAATTTCATACCGTACTCATGTCGATTAGTATATAAATGTAGCAGATAACGATTTTTGAAGTATGTAGAGCAACATGGATACAGTCGTAAAACGATGAGAAGCGGATTGTCGATAGGCGTCGAGCCAATAGTAGATAAAATTTATCGTCCCGATAACCGAGCAATGGCTTGCCTCATCGTGTCGTCGCATATGTGAATCGACTGACCGAGTGCAGCCGCTGCACTCGACGGTATGAAATGCTCCTAACTGGTGTCATCGATCGTTCGGGCGCAGAAGTTTTACCCATCTCCTGCCATCGTTGCGCTTCGCTCCTTCTGCAACAACCACACCAGCCACGACTATACGTGATCGATGGGGTCTGAAATCAAGAACTACGATTCTAACTCGTGCGCTTTTCAACCAAAACTGTTATTTTTTGGGGCTGAAGGAAAAGAAGAAAATGTAAAAACAAAAAAAAGTGTAAGAAGAAGGAGCATCATTGGAAGAATGTCGTTCGAAGATTGAGCGGCACGATAATTGAGTCATCGATTTCAAAGCTTTTTCTTCCACCAATCATCAGATTCTGAATCCCTTCGTAAGGGAAACCAGGACTCTCTCTCTCTCTCTCTCTATCTCCCATTCCAGACCCTCTTGTATTTGAAACTTCCTCGATCGGGCGTTTCTCCACTCCTCTATCCTTGACTTCACAGATAGAAGATAAGACATGCACGGCCTCTCGTTTCACGCAAGAGAACGAGAGGATTGCGGCGACGGTGAACATCTTGGTTTTTGAGAGTGCAGTGCTCGAGCTGCTTAAGCCGATGGTGGAGATAGTTCGTCGACGCCGACGTCGTCGTCGTGTAACGTGAACTCCGCTGTAATTAGCTCACTTGCGATATACTCCGAAAAAATATCTCTCTTTGTCGCTCCCCTGCCCTTCTCATTTTATTTTTCCTCTTCGAAAGACGTATAATCGGCGACTATTATTATTGGATTTCTCTCTTCTTTTTTGCTTTAACTGTTTGCCAATTTCAAAGTCAACAGACTACGGAGCAAACGTAGTAATGCATTAATCAATATAATGCAGCAATGTAAACACATAATTTAGCGATGCAAAAGGGTGGAAGACTCATTATGGTAAATTTGTCGATACGTGCAACGAATTGAACAGAGAAGTTTTATTATACGTATGAAATCTGCTTTATGGAAGTTATTAATTATTTTGCCTAAAATTATTATTATGTGTATTTATTGGTTCATAGCTATCACTACAATGCATATTAACATTTTCGAAATAAACTATCAATACTTATGCTATTGTGATGCATAATCATTGGCTAATGACTTGATAAGTACCAAAAGGGAACAATACGCTATAAATGTAATTATTATTAATGCAATGTTCACTTATTTCGAATGAATTCAAATTCATCTGCCGAAAATATATTTAGATAATGTTTATTCTCTACCCCTTTTTAATTAATGTATTATTCGTATTCCTTTCTATTCTCGAGCGTCGGTCAAATATACGCTCTGCTACAAAATAACTATCCAATTTAAAAAGAGATTAATAGGAATTATAAAACAACACTATAATTGTATTCCTAAGTTATATTAAAATGTAACATCTGGCAACACTAACGAATGTGTATAGTGAATATAATTTGTAATCCATTTTTTATTATTTTAAGTTGCACTTTAAATAAAAAAAACATAAATTAAAAAATGCATAAATTAAAAAAAACATCCATGCAATAATAAAACTCTAATCTAATAATTTATTTATAATTTATTATTGAATTAAAAAATTGTGTTTAAGCTTACTCAAAACACTTCTCATTGATCATAACATACCACAATTTCTTACATTATAATAAAAGAAGGAAAAGAAACATTTTATATCTTAACAATTATCTTAA
Organism: Kradibia gibbosae; assembly: GCA_018907135.1. Classification (NCBI taxonomy): domain Eukaryota; kingdom Metazoa; phylum Arthropoda; class Insecta; order Hymenoptera; family Agaonidae; genus Kradibia; species Kradibia gibbosae. The sequence continues at coordinate 15,150,886 of JACCHX010000001.1, read as the reverse complement.
AAAGAGCCTCAACTTACATCTACGTAATCTATCCTACGTGTCACCTAAGCCAAGCGTCGCAGGATTATGCTGAATTTTGCCGCAATGTTTCCCCAGTGTACATAATTTTAAAAATCATGAGAAGAAAAAAATAAAACAAAACGATTTCCTCCACCTCTTCGTTCTCTCTCATTCTTTGGATTTTCCCCCTTTATTGTCTCATATTCCTCTCTGAAATTCTCTTCACTTTTTTTTTCGTTCATTTTGCCTCCTGGGGTCTAGTAAGAAAAATTCCAAATAATCCGCCTGTGCGGATTATCCGACCCTTGTGCCATCTTACCTTATATATGCCACCCCACCCGCATTACGTCCATAAACTGCACAACAACACACTAACACCATGTTGACCCCTCGCACACGATCCGCTTTCTGTCGGAGACGTCAAAAATTTGCTAAGTGATCCTCTTGAGCCGTGCCGACGGCGATGCCTTCAAAGTTCAATGAAAAATAATAAAACTAATCAGCACGCTAAAGCTCGTTGTTTATTAAGTGATGAACAAGGATAAGTTGAATGCTTGATTTGCAGCTAATAAGAAAATTCACGAAAGTCAGTCAATAATATCTAATACTTATAAAGGAAAATACTGTTTATTTAGAGAAACATGTAATATATTGTAGAAAAATTTTCTTATTTTCGTATAATGTTTAAGAACATAAATAATGAAAATACTTAAAAAAAGAATTTTATGCTACAAACACACACTAATATAACATTAGAAATACAAACACCCTATCGTGTGTTATTTAAATGAAATAACATCCATACCATTTAAAAATAATCATATTTATTTTATATTTATCGGTAATAACTATTTACGGTCAAAATAATGCTTCAAACTAAGCTAATTACGCTATTCAATGATTATAATTCAAAATCAATTTAATAGTTGACTTGACTAATCTTGACTTACTTGAACAGCTCTCCTAAAATTTTCCATTATGTTTTACTTAATTACCAATGTTGTTAATCTTTAACACGATTAATGCTAGAATTTTACTGTTAATTATCTATTAAAATGCATAACAAAGTTATTAAGAAATTTATTTGAAATATTATGTTACCACTGAGTATGTATAGAATACTCACTGATGTATCTTTAACGTTGTGGTTTTGTTGTTTTGAAAATAATTTCAGAGGTTGGAATAGAATTTACCAAAAGAATATAATGATAATATTTTTAATTTAATTATCTTTATTTATGTAAATTCAGTTATAAATATTTAAAGGTTTTATGGTATGGTTTGACTAGTATGGTTATTTTTTCAATTAACATAGAATTTTTAATTCATAGTTTATGAAGGAGAATATATTTCTTATAAAATTTTCCATTTTCTTACAAATTAATAATTTTAAATTAAAAAAAATTTAAGTATTTTTGTAATTACTTTGTAATTAGAATTGAAAACTATTAAATTAACATTTAGGGATTAGTTTGTATTTCATTAATATTAGAATCAATTTTCTCAAAAATTATACTAAATATAATCATTTTACAATACTATTAAAAAATAAAATAAAAAATTATATATTCATTTATCCAATAATTGATGCAATTAATCACAATAAAGTAAAAAGTATTAATTTATTACTATTTAGCCACATTAATTATGAATAATCATAAATTTTAAATATTGATATGTAATATTACAATAGTAAGAAAAGGAAAAAACTTACATAAATAGTAAATAATTTATTTTGGCCTTTACCTGAAATTAAAAATATAATTAATTGAATAAAACTTTTTGAATTAAATGAAAAGAACAATTATAGTTAGACAAATTTAATGTTCAAATAAATAGAGTAATTAATAATTGTAAAACAATTTTTTTATTTGGATAAATAAAAGTTTTGGTGTCATATAATAATTTAAATAAAAATTTAAAATCATTAATTAAAAAGTAGTATTAACAAGAAAAAAATATAATTTATGCTCTTATTGATGGTTTTTGACTAGGTCATGAGGGTATAGGTTTGAAGTTTCAAACAGATATTTACAAAATAACTTAATTTCAATACATTCTTTAGTTAAACCCCGGACCATTGAATTAAACTGAATGATAAAAAACATCTTATATTTTATAAGTACAATTTTGTATTCTATAACAAAAGTATTAGTTATTAATTGAATTGAATAATTTACAATTTACCAATGTAATATTCATAATTATATCAAATATAACATTAGAAATTATAACAATGCGGAATGTATTCAAAACAAACTTGACAATGACATAAATTCACAAAATTATTTCGAAAAAAACATAAATAAATATTTACATTAAAACATTTTATAAAAATAATGATTTATATAAAACATCAATTAATCTTCATAAATTACACAAATATAATAAAACTATACAATAAATAAACTTATAATACGTTTTTTAACTAAGATGAAATATGTACAAAGAATGTAAATACATAATCACAATTACAAATAAATATAGACAAGGTTAAAACAAGTTAAATTTATGTTATTGTTACTGATTCAATCTTTTTACTCAGCGAGCAAATTGGAGATTCCTATTTAACTTTTTTTAATATATACCGTAATATCTATAAATTTAATAAGAAGAAACTATAAATAATATTAATATAATTCTATTAAAAATCTGCACACTTCAAATTATTATTCATAAAATATTATTACAAAATATTTTTCAGAAATAGATATGATTAATAGTGAACAAAACTAGCTGTTGTTATATAAACATTTTAAGATGTAAACTAAAATTCATAAATTGATGAAGTCGCTAACAGGATACGTAAATCTTAAATAAAAAAATACGAGTCTTTAAATTACATTGTATTTTTGTTCTATTGACAGGAAAAACTCTTAAGGCATTTAGTGGTGATTACTATATCGTTCTTCATGTAAAGATGTTGCATTGAGTGCGAGTGAAGGAGTGTTTTCATTGTTCAGGGATTTATGTCATGGCAGTTTAAATAATAGGAATATAATTAGGTGTAAGGTTAATGGACAATCAAAATAGCAATTATTCATAACATGACTCATTGACGTCATTTTCTGGTACTATATTAAGCCGATTGATTAATAAACCTGATTAATACAGTGACAGTAAACGCACAAAGTCTTATAATGGGTATATTGAAAAAATTGAAATTCGGAGTCTCTTCTCTTATGTTTACATAATTATGAAAGGAATAATAAATGTTCTATTAATAAAAATAGAGAAACAATGCTATATTTTTCGTATGAAAATAAAAAAAATTAGTTAATTTGTGGTACAAAGCACAAAGTGTTGCGTGTGTGTTTCGTGACAAATTAAGGTAAGATAAAAAATAGTAATACAATTCGTCATTAATCATATAAAATTGTTTAATTTTTATAATGAAATAATCATAAATGACTCTAACCCTGATTTAAATAAGAGAATAACGAAAACTATGTACATAAATTTTATCAAAGGTAATCCCGTTAATGTAAAATTATTGTGAAATGTTAATTCAATTATATATATATCATTAAATATTAATTTATTAGGATACTTAAATTTCTAATTAAAAATAATGCTCATTGTTTCTAATAGCTTTTAAAATATGTATTACAAAACTCAATATAATCCTTAAAAATAATTTAGCTTGCAAAGTTCGAGTAAAAACTGAAAGTAATTAACATATTTTTATAATTTGTGAGCAAATAATTTGTATTTCATAAATAGATTTCTCCTATCGATTTCTTACCAAAATTTTTAATAACATTAATACTATAATTATATGTTTTTATATATATATATATATATATATATATAATAAATGAACTGCAAAAGTGCAGATATTTTTATAAATTAATATTCTTTACACTAATGGTTTATATATTTTGAGAAATTAATAATTAAGAACTTATTTATTAACTTTTAGGTAATATTTGATCTTACTCCATTAAAAATGACCATGCAATAGTACCTAAAGTCTGTCGTTTAGAAATGGAACAGAAGCAATTTACGTTCGACATTTAGTACACATTTTGAGTTCAGAGAAAAGCGAATTAGTCAACCTACTAGTTCAATACAATTTCTTTGGTACAAATCACCCTTTGCTGGCAGTCGTCTTTATGTGCGTTCTCATATCAACGACAACCGCGACGAGGACAACGACAAGGACGACGACGACGACGACGACGACTAGTACTACGACTACGAGGGCGACACTCCCTTTATCGATCTCCCTTTCCTTCTCCGACAGCGCGCCTCGACCCCACCCCTCTTTGTCTGCCAGGGCTCTTCCTTTCCCTACCCGGTACCGCTTCACACTATATCCCTTCTTTAACCACCCCGTTATTTTTGGTCGGAGGCTTTCTTGCTTGCCCCACCATCTTTACTATTTTTCTTTCTCCTCTTTTCCCTCGTGTGCACCCCCCAGTTGTCTCTTCTAACTCACCCTTCCGAGCACTCAATACTGCCTGCTTACCTACCCCTCGAACGAATGTAACTAAAGCATATATCAACCCCTTCCGTCTCTCTCAAGCTCGATTCAGCATTATTGGCGCGGTTCCCTCTTTCTCCATCATACACACACATGCGCACGTAATTTGAGGTGATATCACGTACGGATGATAACGTAGATTATACGCTGTCGATTCGGTAAAATTGCACGATTTCGCACATTACTTGTACTTAAAAAATTGCTGGCATTCTGATGGCGCGTGATGTTTGTATCCCGAAAAACTTTGCTCTACCTTCTCATCTTTCATTTTTTCTCTTTTTCGCTTCACATAACTCGTTATGTATTGGTGGAATTTCACGGGATCGACGATGGGCTCCTGCATATCGGCAAATTACCGATGTGGCTTTACATTTTATGCAGGCGTAGTAAGTATATCTTCGACAGGTCGCTTATCACCACGAAAAGCTACTTAATCGCGCACAACACCATCTAGTTTCATATGTGAGGGGACGGGAAGTTGTTCGCCAGTTCCTCGAATGAAAGTCAAGTGACGGGGCAGATTCGAGAGCCTTACGAAGGTCCTTGCGAGGAGGGCTCACAGCTGTAGTTCACCCAAAGAAGCCAAAGCTCGTTCAAACATGGCGGTGCGCTCCTCGTCAAAAGCAGAAGGAGCAGCAGCAACAGCAGCCGCCGCCGTCACCGCCACCGCCTCTACCTCCTCAACCTCCTTCTTTGCAGTCCACGGCGTGCACACACGAGACGACCTCGACCAACCTTCAGAAAAGAGGCTGAGGGCGTGCGTGAGAGATCATCGAGGTGGCGTCGGTCCCGGCTCTCCGTGGAACGTCCGACGGCGGTCGGCACTAGACTTGCCCGACTTGCCTCGGCTCCTTCGTTAGCGGGCCCCGCTCGCCCGCTCGTATTAATTTGCTTCTCCACCCTTCCAGCCTCCCTCGACTCCCCTCGAGCGGCCGCGCATAAGACGAAGAAGGAACGAGCAAGCGAGAGAGAGCAGCAGAGAACGAGAAAGAGAATAAGAGACAGAGAGAGGGAGAGAGAGAGATAGAGAGAGAGAGAGAGAGCAAGAGCGCCCCTCTCGAACGCCGCCCCGTGAAAAGGGGGGCTTAGGGTCGCCCCTGGACGTCTCTTAGCTCCCCGTCGCTTTCGCGACGAGACGCTCGCGGCGCCACTTCCTCCCTCTCGTTCTGCCTCGTTTTTCTATCTCTCCTTGTCTCTCTTCCACCGCTTCTCTACCCCTCTCACTTTATCTTTTCTCAGCTACAATCGCTAATCACTTGAACACCTTTGTATATGGTGATTGAATGAGCGTACGTGTTCAAGACACTTTGCAGATTTTGATAACCTTGGTTGACACTATTTATTAATTTTGGTTGCCACGTTTCATGATATGCTTGCGTTTTGCCCTCACGACATAATGAATCTTTGCTTTGGAGACTTACTTAGATGAAAATTCCAGCTATAACCACGATTCAACAGCATCTCCATTCTCATAAATATTGTTCGATGGATCGAATATCTAATCAGCAATATATGTGCCTTCGATCTACTAACAATTCCTATTTTGCAAATGTATTTATAGCCATCCAGTTATGATTTGCAAGAAAGCAATGAAATTAATCTATGGGAAAATCTTGTTATTTCAAATTTCTTAATGCAAGTATAAAACGTTAGCTAACATGTTACATGAATAACATTTACATGAATTTTTCATTCCAATGCATCATAAAGTTACATAATTTTAAGTGTGATGCGGTAAAATTTATAATTCTTGCCATTTTATAAACTAATACTCAATATGGAATATGAGCAAATTTGATGACATAATAAGACATTTGCAAGCAATTATAAATTACTCTACTTGTGAAGTTTGAGCGCGATTAAAAGTAGTTTTACAGTTTGATGGGTGCAATCACCAAACAACGTGTCTTTAATTTACTTTTAGTCTTGATAAATATTTTGAATCGTTGTTACTTAATCACCTGTACCTCCCAGCATTCAGCCAAATCAAGGACCGAAAATCAATAGAAGGTAAGCAAGCAGTTAGTAAAATGATAGTGTATGAAGAATGTTCATTGTAGTTTTTTTTTAACAAACGGCAATAAAATGTAATAATGAACGGGAGAGGAGAAATCTCATATCATATCATTTTACTTGGTAAGTATATGTAGTATGAACAACCCTGTTGTAAAGCTGGTTCACTTGCAGTTTACAGATGAACTGCTAATTAGCATAGCCAGACAAACGTATCTCAATAGGATTAAAGACGAAGATGTATAAATGACGGTCACTGACAACGTTACGATTAGCTTTACTGACCCGCTTTTCCGGTTTCCTTTCATCCTCAACGTCAGCACTTGCGGAATGCACTCATGAGCTACGCTTTATATATATATATATATATATCGTATGGAAGTAGTATATGTTAATGTACGCGGTATGCGAATAAGAAGACACCGAAAGTCAAAAAATAACGCCTTTTTTACTCAAGGTTTTATATAGTTGCCGTTCACGTACGTACTTTATCCATATTCTGTAATATGGAATGAAATATTTTCCGTATTTAATAAGTCTACTAACATAACAAATCATTACAAATCATTGGATTTTTTCAGATGCTTCTTCTCTACAGAAGATTCGCTACGCTTACTACCGATGAACTAATAACAACCATACGAAATTGGTTTTTAAATGCTATTTTTATACTTTTACGAAACGGACGCCGATACACTACCTCGCGTTCGTTTTTACGGTTGCATAGAAATAAAAGATCAAATAACAAACGCGAATTATCGTCTTCAGAAAGAACTCGGCAAATACATTCTTTCATCTTGTATGATAATTTATTTTACGTTAGCAATACCGTACATAGTTCCAATATTTTTGCAATTCCATAATATATGTTATTGAGTTGGTGGTAATCAATGAGATAGTGCATATACATAATACATGACCCTTCCTAGATACAAAATTAGTTTTGTTGCATAAAAATTTTTAGCGGCAATGGGAAAAACTAGCATCGAGAAGACTTTATCGAATTCCAAGACAATATTCTAAGTTAATATTAAGCCTATTTTTTGTTTCCGCTCTGAAAGCCAATTAAAGAAGCGTGAATTTATACTTGGAAACAGTTTAAAAATCACTAAAGTAAGCGTGCATTTATATGTACAGTACGCAATGGATGACGCATAGTGCAAAATAAAATGCGATAAATATTCAGTTTGAAATTTAAAATAATTGGATCTTCGTGTTTGCGAATAACTATAAAACTATGCTGGTCGGACGTATCCGAGGCGTATGGGACACAAAAAGGAAAAATAAAGAACGTCGCGTTATCGATCGCAAGCGCACTTCCCTTCGACTCGTTAATTCGGCGTCGTTGACTGCATCTTTTCGGGCTTCGGATCTTCGCTCGAGCTCCACGCGTGAATCACGAAAGTTTTTCGCATCCCAAAGATATGCAAAAGCCTCGGTTTTCCTCGGCCCTCCATGCGGCCGCTACATTTTTTGCCCAAAGATCACAAATCATCTGGGCCACTCCTTTGAAACTCGTTTACAAACAGCGCATGCCCATGCTTTTGTAAGTTTGAGAAATATATGGCCAGGGCCCGTGCGCAATATTTGTTTACAAACGCTACTATCGGCCATAACATTGCGTCGTGGTGAATAATTAATTAACGAGCGACCTCCCCCCTCCTACCGTAAAGTGAGATCCATCTTTCGCAAGTAAATATTTGTAGCGATCGCGATATGAAAGGAAGCTCGAGATAAGCTCTGGACGATCGCGAATCGTTGCTTACGTGCATTAAAACGTCATACAGCGTGTTCCGAGTGACACCATCACAGATTGTGGTTGCGCGCACGTGTGTGCGTGTATGCAAGCGCGCGCAAATGCGTGCGAAAACGAGAAGGCCCCAGAGTGACATTGACCTTTGTTGTGACGTCGAGAACCCAGTTCAAAGATCTTCGATCCTCCCGAAGAGGCGTCTCTTTTGTGCATACGGCGGAGAAATCCCTAAGGCTCCTACCGACGGAAACTAAAAGAAAAGAGACGCGTTGCCGGACCGGTTTGGTAAGAGAGGAATTGATGGGGCAGTGCCGCCGTGAAAGCGCCGAATAAGCATGATTTTTAAAGAGGGCCAAAGGCCCTCCTTTGACTTCGTTCCCTATTCTTGAACTTGCCACCAAGAAAACTTTTCCACCATTTCGACCCGATTTCGCGAGAAATGAACTTATTCGGCTGTCTCTTGGTCCCTTCATTGATTTTCATCTTCCCGGCTCACGAACGGTCGAGAAAGTGCATCGATTGTATCGTCGCGGTCCCGATCGTGCGCGGTTCCTTTGGCCCAAAGGAATAAAAGGAGCGCGTCGTTACTCTTGGGCTCCCGCTTACGGCCCTTTATGAGCCGCCCAGGTACTTGAATACGTGTGTGCGCGCGTCCCGCTTGCGTGTGCTCGGCTCCCTAAATTAAATGTTTACGTGCGCCGACGTGGAGATGACCGGGGGAGGTGAACCGGTTGTTAGCTCGCTTCTCGTTCGGCCTCGCTCGTATGCACCGAGGAGAGGCCCTTTAATGTATACTGGGGAATACGAGGTTCACGGACCCCGCGTTTGGCATGCATCGCTGCACCTTGCGCTCTACCCTCATCACCCCACCCCTCCATCCACTAACCACTCCCCCTGACATCCCCTCACATTGGCATCGCACGATATCATGAGCCGATGTGCCAACCACCCGCAGTTCTCTGCCCGCCAATCAGCCGACGGCACCCTCGCGCTCTGTTATCGACGCTCGGATGTTAATACCATAGGCAATAATACTCAGCTTTCTGACCTCCACATTATTAAATGGGTCCACGTTCTTTTGCAGTTATTGATACTTGATACGGGAGCGACAAGAGTCGGCGAAGTTTACACATTGATTGCTCAACGACTCGTACCATTCGCCGTACAATTAAGCCTTAGTGTTTGGTAAACTTTGTTGATTTTTTGCCAGATAGTCCAATGTTTATGAGCAAGCACACCACTGACTATTAACATTAATTGAAAAGATTTTAATTGAATGACATTTTTACAATGTTTCTCAATGCCCCGCAGCTTTTATGGGCCTATAATATGTATGCGAGAAATGTTTAAGCACTATATTTGTGCCAACGATAATTTCTTTAACATCACTTTTGTATACTGCAGAAACATTCAAGTATATCATCATGTTAAGGTTCGTTCTATTTACGTTTATCGAATACTAAGAAAAATAATCATACTTTTATAAATAATATACTTGAATCATATCTTTTTTTAGATTCCAAGAAAGAATATTATTAAACTACTCGATATATACATAACATGTATTTACTGATTTTAATATTAAATTTTTGGGTAATACATTAAAGAATATTAATACTTAAATATATTTTAGTTAATATCTGACAAGCATATTCAAAATAAATTTTTTGTATCTATATATACATATACTTATATGGATATTTTTTTAACGATTTTTGCAAATAGCTTCAGAATGATTTTAAATCAATACAGTAAGGAATATCTATATATAAGTTAAATAAGTAGTAACGTTTTGATATTAGGCAGACATTATAGAAACACAAATTCGTATTGATAAATGTTTTATGTCAATTTGAAAATAATAATCATAGATAGATAAACGATAAAAGTCAGTTGATAAACATAATATTAATTTTATTTAAAAAACAAATATATATATATATCAATTTCTAATTATGTATATTAGCAATTTTAGAGTTGAAGTATAGAAAGAAATACTTTTGGTCTAATGTTATAATCAACTCTGGATAAAGAGGCGCAGTAATTTTACAGTCATGGACTAGATGGCGTGTACTCAAGTCACCTGCGTTTTTATACAGCAAGTGTTCAAAGTATTAAAACCCTCACTAATTACCTATGTGGAGGGGCATCTATAGAATAAGGCAATTTTAATCTCATATCAATTACCTATTTTATACAATCCTAATCACCAGCTTCACTATCCGCTCACACCGGAATTAAAATATTCTGCTTCCATTCACTCCGACTATTCTATTAAACGAAGATCATTCGTACAATTTATGCTTCAACGGGTGCGATAAAGTAAATTTGAATATGCCCATTTTAACTAATGCAAAAAATAAGATGTGTGCGCTTAGGAAATAATGGAGAATAAAAGAAACGAGTTGTTCCAAAACATACATGTAAAACACAAGGGAACATCCATTGTCACAATTTTTTAACAAAGCATCGGTATAAATCGTTGCGAGTGAAAATGGCCGCATCATAGTTTCTCCCTTCGGCAAGTGCACAATTCGAATTTGATAACGGCGAAGCTGTTCGCCCGTGGAAGTTTAGAGCATATGAATCCTCCTCGAGCTAAGCTGCAATCATGTATCGCGTGTCACGCAACTGGTACTGCATCAAAGGCCCTGAGCTGATGCCTCACGTCATTAACACAAGATCTCTATCGCAAACATTTCATTATCGAACATTCCTGTTTATACTTTAGGGGAGGCCACGATTTTCCCGGCCTGCGCGACTAAGTTGAGAAACTTATTCTGGGCTCGCGCCTGAACTGGTGTTCAGATAATGTGTATGGAAATAAGAGGTTGAGCGAGCAATTAAAACTTGCAAAAAATCTGGGCCTGTAAATTTCGTTTGGTGCGCAAAACTTGATAGGCGTAGAAAAAAGCAATCGTTAAACACACGAGATAGTAATTCACACTCTAAGTATTCTGAGCTTTTTAAATCTTTTTCCTCTTCAAAATTGCTTTTGAATCATTTTGATTACCCATTCGAAAAGGAAAAGGCAAAATTTTGATGTAAGCCAAGGTTGTGCTGAATTGTACGTTACATTATTTAAAATAAAACGCACCCATTTCTAAAATATAACTATTATTATAAATTGTATTAAAACTATCTTAACTAAGCACTTTAATAATTCTATAATTTGTATTATAATTTTTAATGATTTGTTATAATAAACTATCTACTAACTGTATCTCTGTTCTCCCGTAACAAACTTAAAATGCAGCAACGAATTGAAAATAAGCTTAATTATGTAGATGATCGTGGCAAACAATGTTAAATAATGTTGCAGTTTTTATTAATGTAATAGCTATTGAAAGAATTTCAGAAATTCATACCTTGTAGGGGAGAAAGTATTTAAACATGTAGTTCTAGTAGCAAGTAGACGTATAAAGCGGGAAGATTGTAATCTTTCAGGGTTACGTGTTTCTTTCCCAAGTTAAGGAAGCAATTTGTGAAAGTATGCAGGCTTTGGTATCGTGAGAATTTGATACGTTAACAGAATAAGAAAATATTTACTACATGTAGTCGAATGAAGCTATTAAAGATGCTTGAGCAGGGAAAAGGATCCTTAGTAAGACTAAGTGAAAAAGAAGCTTATTTTTTCCTGTAAAAAGAAAAGGAAATGACGATTTCACATCATACTATTATGGCATATTATTTAAAAGTAAGGGTTACTTATTTATATTAATAATAATCAGATCTATAAGATAGTCAAAAAAAATTATTTTTAATTGTTTTTGTAGAATTATATTTATAAATATTAATGTAATAATATTGATAAATTATATAAATGAATAATAATAAACTAATTTAGGCACGTGTGAATCTATGAAGGATAAAGAATTATTAAGTATTTAAGGTTCTTAATATAAGGTTAAATATTTAAGCTAAAAATAAAAGATTTTTATTAAAAAAATTTGTTAAAAATAAACGAAATATGACAAAATTAATTTCATGAATCTTAGTTGACGTAACTCAATTGACAACTGTTCTTAATTTATTGTATTAAATATGACGAAATATAAAAATAATAATAGAAAAATTTTTGTTTATATAAATAAAAAAAAATTAAAAATTTATTTCAAAATGACTATTTTTTTATTAAATTAACTTTTCATTTAAGGAATGATAAAATTGTATTTTCTTTAAACTACTGCCGTAATTGCTAAGTGTTGACCGGACAAGTATCTTAGGGTAGTATACATTAAGATACATCTATTGTTTAAAAAGCAATTCTTCTAAACATTTAATTTTAAATTATTATAAATGATTTTTTCAGATATCGAGAAAGTAGCAAATAAAATTAAGCAAGTATTAAAAATGGAACCATAGAAACTCAATTTTATCTAAAGAAGGAATGAGAGAAAGAATTCATATATTAACTTTACTTTTTCAATTATATTTAATATATGTACATACAAGATTTTACTTCTTATATAATTACTCGTACTCTCTCTCTACATATATATATATATATATATATGTGTGTGTGTGTGTGTGTGTAGAGAATTTTTGGAATTATTTATGTATATATTATCTTACACACACATACATATATAAATATATATATATATATATATATACATATGTATTACTGTGTGTGTGTAATATAATCTATATATATAATTCCAAAAAGTACAAATAAATTAAGTATTTATTGGATTATAATCATTCAAAATATGATATAAATTATTCATAAATCAGGGTGAATAATATTCTACTTATGAAAAAAAAATTCAGTCAGCGCTTGTCCATTGAAAATATACAGTTAATCGACTTTTTAATAGGTCTTGTTTTAGTTACAAATCTTTGCAAATTTATTTATCTACAGGTTTAGAAAGATATTGCATATTAAAATGTTTTATTGAGATCTATGTATTTTTTTCTTTTACTTATGAAAGTGTTATACTCTAACAATGTTGTGGGTTTTTTATATTGTCACTTAATTATTCAGATAATTTTATAATTTAGTTTTATTCCACATATTTTTTGAAATGCTGCCTTAGCGAATACTTTGAGATAGTTCATAATCATTGGAAACAACATGCGCGGCTTGAAAAATATTGATAATGAAAGTAAGAAAGAGACAAATTTCTTTCACACGTTCAATTGAGACGTTTACGTTCAGAATAAAATGAGTTGCAAGGAACGTGAGCATATGCAAACAAGAGATCCCCTTATTGTCGAGTAATGAGTTACAGCCGCACTGTTCAGACGAGATCGGACTACTCGACAAAAAAATCTTGCACCAATACACAAGGCTCTTTCTTCCCCATACACTGTCTTTCTCCTTTTCTGACTCTTCGTCTTTGCTTCACTTTTGCTTTCACTTGTATTATTATTATTTGCATAAAGATGCCTCTCATTCAATCAGTAATTTTAAATTTTAATGCTACACGGAGGTAATTTTGTAATTAATAGTATTAACTGTAAATAGAAAAAGATCACTTTATCAGAAATTAACTAATTAGAGAATCCCGTATTATTATTTTTATATATTTTATTCATAATTTTTTACTAAATATCTTAATATAATTACAATTTATGGATATGTAACATTCAATTTTGTATTTGCTTAAAAAATTCATTAGTATAAATTTATAATATTATAGACAGATTTAATTAAGTAATGAAAAATCTCTTGATGCATAATATTAATAAATAAATGATGTAATATGATATATATTTAAATGTTATTCAGATAAAAAACAACTTTACATAATACCCATGAAACATAGGGAAAGGCATTACTTTAATGGCAAATAATATATATGTTTACAAACATGTATGCTCAAGATGATTGGTGAAAAATAATGTAATCTATTTCAATAGTGCGGTAATCAACTAAGTTAGTTGATACACTAGATTGGTCGATTTATATATTTAGATTGTATTTTATCATATATATTACTATATTAATTGAAAGTAGCAAAGAACTACTTTTTTTTGAAGAATGAGGATTCCTGTTTTTTACAATAATTTATAAATTTTCTCAAATACGTATTTGTTCAATTTATAACTTATAATATGTAGCGTATGTAATTAAGATTAATGAAAATGATTAAGCTCGTTTAAATTTATCATTTTCTTTACTATTTACAAATATACGGCATGCATTCATGCTTACAGTCTTAACTTCTCTTTTTGTCAAGGCGTGTCCTTAGTTGCAATTGGTTACATTGGTGGCTCTCTACTCGTTATTCAACTACATAAGATAAGCAGCAAAGGGCTGAATCGGCAGGATATTTTACTCGAGGGGGAATGAGGGGAGTTGAATATCCTATGCCCCCAATCCCTAACGTAGTCAAGCCACAGTCAATAAAGTGAGATAAGAGTTGATGCCATTCTAAGAGCTTGAGCTCTGAAGTGCAATTATCTTTGTATGTCTATGTTTTGCACCAAAAGTACTTTCGTAATGAAATATACCGTTGCAAGAATGCAATATTTTAATGGAAGTTTTTAAAAAATTAATTTAAATTAAATTATAAACTATATTATTAAAGTATTATAAAGGAAACATATTATTAAAGTATTATGCATTTATGTATTCTCATCTATTATTGGTAGTAAAAATTAAAAAAATTGTTGTAATGAATAACGAAGAATAAAATATTTACAATATTTATAAATGAAATGAGAATAAGACATTGTTTATCAACATAGGGATTCTCCAACGACACTCTTCAAAAATATTATCACAATCGTAAAAAGCTGAAAATTAAATATACTTTTACATGATCTAAGCTGCCCTAATTCTTGGTAAGCCCTTTCTAACATAGAAAGTAGTTAAAAATATTTATGAATTTTTATAAGCATGAAGTAAGCTATGAGTAATTCTTAAAAGTAGTGAAACGGGTAGTTCCGGAATTCTAGCTGGTTGCCAAGCAGCTCTTCAGGTTCTTATATTTGAATACTGGTCCAAGGGTTATTTCAGTTAAAAATATAATGTATGATAAATTGCGGTGGTACATATCACGTTAGTAAGCGGGCAAATACATACATAGAAACTTCGTTATACGTGCATGACGCATAGCATTACATCGTCCATTGTACGCATGCGCTTCGATCTTTCGAATGAACACCTCTCGCGCATGTTTCCCCTTAAGTGTACCGGGTATTTTCGAATTTTGTATGTACGCTCACATATGGCTCGATACACTATCATTATAAATCTACTGTCGTATGAACAAGTCGAGCGAATTTGTGAAATTAACCTTTTAATATGAAATGATAAATTTCAAATTATCTTTTAATTCACCGGTAATTAATACTATGCATGTCATTTTTGTATGCTCATTAGGATATAAATCATTCTAGAAACGCATTGATTATTTTTATATATCATAACCAACAGGAAAATATGAAATTTTTAAAAAATTACTAACAAATGACAGTAAACAAAATTTTTTTAAGTTTAAAGATTAAAAATATTGAATAATTAGAATATCTTATATGTATAAATAAATAAAGGATCTTTTGTCTATTTAATAAAAAAGAGCAAATTGAGAAAAAAAAATTGAAAAATATATTTATGACTTTGCATTTGTTTCTTATACATTTATTGCGTAGTATATATAATATATATTTGTACCATACTTAATTTATTCAATTTAAAAATATGTATACATATTCAAGTATACAATTACATACAATTATAGCCAAACTTAATAAATTTAAAAATACGTTGCACAATGATTTACATATACATTAAATGCAATTGAAAAAAAATTTTAATATAATATTTTAAACGATTACGAATTCTAAAATAACACATTAAAAGAATTACCTTCATTCCAAACATCATTTCTTTTCAGAAAAACATTTATATGATCTTACGAAATTTATATAAAATAAGTTCCAATATGTTTGTAGGTAACGGGAAATATTTATTGTTATAATGCTGTCTAGGTAATAGATTTTAAGGTATTTTCAAGCAATACATGCAGTGACGACGAATACATTGTTTATGTTTCTCAAGTGAGCGATAATAATGGGCTCCAGTTCGTGAGCTCGTATACTGCTATAAGTATATACATGCTTTTGTATGTTGCAGATCAATATACAATTCTATATTATACAAAGTAAGTATGTCGAACTTGAAAAACATTGTAAACAGATGCCATCTTACGCTTATCAAGAGATTCGTTAAAACACTTGAACTTTATTTATTTTCCTTCATTAAGAAAAATGAATTCTCAAGTTATTTTATTCAAAAGTATAAGAAATAGTGAAGTATGTTCCTTGATAAAAATTTACTTATTTTACAAAACTATTAATTACATTAATTTTAGTTAGTATAATATAATTTTTATTTTTTCTTGTTCTTCTATTTTACCAACTTTATTTTTTAAACCCTTTTAACAATACACTTTAGATATAGTTTTCTGACATACCAAGAAAACGGTAATAGTTAACTCATAATGAAAATCTTTTTCGTTCCTAATACGAATTTATAGTATATTTCAAAATTTATAAATGTACATTGACCAGAAAATTCATCATTATATAAGATTAAAATATTGAGAGAAATAAATTTTACGAAAAAAAATAAAAATTAACGGAATTGATAAGTAAAATTATTTTAATGAAGTGTTCTTTCTCACGAAGAATCACACATAGTTTCTAATACCTTTATGCATGTAGTCACAGGATATAGACGTTTTATAAAAGATACACGCCTACAAGTACATGTTACGATTTAAATTACGTATGTAATGATGATCGTAGAAAAGACTGTGTAGCCATATGGAAATATATTTGATCAGAAAATTGAAACAAGGATTATACCTTTTGAGTATATAAATTATATTCTACTATCATCTTTAATAGATATGATGTTAAATGTACCAAGAAAATATTAAATTTTTTAATTGTTTGTATGTTTAATTTTCAATCACGAAAAACAAGCTGCATAATTTGTACGAAAAAATTGTTTTTTTCTTCATTTAAATTGATATAGATTAAATATTATTTTATGTACAAAATATTTTTTTTATATCTAAATAAAAGACTTACTTTTGCAATTACTTAGTATTACCGAAGATATATGAGTTTTGAATTTCTAATGAAAATGCTTAATTATATAAAAACATTTTAACTATTAAATATCAAAGAATTTTTTCGAAATGTCACAAAAGTGATTATACAGTTTCTTTGTGTGAGTGTAAATTATATCATGCAATAAATTTAATTGAACTATGTTTATAGCTCATGGTACTGTATATTTTATCTGTTACATCAACATAAATCAACAACATTTTTTATTCGGTTTATATTGAGTTATATATTTTGATTGCGCCGTTGAAGTTGGTGATATAATTTGTTATTAATTATCTTATTAAAAAAATTAATAAATATTTTTATAAATTTGTATTTGTATGGTAGTATTTCAATTTGTATTATGGAAATCAACGTTTTCATAAAATTTTGCTTAAAAATAGATGATTATCCGTCGATAAATTTACTTTTGTACATGTATTTGTAGTATACATACGCATGTCCAAGTCATTCAGAGTTATGGAGTTTGGTTGACTCAGACAACTGTGCCACAGGCAAACAGTGGCATTAACGTGACGATTGTGTAATGAAAACATTTGTAGAAAATTACGACTAGTACGATAATTACTTCAAAATCACTGCTGTATTTTATAGCTATATGCGGACATTAACTCCTGTCTATTTCTATGCAACTTATAAATTTAAACAAATAAGAATATCAGAAGTCTGTGTAGACCAAATTGTAATAACTTTCGAAACTATTTTACTCAAAAACTATACTACATCCACTTTAATGAATCAACAATGCCCTTCTCTTTTCAAATACGTAATTGATTAATTCTGCAAATTAATTTAATCAGTTATACAAGCACAGTCCCTTGAAAATGTTGTGAAAAAACTGATACGACATATTTTGAACAATTCATTATACCATAATATTAATTATCAATATTGAAGCAGCCCTTAATAATGAGAAAAAAAAGTGAACAAAATTAAATACAGAAGAAATAATAGGAATTTTTTAATGTTTAGTGAAGTTCTAGTTCTTTTGTTTCTACTTTTTTATATAATTTATTAAAAAATGTAGACTTTCAAAAAAAAAAATTCAAATTCATTGAAAATGTAAAACAAGAAAGATATTTTACAATTTATTTCTATTTATTCTATAATATTTATAAAATTTAATAAATATTATTAAGTAATAATTTTAAAATAATTTTTATGTTTTAAAAAAATAAATTAAATTTTATATTATTAACCCTAACTTAATTAATATTAACACTGACTTTAATTCATAAAATATCATTTAGAAAGTGTGCTTGACGCGTTATTTAAATCAAATAAATCGTTTCCCTTTGATTCAGAATAGATTTAAAGAAAACCAAAACAACTATGTATAAAAGTTTATGTAAATACAAATAAATTAAACCGTATAAAATACAGAATCTCAATTTACAACAACAGACTTAATAATTGTATAAGAATACTTCCTTTTATATCATGAATAAGGTTTAGGAATGTTTAATGGTGGTATTCTCTATCTATTTCTAATAAGACAAATGAATATTGAAATGCAACAATTTATTATTGTACAAATAAATTATAAAAAAAAATGATTTTCAATTGTTGAATATAAACTTAAAATAAAACTCTTCCTCTTAGTAATATTTAATATTCATTTAATGTTAGTAAAAGCTTACATGTGTAATTGTTTAGTGTGCTTATTCGTTTATACTAACGAAAGATTTCATATGACTAGACATTGTTTTACAAATAAATAAATCTTTCAATCTTTAACAATATTGTGCCAGTGCCAGTTTTTAGTGTGAAATTTTATAAATCAATGCGTTAGTCTGTTTGCCCAACAGATCGTGCGAATTTAAATGTCCGAAAAGCGATCAAAAGAACAGATAAAAACGATTCTCGTTGATATCTCGTGAATAATGAATGTATGAGAGAATGCATTCCAAAAGTGTTAAAAGTAAAAACATAAAAGGTGCTCGGAACTTAAAATGAAAAAAAGAGGAAAAAATAGTTAAAAGGGTTTTTAGCATAAGCGTCGAACAAATTAAAAACTTCCGGGCAGCCCAACCCTTGCCGATACGTCGCTAACCAGATGTTTTGGCAACGTACTATGTAGTTTTAAAATAGCATAGACGAGTTTAGGTATCAACATGCGCATGTAGCTATTTTTGAACGAAACAATTATTTCCCATTGGTTACGCCACTTTTACTCCGGAATTCCCAATAATGCATCGCTATCTCCTTTGAAAATGATGAATTGCCCAGACACTGTCACACAAATTTAAAATCGAAGTCTTCCCCTCTTATTTAGTCATATTATGATAGTATTATGTACATAGTTTCACCTAATTTTATCGAGGTTTTTTTATTAGATGGGAAAAATATTTTAATCAATAATTTTGCTTTCATTTTGTTTTTTAAATCAACTGACTTACTTTCGTACATGTACACGTAGAAATTACACATATCAGTGACAGATATTACAAAATAATAACGGTTAATTGGTTTTTATTAAATTTAATGAAAAGTCAGTTAATTCATATGTATAATCAAACCCTAAAATATAAACGCTAAGGGAAGTTGTAGGCTATTTTTGACCAAGATTTAAAAAAATTCCTTTATTACGCTTCTATAATCTCTGTAATTTTGAAAATACTTTAAATCTGGTAAAAGCTGGAAATTCAAAGAATTTACAAAATTACAGTCGTTTGACAGGAATAATTTACATTTGATTGCATGCAAGATTAAAACTTTAAGCAAGATTTTCTGCGAACGTATTCTCGTTAAAAAAAAAAAAATAAATAGGCATCATTTTCGATGAATTGTGCATATACTTTGGTAAAAGCGCTTTTCGTGATTTTTTTTAATTAGAATTTTTAGTTAGTTCATAAATATAATAAATGGTATTTCAATTAATCCTCAGTTGTAAAAAATTTATTTTTAAACTAAGATAAAGAAAGCATAGACGCTTTAAAAGTTCCATACTCATTACAAAGTTACGATTCTGTCAAAAATGATTAGCGTTCATAAAATGAATGCTACAATAGCTTGTGAAAATCCCGTAAAAGTATTTCATAACTGTTTTATGATTTATCCTTTTATTAAAAATAAGTTTAAAAGTTTTTATGCTGTTAAATAAAACTGAAACATTTTTCTGGTTTGAACTTATTCTCTTTAAACTCCTTAATTTGAGTAAAAACACTTTTTTAATTTTGAACTTGTGAAGGAAATTATTATAATTACTTATTTCATAAAAACAGACCTTTCGAATAATAGACGTTGAAAAATATGTTACAATGGTCTATGAAAACGGATAGTGATGTATGCTCACGGCCATGAGTTATAATGAAGTCATACTTATGCGTAAAATAATTACATACAAATGTCTAATTCTATGAATATATATATATATATATATTCAGATTATAATGAAAGTCAAGAAAAAAGGGGAGAAAATGCCAAATAAGGCAATAATATACCACGTAAAACAACCATTAAAATGTAAAATCAATTGCAAAACACTTTTCAGTTGTTTTCGTATCAGAGTATTGAAGGACATTGGTATATGTAATGAATATATCTAAGCTGGTCAAGGCAGCAATAAATATTAATAAAGCGACTTTACAGACATTATATTCAAGTCAGCTGCATCGTCGCGTGATAAAGCTATTCCATACTCGTGCATAGTCGCGCATCTTTCTTTTACGAAAGGTTTTAACCCTCGGTCCCTTCGTTATTCTCCAACTCCTTCCCAGAGATGCTTCGTTCCCTACGTCTTTATAATTCCAGCGCTCATCCTAATGGAAGTTTAATTTCACATGGTAACACGGCTGGTCTTCGGGTCCCGCGATCCTCCTTTTCTTAACTCCTTCGACCTCTCGAACGTCGCTTCCTTTCCTCCTCTGATCCACTACCCGGACTTATTCCCTCCCATATTTCTCCCGAACAACCGCGTCTCTTCCCTTTGCGATGATCCTCGCGTCTTTTTTATCCACGCCGTCTCGACTCACGTTTACTTAATCACTATTTCCCCGCATGTCTGTTGTAGAGAATGAAAAGAGGGGAGGGGGCAAGGAGGACAGAGGCCTTTTCCTTCCCGTACTCATTCTATAATAATCAAAAACTCATTCTGACTTCTCGAGAAATGAATGAGTAGTTTCTTCATTTTTCTGACTTTCGCTGCCTTTCAATAGCCTTGTAACACAGTTTTCAATGCTAATTATCAAAAGAAATGATTACTTTTTACGCATCACGAGAAAGTGGCGGTTAAAGATACTAGAGAATATTTTAAACACAAAAGTGTATTTTAAATACATAAAAATAAATACAAAGCAACCCCATAATTGAAATTTATTTTTAATCTTACTTATGTCAACAAATATCTACCATCAATTCAGAATAAAGAGCAAAAACAATGAATTATTTTAACGTTCATAATTAAGGCTCATATACTTTTTACTATAGTTGAATAATTGTTTACCTCTTAGAACTATCAATGAATTTTATTAATTTATAAATTCGTTTAAATAAAGGAATACGGAGCATTCAATATTATATATTGAAAAATAAACATCCATCCCTTTAATGGAGTAATTTCACAAGATACAGTAAAAGTAAGACTCTTAAAAAGTGGTATTTTTTATGATCTAAGTAGGTTAGAATTTAAATAGTTATGCAATTTTAAGATAGTTTTTTCTCCGTAGATTAACTTAATTAAAAGATTTCTTTTGACATCTAAAACGTAAAAAATGCAGAAAACCTTCATTAATTATTCAAGCAGATCATTATTGTGAGTCCTCGTTAATCTTACGCTACCAATCATTCAATGTAATCAAATAAAAGAATCCGACGAAACCCGTCCAACTATTATCCGGCTAACGACGAACACATTCATTCTATTTTCTGAATATTAAAAACTTACACTTCCCATTAGACCCCAATGCTCGAGAAACGAAACAAGAGAAAAAAGAAAAAAATGAAAAAGAAACACCTGTAAGCATCTTCGTTTGATTTTTCTATGTATACACTAGCAACAGGATTTTCTCGGAGCGCTTCCTGGACAATCGTCGATCTCGGATTGGATTGAAAAGCACTAGCGAGACTTGGACACTCTTCATGGCAGCTCGAGACAAACTAAAACTTGTCAAATAAATCGGAGCCTATTGTGCGGAGCGCTTCTCCCTTTGCGTGAAAAGCCTACTGCAAACGGAATTCATCCCTTTACGAGCGGCGTTAGTAAAAAGGTGGAGCGTCGAACCCTCGAGCGGATCGAGCCCTTTGCGGAGCGCTTGGCTGATCAGTCGGTAATCTGCGCGAATCCCCACTTGACCTCGAGAGGTGAGCCGCCGAGGGTCTCGTCTCATATCCTGGCGTCGAAAGCGCGAGAGGACGAGGTGGGATTGGGTGGGTGCAGAAGGCTTGTTTGGGCTCCCATTGTTCACGCGGAAACGTCCCGAAGTGTTTACGGGAGGGAGGGAGAGAAAGTGAGGCGCATAACCCTTTGAAGATGCCTCGTAAATAAAGTTACGCCATGTATATATATGCGCGGATCGAGGAAAGCGCCCGGAGGCCTCTGCATTGTCCTTAGTGCGAGGCGCCCACAAACTTTTCGAAAATACACGCAGTTTCTCTCAACCATGAGATAGAGAGAGAGAATTTTGCGGTCACTATTAACCGCATACCTTTCCATGTACCTCGACGGGCTCATAGGTGGCTGCCTGTCGAAACCGCAACTGTCTTGCCGAGCGACTTGAACAGACCTTTCATTTGCTAATGGACGTGCTGACGGATAAACTTGTGAACACTTGATTTCTACGGATTTTGGGGCACGGATGCTTTCGCGATTGTCACTCGTCGCTTAGTTTGCGGTTCTTTAGTATACTCAATGCCTCCCAATAATTTCATCAATGCTTATTTCACTTTCAACATGCATTTAAGTATTTTTTCCTTTTATATTTGTTTGGTTTTTTAATGAGATGAAATTTTTATTTAACTTCAAAACAATTAGCGTATTCAAGTTTTGCAATTTTTAATAGTCTTTCTATTTTATTTTTTCCATACTCCACCGTATACTCATTCGTTGTTATTATAGCGGACTATAAATTCTCTATAAAATAAAATTCTACTTTAGTGTCAAATAATAATACTAATAATAACAATATTAATAATAATAACAGAGCCAACAACAACAACAACAACAATAATAATAATAATAGTAGATCTACTAAATTATAAAAATTTTATCAGATTATTTACCACGATAATGTATAGGACACATGCTTGAATGAATGATTAAGAAAATTTTCCCCTAACAGATAGCCATTTCTCGTAATGATGTTACAAAAGATGTAATAAAACTTTATTAAAACTTTTTCTATTATGATCAACCATGGATAGAGAGAAAAATAAATAAAGAACAATAAAAAGTAAAAAGGAGGAAGGAAAAAAAAACGGCAATGTTATAAATAAATATGGAAATGTAGATTCCTCAATTCCCATAGAACAACGCATGCACATCACTGAACCCTCGGTACTCTAAAGCCCATACGAGATTTTCTGCATATGCAAATCCGCCTAGAAGATTGTGGGAAAGAAGTCGCAACAAGAGCCTATGTTAAAAAGGTGGTCGACCGACAAGGCACCGATGCAGTTCACCATTGACAAGGGCAGGACAGGGTAATGAGAAAAAATGTTCTGGGGCCCTTCTAGCGGGGTGAGAACTGCATTTCCATGCCTCGGATCAGACTCCGTAAGAAACAAAATTAACATTGATTGTGCACCGTGCGTGTGTATACCTGCGCGGGACCTCCCTGCATATTTTTCGGGTGCATTACGTCGGGTTATGCGTGACAAGCAACGTAATCATATGCACGCACTTGGGCTGCTGTTACGACGACACGCGGGCCTCGTATACCTGTGAAGAAATGCGCGACACTTGGCCGATAATCAAACCTAAGTGGGGCTCTGAAAACTAGGGGTGCTGAAATTATAATGTGCGAAAACGAATTGTGATCGGGGAAACAATCATTATTGTCATTTTGTGGCCCTAAGCTCGACAAAGACTGCCTCTTACTTTGTACGAAAATAACTGAACCGTCTACTTGAAAATGTATTACAAAAGTAATTATACGAATAACAGAAAAGATGTGAAGGGTTGTTGCCTTTTCAAAATCTTATAAGTATAAATCAGAAGCAAGATCTACGGCATGCTTAAAGATTGAAAACTTATTAAAGCTGAATTCAGGATCATTTCAAGTTTTCATCTACATCCATCTTCTCACACATAATTATATATTTAGGTATATTAAGTTATTAAGTAAAGTTATAAGCTTAATTTATTTTAAAAATCGGTTAAACATTTTTCATGTACGTACGAAACAATTAATATTATTAAAGCAACACCGATAAATGTCAATAAAATCGGATATTTATAAGTGATTCGAAGACAATTTTTTTTCAGTATAAAATATGTACAAATATAGATCATTAACAAAGAAAAAATTTATTTTTTACAATTTGTGTATTAAGAAATTATAATTTACTGTGTGAATAAATGAAAAGCCTTATCATATAATAAACTACAATATTATTCAAAATAAGCAATACTTTATATTCTTCTTATGTAAGCAAACGTAAATGAAATACAAAAATTAAAATAAAGGTTATTGAAATTTATAGATATAATTATAAAAACTTTATTATTAGTATAGTTATTGCGTATTATTATTTTTATTTTTTTTTGTATTAATCTAAAAAAATGATTGCCAATAATTTATATAAATTTAATTAAATGCATTTGTACAAACACTGTAAAAATCTGATGACAAAAATGTTTAATACATTTAGAAATCAATTAACTATATATAGTATAATTTAAAAAATTGGGTACAATCAATAAAACAGAATATTCATGAAAATTTATAGCTTCATAAATAAACAAAGAAAATATTTATTAAAATAAATTAATAAAACTATTTACATAACGAGCATTGCTTATAAGATGTTACTTGATGCAAAGATTACAAACACATGCCTATAGGGAAGAAAGTAGATATTTTTAAAGTTTTCAGATGAATATTTGCTTCAATAACTACATGAAACTTTAGTTATAAGCTTTGTTAATAAAATGCATTTTTCAAGGTCAATGTTACAAAGATTCTCGTTAAGATCTTGACGCGCTTGACTTGAAGATCATGGCTCATCTAGAGTCATAAATATTTCGGGCATTCGGAATGGAATCATTCTTACTGATAAGGCATGGGAGAAGAAGCGCTAACTTATACATCCTCATTTACCTGGCAAGTACGTAGTGGGCCACGAATCGTGCAAAAGCGACAGTGGTAATGATTATAATGATCCTCTGGGAATTCCCGACAGATACATTGGAGCTGAAGTGAATACGAACGTAGCATGGATTACTATTTAAAACGCGTGATCCTAATCTCGTAAAATTTATCCCCCCCGAGAACGAATCCCCGTCGGTATAAAACCGCCATGTCGTCCCGCTGAGTCTCTATATAAGTTGATGCACTTGTACAGCACTGCTCATATACGATGCACTGATAATGCCCATCACCACCACTACGCATTTAGCCAGTCTGGTCAGGAACAGAGGCAGCGAGAGAAAGAGAGAAAGGAAGAGAAAGTGGTTTGTCTCGATGTATAATATGCACCGCTAAAATTCCACTTCTAGCCTTCGGCTTCTTGGGCAAAACGATCTCGACATTTTGGCTGATTACATGTTTACATATACGTACAAATGTCGAGATAGAGATAGAGTAAGTATACTGACCAAACCAAGATGAGACCCTGATACAGAATTCCATCTTTTTTATTTTAAAGTTTTTATGTCCTCTATTTTTTACTGTATATTATGCAAATAACATTTATCTTTAAGATTTAGGTCTATGTTGTTATTAAATTTAAATATTGTGTACTTTGATAAAGTAAAAAAAATTAATTAAAATTATAGCAAAAATTTATTTTATTTCTATGAATATTATAATCATTTTTTTCGCAAAACAATAAGTACATAATAAAAATAATATAAATTAAATATAAATAAAAATTCAAATATTTAATTATATGCTTTAAATATTAATATCAAACATACATAAAATAATGTTTTAAATACGTAAGTAACATAAACAAATTTGTTAATACAGATAAGCAACATATGACAGAGAAAATTAAAAACAATTTTTGACATTGAGAGAGATCAGATATATTTTTTTGTATATAGAATTTTATTTTATCATTGATGAAAAAAATTATGATAATTCAACAGATTTAAGACTTCCACTTAATTTATCCGCGTCTAAAAAAATGCTTGTAAATTATTAGGATCAATTTTTTGTAAAAAAAAGTCAAAAGCAGGATTGCAAAAAAAGCATGTAAATTTGCAGTAAATTTGCTTTTAACGGACGTACGGTACTTACAACGTACTCATATACATACAATATGCGCGAGCGCGCGTCACGTTGCAAGCCTATGTTGATGAACAAACGTGGCACTCGACATAAAATAAAGGGACATGGAATGTAAGACGAAGGGTTGAAAGAAAACTAACAACACGCAATGCCCAAGTGAAGTGCCATTAATGGCAACTTAATAGCAACAATGGCTGGCTATACATGTACGCTCGGTCTCATGTAGGCTCTTTCTTTTTTCCCCTTTCCCACCCCCAATTTCCGTACCCCTTGCCGCGCATGCAGTCGTCTTCCTCTCGCCGACTCGCCAGTACCTCAATTTCACGCACATGGGCATTTAAAGGAGGCATGTGCATAGACGGCTCCAGAGGACTCGCGGTGGGTGCCAAATGTTGCCATAGAGACTAAGAACAAAAAGGTAAAAAGTGCGTCGGGGCAACCCTTCATTTTTCCCCCGCATCGCTTTGTAGCTAATAATTACTGCGTCTCTATGGTGCGCTCATAGAGCCCACAATAATTAAACAAAGAAAGGCCCATTTGCGGGTGTGCACCGCGCCCGCTTTATAAAGGTACTTCTTCAGTCAACCCCTCAGCTCTCGCCTACGCGCCCATTCATACTCTTCAAAGCTCCTGTCCATGGCTTCGGTTTGCCACTGAAGTCCATCGACTATTGTATAGAGTGAGCACCTCGAAAGCTCAAGCACTGCCGCAGCTTTACTTTGAGCACCTCGGTTACTCTATTTTAACAGGAGAAAGATTGTCCGCAGATGATTATAATACTGTCCGAGCGAACCTTTTTCTATGATGAACCTGGCGGCCACCATACAAGGCCTCGGTAACAATAACACACTTACGATTACGTAGAGATTTTAGCAAAACTAATTAATCGGCTTTCTCTCAATGCAAAAATCAACTTTGAATATACAAACAATTTCGAAAGCTGATGAATACTGCTGCTTCTCTCAACCCTCTCTCTCTTTTTCTCTCTACAATTTCATCTTATTCATTCACTAAATATACAGAAGGTGTAGTCGATGATGAATTCTGTATGTAAAGAATAAGGAATAATAAAATATAGCAGCCCCTCTGAAGAACTATGAATGATGCCACTCCTGCTCACAGTATAACCTCGTAATAAAAATGTCTTATTATACATTTGCATATAATTAATATTCATTAGTGTAAGTCTTTACATATCAACAACGTTTTTAATTCAACAATAAAAGTGTATAAATCATATACACTATCTATAGTATATCTATAGTCAGTGTATAAATTTTGAGTAAGCACTTGCAAACATCTGATTAGAACAGATAATTGTTGTATAAACATCTATCTTACAAAACCTTAAAAAATCTAAAAACATATTCACACCTAAAATAAAAAATAACTTTTAATTTTTAGCTTGATAATGTTTATACAAAAAGCAGCATAAACATGAGCCCAGAAAAATTTCATCTTATTACTATATATTATGCAAGGTATTATAAAGACTGTTATTCAATAGGTTATATATATATATATATATATAATTTATTTGCAATAAAGATATTTACAAAAAAATTATTTAAAATAATTATTCATAAAATCATATATTTTATTTTAAAAAAACACATAATAAAAATTCTATAAATAAAAAATCATTAATATACGATAAAATATAATTTTGAAATAAAAAAAACCGTATGCTAGAATATTTTTATTATAATTCATACAGCAAAAGAATATTATATTTTTATTGCACGGCATTACAAAATTAATTTCATATTTAGAAAATTATGAATCGTTATATTAAGTATTGTTACTTATTTAATATTCGATTTTACAATTCTAAATTCTAAATTATTCTTCAATCAAGATATCTACTTTAGTTTTAAAATATGACACAGAGGGAAGCACTTTCCAAGATGCAATGCTCGAAATCAGCGCCAATCCGAGAGAAGAAAGTATCGAAACTAAGAACACCATTTATTTTAGTTGTCATTAGATAAAACAGTTCTCTTGTATCGATTTTTTTTTATAAATTTTACATATTTGTAATAAAAATCTTACGTACTACAATAAAATAAATCATTTACACAGATTAATATTGAATCATTTTAATTAGTTAAAAATTGAAAACATCATATAAAAATGAGAAATTTAATTTAATCTGCAATTTTCTGTATAACAAATTATAAAATTAATTAGATAATTAGCATAATATAAATTATAATAACATTCTACTCATAAACGTTAATACAATTTTATTAAATAGCTACTTTTTATATTAATTGTGTTAAATACTTTAAATATTGATATGCAAAACTATAAATAACATAACACTTTGAAATTCATTTTTAATGTTTTTTTTAATCCTTTTTTCTTTAAAGCTATCAAGTTAAATTAAACTCACTGGTGGTTGATTCAATTTTTAGAAAATTAAAAACATATTACTTATAATATACTAAATAAATAAATACCTTTTTCGCATAAATAATGCTTAATTATACCCATAGCCATACATATCACATGTAAGTAAAATACGAATATTAATATCAATGGTTAAAACGCTTTTATATTCAGATTGCAACATTAATTATGTATGCAATAATTTATACATAATTATTAGTTGAATAATTTAAATTATTATAAAAAAACTATGTAACTCGCAAATGTTCGATAATTTTATTAATAAATTACTTATAAATTGATTTATATATATTTTTTTATATGCAATTACAAAGTAATGAGATTAAATAAAAAAAGTATTTATTGAACTTTTGCAATATTCAAATAAAACACTCATTTGAATCAAGTTTTCTCTAAATTCGAATTTGTGGCAAGCTCTACTGCCCTCAAACATTTCTTAATGCTCCTCCTGTTCGAGTGCTATTATGGTTGCACCGAAATTATTTTAAATTTATTAAATGGAATCCTTACGGATTTTTGTAATGCTCGGTGCAATAGATGACGTTCCGGACAAGGGCGAAGAAAAACCGCTAAATGTCAAAACGCGCCAAAGGCTTGAGTCGCGCTTCCAGCTGGGTGCCAAAGAAGAGCGTCTTTGGAATAATCACCGAAATTTAGAATCGGCCAACCAGGAGGTCGCGTCGGGTGGTAAGGGCGTTAACGGGGAGTTTCCTTGATAAAATTCTAAGTTCCAATAATGAATAAAGGGGGGTACCACTATCGGTCATGAATTTTGCGAGCCGGGAACAGTCTGGTAAGGGACTTACGCGTGACGAGTGGTAAATCGAGTCAAGGAGTGCAATTCAAGCGAAACACACTTCCCGTGCCCCTGTTCTATCTGCGTGTGAAGGATCCGCTGATAAAAGTGAGGGCAGAGGCGCCACGGCCCGGCGTAGGTAGAGTGTACCAGAGCATGACTACGCAAAGATTTTGTAAAGAACCCCAGCGAGGACTAACACAAAAAAAATTATATCTTATTTCGATACTTGGTCACGAGGCACCAGCTAATGCCAAGGCCGAGCATGGGTCGGACCAACTATCTCACTTCGCGCGCTAGCAAGCGATCAATTCGACAATAATATTACGTTGTCGTCGCTGATAGTGAGAACTAAATCGAATTGAATTAAATTGAATCATTTTTTTTCCTTTTACAGCTACTAGTCCTCACCGGAGGCAAGAACTATATTCGTTCTTTTATAAATATTTTGATAGCGACGATAATTGCCCAAAGAAAATTTTTTCTTTTTGCTTATTAATAATAAATATTAATTATTGTTTTATTGTTAAATTGTTTTAAAACGAAAAAATAGACTAGTCCACCACGCGTCAACGATCGAAGGATAATAATAATCGTGTAACTTTTTTTTTATTTATTTTATTTCGTCGCGTCAACCTACTTCCTTCACGCCGATTCCCCTCTTCATACCGAACCGTGGAGCCGACTAGTTCTGTCCTAGCAACACTCCCCCCTTACTGTGCAGCGGGTGGAAACACCTATGTCACAAATAAATATAAAATATTTTTATATAATCCAAAATCTTATACAGCAATATTTAAAGAAGTGGTAAATTGAAATTGAAAAACACCTCATAGTAGCGCTATATAACCGTAGAAAAATTCATTTACAAAATCTCAGGGCTAAGGTAGCCCAGATGTATGTCAATCAATCTTCCCTCCAAAATAAGCAAGCTCTAAATCAATTATGTAAGGTAGAAAAACAGAAGAGTCGTCGGGGCTGTTTTACAACGGATGCAACTTCTTACTCGAAAGAGGTGCGCCAAGTCATTTTTATTCTACTGCTCCGCTGCCTCGTCTTCCTCATCTACTCGTCGAACAATATCCGTTGGGACTGGGGACACACTCCTCGTGCACGGCGTCATCATTATCATCATCGGCATTATTACCATTATCAATGCCATTATCATAAGCGTCATTATGTTAGCGTCGGCGCTCTTCCGTCATTATCTCACGACTTCCATCTGTATTCTCCTTGCACTTCCATTATATTCGAGGTCCCATTCCATCTTCGACGACGCGCGCGCGACCAAGAACAAGAGAAACAACGGTGAAATATTCCCCACGATACACGAGACAGTGGGAGAGACTCGGAGAGTCAGTGAGTGAATGAACGAGTGTGAAGTAAAAACGGGAGAAGACGAGAGAGTGAGAGGGTACGAAAGTATGTGTTAGGAGCGAGGGGTGGCGAAAAGGAGGGAAGTGAAGGAGACTGGCGCGCGTGAATGAAGTCATCTTCGCTAATGCTTCGATGCTTATACCCTTTAGTAACACCTTAAACCTGACGCATTTACGACACAGAGCTCCAGGCATTTGCGCCCCCGCATTAGAGCTCGGTAGGGAAGTGACGTCTTTGTTCTCGGGCATCGTTCTCGGGGAAAAGGACTACTCTACTGAATTCTCTTTTCCTCGGGGCCACGACGGCTATTTCATCCGCCCTATACGGGACTTAGTTCTTTTTCAGATCTATTATTTTCGATATACCGCTTCAAATTGACTTAAAATCTTTCACAAAGTATGGGCTTGCTTTTCGTTGCTTTCTAAGTATCTTTATTGGATTTTAAGTGAATTTATATAAGTATTCGATTCTCCTATTCGTTAAAAATAGTATAGCTATCTTAAAGTGGTTGATGCTCATCACTATTATTATGATAACGGTTTTTTTGTCAATAGGTACTTCCTTAATATATATATGAATATAGTATCGAGTTTCTATATTTACTCAGATTATTTAACAATAGAATCTGCAAAAATTAAAATTTTCAAAATTTAATTCATCCTTATATAAAAAATTCACGTATGAATGTGAAATTTAAATTTTGTACTTTTCAAAAAAAAATCCATCCTTTCAAACATTTTTAAAGACAAAGTTTTAAATGTACATAAATTAATAAACAAATTTGTATAATCCTTCTTGAAAGCTGTATTTATTATGGGAAAAATTAAATAATATACTCTGTAAAACAAAACTTCATAATGTTAGAAGTATTGTATATTTTATAAAAGAAAATTTTGAATTTATGAAATTCATAAAAAACTTAACTTTTTAATACCTATATAGATTGAAATTGTGATTTTCTACCATGTAGTTTATATTATTTTTCGACAATGCTTTAACATTAATAACAATCATAAATTTCATCCATATAGAATAAGGTATTTTATACTAAGTCATTCTTAATTGCAAATATTCTTATAAAGATAAAGCGGCTCCTTATGAAAAATAATTTCAAAGTAAAATAATTTTGATAGCAACAAAATTGGAGGTATTTATCATAATAAATTTGTTGAATAATTAGCCTATATTAGACAGATAATATAGGTTTAAAATATGACACCAATAATTCTATTATTTTAATAAATTAAAAAAAAAATCTCGCTATCCTTGGTAAAGACAAATAAAATTGATTTAAAGCAAATGAACAATTGACGGTAGCTCGACATATATTACAGGCAGCTCCATTGAAGGGCAAGTTTCCATTAATTGCCGGACAAATAGGCCCTATAAATTCACGTAAGAAAGTTCGTTAAGTACGACGGATGTGTATGTAAATCGGGGAACATACAGGAATCCTCGGGAGCAAACGGAAAATAAAATGGGAGCAGTTTAATACCAATGATTTAATACCGAGGTGCACGCCTCGCAAAATCGAATTCGGTCGCGCCCGCACCCGATTTGCATATAATAAGTGACTCAGGATAATTGGACCCTTTAAAATTTAATTCTCATCGCGATGGCGCGTTTTGAGAATACGTTCAGTGTTCACCACTACCACCCATCATCGTTTGACAAGCGCTTAATTATGCCCGTGGCTCGGCCACTTGCTTAATCACGCAGTACATCGTCTCGGCTCGATTAAAATTTAACCCGACCGGCAAACCGCTGCGATTGCTGCCACTCCGTTGACTTGCCGCCAATTAAACAACTATGTCGTTACCTCGGCAGAAAGAAAAAGTTAGAGGGCGAGTTTGTGAGTCGGTCTCAGGCTGTGGGAGGATGGAGAGGGTAGGAATGGGAGAATGAGAGACGCGAAGCCCGAGATCGATTACCTGTGCACCTCGATCGATCAGTCTAAGTTATTGAATATACCCAAATTGAAATTCTCATTTGTAACGAAAAAATACCGAGCCGAGAACATGAATATTATTTGTTTGTCAGACAATTTTAATTTATCACAGTGCCAATAGATCATTTTCTCCCGTGTGATTTGATATGGTAAAACTCTGACGCGTTGTAAGAACCAAGTATCAAAATAAGCATTCGAGTTTTAATCAATGCCGATACGATTATTACAAAGTATTCCTTGGAAAATATTCGAGAACTTTAATGGCTTCAGCCCGGTCAAAATGTTTCCAAAATATCATTATTTCTTTTATAAATATTATGATTCATGTATTAAAGGCTAAAATTTATGTAAATATTAATTACTTATAGAAATTAACATACCATAGAATTAAGAATTATGGCATCGTAAGATAAAAATTAAAATGTCATTTTTATATCAAAGTTTTAAATGCAGTAATTATTTTTCAAAGCCTTATAATTATTGTCAATTTGCCATAAATTAAAAGGGAATAATTCAATTTAATGTTCATAATTTGCAATTTAAGTAGTTTAATCCTAAGTCTCTTTGCTTATGTCAATTTTATGTTCTTTATTGATAAGTTTTAATAACAAATCAATTTTTACAAAGTTTTTAATTGAAACACGTTAAAGAAGGCTGAAGTAATTTACGATGTTACTTAAATCACTTAATCAAAGCAGATATATTACACCAATTTCAATTCTACTAATACGTTTTTTATTCTTTTCTTTTAATACGAGGTAGTTTTTCTCAAGAAAAAAAGTTGCCGCAAACCTAAATATTAATTTTTATAATTTAAAAACATAAAAATTGATTAATACAAGATCAATAACTGGGTAATAAATCGTACATAATTGTCTTTCGGGAAGTAGGTATTTTTCACAGCATCTGAGAATACTTTGTTTCCTTTTTAAAATTACATCTCTATTTTAGTTACTAGCTGTTTCTCTAAGTAAATATACAGTGAGTTCTATACAAAAACAAACAGTTGTAAATTTATAATATAATGTCATTTTTTAAAATTATTTCTA
Source organism: Kradibia gibbosae (assembly GCA_018907135.1). Lineage (NCBI taxonomy): Eukaryota > Metazoa > Arthropoda > Insecta > Hymenoptera > Agaonidae > Kradibia > Kradibia gibbosae. The sequence continues at coordinate 15,116,570 of JACCHX010000001.1, read as the reverse complement.
ATTTTGACTAAATGTCGGTTGTTGAGGCTTTTCAATAAATAGAGTCAAAAGATCTTTAAGAATACTTTGAGCACTCGCGTTTATTTAATTTGCATATATACCGGGTAAGTTACTAAAATTCGTAGCTGTAAATGCCTTTACAGTAAGTAAATTATATATATATATAATTATTAATAGTTAATAATCATTAATAGCATATATATATGCTATTATATGAAGAAAACTAATATACATAGCTTTAATAGATTTGACGTCGTAACCTGTACAAAATACTACGAACTAAATGCTGCTGACTGTTTACTCATTGCTTTTGTTACACATTTTTAGCTATGCAGCAACCTTTCACTTTTAAATTTTTTGTCCTCACCCTCCAGACTTCTGTACAATATACTAAAAGTGTCTACTTTATTTACGCGTCCACCTTTTATATTGGTGTTTCGGGTTACTCACCCTCTAGCGGTTGCCGCATGACCTTTTTGTTTCTCATTATTTTAAATTTAATCTTTTTTATAAATTAATTGTTGTTGCTAATATATACGTTCTTCCTCTAAATACAGTATTTCGTTTTGTCAAGCCCTTTACTATATTCGCTCTTTTCCCAACATTTCGCGTACACGCAGGCGCAGAAACTTCATAAAAGTGTCCCCTATGAACTCTGCCTTCCCATTTCCACAAGCTGCAGTGCATTCATAACTTATTCCTGTATGGAGTTTTTTCTCTGGCATACCCGAATCCCTAGAATCTTAACACTTATTTCCTGATGCTATGTGTAAAGAAGCCTTGTATTTGCACAGATTTCAACTGGATTAATTTCGCATCGAACCGTCCACTTCCCCGTTTATTTACAAACAATACGTCCGTAAGATCAGTTTTTTCAAATACTAAACTTAACTTTACTTTTTAAACACAATATTGCATTCTTTTTACCTCTTGGTACTCACGGTATTTGGCCGAGGAAACCGAGGCCTTACTAAGTATGAGTGTATCCTTATTGTATCAACCTATTATCATGAGAAAAATTCCGTGTAACAGTATTCATTGCCCGAGATGATGGTCGTTTTTGTTTCAAATAATAAAAATTATGCTCTGTTATAGTGAGAAAAGTTCGACAATTTACTATCGTGTACCAGAAATTGTAACTGTGATATTCACTGGAGATTGCAAATTTTTTTCAGATTAGCCATTGTGTCTTTAATTTAATGGATTAGAATGCTCTATGAATGCTAAAAAATTGTCATGCCATCTTTAAGAAGTAATATGTCGTAAAACAAAATTATTCGTGTATTTAAATTAATGTTACAAAATCCAAGATGCGGAAAAGGGAAAACTATAACGGCTATTTGTTTCACTTGACTGGAATTTCAATATATACCCCATATTGTATTCAATAAAGTACTTTAATTAAATGAAAAAATCGCTTCTTACCGCTGAAGCGATTTTATACGTTTATAAAAGATATAAAGTGTGGTCTGACTAACAAAAAAAATCTAAAAAAATAATGCATTAATATCAATTCCAATACTTGTAAGCAATAATATAATACAATATATAAAAACATTTCTAATATAAAATCATCATTAAATACTACAACGCGCTTAATTTTTTTGAATTTATAATCATAAAGAATTATTTGAATTTATATAATCGTAAATACTGCATAAAATTAAATTTTCATTTAAAAGTTTAGCACTGTTAATTTAATACTATTCACATATATTTCTGAATTCAAAATATAAATTAACAAAATTTTAGCTATTTAATAAAAAACAGTTAGAATAATGTCTTTAAAATAACTTTATAAATATTTGCAGATTTTTTTAAGTTCCTAAGAACTTTAAAGCTTAGAAATTAAAGTGCTTTTTGAAATTACATACAATTAATCTAATACTTTTTTGTTCACTTTTGATAATTAATCTTACAATACTTAGCATTTTTCTTTAATATTATCAATATAAAAAAAGAGACAATTGTTTTTAAATAAGTATTTGCTTATTAATTTTAAAATAAATTAAGGTTAAAGTTTTATGCTATTTATATAAATCACTGAATTTGCATTTATTTTTCAATTAATTATGTATACAATTAGGGATCTGTACTTTCTGGTATGTTAAAAATCTAATTAAATACATATGCGTACACGAATTTTATGTTAAAGTATTGCTAAGTATCTTCATAACTTAATCTATCAGATAAAAAAAATGTTATAAAAATCATATACATTTAGTTTTATATATGTATAGTTTTCCTTTAAAAACAAAAGACAGTAAAAAAAATATTCGCCACACAAAAAATCTATAAAACAGATTATTAGTAGTAATTTAAGACAAATAATATGTGCATTTTTTAAATCTATAAATATTAAATACATTTCATAACATTCCTTGTTATTATAATTAAATCATACGTCAGTGTTTATTTTAGTTGCCTTCATAATATTGTAATTTTTTTTATTTATGCTTGTTAAGAGAATCAATAATGATAATAACATTACATTGTTAATATAAATAATTTGAAATTTCTCGTCAAATAATAAATTAAGATTAATCGACCTTTTACGAGATGTAAAAAATGATACGAAACGTTGATTCATTAAACAACAACATTAAACATCTATTTATGTATACTTTAATTCTCTCGTCCAATAGCAACGAAAAGACGGTCGAAGTAGCTGTAAGGAAGAAAACGGTTTCAAATCGCCTTTAGCTTATTAGGCATATTATTACTTTATGTTAATATCTTTCATCTATGTTATACTAATTCATGTCTATTATGCATTACTATTATTACCGTAACATTTCACATATAAATTTTTCATAACAGATACTACCTTATATGCTATTTCCTTTAAATCATAAATACAAGTTAAAAATGAAGATTTTCTGTGAGTACATCGTGACATGTTTTAATACCAATAATAAATAATATAATTTACATTTTTGTATACTTGCATGTGCAACTTATGTAGTTATAGATATTTTATCAATTTATTAAGCACACGATTTAAATCAGATTTTGCATGCCATTAAACGATATATTAAAAATTTTCTAATTTGCATTTCGTGAAGAAAATAATTGTTTTATTTGTTAAAATCAAAATGAAATCGATTAAGCAAATGAAATGATACAACTATGTCGTCGCGATGTCAGTTTCACGTAACGAGCTACTGATTAATTAACCAATGAATTTTTACTTTTAAAACAAGCTAGTACTTTCATAACTCAATCATGTATGTGTCTCACACATGTTTACCATCACAATGAAGCGACCGATGCAACAAGTTTAAAATAAACCTGAGTAACTAATATTTAAATATCGCAGTCAATCATATGAATAATTATGCAGAGAAAGCAGATAACATTGTCGTGTCTTTGGCGAAGGACTTAATAGCCCCTCGTTTAGTCATAGCTGCAAGTGAAAGAGAGGAAAGCACCCGGGCAAAGAGGGCATCCGGAGCTTTTAAGCTAATACATCCTTAATGGCATTATAAGCAACTTCATTCGCGCGCAACGCTAATTACTTGCAATTACGAAGCGAGTTGAGGCCAACGATCTGCTCCTGGATCAATCAAGCCTCTAGACCGGAATAATAAATCGTATCGGTCGCACTATACGTCGCCAATACATACGGGACCGCCTGTGAGCGACAGTCTCGTTGCATTTCAGATCGTTTCTTCGCCGAGTCCAAGATTGATTACAGAAATCGGTGGCGCGCGAAAGAGGGATGCCCGGGGAAGAGGAGATTTATTCGCACGGGCGCTCGCGATCCATTAACTGCTCGGGCTTTTATCTCACGGCATATGCAAATACCCCCAACGGGATTAATCTCTTAATTCAGGACGGGGCGTTGTTATAATTTCGCAGGGTCGATGCCTACCGTATCTACATCCGGCCTTAATTAATACGTACCTTCACGCGCAATTCCTTTTGCCGTTATCATTTTACTCATAAAGGTCGAGCAAGGGGAAGAGTAGACACGGCGTCGACATTCTCAATAATGTGTAAAGTGTACAAGTCGATCTATCCCTTGCAGTGAAGCGTTATCGGCTAATACCTTGAGCTTCTTTCTGATTCACTGTCTATAAGGATAAATGCCTTTTATAAAATACTGTCTCTCTTTTTCTTTTTAATAAAAATCGTTGCTCGACCACTTCGCTATATTGCGTTATCAGACTTTGTATGCTGATACATTTTGAGCGCTGGAATTAACGTTTCGTATGGAGACCTTACTTACTTAAACATCAACCTGCTGCAAATTACTTTTTCTCCTAATTTTGTAATCTATATACTTCGTGGAAATTTAAATGTTTCATTTAGAATTATGTAATTGTTTCTTATTAGGTTCTCAATGTTCGTGTAACATAATTTGATCTTACTACTAAGTACTAAGGGATTCAAAGAATATAGAAGATATAATAAACATGGATTATTTTGTTTTTTAATATATTTAAAAAATTGCTTTAGAACGACGTAAATGAGACAAGATTATGAATTTTGAAAATTACTCTATTTGCAAAAACAAAAAAAAATTTATAATGTTTCTTTATAAAAATAATTAATACGAAGGTCATATAAGTGGATGATTATTCCCAAAGATTCTTAGAAGACATTTCATTTAAAATAATTACTCAACAAATTAGAAATTGTTACGCGTAGAATGAACTTTAATATATGTATTAAAATTTTAATAAATTATTTTTATAAGTTCCTTTTAATTTTTTATTGGAATTTAAATAAATGTTGACTTCTTAAAATCATTAATTTTTAAATATATGTAAATTTGCACAATTTTTAAGAGTAATAAGTTATTTTTTACTATTTTTCTTGATATTTGAAGTTTAAACATACCGACTAAACTTTATTATAAAAAATGAATATCTTAACAAATTGCTTAAAGCAAATATCCAGTAGCAAAACATATTTTTCACGCAGTAGATGATAATAATCGTACTCAATATTAAAATAATAAAATTTGAAAAATGTAAAAATAAAATTTTTTATTTTATCATCATTTTCTCAGTAGCAAAACATATTTTTCACGCAGTAGATGATAATAATCGTACTCAATATTAAAATAATAAAATTTGAAAAATGTAAAAATAAAATTTTTTATTAAAATAGAAGGTTTTCAAAATGACGGATAAGCAGATATGTAGATCGACATTAAAGTGTACTAATAAAATTAAATAAGAACTAATAAATATGTTTCTCAATATATTGATAATGTGATTATAAAGTGGAGGTTAAATATTACGATAATCTTAATTTAACATTAAATAAATAATTTAAAATTATCTAAAAATTATTTTTTATATTATTCGAATAATTTTAAATAAAAAATTATATTCATAATATGTAAGGCGAACAGTTTTCTGAAGATATTGATTTTAAAACTTTAATAAAAGTAAAATATTCCAATTATTATAAAAATTATGTATTTGAAGTACATTTTAATTAATCAAAACTACTTTAAAATTAAATCTGTGTTCTATAATTAACGAAATAACTTAATTTTTTTCATGAAGCAATAAAATTATGAAATTTTTGAATTACTTGCTACTTGAAAAAAATTATGTCGAATAAAAATTTTGAAACAAGAAGTACAAAAAAAAATTAAATTTCACTATAGACTTCAAGCATAGGTAATTATTAAAAGATTTAGTCTACAAAATTAAAAATAAAAATATTTTTACTGAATTTTATGTAGTCAACATAATTTAGAGACTATTATGAAATAATAATTTTCAACTAAATACTAATTTAAAATTGGATATTAGTTTTAAAATTACAAAAAATGTCTATTATTGTATAATTAGTAAATCACTTTTATGTGTGTGTACATTCCTACGCATGTACATGAAAACACTTCTAAAATAGATTTAACTCGTAAACTCTTTACTGATGAAATCAGAGATTAAATAATACAGATGAACTAATCAAATACATAAAACATAAGTACATGGATAGACAGATAAATATACGAATAACCATCTAAGATTTTCTATAAAGTTCTCATTCATATAGTAATTGGCGAAGAAAATTTTTAAAAGATTCTTCAATATACTAGCTTTCTCGTTATAAAATTCAGATGACGCAATGTAGATTTATACTTAAAAGAACAATGACTTTTTTTTGCTTATACTCCAGCTCACTAGATTTAATATCAACAATATCTCTTTAATCTCTCACCATAGATATCAATGTATTACTTTGTTCTATGTAGTATCATGAATGTAAGAATGTGAAATGTATTACACGTACTTTTAGATTTATCGTCAAGCTCTTTTATTGCACGTCTTGTGAAAGGCTCGATTTAATAGAAAAAAATATATAGAGAATTCATAGGCAAACGACTTTACCGGTGGTTCAACAACGACCCAGATGCATTCCATATATAATGATATATGTAAATTATATCATACTGGGACTTTGATATTGTAAATTCACAAAGTTATAGCTAGCTTCTTAAGTCACTTGGTTAGGAAGGGATGAAGATATATAATAAAAAAAATGGAAAAGCGCAGGCGAATCGCTCGTTACCACCCACGATTTTCTGCACGAAGCTTTATAATTTTATTTAATGCATTAACACGATATGCAGTTTCGCGAATCATCGAAACGATACGGAGATGTAGGAGAAATTTTGGATTTACTCAAACAGAGATATGCGAGACTGATGACGTCGTGTACATCATCATATGTTAAGGCTGTTTTCTCACTGGCGGATGCGAGATGCGTGAGAACTTGTACCAGTTGGAATTTACCGCCCGAGGATCGAAAGTCCAAGGATTTATTAATATCAGCTAGATACTCGATAAGGACAAATTAGCCGTTTGGCACCTATGAAACAAGATCCCAGGGTTAAATATATGTCAGATCAAGGTTTCAATTAGGGAGCGATTGTAAAAATAGTGGAAATCATTTGACAGATACATATTCGAAAGTTGCATCACTATTCAAATATTGGCCTGTAGTTTTTATGTTACACAATTACGAAGACAAGTATGAAATATGTTTCATCAGTTAAGACATGTCAAAATTCTCCGGAAAATCCAAAGGCGTTATCATCAATAAGTAGTCTTTCCATAATTTATTTCTATTAAAATTTAAATACAAAAGGAATTGAAATTTCAGGATATTAAATGTATAATTATATATTTTACATCTAAAAACTTAGCGTACTGATTCATTTCAGTAAATGAAGTCAATTTACTCTACTTGCAAGGTAGTTAACTAGTAGTTAAACACGAACATTCATATTTCAGTGCAAATACTTCGAAATAGAAGAATAACAATTTTGTATAAAACCGTTTATAGTATAATACTCTTATACATTTTTTACAATCACAAGCCAGCCTTAAAATAATATCAGTTTGAAAGCATAAAAAATTACGAATTTATATATAATGAATAAATTAATTAATTTTTATTTTATTTTTTACTTAATTTTCTTCAGAATCAAAAACGACACATGAATCCATATTTAAATTAATTATTTAAATATAATAATATATTTGTTATTTATAACACTTTTTTTTAATTAAAATTTTTAATAATTCAATTTTTCTCGTTGTTCTTAAATCACAAATTTTTAATTCACCAAAGAAAAGAAAATATGAAATCCTAATATAAATTAGATTTGATGTTGTAAAATATAAAATATTTAAATACATTTCAAATAAAATATTGTGCTTCCATAAATAGTTGCAAATTAGAAAATTAATTAAAATTACAATAATCATTTGTACATTTATTGATAATAATAATATAACATAATCAGCTAAATATATGCATGCCTAGAATGATCTGTCAGTGCATTCTAACAGCAATAACTTTATAATATACAGTTTCATCAAATTTGCAAGCCTCATAGAATTTATTCAACTGTTTCTTAAACAGTGCCCTATTTAAAAGCGGAAATCCGACAAAAATTCAAATAATTACAATAATTCAAATAATCTGAATTCATTGATAAAGGAGCCATACAATAATAATGAAGACTAAAACGTGTATTGTCTAAGCAGCTATCGAGATCAGCAACAAAGTAATAATAAAGATTCCTAAGATAAACAAATCAACACATTTTATTCCAAGTTGTGTGTATAATTTCCAGCATACGACCCTGGCTACGTCCTTAAATACGATTATATCATGGCAAACCCATTTTAACATTACCATTAAATGCACACTACTCGTTGGCAAATTCGCCACTTCCCGGTGCACTTCCAGGACGCTCAAGATACGCCAGGATCCGCGAATTCAGCTGGTGCGATTTTATTCTGTGAAAGAGGCGACGAGCTCTCCGACATCCGACCCACCGAACTACCCCGCAGCTATTTCACTTCCTTCGCTCGCAATTTATCGCTGGCACGATCAGCCTGTACTGTGTCTGGGCAGGAATAATAATGCCGGAAGGATTGCCGTCGAGGGAAAGGCATCTCTAATTGTACGGATGTAAGAGAGCGTCGATGAGCGGCGAAAAACGCCTAGTCTTGTGCATTAAAAAATTAGCGACATATTCAAGTAATTGATTAATACTCAAAATTTGAAAAGACACGTTCAAGGAATCAAGGACATTTATGGCCTTAATTCTACTCCCGAGCGTGACATAAATAATTTTCTGTTTCTTTCTTTTCACTCTAATTTGTGCCAAATGAAATAAAGTACAGTAAACGGCAAAGGAATTTGCTTCTACAATTTCACTGTCAACCTTCTTTCTGTTATTTTCTTTAACATAAACAAATTGTACTATGATGCGTAGAATAACTAAGGGCTATTAATTCAATTCATTTAGGTTCTTCGTGGTTTATTTATTTATTTATTTGTTTCTAAAGGAAATTAGAATTTACGATAAAAACCTGCATAAATTCATCATGAACATGAAATTCAAGTAAGTAAGTGAAAATAATATAACGCAAGGTTTGAAATACAATCCTGTACGTCAGTTATTATGTTCTCTTGTATTTGGCTAACAGTATTCAACTATAAATGATAAATTGTATGTTAAATTTCATTTAATTCTACAATCACATGAAATCAGAATATTACCACAGGTTAAGAATAGACAAAATCTCCATTATTGTGCATTAGATTTATGACATTAAACGAGATAAGCTTTTCTAAATATAGTAACATATGATTCGAATAAGAAAAAATAATAAGTAATTTCATTTTTAAATAAAATCTTCAATTAATGATTATCAATTATTTTATCATATAGTCCATTGAAAATAAAGGGTTTCAATACAAATTACGTTTATGATTTATGGAACTATGCAGTACGAAAACTGAATGTACAACAGAATATTGTTGAATTTTCTATGAAATTATCTATGAAATTGAATTGCAAAACTGCTAAATAATACAATATATTCTTCTTAAAAATACTTATCAGAAACAAATTGTTAATTTATTAGTTGTTAAGACATAACAGAAAAATTAAATAATTAGCTTCTACATGCACCTTTGCTACAAATTATATGTCAAGCTTCCTTACAAATTTAGATGAGATTCAAGGGTCTGCTTCCTAGTACCTAGTAATGAAGCTTTTAACATATAACTCAATAAAATCGGTCATGTTTTATAACGCAATTACAATTTAAGTGTTATGATAAAATTTGAAAAAAGGATGTAGAATTTCGTAATTTCATAATAAATTTTAAAAAAGTATTTAATCGTAAGTAAGTATTTAAAGTAAGTAATCGTAAGTTTGATTTGCTCACATCTGCATTGGCGGAAGACTTTTAAAAAAGGTCTTACACAGGTATTTCTTTTAACTGGTTAAATAAACATCAGTTTAATAATGTTTAGTTACATAATTAATAAGGTTAATGATGATTTTTTTTGTAATAATTAGCAAATTATTTATATTAGAAATTATTCTTGATTCTGAAATCACTGTGAAACAATTGCAGTTGTTATTTTATTATTTAAAAATTTTTTTTGGCAATTTATTTCTAACAATATTTCTTAGATTGAATAAATGGTATAAATTGAAGTAAAAACTGGGATCAGGTTTATTCATAAAGCTTTTTTTATCGATATGGCATCAAAATATGAAGTTTCCGATATCTAATATAAGACAATACGTCCTAGAGCACTTTGCATCCGGATAAGTAAATTAAAAAAATTTCATTATGCTTCCCAATTAAATTTAAACAATGTTACAAAGTAAAAGGAGACTTTCATTTTCACTTTGAAAATAATTTATACACCTAAGTGAGTTGATTAGAAAGTAGGATAAAAATAAAATGTTTAACTGTAATAATGCGGCCGTAAAGCAAGGCACAGAGACGATTAAAGGACGATAGACGTACTCGGCCCTCCTTTTTCATGGTGCGTTACACGAGATCCATAGTCATTCGCGTAAACTTTTACGACTCGATCCCCTCTTCCTACATTATGCTATTCGTTAAATAATGAAATCACAGTACCATAAAACAATTTATTTATTATCGAATATTCCTGGTCTGCGCGACTAAACTGGCGGCTCCACCTCCTCCTTATACAGGCGAACATGCATACAAAGACAAGCAATACGACCAAGAAAGAGAGAGAGAAAAAGAGAAAGAAAGAGAGGGAATGAGAGAAAGAGAGAGAGAGAGAAAGACCGAGAGAGAGAGAGAAAGAGAGAAAGACCGAGAGAGAGAGACAGAGAAAGAGAGAGAAAGAAAGAAAGAACGAGAGAGAGAGAGGGACAGAGAAAGAGAGAGAAAGAAAGAAAGAACGAGAGAGAGAGAGAGACAGAAAAAGAGAGAGAAAGAAAGAAAGAGAGAGAAAGAAAGAAAGAGAGAGAAAGAAAGAAAGAAAGAGAAAGAAAGAGAGAGAGAGAGAGAGAGAGAGAGATGTCAAGCACGCGTTGCGCTATTTTCCAGCGAAAACGCTCGGGCTCATTAAGGCTCGTTTTACACGCATATCTATTTATAGCGCGAAAGCCTGTTCCGCGATCGTCGTGGTAAAAAGTTCCATATCCCCGTCGTAATTGCCATCCGGCGTCGTACGCCTCATAGCAAAACCACACTTGCCAATAGGTGTCTGACTATGTATATGTGTTTATACACGCATACACATGTAACGCCCCCCCCCCATAAGCTATGCTCTGGTGAAAAACATTTTCGACGGCACGCATTTTCTCTAGCGAATCTTGTATAATGTGCGTGTGAGCGCACAGGTAATCATAAGGTAAGGGGCGCGTGCGGGATTATTTCCCCCGGCTGGTAAATCGGGTAGAAATGCCTTCATTCGCAGTAATGGTAATATATCAATCGTGTTACACACGCTTTATGAATGATGCATGCCGAATGTATCGATGTATCGAATTATCGATACAAAGTACGCGATGTTTAACGGATGCTGATCATTTTCTTATATCTTGAGTATTAATTGCCTGGCATTTCTTTGCTCGTGCGTCACTATCGATTAAAAAAAAAGCTGGCCCACGCACCTTTGCAAAAGCACGGTGTTGCTGTATCAGAAAAGGTGTGTCAACATTAATTGATTTCCACAATTTTATTAATAAATTAATAAGTAATTAATAATCTAGCTATTTATCACTGCAAGTCAAACATTTCTTGGTTTTTTGTTCTTTATGAAGATTGGCATAAGAGTCCACCTACATGTCGAACGTCGATCGGACCAATTAATTGTATCAGTTATTGTTAGATACTGCCTCCTTATAATGAATTGATGCCGTTTATGTGGCATTGGAATATTTATCAAATTTCATAACTAATCATTAATAGAATATTACATTAGGTTAATGAAAAAAATTATTAAAAATTCATAAATTTTTTTTAAGAACACATCAATTGCGAATATATATTTTAAGATTTAAAACGTAAACAGATATAACTATTACATATTTTTATTAAAGAATTGAAATTCAGGAGTAAAGTTAAGAATAAATAAACATGTTGCATATATGGAAAAGACAATTATAGTTTCGTCATGATTATAAGCTTTGATATGGCAAAGTTTACTCAATATAATGACAGATATGCAATAATATTAAAACTGCAATAGTTAAATGCTTTCGTGATTAAGCAACAATAATAATTCATAAATACAAGTAAATCTTATTGCACACAAAAATGATTTAATACATACGTGTTATAATAATTAAAATCGATTTTTCCAATATTCTTTTTAGGTATTATATTTCTTATAATTTATATAATTATAAAATTACAATCAAAAAGAGAAATCGTATACACTATTGATGTTGATGTAACTTCAAACTAAACTGTTTTCGAAGAGTTTGCATTTGATACAAAAGAATGTGCATCTTTTTTTGCTCAATATACCTAAATACTTTAATTACTATAATTTAAGATCTACTTACACATTGATGTGTCATAAATTGTATCAATGTGTATTGCTTATAAATAAAACATTTATCATCTATAAATTTTTAAATATAATTAATTCCACTGTAAGTTAAAAATGACAGTATAATTTCCTATAACTGAAAAAGTATTTCCTAGTTTTGTAGACTAAAATTATATAAATTATACAAAAACTCTGAAAATTGAAGTATCTTATTAAACTTATTTATGATATTTTAATTTAATATCTTGCACCGCATCTGTCAAGCCTACATTATTGATAAGAGTGGTACATTAAAAGCAGTTTATTTACAATGAAAATATTCACATGGCATCGCAACAATAAATGACACTATAAAATTAATTATTCATTACCAACGATTATCCACATATTGTTCGATTTAGTAAGTAAAAATGGAGTAATTGAGCAGAATTCGAATAAGCCTGAAGACGTGATATAAAAAAATATGTAATATAAAATAAAAAGAAATGTATTAAATATTAGTAACGAAGCTCAAAAATTTTCTACCGCGCATAGTGAACAAGAACTCAGATCATGTTACAGCGGCCGTCGCGACATGATTCATCATTCGTGACTATTACAGAGTGTATTTATGAAATGCAAAATCGCGTGGATGCCTATTAGAGAAGCTGTGTCCTCTCCCTTTTCTCTTTCCCTCCCCGTTTAACCGTACCCTACCTTCAGCCACATTGTGGACAAAGAAATAATTATGCTCTCGACGAGAATAATGATTGTCAGATCAAAGTTCTTCATATCTCCGCTCGGAGCCTGCATGAATATGCAGTGTAGTCGACGTACACACACGCGCTTAGGTAACAACGACTGCTCGTCGTGTTAATCGTGTCTCCACTCAAGAACAATAAGCCGAGATAGGAAGAGATATTTACAAACAATTTTCACGATTTGAAATTCTGTCGTCTGTTTTATTAATGATGCAGCGGCCACGTTGGACTTCTATTCGCAATACTCATGATCACGACATATATATAATATGTAGCTGCAACGGTTTAAGTATGTAGTACATTGGCCTTCAATTGGTAAATAATTATTACACGTTTATACGTGTACTCGAGCACATTCTCGGAGTGAAAATTGCTCCTAGATAATACCTATCGAAGAAAAACCGATGGGAAAGCTACGGTCGTTCCACTTGCTGTTGATAATGTCACTAGAAGCTCAGCTACGAAATTCATAAGTAGCGAATCATTGCTGATGTCATAATAACCATGTAATATTTGTAATGACCCTATAATAACCATGGAATACGTTTTAAATAACAAATAGCTTCTTCTAAATGTAAGTCCAGTATACGGTGGTTCCTCTCCAAATTAAGCCTCACCATGTGTAAACAATATTGGATTTTTTTTTCTTTTCCTGTTGAACCTTTTGTTTTTGCTTTTATGAATAACCTCTCAGAAGCTGACCGAGGCCTGCTTCTAAGAGGAAACCTACAATAGCGCTTTCTAAAGATTTCATACTTAGATCCCATTGTAAGTTACGATTGAAGTTAAATTATAATGAAAATCTTACTCTTAGGTCACAGAGAGGAGCATTTAAATTGCTGTCAAATATTTATGAAAAAAATGTAATCATACGTTATAATATAGTAAATTAAATGCATTGAGAAAATAAAAAAAATTACGAATAATTTTCTTTGAGTTTGATTAACAAACTTACTCAAAGAAAACAGACATAAACTTTACTTTAACGAACTTTATTTCAATTTCTAACACGTCTAAATATATAAACTCGATATAACCCATAAATAAATTAAAAATTATTTTAAAAAATTTCTATAATAATAAAAACAAAAAAAAATCATGTAAAAAACTTGAATAAAACATTTTTATTAGCCAAAAAAGGCTTGATCATCTCCTCATACGGGAAAATACTAATATTACAGCTAGCATCTACAATAAAATCACTTAATACCTACTATTTATTCATCAGCAAGATTATTATAAGCTATAAATACTTGTAACTAGAAACCACGAAGAAACTTGTACGATTATTGAAAAAATTGTTAAATGTGTAATGAAAGCTCATATTCTCCACAGCATTTGCAAAAACATTCGTACAAAGCATTAATTTGAATAAATGGCATTATAGTCAAATTATAGTCAAAATCTGTATATTTAAAATAAAATGTAATTTTCAGCATTTGTAAGTATCCGTACATTTAAATTACTATCTTGCTTAAGTTAATATAAACGAATTCAGCTACAATTATACCTTAGGATCATAAGGGTGATAATGAATATAGGCAATATTTTGATGATAACAATCATAAATAAAAGAGAATAATTACTTATTTTCAAGTACTTCTTTTTACATATTTATCAAAATAACATAGTATTATAAGTATCTGCTTACGTAGATGTTTGAAAAATTAGTATACACTTTCATCATCCCTCGGTATAATTATTGTAATACCGTATTGTACTTAAGTATACTAATACGAATTAGTATTACCGAGCATAAGAAAGTAATCGAAATAAATTATTTGTTAAATTAATGAGAGAAACACTAAAGATAGCCTTTTGTTCTACTTTATACTAAATTAATGCTTCCGATAACAAGAAGCTGCATCGTTCGATGATGAAGTTATATTTGTATAAAATGTTGCACTAGCCCACGCATCGTTCAACCTTCACACAATCTTAATACAAAAATAATAAGCGTTTACTAGGTGGTGATCAAAGAATAGATCTAAACGGGGGACAGAGGATGAGAAGGAATGGAGGGTGAGAGCACTTCTGTACCCCTACTCGGCCTGTCCTCGAGCTCGATAAATAATGTTGACTCGCTGGCGACGGTACGGATCGTCATTACAAAGGGCATTCCTTGGCGGATAGGTCCGTTTTTCTTGCAACGGTGTGCAACACGTGGCTTTGAAAAGTATCAAAGAGCCTTAGCCGCTGTTTCCGCATTCTCAGTCCGGCGGAGTACCGCCGTGAGTGAACATTTAAGGATATCGCGTGAAAGCCGGCGAGAGTAGCCCGGAGTTTTCGAATTGCATGCCGAGAATGCGCAAAACGCGACGTCCCCGGGGGAGAAAATCTTGCTCGTAAATTTCCCTCTGTGCCGAGACACTCACCTAACGACTAAATAAGCGGTATAATGTACTACCAACAATGTTAATTGATTTGCCTCTCGTCACTTTCTACTATTGGACCCGTGCTTAAAGCGATACTTTATTTGAATGGATTGGTGACTATTTCGATGCCCACCTAGGGTTTCGTTAAACTGCGATTTGGCTAGTTTGCCCTCCTATGCGCTGTCTATGAAAGTCATTCGTATGAAAGGTATTTCTCGTATTTGTGATTGTATCCTATCCGATGCGCTTAGTACGAGAGTTGATTAATTTGTTCGAATATTTTATAGTTTTAGCTTGTTTAAACATTCATGTATTTCTCTTAAAATATTTGCAACTTTTTTAATTACATTAAAACATTGTAACATCTTTCTCATTGCATTATAACTAATAACTGATTTTACTATCTTTTTGAATATGATATTCATTTTTAAAAGAATAAAATTTACATAACACAATCTATAATATCGTAGTAAATTATTATTTAAAATACTAATGTATTATTTATTTTTAAAAGTATATTAGATTCAAATTATATAAATAATATACACTATGATTATACAAAATTTTAGTTCCACTAAATTATTTCTCATTCTGACATTTATTTCAATAATTTCCATATGACACCGTTTCTTAACTAATATGATAACGTTTGTATTGTTTATATAAGTAGTCAAAGCAATAGAAATATTATAAACTATTTTTAATACCTTAAAAGATCTTTCTTTTAGTTTAAAAGAGAGATTAAATTTTATTCCTACAACAAAAATCTATAATTTTTGCAAAATATGTTAGTATTAGATATATTATGGTTATTACATGGCCACAATTTCATTTTTTACAATGTAGCTATAATAAATGTTTTTTAATATTTTTGATAAAAATAAATATATATGTATATATATATATATATATATATATATATATATATATGCATTCAATCAAGATTAATAAATGAAGTTATTAAAGAATTTTTTTTAAAAATCTATCAATTTCCTTGTTTTGATATATTTATTCAAAATTAATCCCATATATATTTTATTTATGAGATTTGAAAATATTCAAGAAATTGTACTGGTTCCTAGAAAATAAAAATTAAGAACCGAGTTAGGTATAAATTATATTAATATTAGATAATTTGAAAAATGCATAAACTTAATCCTAGTTTTTCCTATTAATTTTTTTATGAAAGTAAATTTTATTTCACTACTCATAAAAAGTATATTTATACATTACATAATTTAACCGATATCATTCTATATTAAATATTAAATAGGACTTTTTCATTTGTTAAGCTCCTATTAATTTATCTACGTATAATATTAAATTATACAATGAGATATAAAACGTATGTGCATTTATAGTATAGAAAAACGACTATATGGTAATTAAATATAAAAAAATTTATATCTGATCACAAAATATTTCAAAAACAGATTGGCTTCAGATAGGAATGCCCAAATCGTATATAATTTTCCATATAGCAATCCATGAAATTATAAATTTATATATATTTTATTTGAATTTAAGATCTCATTAATTTATCGCGTAATTTAATACAATTAAACGGGTACATATTTTCTAAAATTAAAATGATTAAATTTAATATTTCTTATGATTAAAATTAATGGTTATTAACAAAAACAATTAGAGTTAAGCAACAGCAAACAAATTGGCTTTTACTCATTTCAAACTATTGAATGAATAATTTTCAACATGCTTACCTACTTGCATATTACATCGTTAAATTAAGAATTTATTATCCAAAGAATTTATTTAACTTATGAAGAGTTTAAATTATATATTGATAAGTTACAGCATATAAAGTTATTAATTTATAGTGATTGAAAATTGAATGTATATAAATATTCTATTTAATAATTACTTTCTTTTGTCCCTTAGCTTTAACAATAGTTATGAATTAGTAATTAACAATTAGAAAATAAATAGAAAATAAAAAAAAAACTTAATATTTTACAATATAATAATAGTAATATTTTATAATAGATCATGGTTAATTGGTCATAGTATTTATACATTGAAATTTTTTTATCTGAAAGATAGTTATATTGCATTAATTTATGTTATTGGTACAATCATGTATCCCACAAATGAATTGTGACTTCAACAATTAAATTGTTTTTAAAAGTTCTATTAACAAAAGTATATAATACTTTAAAATACACTAAATAGGTTACCAAGTATATTAATATTTTATAAAAATGTTTTATTCTGAAAAAATATTTGTTTAAAGTCAAATAAATGGTAAAATTATTTTACTGTACAAAGTTAAAAAAATGTTTTGAATAAATAAACACTTCTCAATTTTAAAACGTTTTCATTAAATAAAGAAGGTAAAAAATATCTTAAATGAAAAAATTATACTTTGGAAGTTTCTCAATTAGTACATAGAGAAAAATATAAAGCTCATGTGAGTGACTAGCAGGTGTAGGAT
This sequence comes from Kradibia gibbosae, assembly GCA_018907135.1. Lineage (NCBI taxonomy): Eukaryota > Metazoa > Arthropoda > Insecta > Hymenoptera > Agaonidae > Kradibia > Kradibia gibbosae. Next base: position 15,098,679 of record JACCHX010000001.1, on the reverse strand, counting down.
TGTTCTGTATTAAGATACTTTGTCTAAACTTTTAGCCTAAAAAAATGAATGCAAATATTATGAAAAACTTGCGATTTTTTTAAATCGTTGATTAACGATGGGACAAATACGTGCCCATCTTAATACATAACAGAACAAGTCACCAAACAACAGGAAAGAATTTTCGACAATGAAATCTGAAATTTGTAATGAAATGTTACAGAAGAATATCTCGGCGTATGAAACTGTATCTAAGTAGTTCGTCGCAACTGCGACATTCGGTCTGACTATGCGAATTCCGTTTTTTACTTCTCTTACCCTGAAAACTTGAACACGAAAAAGAACGAAGAACCTACAATGGAGCTCCGACCGTGCATGGGATGAAAGGAGGAAGGTCAGTCACGAGACGGCCTACGTATTAATAATATACTTTGCACAACTGCCAGCTCTATATACGCGTCGCGATTCAAAACACAAAGCACGTGAATCGAGCGGCAGCAGCAATACAGGAACAATGTGTGTCCCGGGCCTGGCTAAGGATCGTTTATTGTTCGTAAACTTGCGAAAATAATCGCGTTAGTAGGAGAGGCTACAATACCAGTGAAATATACGCTTGTGTGCTCGCGTACGTATATAAATGTGGGTTTGTGTAGAAGTAAGGGAATACGTGCGTGAGAGAGTAAGTGAGAAAGTGCGCGAGACCAACTACAAGAAGAAATAAAAATTCTGAAAGGAAAATGGAATAAAGAAGGAAAGAAAGAACCATTAGACGTCTGAATAAACAATGAACACAACAAACCTATGGGAATGACTTCCTTAGCTGTGCTCGTGTGTGCTGTTAAAACACGGTGACATTCCATCGATAAAACGGACAACTAGTTTTTGCGTTCTAACTCCTATTTAGTATGTTTCTGGTGATTTCTCATTTCATTCATTTAAGAATCGACTTTTTCCTCAAGTGGTGTTAGGACTTATTTTGCCGCCTATTCCCGCAATTCTCAATCCTAATTCTGAAGAGTTTCATTTTCTAGATTTTACTAGAGTACACCAAACAAATTATATACCACTTGTTAGTTTATGATACCTTTCACTTCGTAATTTAATTTGAATGGATTCTTTTATGTTTAAAAATTTCCCTTATCTTTTAAATAAAATTTACCATAGTTTTCTTAGTATATTTCAACTTTTGAAGACTATATTTACCTATTGAGATAGATAAAATCTTATGAAAATTTTCTCCTCTTAATCCTTAAGCCATTTAAGTAATGATTTCATCACATCGAATACAAATAAAAACTTCCAAAATTCTTTTGTATAAAAAAGTTATCTATCAATAACTAATTAAATATAATCTAATTTATTTTTTAATAAGTGTTTTACTAATTAAAGATAAAATTTTAAAATCAAATTTTATCCTATCTCTTAAAGAATTATGTTATTATATATAATTAAAATAGTTAAATGGATTTTACATAATTTATATAAATAGATATTTTATGCTATTTACTTTTCAAGTACTCCAACATTTTTACAGTATGGCGTAATTTATGATAAATTAAAGTCATATTTTATACAGTTATGAAAAATTGTAATTATAACTTTTAAAAAATCTTGTAATAAATGACTATTTTCAATTATTCATAATCAAGTAATAACTATTTTCTCATCCTTCCATTGTTTCATAATCTTCTTCTACAATTTTATTAAAAATATTAATCAATATTCTTTCAACTTTCGCTAAGCTTAATAATTTCGAGACCATCATTAATCATATTGTGTTTTTCATTTTCTTTAATGAAAAAATTAAAGCACGAAAACTAACAAAGTAATAAGGAAGGTGAATTCATAGATATGAAATTGATTAATTATAAATTCAAGTAAAAATACTTCAATTATTATTACTTTAGTTTAATATTTATAAATGAATAATTGTATATTTATTATTTCGCCTTTTTTGTAGAAATTGTTAAGTGTGTATTATTTTATCAAAAATTTTTAAGTTTAATCTGTATAATAAGTCATCTGCAGGTCGAAAAATAATTTCTTTCCTTAAAATTTATTATGATTGTGATCATTGTATACCGACATAAAGCTTACAAATACAGAGAAGGTCGAGCAATTTAAATTGGTTGTGAGAATTCAGTAATCTTAAATTTAAATTAACTTATCTTGCATATCATCAAAACTATAAATAAACGACATCGAAAAATTTGCAATTATCGAGAATACAGTCGGTTGCAAGTGTATATTTGCAACTACTATTATGTTTGAATATTCTCAGAATTAGTGCAGAAAACAAGTAGCAATAGTCGCCTCAAATTAAGAATTGCGTATCAATTAACAAGTGTATAAAGGCGCGAGATAAATGCGTGGGCGAACCAAGCAATTTTTAATCGAAAGTTTTCAACAGCATACTGATTTTATTCTGTTGTAGCAATACTATATCAGTAAAAGTAAATTGATACTAAATTGAAAGGATGCTTTCTAATTAATACATTTATGTAAATAAATTAATTTTCCTTTAATTCTTATGTGATATAAATAAGTATTTCATTAATTTTTTTTTTAAATTATAATTTTTTTAATACATAATTTTTAAATTAATATTATTCATTCAGATAATGAGCTTATTATTTGAAAAATCGTGTAAAAAGTAATTCGAGAATTAAAATAATATTATTATTTGATTGGAGCATTTAAAAAACTATGTCAATATAATATATCTAGTTACATATATATATACATATAGTATAATATATATATAGTATAATATATATAGTAGTACTTTAATTGAAGCAATTGTTTTTATAATACATATAATTAGTAGGCAATCAGAAAGTTTTAAATTAATGATATTTTCTTCTATATTTGCATAATATTTTTAATAAATAAATTAGAAATTCATTTTAATACTGTATGTCTAGACAATTTAAGTTTGAATAATTTTAATTTTAAAAATTTAAAAATCAAATCAAGAATTACGTTATATTCGATATAGCGAAACCTGTTTTGAAAGTAGCATTTCAGTTTAATCACAGAGTTTTTATTTTATGCGAAAAGTAGATGATTTTCATATTTTTTATTATATAATAACAGTATATGGATGTAATTATATATTTTTATTAGTAAATCAACATTTCAAAGTCTAGGATAATTTTTTGAAATCTGGTCTCATAAAATGGATAGATGTTAGAAAACGACAAGATTTTCATAAAGTAAGTATCCTATTAAAACCAAATTTCGTATTAAGTAAATTACAAACGTAACGAATTGTGTTGAAACTTGGACAGAAATAATTTCACGCTCAGCTATAGAGCTCGACCAGAATGTACCTAATTAAAGTAATCATGAAAGTAATCAATTTTATCAATAATTATAAAATGTTAAAGAAAGACACGAAAGTGCACGAGTAGTACAGTATTAAATTGCGACTCATTCGAAATGTGTTCGATGCCACGATCTCTCCGCGATACTAACATTTTTCGTACGACAGATTGCAAAGAAAAACGACCATATGCGATAAAGGTATGTCCTGCATGCATCGAGCGGTAAATTTCGTAAGGAAGATTAATCTGTCTTAAGTTATGCTGCTGGTTTACGCGCAGTCGACTTAGTTATGTGACAGCGCCGTTGTCCATCTCGCTCTCTCTCTACTATATATATATCTTTTTACATGCGGGTGCGCGCGTACACTCACACACACATGTTTTTGTCTCATTCTGTCTTTTTATCTTACCTTTTCTTCCACACTTCAATACACTCAAAAGCACATTGCAATAACACTAACCCGCAAAGATGAAAACAGAAGTAAGAATCGCGTTTCAATTTAGCCGTATATGCGTGCGCATGCATACACTTCTTTTACGTTATGCAAAAATTTAGTACAGAATATATATGCGATTACCATCGAGCATAACAATCATAATTCAGAGATAGTGATACATATTTTGAGACATAATGCCTCACAACGTAATATATTCATAATATTTTCGAGCCGTTGTCTAATATTTTTGTCTACAGAATCAATTTAAATATTTTAAATATAAACTTCATTTTGGCAATTATTATTAACCGAAAAATATACTCTAGTTAGTAGCTTCCACTATACATTTTAATAATGATTGATGTTCTATTTATAGAAGTGCCAAACTGATACGTGACACCCAAGTAGGTTAACAAGGTATTAAACTTAAATTTGTGCATTCAAATGAATTGGATAATTTTTCATTATTCATAATTTTAACGTAATAAATATATTAGCTAACACTTGTAATTTAAAAAATTATAATCGGTAGTATAATACATTAAAAAAAGTAAGATTTCTAGTCAAAGATTGTTTCAGTAGTAATAATTTATTCACTAAACGCAAAAATTTGTCGTGAATATATAATACATAAGCATATGAGAAATATGTTAGCTTTAGTTTCTACAACTTAAATACGTTAAACAAGTTATACAAACGTTTTATTTATAATCGCTTTGAATAGCAGAAATAAATTCTAATTTATTAAGATTTTTAACTGTTTTACGACAAATAATAGTAAAAGAGATTTCATTTATCGATGCTTAATAAATTATCTTTATTGCTTATGTATCTTATTGCTTTTATGCTTAAAGTGTATTAATGAACAACAATTAAAATACTAAAGTTAGTTTCATAATGATAATTATTTGATTTTGAAAGAAACATGCGCAAAACGTAGAATGCTTCCGAATAATTTTTAGTCAATTTCAACTATTTTATTGTAATATAATTATAATAGAATGTAAATCTTAATAATAAAGTACAGATAGAATTTCAAACCTTATCATTTGGTGGAAGACCTCATTCAAATAGTTAAATATTTTTCCTTTATAATGTGAATTTATTAATGTCTTTCTTCTCGTAAAGAGTCTTCTAAAGAGTCTCGTATAGTAAATCGAAAATGAGACACAAGCTATCGAGCGATACCATTCTCGGTGTCTAGAAAATTTACTTCTCAAGATTCCAGTGAGTCTTCTTTTCTTATCCACCCACATACTGACCACATGGTAAATGTCACAAATGGCGCCAGCAGTAGCCGACTCCGACCTATATCCGATAAGATAAAGCCGATACATTCGCCATTTTTTCGACGTATCAAAAGACCTGTAAATCTTTGCACATAAAATTCGCGCGGCACAATTTCCCAATAGGTTCGCATAAATTTCATGCAGTGAGAAACTTTATTAAAAAAATTATTCTTCTATATTTATGAGAAAAATATTAATCATGTTATATACCCTGGAATATGGTTCTTTTTAAATTACCGTCGGGTGAAAATCAGTTTCGAATAGAATAATAAAGGCTAATTTGATAGCTTCAGAAATCATTGTTATAATCTTATTTATTTTCGATTGATTATCATTCTTACTATCAAGCATACAATTATACTTAATTATACATATAATACGGCTTTTCATAAGATTATACTATCCTCATTCGTGTTTTGTTCAATGATAAATGTACGCTGAAACACATGCTTTGAAGTCAGCAGTGTCGCTAAAGTGCTGTAATTTTTGTGTAAAAGTTTTTTGAATATACTCGTAAGCAAATTGTTATTTGTTAACAGCTTTTAATAAGAATAGAAAAAAATAATCTCAAAGTTTGGATTACATGCAAGAAATACTACCAATTAATTTTTATATCCCAATCAAACTTTAAGCTAACGACATTCAAAATTGTTTTTAAGTTGTTTACAGTTCTGTTTAGTTTGCGAAGAGACTAAATGTTATAAATTTAAATTTTAAAACGGTTATGAAAGTCGGTTTATGATACAATCGAATAATACTTATAATTTATACATTATTTAAAAAAATTTTAATCTATTTCTGTATTATTATTTGTACTAAAACGACTGATAAGGAAAACGTAAAATACAATTTTACGAATAATAACTTTCTAATCATAATTATACGTGATACATTAAGTACACTAATTTTGTAACAAAATTCATGTTTTTATTTATGATTAATATGTATTAATTTCGATAAATTTGTGAAAAGTGAACACATATGAATTGTTAACGTTTTGTTGTAGAACAGTAGATTTTTATAATAAATAAAAATTTTAATATTGATGTTACTTTTTAGTTGCCAAGATATAAATTACTTTTATCTAATATATATAATTAAACTTTAATATTAAAATTCTCTGTTAATATCATTGCTTTAATTGATCGTTTACCTAATATGTAATATGAAGATAATTAAATATATAGTAAAACGTGATTTTCTAATAAATAAAAAAAGTTTTATAAATGTTTTGTTTATTTTCTGTTTCTACATGTATTTAATGTATATACTATTACAATAATTTATTGATTTTATAAATCAAAATTAAATAAAAAAATTTATCTACAAATTTAAACACAAGTGATATTAGACGAATAAGCATATGTTACAAATTTCTGCTGAAAAAAATAAAATTTTTCTAACCTATTTTGTACCTTTAAGCAACTCTTTATTTATACAGCAATACCTTAGAACGAATTATTCATAATTCTTGGCTGGAAACGTTAAAAAATAGTAGTAATATAGTGTAAGAACAAAATAAAATAGCAAAAATATAATTATTTAATTACTGTTTACAAATTACGGTAAACTATCATTAATCTAATTACATTCTGACCGTAAAGTCTCTCCAATATCTTGTCTCTGTAAATACGTAAATTATAATGATTAATAATGTATTTGAAAACAATTTTCGAGACTATGAAGTAAATTAAATTATGAAAAACTGTAAATCAGTGAAAAAATTCTCTTTGACACAAAAAAGATTTCCAAAATGTTTCATATTGTTTTAAATTGATAATTTTGAATCTATAGGTCACATAATTTGTACACTAAGGGTGGAAGACGCATGAAAACATGTTTTAAATATGTGTATAAATTTAATTTAACCTGACGTAAAAGTTTTATTTAAGTTTCCTCAAAGGAAGACATTCCATGCAGTGTTAAGAAATTTATATAACACTGACTTCTAGCATTTCATTCTCATGCATTATATATCATAAATCCACGACAAAAGCCCGGTACTCTTTTCACTCTCTGAGACATGAATTTCTATGAAGAGCCGACATGTGTGCCCACTACACATCGAATGCTGATTTTCATTCTGCAATGTACTGGCACCTCAGAAATAAATCACGCGACGGAAAAGAAGCACGACCCAACTAACTGTAAATTTACGCACATCGGTCCCGGATAAAGGGAATCGCCGCGCCGCGGAACATCAAATGCAACGCGATTAATGCAAGACGGCGTGTGTTAGCCTGGTAATGGCTTGCATACAAGAAGAATAGCAACGACGATCGGACCATACAAAGTTCACTTTGTTTCCCGGGAAAGCTACGAGTCCGGGGCTTCGTCAGGGAAAAAAGACCTGAGCGGTGACAGTGGTTGCGCCACGGAAGCCCAAAAGCCACCAACGGGTGCATAAGAACACTCGGAGTCTAATGCAAATCCCGATGCGAGTTGACTTCGTTTTTTGCTCTTGTCGGACGAAGTGAGACTAAGTTGACTTTTGCCACCATAAAAGCAAACGGTTTTAATTTAAATTTTAAATACCGACACTCGCCTCGCATACCGATGGAATTAACGAAAACTGCTTTCGTGAAGAATATAGAAAAACGTCAAAAAAGTAACGGGCAAACAGTGCTGAAAAAAACTGTAATGGTTTATTAAGTGGCACCTGTTTTTATATCGCGATGCGGTGAATTGATAATGAAGGTCGATCGATTATATTTATCAAATTGATGATCGTGAAAGATAGTGTAAATTAACGTGGTGGAGAAAAAAAGAGAGAATCTCACTTAACTGCATCTGTGCGTATTTTGTTAATAATTGCTTTTAAGGCTAAAATACATCGAATATATTTAACAATACTTTAATAGTAATAAAACTTAACTCGAAAGTGAACCTGTTTTTATAATTAGAAATATCATAATTTCTTTCAAATGTTTCTTGTACGAACAGACCTACATAAATACTTTGCTGCAAGAATATATTTTTTCACTTAATAATTTTATCAATAATAACTTGTATTTTTATTATTTCCTTGAATGCGTCATCTTCTTACCATACATGTACATACATGTATAACGTTTCTATTTTCGTTTTCTTATTGTTCTAAAATTTAAAAACGATTTTTCCCTAATTTATATACATTTCATAATCAACTATAAATATAAAAGACAAAAAACTTGAATATTACAACATTTTAATTTAAATTTCATGATTACATAATTTACGCTTACGATATAAATTTACATGAAGATCCCACTTAAGCTGCACAATTTTCTAATATAACTGTTGAATACGAACAGTTCATAATACACAACTTGATTTATTAATCAATCTCAAATTTCACAAGCAATTTATAATTTAATATATATGAAATCATTTACATCTGAAAAATGAACAAATATATTTTTTTTCAAATAATGACTGTCCAAGAGAAGCATGCCTGACACTCATGATTTCAGACAGTAATCGTCAAATTTTGCCGAGGATAAAAGAGATTGCGTAACCCTGGGACTTCGTAAAACAATATCTTTATTGTTTGACAACAGATTGACAGGTGAGAGCTAACGTTAACGGGGCGTTTATGTACAAAACATCGTAGAGCAAAACAGTTAAAAAAGTGCATATGAAGAAAATTCGCTGAAGGCGTGACTATGGCCCGATGAGTTATAATCATTGGATTCAAAAAGAGACATTGACGGAGACGAAGTTGCGGGGAAATTTGCGGCTTTCTCACATTTGCGAATACAACATTACAAAAATATGATAATCATCGGTTCTCACTATATTAGGAGAAGCACCATATATTTGTTTAAGTTACGTCCATCTGAGTTTTACACTGTATTATTCTAGTTGACTTCATGCATTGAAAAACTTAAAAAAAACTTTAGTTTTAAGCTTTTCCATTTAATTTGATTTATATAAAATTGGTGGTAATTATATGGTATATATATTGGTGGTAATACTATGTAAGTAAAGTTATAAATTGAACTTTATTCTTTAATTGAATTTTTATTTTAATTAAAATAAATTGCAAAAAATTTTAAAAACATAAAAAATGTTGAAAAAGTTTAGTTAACAAAATTTATTTCTATATCATATTTCTACATTTTTTTAGTATCAATAACTATCGTCTAATTTGTAGATTAATCTAATTTAACTGCACACATTATATAATTTGTATGATAAAAATATTATGAAATATCAATATATTTTCCAAAATTAATTATAAAATAGCTTAAAACAAATTTTAAATGAAAATTTTTTAAAAGTCAATATTTAATTTTTTTACTAATTAAGCTTTATTATAAGATTCAAGTGAAATCTGTAGGTGAATAAAAGAATCTAATAATAAATACATATTATTTTTTTTAAATCAATATTATTTTCAAAAACATTTAAATCATAAAATATTTATAAATACAATTAAATAGAAATAATTAAATTCAATATACTAAGTAAATACAAAATTTTAAACCATGTAAATAAAATAAGTAAATATTTTGCATGTAGTAGTAATGCTCTATGAGAAAAGGAAAATTATAAAACTTACACTTTTTTAAAAATAATATATATATATATATATATATATATAATGAAAATAATTCAAATCAAATTATATATTTAGGATTATATATTTAGATCTAATATTATTTAATTAAAAATGAATATTTCGAAACTCTACAAGATAGTATGAGGTGAATAATATATTATTAATATTTAGTTTATAAATCTTCATATTATAATTATGTATCGCTAGACTGGAATATTTTAGTTTGTACGCTATTTTCAGGCACAAGTGAAAGTTTCCCAATCACTCTACAGACATGTTGAATGGAATTACCGGACAATTATATATTGAAAACTTCTATTTACAAATTTAAACATCATTAGTTACGATCATCATTAGATAGATTTTTAAAAATAAGAGTAGGTATTATAGAGTAGTTGTCATGACTTAATTGCCTTTTTATAAGGTTTACAAATGAGAAAACTAATTAAGATTCCTTTACCTAAAGTCACGTTAGTAAGTTGTTTTCAAATGACTTTTGAAAGGGTAATAGTCAATTTCACTAACGGACATTAGTAAATTTCATCTATAGAATTTGCGATCACCCACTCGTCTTCATTATTAAATGCAATAAATATGAACATTTACCTGAACTAAGAGAACATAAGTTCCATGTTAAATAATTGACCAAAAACCATTTTTATCAAGTAACCTTAAGGTATATATAAATCTCAGGTTAGCATAGAAACGCATCTATAAATGCAGGCAAAATATGAGTGCAGGACGTTAATGCTAATTATATAATTCATTATTTCATGATTAATAAACCATAGATAAGTTCCCTAGAGCATTATTAAACTGCAATTGATGTCAGAGGAACGAAATAAAGAGAGCTTAACTTAAAATAAATGGCAGGTCCTGCAATAGGAAAATTCAAGATTCCTTGAATGGCGGATGAAAACCGGACGCGAAATCATTTGCGAAACTTCGCGAGTAACGCCTTCAATTTACATTTTAATTGGATGAATGGGAGGTCATGATTTACATTTAGTGCATCCTAGGCAATTGCCACTGTCAGTACCGAACATATACGCACATGATGTACGTCCGAAAATCAATTTCCGTAAGAGTAACCGGTTATGGAACGAAATTTAACTATCCTAGTATCCATGAGGCTGACGAAACACTTGGAATGAATTTCATAGATAGTCTGACTTTCAACTAATAATTTGCCGATTCAATTTCATTCGCATGGAAAAGTCGGCATAAGCCATCGATCCTTTTATTTTTTAAATATTATTTCGAGATTTAATGGAACAGCTATTATCTTCCGAAAACTTTTTTCTCTTTTTTTTTGCGAGAATTAACTAACCATCAGAAGAATTTTCTTCTCGCATAGATGCTTATTCAATGAAAGTTGAGAAATCTATGACAACAATTGAACATGAAAAATTATGAACTAATAAAATATTATATTGAAAAATGTAGATAAAATAAACGTATCCAAATTATCGTTTAGATTGTTCGTAATATGAGATTTTAATAAGTTATCCTAAAAATTATTAATCTCTAATTAAAAGAAAAATTAATTATTTATAATCCCAATGAATACGTACGTTTAACTATTTATCACGATGAAATGTAAATATTAAGATAATTAATACCTTCCAAACATCCAAAATGAAAAGTTGATTTAATTCACGAGGAATAAATAACCTAAATTTGACAATGTACACAGAATCGTGTTCGCCCATTACAATTTGCCACTTAATGTCACAATTTAAGGACGACAAAAAATATCATACCATTAAGTAAAACGGCTTGTAAGAGCTACAAAGTAGCATTAACAAAGAAAGTTAAAAAAAAAACAACCAAAGCAGAAATATCGCTTGGTAAAAACACCTTTACGAGCGACCAACAACGATAATTACGTGTAGTTGAATGAAACCGTTATTAAAGCCCGGACTTTTGTCGAAGTTAGCGTCGTCATGCTTGGGGCCATGCCCCAGCGAAGTTATAATTTGTCGAAAGCACTTTAATAATGTGCTTTCCTTATTCACGAGTCGCACTGCTTAAAAGATAGATGTGACAATGTGTCGCGACGCGTTAATGAGATCCCGTGCGGCGAGACGTGAAAAATCGCGCGCGGAAAACCCGTTGCGAGCTCCACAAGGAACTTCGTCGGTTAATCGCGTGATTGTCGGGCCCCAACGCCTGCGCACCAAAGCCTCCGGATGTGGGCGGTAGCGAGGCACGTCAGCATCGCCCCCATTACCATGGATACGCTGACGCACAGCCCCCTCGGGGCGCTACCCTACCAGCCAACATGGCTGAAGACACTCGAGACCGAGAGCTTTCGTACTTCCCTCCGAAGCTTGGCTAAGCAGCGGCCTTTGTACGCCTCAGACGAGGACCACTACCGAAGGCCACCACCCCGCCCCGACGAAGTCGAAAGCCCCCGCCACCACTACGGCAAACACGCAAAGGACTCTTCCTTTGCGCTTAGTCCTCTAGGCTTGAGAGGACTGGGGATCGTTACGAGGGTCTCGCCCCCCCGCGGATCCTCGAATGCGTGCGCGCGTAGGTGGAGTTCGATGAACGAGCCGATGACCTCTGCCCTTGTCGCGACTGTAAATCCCCCTAGCAACAGAACAAACCCACGGGCTTCTGTATCTCTTTTGAGGCGGTCGGCAGTGCCAACGGTATTCTACCTACGAGCCTTTACTCTGGTGTACCAATCCTAATTACTTAACATTTTATGAGCTTGTTACTTAATGACCCCAACTTATTAGCAAATGAATATTTTACGTGCCATGTTATAGAGCGTTTTTCAACTATTAGCTCGTGCCACGCAACATCAAGTCACAAGTATAATGTGCTGATTCTAACCACCCCCACCCCGGTATTGCTCTTTTTCTCATCAAATTTTAATCTGATTAATGTAGTTACTGGAAAGAAAATTACGAAAGAGGAATATACATTAGTGTTTGCGTTTACAAACCGAATTTAACCATAAAATGTAATGTATTATCTCTTGTGTTACTGAGTGTAACGGCAAGACAAAACTATGCCAATGAGCGTAATAAGACATGAGCATAAGCAATATGTAAGAGATCTTAAAATTTTGTCATCTCAATATTTAATTGTAATATTTATTGCTGCTCAAATAAATAAAATTCAAGAGAATAACAAAAGACATCTTCGATTAAAAATACAGAAAAAGATTAGTTTTTTGTAATTTTAATACGTAAGCTTTTTAAATACAACGATGAACTAACATAGAAAGAAAATAACGTATTTATATATCTGAGATTTCATCAAATAATACTTATATGAACATGTGTTTCAAAAATCATTTTTAAACTACAAAAAGTGTAAGTTTAATTTAGATTAGTGCGTTTGAGTAGAAAATTTTACAATTACCTATCGTTATGAATAAATATCAGTAACCTTTTTTTTAAAAAAAGCTATCTTAATTTTTAATTTAAAAAGCAAAATAATGAATTCTAAAAAAGATAATAAAATATGCAAAATATTTTGCATGTATTCAAGGAGAACGAATTATCTAATATACAACTTTCATATTTCATAATTATCTTTTCAATATAAGAAACTTTAACGGGATTTTACTCAGTTACTCTAATAAACTATCTAAAAGTACATATTTCTTGAACAAGCATTTCTTAAATTTATTATTGTACTAGTGCGTATGTAAATAATTTATGCAAGTAAACTAAAAATTTTAAATTGAATGATGCTGCTTCATAATTATTGGTAGTTTCACGTTCCAAAATACGTATCTGTATAAAATTATATATAATTTTACGTAAATATTTTTTGTTAAAGAGTTAATCGTATAATCTTTTATACAAAAATTATTCCAAAGAAAATAAGATATTCTAGAAACAATTTACTGGTAGAAAAATTTTTAAATAAAAGATAAATGTAAAATCTGTTTCTTTGTCCAGTTATTTTTTTTAATATTCACTGTGACGTAGTAATTTATTTTTATAACAAATAATGTTTATTATATTAAAAAAAGCATGTTGTTTAAAAACTATACATAAAAATATAAAATATACTTATATATATAAGAGCTACTTAAAAATCAAAACTATTTTTCTTTGGAAGCTATTAAAAAACTAGTTATAAATAAATTTATAAAAAAACACTTAATTCATAATAAAAACTTTCATAAAGTAGTATCTTTATTTTCTGTTTTACTCTGAGCATTACAGCATACTAAGAAATATTTAATCATGTAGATTTACATAATATATTCCGTAAAATTGTATAAATTTATAAAAACCGTAAAAATAGATTTGCATAATAATATATTTATGTATATACTTCTTAAAAGTACAGCCAAAAGAATAATTAACAATATTTGTGTTTATTGTAAAATAATATTTATATTTTGAAAATCAAAAAAATTAAACTGATATATTGAAGATATCTTCTGTAAAATCTATTGCTCAGTTCAAAGAATATAATTGTTTTACTATACTATTAAACGAAAACATAAATAATTTATATAAAAAGAAATTTAATAAAAACCTTTTTATTTGTGGAAATAAGAATCATATTAATGAAAATTCATTGTTTTATAAAAAAAGCATTTTTCTTAAATAAGAAAAATAATAAAATAATAAGTAAAATTTCTTAAAAATATTTATGACTTTCTACTTTGCTTTGAACAAAATTTGAACCCATTTTATACATAAAACTTTATGATAAAATAGTTTACAATTCTCTTTACGTTCACAAATAAATTAAGTATAATTAGAAAATTTTAATAAATTAATGATTAAAAATAAAAATTTTTTACAATCATAAGTCTAATTTATTAAGATTGATACTTCAAATAACTCAAGATGAAATCTGAAGATTAATTAAGAATAATTCTAATTAATTACCAGAGGTTCGAGATTAATTACAATTAGATTTTAATTTTTATAAGCTCTAATGATGATTAATATTAAGAATGAATACTACTATTTCTTCAATTTTTAAGTTAGTTAATTTTTAGCTTTTGATAAAAACTCAATATGACGTAATTGCTTTTTTTACAAATCCAAATAACGGATTTGCATTGTATCATTAGACGCGAATAGTAATAAATTCATTATATTATTAAAATTTTATTACCTTCATATTTAAAACAAAAATTATAAACACACTTTGAAACAAACATACTTTATATAGCTAAAAAAATACTATTATAATTATTACACAATCACCGTCGTTATTATTATTACAAATTTAAATGACATCGCATTTATTTTATAATGCAGGGATGCATTTTATATACAGGGATTCCTTGGAGGCACATAGGAAAGTTTATAAAATTAATGAAACCATGTAGTGTGTACGAACCCTTTAGGTGATCACGCCAAATATTTCAAATTCGGAGTTTAGGGAGGAGTGAGTTATAAAACAAAAAATTTTATTATTAGTTGCAAAACTGAAAGTTCTGGCTAAACGGATATATAAATGTAAGAAATAGAAGCTTGTGTTTGATACTTAAAAGCCCTGCACATAAAAAAGATTTTAAAAGGGGACAAGGAAGGTACATACATAAAATAAACGGTAGTAAACCTTCAAAATGAATGTCGACATTGTCTCATATTCTCTCTCTCTCTCTCCTCTCTATACATCCATCTATATATCTATCTATCTTTCATTTCACCTCTCTCACTTTTTCTCTATTCCCTTCTTTGAACCTACTTGAGTCACTGTGTAAGCAATGAAAAAAACTCTAGCACTAAATGGAAGGTAAAAAGTACTCGCTAAAAGTTAACGAAAAGTGAGAAGGAGGAACCCGATTTTCATTCCGGATTATTCTCGCGAAAACGAGCAATTCCGTATCCATGGCGACACTCAATTTGACTGATGAACTTCTAGATGATGATGAAACTGCCAACGGAATGATGTGTCTCGCGGGTCATCGTTTTCTGCTATTTTCTTAGATCTAAGCAAAAAAAGTTACAGCAGTAAAAGCCGCACTTAAAAAATCGAAAACTCGTACAGCTCTCATAAATTTTATAATTATTCACCTTTAATTTGACGGTTACCGTGCAAAATTAGGCGATTCTACAATATTTCAAAATGAAGCAATCTTTCAGAACAGATTAGGTGATAATAGCGACTACATGTTCCAGAAATATCACATTATTATATTTTTTTAAAGTTTTTAAGAAGGGAAAAATACCAAAGTAAATGTTATGGAAGTAAAAATTAAAATTTTACTTCATAAATCAACAAGGAACTTTAAAGTTAAATCAGGAAGATTTTTATTTCTGAAAGCTGATTAAAGATTAATTATTAGAACATCTTTTTGTGATTAATTTTTTTAATATTTTATACAAACAATTTAATTTTAAAGTAATCTGATTTCTAGCAATTTATAGACATTCAATTTAACTGAAAGCTAATATTGCAAATAAGTAGAATACATAGCTAATTATATTTAGAACTTTTTTAGATTTTCTTTATATATCTATATATTTTCTATATTTTTATCACTTTTTATAAAATATACATATATTGTAAAACAAACTTTCGCTACGCAATCTGACTAAGCTTATATATAGATATATAAATTATATATTATGTTAGACTAAACTTATATATAGAATATTATTAATATTGTATCTCGTAAATATTAATAGTTTCAAAATTTGGACGACACAATATTCAAGTTTACTCTAAAAATTTACCACGAAATGGCATTATCATTAATTTTTATAAACTTAAATCAAAATGAAATTTTGAAAATAATAAATATATATTAAAAGATACATAAATAACGGCATTTACACAACCGCCATTATTATAAAAAGAAAAACCAATCTTTTTATAATAAAAATTGATAAAATACTTCTTGGATTCTTTTAAAAGATTGTATCTGTTGATTAGCTATAAAACTAAAGATAATAGTAATTTAGTTGAATAAAATATATTTAATTAACGGAAAATTATTTTTAAATTTACAACACATTACATTTTAAAACTATTAAATTATTTTCTATTTATTTCAATATATTATGTTAAAGAAAAACAATTTTGCTTTAATTCTAGAAATTTTTTTTTTTAGAAAAATTTTAATTATTCGCTATCCTTTTGAAGTACAATTTAATACAAAACTGTAATAAAACATAATTGAGAATGTTACGAACAAAATTAATAGTGGTATTTAAACTATAGTATTTAAAATTTATAATTAATACTCAATTTATAATGCTTTCATTCATTTATGCAGTTGAATATTTTTTTAAAATTAAATTAATTATATTGATCCTGAATAAAACTTCTGCGGCATATTTGTTAAACATTCGTCTTTCGTTCGGATATACAGGGAGTATCGTACAAAACTTTTCTTTTCAATTATATCCGTATTTTGTATTTTTGCATATTTTTCAATCAGTTTTCAGTTTTCAGAGTATATTTCACTCATTTAGAAACAATATGTATCGTAATTGATATGAATAATAAATACACTAAAAAATAATATCATATGTACATATACGATTCATATATACTATATGTGCATTCGTATGTACGATGCATAATAGTAGTATACACGACTGTGTGTGGCCACGCGCACCCGCATTCGCGCATGTGTGGATAAGTATAAGGCATGCTTATATATTCTGTAGAAACGTATGCACGTTTCAACGATGGAAGTGTCATGTAGATCTTATCGGCACTGCGAAAACGTTTATCGCACACCTTCGACCATTATGAATCCCACGTTAAGAACACGCACCTGGAAGTAGTCTAGCTGGTGTTTCCAGTGGAGGCAATAAGCCGGCAATCCCGAAATGTTTCCTGAACTCACGGTAACCACCCCATAGTCCGCAGAACATTGTTAATCGAGGAGTCGTTACAAAAACGGCGGGGGAGTTTCATCTTCTAACGCATCGAACGCAGCTTCCAAATTACCATGGTGACGTGTGCAAGAGGGTAACCGAGTACCGGATTCGTCGAAAAATGCGCTCCCCCTTTATAAAGCGAATAATGGCGAAAACGCAGCCGTTGAATACGAGACATGGCCTTGAAGCACGAGCGCTAAAATAGGGACCCTGAACTCAAATCCCAGCCTTAAAATAATTATGAGTATCGTATATTTGCTTGAATCAAGTAATTAAAGATAATGATGACATTCTTGGGACAATAATTATAATTACTTATTGATAAATCTGCTCCATTCTCATTATCGTAGATCTTCCTATTATTTACATTATCATGTTCCTTCTTACCTATTTTCAATACAACGTTTATGTTCTGTACATATATGTAGGTATACAAATTAATTCTGTATACAAATTAATTTATTCACCTTTTATCATAAATTTGATAGGTATTTGATGTCAAAATACAAATACCACTTATTAAAACAATATCACCAATCATTAAAACAAACGTGTCACTACAAGGAAATTCATACATTCAGAAGCAAATCCTATTAAAATAATAATAAAAATTGTTTAAAAGTTAAATTAAAAAATTTTTTTAATTTTCTACCATTTTTCATTTAAAAATATTAATTGGTTTTATAAAAATAAAATACTAATTATAAACAAAAATTCAACAATGTTCAATATAAACTCTTATTGTGTATCGATCAAAAACATAATTTTTTGAAAGCAAATTTGAAAATCTAACCATATTCATCAAAGTTTGTAATAAAAGATATTAAAACTTTCGAAAAAATAACTGAAATTAAAAGTATTGTAAAAATAAAAGAATGATAATGAATAAACAATTAACAAAGCGAATGCTCAAATAAAACAGTTTTTAATATTTTTGTTTATATTATCCCAAGATCCTATAATTTTTTATTGTAATACAAGTTTAATTTTATTTTATAAAAAAAAAATTTAATTTTCAAAGAGCTCTTTTAATGAACCTAGTATGTATAGTAAATTATATTTGATTTAGTATGATTAACACGAAAAAGTAGAAATATATACATTACCGAAAGTTCAAAATGCATAATTCTTGAAGAACATAAATCACTTTTAAAGCCAATATAAACTTAAGCAGATTTAAACAAATAATTATTATTAAAATACGCATAATACGCAATTATTAAAGCAGCATCTTGTTTAAAATTTTTTTTTTTTAAATAATTCACAAGTTAGATTACCATTAAAGTAAATGTAATAAAAAAAGCTTTATTATATTTTAAAATTTGAAATAAGAAAATCATTCTTACTACCTTCAGTTTTCTTTAGTTTTAATTTTCTCTCTTTGTTCAAAAACATCTTAAGTTCTAACACCTACCGTATGTTTGCCGCGAGCAAAGATATATGACCTACTTTATGGTCGATACATACGTCGAGTAGCGGACAATAAATTCACGTCACTCGTGGACAGGAAAAGTACGTCATGTCGCCGGATAGACAGAGCAAATCCTACCGCTTTTTAGTGCTAGTAACTTGAGGAAAAGAAAGACAGCGAACGAGAGAAAGAGAAAGATGGAGAGGGGGCGGGGACAAGTGAGACAAGAAAGAGAAGGAACAGAAAACAGAATGAAAGGAGAGCGAATGAGTGCAAAAGATGTCTTTTTGTGAAGGAGGAGTTATAGCTGAATTTGAATTTACAACACAGCGACTCAGGTGATTATTACCAGCCGTCAGACTCCTCTTTCATGAGAAGTCAGAAACATGTTTATCTTTAGAATATAATTGTTGCTATTTGGAGGCTTTTGCTCATTCATTGGAACTGACATTTTGACACGAGAGTATTACTTAACTTATTACAACATAATTGATGAAGATCAGTAAAGATGAGTTTAGAATTGCACCTGTACAAAACCTCTAAGCTGTCACAGTCAAATTGCTTTACTTTTGACATCTTCTTTGAATTTTTCTTATAAATATATTTTATTTTTATTTAAATTAAAATATAAATTTATATAAGCTGCAGTTTAAACTAAAATTTATACAATAACAATGACCACGTAAAAAAATTTAGATTTTTTAAAATATATTTATAATGACACTAAAGCGCCTATTGAAGAAGCTAATTTTTGTAATTATATAGAGTATGTTAAAATATCTTTAGCTCTTAATAATTTTCTTTTTTTGTTATTTACAATTATACAATTTACTTATAATTTCACTAAAAATTACTTTTCCTCAGAATGAGAACTTTTAATTAATTAAATAAAGTCCATGAGAAGAAGAGAATTCTGATTTACATGGCTGGTGCTGATTCATATACTCAAATGTGTTATGTATGTGCGTATACGACTAAAATTTAAGTAAAATTTATAACATTTTTATATTATACAGTACTATATTATAAACGCAGTATATATGTTTTTAATTTTAATTCAATTTTATAACAAAAATTGGACATAAAGATGTACTGAAAGTTGTAATGTACTGATTTTAATTCAATTTTTATTTAAAAAAAAAGTGTAGACATTTTCAATGGTATTATTTTATTTGTTATGAAAATTATGATTCGTGCATTATTCGTAAGCACGGACTTTGAAGCCTTTTTTTTTTAAATATTCATTTTAGCACATTTTCGAGCAAGAAACAATATCATGCATGAAAGGATTAATAACTATAAAATAAAATTTATATTCCAATGTAAAAATAATAGTTTGCTTATCGAGCACTTAAATTTAAACTTCATAAATTTTAGTAAAATTTTTGGATTAAAATAATTTGCCCGTATCAACTAAAATTTATTGATTAACGAATTTCAATCGATATTTCTAATGTTTATATACACGAATTAATATATACATATTCATTGCAAATTGAATAAATGTAATATACATAAAAGAGTTATAGTAACGAATTAAATTTAATTTGTAATAACCGTATTCATGTAAGTGATGGACATAAAAAACCATACTTATCTATCAATGACTAATACGCAATTACACGAATATGTAAAAAATATCGCCCATCATTGATACACACTAAGCTCTTATTATAATAAGTCATCGATTTTCTATCGTTAATTTTCCAGTAAGTTCGGTACTCAAAAACAGTTCCAGATACATAAGTATGACTATATTAACAGATCCACGACGTAATGCGCAGAACAAATGCAAGCGTTTGCAATAATTCGAGACCTCTATATTATTCCATGAAGATAAAGTACGCAGCATACATTATGACATACCTTGTCAAACGAACACTATGACAAACATTGACAAGAGACAAAATGGAGAAAACGGGGTATTAGTATACCCACCATATAATCCATAATGATTACGCCTCGTTTCGAAGTCGTCTCAAAGTCATTTCAGAAGCGATCGCTTTTAAAATAAGGAGCCACTAGATTATTCCGAGGTGGTGGGGTGGAAGCTTTTTTTCTTCAGGCGCTTCGCAGGTGCGATTTTATGCTCGGATTCGTTAATAATTATTGTACCCTGAATTACACGTCCTTGTCCAGAAAAATACCAGTGGCGATTTTATACATATTCGCACGCTCGCCCTGCAATCTGTCTGGAGCAGATTGTTGATCGGTAGTTTTTTGCATGGACGTGCCTTGTAAATACTTCGAATCCTAGTTTTCGTTTTTTAGGGCCGAACGGGTACTTTGTATTTAACTTCCTAAGTATGGCTATTTGTAATATAGCCATTTAGTGATTTGCCACGAAAGCCGCTACTACTGTGTGCCTTCCAAATAGTGATGGGTAACTCAAAAATGTCAGGATCTGGTTTTCCGGAAGATCGTTTTTTATTCATGACATAGAACGCGTAACGCATACGATGCTGAACATATACAAAGTATCAAAAATATCAGAGTTACAAAAATGGCTCGACTCTTTAAAAAGCTTAATTAACCAATTCTGTTGGTATCTAAGGCTCCTACTGACACATAAATTTATATTTTTCGAAAAAAGCTAATTAATTATCTAGCAAGAAAAATGTTACCTTTATCCCAGACATTAGATACAATTCTCTTCTTCTTCTTTTGGTTTTTAACTTAGGGGCGCTTATTGTCCGAGTGACATCTTCCCCTTTTAATGAAAGAGTCAAGACTTTATAATTAATTGCTGTTATTTTGCATTTGAACACTTCAACATTAGTATTCTCAATTTTTTCATTTAAATACCAAAATATCATCAAAGTGCCAAGTACTCGAGAAGCTTCTCTCGTAAATTTCAGATTTTAAATAAAAATATAAGAAAGAGCTGAATGAAAAACCAATGAAAAATCGATACATCTAGTTACGCATTTTAGAACAAAAAAAATGCATACCCGCAATTATTAAGTAAGTAAAAACTCAATCGAGATTATTAAATGACGAATAAATCTTTCTTGTTAAGAATGACATCGAGCGTCGGTAAAAATCGCAAACAATTCAAGGGGAGAATTATCGCATGGTTTGTGGTCAACGCTCCACGCCGACAATCCCCTCGTACACCGCCACTACCCGAAGAAAGTGTTAAGGGCCCGTCTCTTTTTCCTGGGCAAGCATCCAGCGAAATCGCCCGAGCGTCTCTCCGTACGTCTCCATTAATCGCAATATACGATAATTCGGACGGCCACGGGTCGAAACGGCAGGAGATTAAGTGCAAGAGAGCGTAAAATACGCGGTACGCGCGACAGAGCGACGGATGAGCCGCCGCGTAAATATCGGCGCAAAATGATAATTGAGCCTCGACAACGGCCCAAGAGTCATCGCTATCTTCGTAATCGACAAATCTCTCCTAGAACGAGAGAGCGGCAAAAAACTAAGGTAAAAAATCGAGGCTGTTGCCCCTTAGATAAAGGCATCTCTCTTGGGCCGAGCAATGCGCGAGATGACCAAAGAAACTGGTCCCGTGAAGAAGAGAATTTACCTCCCTCCCCTGACCCACACGCTCTTTTTCTCTCCCGTTCAAACGATCAACGACCCTCGAGTGGCCGCCATTTTTCCAGGCCATCCGGTTTCTTATATTCGCGCCGAGCGCATTTTTCGTACGTGCTCTCTTTTATCCAGCTCCAGCGATTATATTCCGCGACGAGCGTCTCCAAAAGCCGTACACATGCGTTCTTTTTATTATTAATTTTTTCCCTTCCCCCCAGGGCCAAATGACTTTTTCTCGGATTGGAAGTTGGTGCAAATATCACGAATCTTTGGGATGATTGTGCAATGGATTGCAATGATGAGGACACTGCTGCAATATTATGGCGATGTTATGCGCCATCCTGGACGCACTTCGTAGAATACTTCGGATGTCTCGGTATGGATACACGTGTTGGCTGAGAGGTAAGATCGCGACGCATATCGCAACTGACGACTGAGGATCGAGAGAATTTACGCTGAAATATGCCCAAGTGAGATACTCGTCGGGAGCAATATTTTCGCGTGCCTGAACCGTACATGGCATTACGTCTACCTAAATTTGGTAGCGCGCAAATGATGAATTTTTGCTGACAAACTTAGTTTTTATTGTACTTTATATTTGGATGACGCAGCACTTCATGAAAAACTTAGTTCAGAGATTCTTGACTGAAATAGTTTTAATCGTATATTTGTAGTAATTTATATCGAGAGCTCTACTGACAAACATTAGAATATCAATCAGAAATAAAAAGAAAATTGATAGTGTCATAAGTTTTGTGGTATTATGCATATTAGCAAAAGCAAACAAAATTTCTTAATGATTTTTACTCGTTATCCTTTTCCCTTCCTTTTTCCTGAAAATATAAGTTTTCTTCAGAAATGTATTCATATCTTATAAACAAGCAAAGGTACTAAAGACTAAATACATATGTATAACATAAATAGTACAAATAAATCTTTTATTATGCTGCTAATAAAATGCATTCTACATGTGAAATTCAAAAATTGTCATTTCTGCTACCTTTTAAATTTAAAATAAAAGTCGAACAAAATAAATAAACACAGTAATGCAAGAAAATTACAATCAAAAGAATAGTTTTAGAATATGTATTGATTAAGATTTTTAAATCCACAATTGATCTGACACTCATTAGCTATTTGCAACATTGGTTTATTTATTACCATATTACTAAGAAGACTTACATATAGTATTGATACATATAAATTATAATGAAATTGACGGATGCTATTTAAATCATACGTAATCAATACAAAAGAATTGAGCCAGAAACTCACGTGAAATTAATCTGAGCTTTTTAGCGTTATGGCTGTTAAGTCATCATTGTTTATGAAGTAAGTCCATAAGGATTGGGAACACGATGCATTGCATCCTTATAAAAGCGACTGCAGTAATTTGACTCTCTCGCTAAAAACAGCATGATATTTCACTCGTAAGAATTTAGAGCGTCACGTATTGGGAAGCTGTACATGTCGAAGCTCGACAGTACGCGAAGCATAGAGAATAAAAAAAGGAGAACGATAAGAGGATAAAATTATTTTCTTCGAGTCAAGGAGAAAAGCTATGGAACGATCTGCTCGCGCTACAGAGAGCGAGATTCCTGAAATAATAAATGGGAACCTTGTTAAATTTTATTGCGGCCGTAGTCGTAAGCGCGCGCGCGCGGTAACATTCGGTCACAAGAAGAGCCGATTCCATTAGTGCTTATCTTTTTTGTCTTCGCCCCACCTTGGACACATGCACCCGATGTCGTGACTCTGCCCCGCACCGACGAATCGACGACTTTCAACCACGATAGGATGGAGCATCTGTCAAACGTGCGTGCAAGACCATCAGAGCCGCACGTGGAGGCACGAACATTCGCAACGAGATCGTACGCACTACTCAAAGAAGGAGTTTTAAGCTCCCGCCCTTCGATTCCGTCGATCCAATTATTACGCAGGACGACACGTGGACAGCGATGGCAAAGAGGGGCTGGAACGAAGAGGATATGTGTACGCGTGTGTTAGCTTGTGCACTCACACACGCAAATATATATATATATATATATATATATATATATATATATATATATATATACGGCCGTGGGCTCACTAAGAAGAGTTTCTGTGCAGCTATGCCGACCCTAGGAAAAAGAGGCGGAAGCGAAAAGGGTTTCGGAGGGAAAAAGGATCTTATTACTGCGAGCGAGTTATGTACTAGCGTACATAAGTTTACCGCGCTGATTATCCACCGTTGTTCACATTAAGAACGCACCACCTCGCCTTTTTTTTGCGCCCGGAAATTTCTTCGGTTTTGAAAATCATTCGCCCGCAAGCATAACACTTGATCCTTCTCCTCTTCTACCTCCTCCTCCGTATCTGCTTCTTTATCGTCATCTTCTTTTGCATCTTCTTTTACTTTCTCGTCTTCTTTTTCTTTCTTAACTTCCACTTTTACTTCGTCATTTCTCCTTCTTCTTATCCTTCATAAACTTCTTTTTCTCATTGCCACTACTTTTTGTCCATGTTATTTTTAAATGTGCAGAGGTAACGAGGTGGTGTGGCTAATTGAAATACTAAGTTTGCGAGAATTTAATTGGAGATTTTCACCAGCATACGAAACCGTAAGTGGCCGTAATTAGGAGATGCAATTTATAGTCGCATCAGAAAAAAGAGGTTTGCTATTCGTTATTACTTTACAATTCAGCTACGTTATTATTTTGATGTGCACTAGCACAACTTTCGTTACTAACAACGAAGTAAAATATCTACAAATATCGCACTGGAATTATAAGAGCAAAAATGTAAAAAATTACTATCCACTTAACTATTTATCATTTCCTCGCTAACTTCTATAGGTTTTACAATATACTTGTAACACTGTTCAATAATTGTTGCATAGTGTACTTGTATTATGTAAGGATAAAAAAATTTATTTATAAAAATATCCAAATTCAAAACAAAAAATTCGTGTCGAAAAATTCGTAAAAATTTAATCAATGTATTAGAAGAATGATATATTCATTTATTAAAGTTTTCATATTAAATACAATTTTGAAATACGTATACCTACATGTACTTATTACACATTAACAAACATGTTGTATTTCTTTAAGTTAGATGCGATTTAATTTTTTCAATATAATTCTCTATTGTAAAATTAAGTAAGTTATAAGTGTAATTTTTTAAAGACTCAAATTACGTTTTTTTTCATTTAATTCGCATTTTTATTAAGATCCTGATTTCCAGCTTAGTTAATTTACCTAACGAAAATTGTCCTGATTTCAAACAAATAAGAATAATTTTTTGAGCAGTGAATCATATTATTAGTTAAATATTCCAGTTCCAGTATAGCTATATCTGAAATCTAATAAAAAAAATCATGCTCACCTTTGTCATTTCAAATTTATAATCATTTAATATTCTCCATCATTTAATTCGTGTAAACAATAAAATATTAAGTTACTGATGATGTATAAATGTACTATCTCATTTATAAAATATTCCTAGTGACTGAAACTAATTTTTATAATTATTAATATTTTTTATTGTACAAAATCCGTCTCTGTTTGTTATTCTTGCTTTCAGACATCATTTTTCTGTGACCACTTTTTTCAATAGTTATATCATATTTATAATAAGTAGATTTTTCCAGTAATTTATAAACCTTTATCTATAAAATTCTTTCACATGTTTTTTCGTATGTTTTTCCAAAGAAAATATATGGAAAAGTAATTTCTCAAAGATCCATTCCTACCACATTTATATAGATTATCCTTTATTATTTTGCTAACTATACACATACCTATAATTTTTCATAATTACTAACCCTCGCTACCCATACTATCTGTACTACAGTATAAAAGTTGAGACAAACATTTGTAACACATTTTATTATTTATTATCAGTTGAAAAACGTTCTTCTCGTAATCTTCACGATACTTAAAATATAGCTACTTGAATTATTCAAAACTTAATAATTGCATGTAATACATAAAGTAATACATAAAATAATACATAATTATTATATAAATAATCGGAATACCTATATATTTCATTTAGAATGTAGATCATTAGTATTGATAATAACGCTAACTATTATTTTACAAACAAAATTCATTATGTGGACTAAAATTTTAATGTTAATATAGTTTTAACTTTTTTAATTGAAAAATTAAAATCAAATAAGATTTTCGAATTTGAATAATCAGTACATAAATTTGACAAATAAAGTGCGATTACAAACAAATAGCATCGGTCAAAATATACTTTCAAGAAAGTTTCGTCCAGTATGATTGCACAATTTAAAAAATAATTGAATTCAAATTATTAATAAATATTGTTAGAAAATACTATACCATTTATGTGACACTTATGAATAGTCATTAACTAACAAATCACAATTAATTTACCGTCTGCCTGGAAAATAATAATTTCCTGATTATTTCACCATAATTTGTAAATTTCATCAGTTTTTCTCAAGTACAAAAATTATCTGATGTTTCTGATATCGCGTTAACAAATTCGTTCTGCTAATGATAATTTTATCCAGTTGAATACAAATCGTAGAGAAAACTGCAATTCCAATCATAAATCGTACACCAACTTCGGAACGATAAATTTCACACAGCATCTATCCCAATTCCAATCAAACGGCATTAATAACCTTCACTTCAATGTTGCACATACAAAAATATATATTAAAAATGAATGTTTTAACCATGATAAATAAAGAAACCAAAATCATTGAACAAAAATGTTATTGAATGGTTCAGCTATGAGGGGATATAGTGTGAAAAGACTCAAAATCAATAAATTTTTGTTTATCGTTCATAATAAAAGTAAAAAAGCAGACATGTACCTAAGTTACTTTCCACCGCCATTATGAAAGCACTGATTTGAATTTATAATTTTCAAGAAGCGTCGAAATCTCTGGATTTGATAGGTGAGATAATAAAATGCGACCATTTATTTAAAGACCATTTATTTAAACTTCCACATCCTTGACATTATGTAATTGTCAATTACCGTGCCACTGAGTGACGCTTAGATCACTGTCAACTACTCACCTGCCATTAAAGTGCACATAACCGTATCGGTACTCCAACATAAACACCATGATTTCTATAATCTATCTAATAGATACAATCAATTCACGTAGAATCTATTATGTGCAATGAAAAAGTGCCTCTATTTATACGAATGTCTGATCATTCAAGATTTTATACTTAATAAATTATTCTGCCAGCATAGAAGTATAATTGCAACAAGCATTATTGGTAATCTATTCCATTTCTTTGTGTGATATCAACCTGTTTTATCAAACGCTATTATCGCGTGTCAACCAATCAATCATAAAAGATTATAAGCGACAGAAATGTAATGAATTTAAAATTTTCACAATATACACAGAATCTTAAAAATGCTAACTTTGTTTCTACACGAATTAATAAATTTCCATGAGAGATACGTATAAGAATATTGGAGTTCGACTTACATTGGCGCACTAATTGACAATTTATTAATAATCACGTATCCACCATTTTCTAAATTGAATAATGTTCTCTATTATTTTGATTTGTAATTATAATTGAATCATTATTATATACTCTACACACTGTTGAGCATATCGCTATAAAAATAAAATGTTTACAAATTTAAAATGATAATAGTTTCATATACTTCAAATAGCTTCACGTCAACAACATTATACAATAAATTTACTAACTTCGGGGAAAAAAACTAAAAATCATTAATACCGAAATAAATTGCCACAATATTCATTCACCAATTTTTTACGTTCATTACTCGCCCATTCAAATAAAAAAGAAAAACACATATATTAGAAAAAATTGATCTCCCTTACTTATGAACGTAAAAAAAAGGTATCGTAACTAGAGAACATCTCTACTACTTATTTCAATTTCGCAATTCTTGCGAACTAAGAAGCTTTTTAATTTTATTAGATGACACAATTTTCAATATCATGAAAAATTAACGTCCCACTCAAGACTTCGCTTCGAGAGTGTTTGCGAAAGTGTAGCACAGTGGCGAAATAAAAACGTGGCGCAAAGATCAAAGGAATCCAACTGTCCTGTGA
Source organism: Kradibia gibbosae (assembly GCA_018907135.1). Classification (NCBI taxonomy): domain Eukaryota; kingdom Metazoa; phylum Arthropoda; class Insecta; order Hymenoptera; family Agaonidae; genus Kradibia; species Kradibia gibbosae. The sequence continues at coordinate 15,070,240 of JACCHX010000001.1, read as the reverse complement.
TGTAGCCTAAGAGTTTCCGCAATTCCTGCTGCTCTTCAAGTCGTCACACTAATTGCTAACCATTACTCGCTAGCGATTTCCGACGTGCGTATAAAACCTTTTTCAGCTCTTTCCCACCTGCACCCTCGCCTTGTCTTTTGTCGCCCTGTGCGCCCCATATGCCGCGTGATTCAAAAGTCCAAGCCTTTTCCAAAAATAAAGTTCTTGGGCTCGTGCGCCGCGGAGTTTTTTCCCTACTCGAAAGAAAAACTCGCACTACTGAGAAGAGCCGAAGCTCGCAAAAACGAAAAAATGTCGATTTTTCGCAGTAGCCATTACCCTTATTAACGCTCCTGCGAGGGGATCCGTGGAAATAGGGATGAAAGCAAGAACGGCTGTGTATCTTTTTTTTATCCACCCGTGCATTTCTCGTGCATGGGAAAAGAAGAAAGGAAGGTGAGAAAAATAGGGATGTACGCAAGTTATATAGACAGTTCTTACGTAGGTACAGAAGGATAGACGCTGATGGCCTCTGTATGCGACAGAAGATCGTATATTTTACTTTTTCTTCTATTTCACAGCATTCTTTTAGTCTAACATTATTCCTTTATTCTTTGATTCATTCATATCATTGCGCTCCACTTTATTACAAAATCTTGAAAACATTTTTCACATTGCAAATTTTTGGTAGGATATTTAATGCTTTCAGAACACATGAAATTTATGAAGCACAAATTATAATGGCAATGCAATAATCGTCGTTTACTTTTTTTTTAAAAAAAACTTATTTAAACAAATAATTCTACATTATAGTAAAACATATTTATAGATAAGCTTAATTAAAACATAAAAATATTACCAATGATATGAAATGCATCGGTAAATGTGTTGTTCTATACAATGTATACACAAAAATACTGTAAATTGCATTTTAAAATTAAGAATAAATAATATGAAAATTGTTACTACTCGTGGTCGATATAAAAAACTATAATAGACAGATAATATTATGCAAATAAAAATTAAATTACCACATCAGATTAAATTACCTGCTTCCGAATTTAAAGTCAATATAAAATAATTCGTAAAATAAGTTATACAAATTTAATCTTACAATTATTATAAATAAAAGTAATACTCGTAAAAATCAATATTCATAATATATAATACTGAGTCAAATATAAATCATAATAATTAAATTTAAAAAATATATAATCTTATAATTAAATTATAATGAAAAAATTTATATTATATTGTTATTAAAAGTACGTAATTTGACACAATATTATTTATGTATCTAAAATAAAAATTCCGTATCAATTTTTTTATAAAATAGACAGAAAATTAACATTTAATATACCATTAATAAAAAAAATTCTTTTTTAAGGCTTGTGGAACCTGAATAAAATATTTATATCGAGTTAAAGGATGTAGTATCGCTGTCAAATAAACTTGTCAATTATATGAAATATGTACATCATCTCGAGCTGTCTATAGTTAAAATAAAAATTTTTATAATGTCAAAAATACATTAAAAACAATATATTTTCTCAATAATAGATAAAATCGTTTTATTTTTATACAAATATATAGTATATATAAATAGTATATATTATAATAGTATACATTAAATATTATTCTTTCTTTTTATATTATACAGGAAACCTTGTATATGTGAATTACTGTAAATCAATAGTAATTATTGTACAAATAAAAATAAAAAAAAAAACAATCCTTTTATATTACAGACTTATATATGAACAAATCCAGATGCATGTAATAAATAAGTAGTAGTGGAACTTTAAAAGGACTCATATCCTACCAAAAGCCGTTTGACATTCTCGGATGAAAATTAAGCGAATTTCGCTCCTTTTGCGTATGCCAAAGATTTTTATAAGCGTCGATTCCCGTGAAATAATACAAACTCAGAGAAACAATGGGGCAGATGAAATAGAAAGCGAAATGCAGGGAAAGGAGGTAGAAATGGAATGAAGGGTGTACTTTTCATGCAATAAAGCGTTGTATTTTAATTCTATGCATCCCACTAAATAGCATAAGTGAATTTAAAAGTCGCGCTATTCCGCATTTATTGCGCAGTAAAGATGCAGGAATCTTTCCTTGTTGTAACTTCTCAAATGGTGCATCTTCCGTCCAGGAGTGTAAGACACTGTATTTAGTGTAATGTTCTACCTGAACCCCAAGCGCCAAGTAAAGTTAAGACAGGTGATAGAATATCTATTAAAGGATATTAAAGTTGCCAGTACCAAAGATAAATTGCCACTCCGTTTTTATGCTCTTAATAATTTATATTCCGGCCCATTTATGGTATCTATATTTTGCATTTATCGCCCCACACACTTGTTATTTTGATCAATTTATCTCGGCGTTAGAGATACGCCTAAGTCATTTTCTGCTTCTGCTATCTTAGTACGGCGAAAAAATTAAAATACTAATTCTTAATATTATTTTCATGAGACTAAAATTGATCTACTAATGCCAATGGAAGCTTATGTATTTATTCATCAATTTACTATAATTAATAACCGTGAAAGATTGTAAATACAAGTATGGCTTCAACAAGTTAACCGTTCGGTCGAACATTAAATATAAAAAAATTGTTAACACGCCACTGCTCTTGTAATCGTTTAAATTATTCAAATAGTAGAAATTTATCAAATTTTGTATTACAAATGTGTAAATATTGCAATATGATATGATGAAGTGATCGTTATACTTTTCAAAGACAAAACCTTTAATTTCGAATTTGAATATTTAATAAATATCCTTACATAATACTTACTACGGTTATTTTCATATAAATAAATACATAAACAGTTTGGTAAACAAAACAAATAATTATATAAAATAAAAAAAACTTTTAAAACTTTAAAACTTTTAATAATCTTCACTTGGGAAATTTATACTTTTAATAGTTTTTTTTTAATTACACATACGTAAGTGAAAGTTTATGCATGATTTGAAAAAATAAAATATGAAACAACTAGTCTAAAATAATTAAAAAAGCATTCGCCATTATTATTAAGTTATTTTATGTAATATAAATTTAATTTTTGAACTTGCTTCAAAATTTTCAAAATCATATAATTTGTTTTAACAAAGCCTTTATAAAGCAATCCAATCGGTCAGTAATGTATTTTAAATTTAGAAAAAGGCGATTTTTACTGCAAATTAAAATAAGCAAAAAAACAAAAGGAGAATGAAATCATATGCAAAGAAGGCGGACACTTAAGTACCCCGAGGACGATCTCGACCATGTGAATACTTTACCTGCTACTTGACAAATAGGTACTCGATAGTAGCCTTCTGTATGCACAGAGCAAATGCCTCAACTTTTGCCATTTCTGTTGCAGGCCTTAAGGCATGCGCATAATGTTGGGTCATAGTAGTATGACTACGCTGATGGTATGTGTAAACAGCAGAAAACCAAGACGCTTTAAACCTCGCACATTTATTAGCAGGTTACTTATGCGTATAAGCAATAATTTCCGCATGAAATATGCCAGCATATATTTTCATTTTTATTTATGCTTATGTACACTATTCATTTGAATATTCAAAAATACTTTAGTATCAAAATCACTGTACAATATTATCCGTTGCAATGTAATTCTCAAAAATGCATAAAGCACAGAGTTAAATAATTTTATTTAATATGCATACTAAATATGCTTGTTTATCAGGTTTACATTACTCAACCGTTTTAAATATTACTAATCATTATAATAATTGAACTAAAATGATAATAAACTAAGATGACAAGTAAAAAAAAAAATTCTTAAACTTAAACAATGAATTTAAAAAATGTTTCAAGAAAATTTATACACAGGCAGTAAAATTATATTGAAAGTTTAATTAAAAATTACTTAAATGAATATAAATTGCAGTATTTATAATAATATTTGAAACATTGATTTATTTTAATTACCGATTTCATTTAATATCACCGTGAAATATATTCATAAAAAATAAAATAAAAATATTTTATTCCAGAAGGGTCAGTAATTGATTATTTTAAATTTAAAAACATTTAATTGTTTGTTCGATGAAAACTGTAGAGAATAAGTTACAATAAAAATCATATTGTAATGATTAAATGTACACCTTCTGCTGTAATTTTAATATATTCAATTGTGCTACAATATTAAAAATTTTAAGATGTTTTAAATAATATAATTTAATGATGTAAATTGAAAAAACTGTTGTTTGGATTTAGCATTTTCAAATATTTTTATTTACTTAAACTTTAAAAATGAAAACTCATATAAATAACTTATATCATTAAACTTACGGTATATTAACACATTATGATTAATTTTATTATTACTCATCTTTTCGTTTTTATAGAACAGAAATTTTATAATTTATGATCCATTAAATTTCAACAAATTCATAAGATTTTCTTATTTTTCGAATATATTTTTATCGATATCAGTCAATCTTTATTAAATAAACAAATATTCACGGATGCCTCTGTAAAAAACATAATTTGTAAACTATCAAATTTTCGAATTTTTTTTCAATGAGTAGTAAAAGAAAAAAAAATATTTGAATGTGAAAAAAATATTTTAATATCTATGTAATTTAACAATTTTTTCAGTATCATGTTACATTATATAATTAAACTAAAGACATTGTTTTAATATTAAATTTAAACTGAACATCAAAAATTATCTTCGCGTTTTTTTTCAGCAAATAAAGAATGAAAAAAATTAAAAATTGAATATTTACAATTACAAATAAATAATACAATGAATATTTTTATTTATTTTTATGTATTAACACACTTTTAATGGATAATTATATAAATCATAATACTTTTATGAATATCTTGTACTTGGTAAATGTATAACATTAATATTTTCAGTAACATAATATTTTTACTGCAACATCTGTGATTAAAATATATTACATTTTAAAGGTTAAATTAAACATTTTTTTGGAATTACAGAATATTTAAAGTTAGTTATTCAACTGTATTATATGAAATATGTTAACTTAAAAAAAGAAAAAAAGACTTTTTTCCTTAATTAATTATGCAAAGAATTTATTTTTGAAATTGATTATAAATCTAATGCTATTAAAAAGCAGTATTCGGAAAAATTAATTTATAAATAAATATTTCGAAAGACATTTTAATTAAAATTAAAATAAACTGATTATTGAAGCTGCTCAATGACTTGATCATGCATTTTATTTACAATTTATATTTAATAAATATAAAATTGTTCAACGACAACATACGAAAAACAATATACAGAAAATATGTATTAATCTACAACGAGACTGAGCAACAGTTTAAAATACAAATAAAGTAAAACATATTTATTGACACAGGAGTTTAGAAATTATTTATAGCACTAAATAAAGTGGAAACGAAAACTGTCGGTCAAGAAAGTCCAACAACAACGCAGAGCGCTTCCACGTCTTGATACATTCGCGAAAGTGCGGAGTGGCTGCTGAAGTCCAAATGCAAGCATTTTAGTGCAATGGTAGCAACGGTGAACAGCTCTACGCAAGCGCATCTAAAAAAGAATGGCTCCCTGCGTGCTTGTACAACGCAACTGCCATACGCGACCTGTCGTATGCAAAAAAGGCACGTACGCGCTGACACGATGCCAGATAAGCTTCGACAACAAATTAACCGGTATTCCTATTCGCCTTTCCATCCCTCTCTACCGCGGTCCTTTTTTCAAAACATTGTTGAGAGTGGTTTCCTAATCGCGCGCAGGACTTCACCTTTCTCCTCATCAATCTCGGCCGAGTTCTATTGCCACCGTTTCCAGCCTCGGTCGGCATCCGCTACGTCCTGCCTGTCTCTGTACACGTGTACGTATATCTCCGACTACTCAGGCGAGGGCATAAAAAAATAGCACCTAGACAGACAGACGGACAGACAGACAGACCCAGTGTGAGACAGGGACATTGCCATCTGGTAGCAATCCCTAGACCTGCAGAAAATGCATGTTACAATTGCGCAATACCAATTGTCCTGGATAAAGACAGCTACAATGAGGGAGATTGACTGCTACTTGATTATACTACCGTTACTGCTACAACTTCTCGAGACTGTTTACTTCTACAAAAGTACATCAACGGGCAACATCTTACATCAAGTGCAACTCACTAGTTGAAATTATTCAACGGTGCTGGACTATTTGCAATATTTAAGCATACCCATCTGTTAGTGTTTCATTAAAAATGAATTTTCTTGATTTTTTTGAATTGAAAATAAGTCAAAATAAATGAGCTAATTTTTATTTTATGATACATTAGTTTAGTGAATTAAAAAATCACTGAATCACTATATTATTACACAAATAAAGATACAATTGACTATAAACATAAATTTGGTATATGTGATAAAACTATTATATGCGCAAATGTAAAATTACATATATTTACTTCTACATAATGGGACAAACAAAATAAAGGCCTTTGAAAGAAAAATTTATAAGCAAGTAACTAAAAAAAGTTTTTATTCTATCTTTAATATATTATTTTAAATATATGTATTTTACTTACTTCTTTCATTAATCTACAATACACAATACAAAGAAGGTAGAGGCTTAATATAAAAATATAAATCATTAATGTTTTGAAATCTCTATTAAAAATGTTCTCACTTCTATTGGTACAGTATTAAACTAACATATAACTTAAACTTAAGCTAAATTTAACTTAACACTACTATAGATTCACAAATTTGTTCTTCTCTTAAGCACTAAGGTTTCAAGTAATACTCAAGCGAAGTAACGCGCTGAAGATTATTAAAATGGCTGACTCGATTCAAATAGGTCTTACTTAGTCATTTCAACAATGGACTGCTATTATTATTTTTCTTATACAAACAACTTCGTTAAAACCTTAACTCGGTTTGATGCAATTCTTAGAATCAACGAATACCTATACGTATAATTTCAAAAACCCCTTTCGAATATTATGAGACATCAATAAAGACTCGATTCAAAAGACGTCCATGTGAAAATACGTTCAGCATAATCATTACCAACTTTTATATATTACGTAATATGATACATGCAAGTATTAAATCAGTATAAATTAATAAGCCTACCTTATTTTTTTACTCTCCTTATGTTTCCCAATAAGAAAGTTATAAATTCCATCAGTTATTTGATTTGCCCATGGAAGTTTCACCCAAATAAGATTGCTAAAATGACCAGCATATACTGCAGGTAGCATCCAATTTTCAATGCTGATATTTCTATTAAAATAAAATTTCTTGTTATAATTTCAAAAACAAAATGTGTATATATGCATATATAATTAATAACGTAATATAAACTAATAGGTTAATTTAAATTTTTTAAACTTACTCGAATAATTCATGTTTATTCCACACAACATCAGCATTCATTTCCTTGGGTACAAGCATGTCGGGATGTGAATCCAAATGTATAAAAGTATTTCCTTCAAATGGAAGATGTTTGGATCCAATACAACGATAAATGAAGGGTAAAATCTTTAAAAAAAATTTATTTATCAAATAAAAAACGTCAGTATAATTTGTATTCATTTATAATTTATAAGACTAAACCAAGGTTTTAAAATATTGCTTCTACCATCTTTTACTAATTTTTCATTTTTTACATTATATTCGACTTCTGCCCTAAAATAATTATTTTATAAATTAATATTTGTTTATAAAAATATTAGTTTTTCTCTAATATTCATTTACTCTATTTACCAATTCGATACCAGTTCGAACTGTAAAGTGCAAAATCAAAATAAAATAAAAACTAATAATCAAGACAAGAATTTTTGATTATTGAAGACAACAAACCAAAACCTTTTACCTACATTACAAAATATTTTACTACAATATAAGCCTCTAGAGTTATGTGTGTTATACTTTTCCTATGTAATATCAGCAATGTCGATAAAAAGAGGGGCTGACATTTACTACTATTTTACTATTATGAGAAATAACTATTACAGCACCCACAGCATTGACTGAAAAGTAAATTTTTATTTAAAAAAGAAATACACTCGTCTCACTTCCTTTGTAATTTTCTTTCACTTCAAGAAGAAACTGTAAGGGTCTCTTATTTACGCGAAAAAAAAGACATTTGAAGAAAGATATTAATATACATATTATAAAATCTTGTTAAACGTTCAATAAATAAATAAAATAATAATAATGTGTAGAATAAAATTTAATCAAATTATAAATATAATAAGAAGTATGTAAAAAATTTAAATAAAATGAAACTAAAGTATCATAAAGAATAAAAATTAATTATTTGTAAAAATGCTATGAAAATTTTCAATTTTTATTCATAATTTCAGTAGATTTGATATATATTTCTCAAAATAAAAAAATATAATGTAAATGTTTATAGTGTCAGTATTCTCCAACGATCCATTAATTTCTAGTATTTAGTTATTCTTATATTATTTACCATACCTCTTAATACCATATAGATAATCATATATACCTTCACGCAACAACTTAATATAAATAAATTAACATCTTTAAAATTTATCTAGCTTTCCAGAAATGAAACAAGAATTAAAAATTAAAAAATTATGGATTTTATTGCTTACTGTAAGCAAATGAAAGGAAATTCTTAAACCTTCTATTTCAAAAAACGAAGACACAAAACATGTACATATTCTTCTTTTATCCGAATCTAAAAGTCTTGCTATTTCTTATGAGCAATAAATATGTTAAGTGGTGGTTTTTAACCAACCAATCATCAGCCTTAATTATCATCTGCTCACGACATCGATTTATCTTATATAATTCAAGGAAACAGAAAATTTCCACAAAATCTAAAACGGCTTAACACCAGACTGGACTTATTGATTTCTTCTTTGACTCTTTTAAGTAATTAACAAACATTTATATTTTATCCTGAAGCATTTGGTATTGTAGCAATTAGTTTGGATGTCTACAAATGTGACTAGCCAAATTATAAATTAGTCTTCCTACCTATTTTCATCACATTACTAAGTTTATTACAAATATATTTCTAAATCAAAATATATTTATGAATTTACAAGCACAGAATTCTTAAATCGTTAAAAACGCTAAATGATACTTAAATTAAACAAATTCAGTACTTAAGATATTTTTAAATATACATATTAAAATTTATCACTTTTTGTTATATTTCTTAATTACATTGATAGTATAACGTATTAATGAAACATTTGTATAAAGTAAATATACGTTTAATAAATTTATCAGAAGATTAGTCTCAAAAAGTACGAGAATGGGAGAAATTATAAAATTCGTACTGATTAGTATTTTAAAAAAACGTAGCAATAATCGAGTTTATAAACAGATTCAACAGATTTAAAATCATAATTACATCAGAATTATCAATCACTGTTTTCTATATTTCTAGTAAAAAAATATTAACTCTGCTAATGTTTTGTTATTAGATTTTCTTTTATATAGATATTTGTTAGGTATTTATTATTCATATATATTTATTATAAATATATTTATTATAAATGTTTTAAATATATATATATATATATATATTATATTATATAAAAAATTATAAATTGTCTTTAAATAAATACGATATATTTATGGATCGTAATACATATATATGTCATTTTATCATTTTCAAAAAGTGAAACACTGTTTCATATTTCGTTTTACATTATGTCTGTCTTTTTAAAATTTATTTTATAAGTAACATAATACTAAAAAAAATTTGGTATGAACTGACACTTAGCCTATATATTTTTTAAATAAATAACAATAAAAATATTTTGCGTTTTATAAAAATTATTATTTTTGTTGATAGTATTATGAAATTATCATTATTTATATAAAATAAAAATTTTATCTGAAAAAATTAAATAACATTATGTTATTTTTTAATTAAATGCTTCTAACAAAAGTATTGAACTAATAGTAACAAAACTAATCATTTTACATATATCGAGTACACCGATTAAAATTTTTAAAAGATACAAAAAAATCAAACTTATAAAATGGTTTTGTCTAAGATTTTAAATAAAAATGTATAATTAAATTATCATAAAAAACGTTCGATTTCAAATAAATCTATATTATAAACTAATAATATAATATGAAATGGATAATTGATTTTGAAGATACAATTAAAAAATTGTTTTAATAAATTATATTCTTTTTAATAAATAGATTTTAAAAACTATCAGAATTTATTAGCGAATCTTTGAATATCAAAAAATATTTATGGAAGTGATAATATTCCTTTTGAGGTTATGTGCTACAATTTTACCGGTATTCTGATTTCCAAAAGAAATCATAAGAAAAATATTTAACACCTAAGTAACATTTTAAAATATTTAAAACCCGTAATAAATTTAAGATAAAAATATTAAATTCAAAAGCAATAGTTTTACCTGATTATGAGGTTCGACGACGAAAACAGGTGTTTTTTTAAAGTATTTTAAACTCACGTTCATTTTGTAATGCTTAAATGACGTTAAAAAGTTTTCAAAATTCCGCGAAAATGTTCACATACACTCATATGCTTTATCACTTGCAAACAATATGCATTTACAACACAACGCATGTACTATCAATAACCATATAATGCGAAACCTTTAAGCAATATGTATTTCTACCGCGCAAATAAAAAATACCATATTATAGGCGGGAGTCTTCAAACTTAATGCATTAATGAATTCGTATGTGTTGCGTCAATTGGCTAATTACACGTATGAAACTTACACATATAATTAAGAACTCGATTTCTCACAGATCGAGTTTCGTCTTTAGATCTTTTTATACCCTTTTATCCTAAAGAACCTAAGCATTTCTGCATAACACTTACCCTAAAGTTTTTTTATTTAATGTACTATTAATTAATAAAATAATATTACACTTATTAATTTTAGAACGAATTATTTTATTTAAGAAATAATAAGTAATTTTTATACATTCTTGAACAATTTTCCATGCAAGAAAAAAAATACATAAAATATGTACGAAATTTGAAGCAGAATTTATTATTTTCTTCTTTAATTATTACTGATTAATTTAATTAAACACACCTGTAATATAATTGCACATAGGTATCAGCTCCACGCGCATTGTTATAACAGATGTAGAAAAGGAAATACAGTATATGTACGATCTATGTTACGTAAAGATTACGGACGTTTTTTTTAGATTAGAAAAATATGAAGTAGTAAACCTTATATCTGAGAATAAATATGTTATATTTACTTTTATCACAATATCAATATTTCTAAAAGGAATAAAACCTAAAACTTCTTTACAAGAATAATACATCTTATTTTTATTAAAATTTGTAATATTTTTACTCTATACATAGTCATAATTAAAATATTTTAATGCCACTTTTAAAAGAAGCAAATAAAGAATTTTAACAAATTATAGAAATGTTTTTAAAAATTAATTTGCATAATATAATTATACAAAATTAACCAAATATTTAAAATTTTATACACAATGTGTACATAAATTTTTTCAAATTTTTATTATAAAAAAAGCAACGACTACTATACGTTTTTTGGCATACCAATAAACAATTTACATTATTCATGAGGCTTATTATATTAATAAAATACTAGATGTTTAAAATAGAGCTTTGACTAGAACGCTCTTTAGATTTTTTATCACAGGCCTCACTTGCATCTTGAGAGAATGGATTATCGTTATTTTGCATTTGCATTGAAGACACTGTTGTGGCATCATCATCTGATTCTAATGGACTAATGCGAACAGCTTGATACCATTGATTTGTCAAATCTGTCATCTGAGATTTGCAATCTTTGAGCTCCTGTTGTGTAAAACGACGTGTAAAAAAGGGGATGAAAAATTTTAAATCCCAGCGAGCAAATCCCCGAATACGAGATTCAAGAAATGAAACTTCCATTTCTTCCTCAGTTAATTCTGATAAATGTTCAGAATCAATAGCTTGGCCCTAAAAATAAATTAAAAAGTAAGTTAATACTTATTCTAAATTATTAAATGTGAAAAAATACTTATTAAAAGCTAACCCATTCTCTTGTTTTACTAAGTGAAATTCCTTTATCTTTTCTTTTACGTCTACTACTTCTTTGTTTTTTCTCTGCACGCATAAATTTTAATAGTGGCATAGTTGAGCCTCCAAAGATTAAAGTTGTAAAAAGAACTATGATTAATGTTGTTGTTATGATAACATGGCGTGTTTCATCACTGAAATCTAAATGTAATGATAAAGCATAAGAAATAGCTCCACGTAGTCCACTAAACCACATTATAAACATCATTTTTCTCGTAATTTGGTGTTCACGAAAACGATTAACGAGAAAAGCAAGAGGAAATATATTTGCTGCTCTTCCCACAAGGCACAATATTATGGACCAAATGACTAATGCTGGTTCAACCTAGAATATGTATATTTAATATAAAACTATTAAAAATATTTCATATTATACTTTATAAATTTTATTTCATTTTAAAAAATGTATAACAAATTAAATTATATTTATAATGAGATAATAGGATAGAATTATAATTTAAGTTATGTAATATATTTTATAATATTAAATATTGCATAAAAAATGTGTAAACATACCCTGTGTCGAAAACTAAATAATGCTAATCCCAAATAGGCAAAGACACATGTTTCAGCAATAAAGGCTAATGTTCTCATTGTTTGCTGCATTGTTATTTGTGTAACAGTTGAAAGGTTAAAATGTGTGTAGTGAGACATTACTATTCCATTAAAGAGGATTGCCATAATTCCTGAAAAAAATATAATTTCAATATATGTATGAAAAGAATAAATGTTTATTGTAAATTCTATGAGAGTGCATTTTTTTGCTTACCTGATAACTGTATTCCTTCAGCCATAACATAAGGTGCATAAGTAAAAACAAGCATTAGTGCAAACTCTAAGGATGGATTTTTTCGAAGATCAAAATGTTTTAAAAGTAACGAACTAATTAAAGCAAAAACTACTCCGATTCCAGCAGAGGCGAAAAACATTAAACAGAATCTATTTAAACATAAAATAATGGCTTCACTTGTTGTTGCAGCATTATTTGATTCCAAAACAGATGTTGTTAAAACTATAGATATAGCATCATTCAATATTGATTCTCCAAATACTAACATATTTAATACAGGATCAACATCCAATGCATGAAATATAGCTACTGTAGCTACAGGATCCACAGCAGATATCAAAGAGCCAAAAGCAAAACTTTCAACAAAACTTAATTTATATGCAACCTGTGCTAATCCTAAAAGATAAATTCCTGCACCAATAACAAACGCAGAAATAGCTGTGCCAAATATAGCAAATACCATTATACTACCAATATTTTGAAAAAAATTTCCTTTGTGTAAATTATAACCAGATTCAAAGATTATTGGTGGTAATAAAACCAAGAAAAAAGCTGTTGGAGAAAAAACCTCCTCTTTTTTCCAATTAGCAATATTTTGATGAGACATTAAATTGATAATCATTCCTATAGCTCCACCGAGAAAAACTATTACTACTGATTCAGGCAAATACTGAAAATTAGTTTGTAACATTAAATGAATTAACAATATACCCAGTGCTAATACACATAATACAAAAAATATCGACAGAGAACTATTGTGCTCTTCTTCTGCAGAGCCTTTATCAGGTAACACAGGTTCAGATATCAAAGGGTTTTGTGTTGTTGTACTACTATTTGTTGTATTTATTCCATTGTTATTTTGCACAACCAGAGACAAATTTAATAAGTTACTATCTTCATCAATATTATGTGTTGATGCATTGATTGGTCTAACAGTAGAGCTGTTGGAAGATCCTTTTAATGTTGTATCAACAAGTGAAAATATTGTAGCTGTGTCCATAGTTTTCTTTAAATTTTTCAATTCTTTCAAATCGTTACGACTAGCTTCAATAGATGTACTTATATTTGTATTTTTCGTTTCAATTTTACTCGTACTCTGAATTTTTGATGAATTGGCATTTTTCGTAAGAGAATAAATTGTCTTGAGGTTAGATTCTCCATCACTTTCAACGAAAAGAGTCGCTTGTAATATCAAACTTAAAATCAGATATTTCGATACTCTGTAATTTGTTATCCAACAAATACTTGTTAAATATAATACAATCATGACTAGATTTTACATCGCATTTATATATTGAAATAGTCCAAACAAATGCGTAGCATTTCTTATATTAGCTACCACGCCTGAAATCAATCAATAGGACTTATAATTTTATGAACTTGTGCACAAGTGCATAAGTACAAAACTCCACACTATGAAAGTGACTGCTAACAAAACTTACCGAGGTGACTGTAACGTAAGGGTAAGAGTGTAAGACCCGTAACCGTAGAACGTAAGGGTAAAGATTATGGGTAGTGCGTAGCAGTAGAGATAGAGTTCAAACTGTTATTACCGACGGAAGAAATAAAACTACAAAAAAATAAATTTGTAGTATTTGTACTGAAATTATTGGCGGTATTATAATAATGATTTAAGAAACAATATCCATAGTTGAATTTAAAGATTGAAAAAAGTACTCATTTTCATTTATTATTAAAAAATATATAAATGCATGTATGTTGATCAATTTAATAAAAATTGAGAACTACGTTTATAAAATCGGCAACTCATGACATTATTTTTATTATTAAAAGTTATTTACGTAATATAGTAATAAAGATTTAGCTAATATATTTTATGAATTTACAAAAATCTTCCATACATATAACAGTTTTTTAATATTAAAAATTAATTTGTATTTAATTATATAATATATGAAGAAAAAATTGATCATAAAAGTGGAACATTTATAAATGTTTATCAATTGGTAAACATGTAAAACACAAACATGTTCAGTACAGATTTCTGGTAAAACATAAAACAAATCCTAAAATATTATAAATAATGATTTCCAAAAACTTGTAATACAATTCGATACTTATGATTTAAATATATCAGAGATACTATCAATATACACAAAATAAGCTGTATAGCATTATAATTATATGAAAATGAATAAGTGGAAATTTGCTCCTTAAACGTAATCATTGCACAAGATGTAGTAATTGTATACATATACACATTCGAAAAATAGTAGCATAGTAACAAATTATAATTCCTACAAGTAATTGCTTCAGGTAATTTCAATTTTAATATTATTATTCATTTATCTTGACTATACTCATTTTTATGTTTTTAATTCTTTTATTTTATAAGGATAAAGTTCGTATTATACTATGCAAGCATATAACATTTACTTGCTCTCTTTCTCATTAAAATATGCTACATTTAAAAATTTATTCAAACAAATTAAATTTCATAGTGGTAATTATACATGAAATTTCAATTTAGCTTTTACAAATTCATTTTATAAAATTACCAAAGGCTATAATTCGCAATATATTCATAACAATTCAAGATGATATGCAATAGTCCTTTCCAAAAGCATTAATTGTAATTTTAATATACTATTATTTGGATTCGCTACCATTTACTTAAACTGTATTTTCTTTCTAAATAAAAATTAATTTTTTTTTTTTTTTTCAAACGTAGCGAAAAGTTAACTATATTTTACCGATAAAACAGATTTTGTTTGTTATTGCTTTGAACTGTCATACGAATTATTTGTTTACGTATGTTGCAGTATATTTGGGTAAACTGTATGAACAAAAATATACGTATTATTAAATACGCAGTAAGACAAATTATATGAATTAAAATAATGTTACTTTTATAAAAAGTAAAGCTGCTAAATGTTTCATGTAACCTACAAAATAACGAGATTAGTAAAATGAATATTTTACCAAAAAAAAGGTAAATAAATTTACATTTTTATGTGAACTATTATTTTTATTTTCACTACTTATTATTTAAATTTCTAAAATACTTATAAGTTACATTATTCTTTGATCAGGTGGCATGTTCGCACAAAAGAAAATATTGCTAGAGTTCGTCGTGATGAGGCTAAAGCTGCAGAAGAAGCTAAAATTGAACAAGCTCGTATTGCTAAAGCTGTATGTAAAAATATTAAAAAAATTTAATTTATATACTCGCAATCTATTAGAAATTCAATTTAGTTTCATTTTAGGAAAGTGAAGCAAGATTAAATCATTTAAGACATGAATCGAGACAAAAAAATAATATTCATTTAACTACAAATGACAATAATTCAAATCAAATTTCTAGTAAATCTACAGTTCCTTCAAAGCATATTAATTTTTTTGAAGAATTAGAGCAAGGAAATATTGACTACAGTAAGCCAAATAAAGATTATGAAAAAGAAAAAAAAGAAGAACAAGAAAAATATGAAAAACAAATTGGATATTTGACCTATCTTGGTCAAGGACTTCAAGAATCAGTTAATAATAGTTGGTATAATGAATTGCCTAGACGATTAAATGATACAGATAAAGCTATTGAAGTTAAGCCAAATAAGAAAGCTATTGAAGATCCAATGCTTGATATCAAAAGATACTTAAATATAATTTCTCTCAAAGAAGGTAAAAGTAAATCTGATGCAAAAGATGAAAATAAAAATCAAGTCCCTAATATTAAAAACATCAAATATGAGACTGATAAAAAAAGAAAGCATAAATCATCATCCGATAATAGTTTTAGTGATGATAATCATAGATCTCATAAAAAACGCAAAAAACATAAAAAACATAAAAAATCAAAACAGCATAAACGAAATAAAGAAAAGAAAACTGTCAAGCCTAGTTTGGATATGGAGAAGTTAAGAGCAGAAAGATTAGAACGAGAGAAAATAGAAAGATTAAGAGCCCAAGCTTTATTAGAAGAAGTAAAAGGTACATGCCAAAGTGTCCCAAGTAGAACGAATACAAATTTAGTATTTCGTCAAAAGTATAATTCGCAATTTTTTCCAGAACTTGCTCGACAAAATTGTGAAAAAAATTATAAATAATTATAATTATAAATTATTTCAATTAATTGGTTCAAAGAAAATTTTGTACATATTTATTAATGTTGTATATAAATAAAAAGATAAAAATTGTTTTCATTGAAAATAATATTTTAATCCTGTAACAGTTGACTACTTAATTACAATTTAATACATATAAAACAGTCCCTATATGTTTATATGAATTAATATATGAATATATATTTTATAAGAGACCGACGTAGAGAAAAATAGAGAGAGAAAAGTCAGATAAAATATTAATCAACAAAGAAATTGTTAATTGACTAACGTAAAATAAAAAAAACGTGTTAACCAAAGAAATATAAATTCTACTATTAAATCTGTATAAAAAAAAAATTAAACTTTTTAAGATATTTTTATCGTTTATACAAAATGTACATAAATCGGTGTAATATTTTAATTATAAATTGAAATTGGAAAATTTTTTTATTTAATATCATGAAATTTTAATAAACAAAATTGTTGATACGATAAGAAATTAATAAATAGGATTTATATAAATTTTTTTTTAAATGAACAGTAATAAGATATCATTAGCTCATTTAATATTTATGATATCGAGTGAAAAAGGGTATTAAAAAATTTTTAAATATTTTTTCATAATATATAGTTTTTTAAAAAGTATTTATTTTTGAGCTTGAAATTATAAGATAGTTATTCTTTTAAGTGTTCCGTAATTCAAAAATTTGTAAATTTTAATTAAAAATAATAATAAATATATAATAAATAATGTAAATAATGTAAAATGCTAAATAATAAAAAATATTTCATTAAATGGTATAAAAATCAGTTACTATTTATAACTCGCCGACATTTCGTCGATCTTGCCGTACATGCTATAAAATACTTACGTCAATCTCTTAATTAAAAAATGTTTGTATTTAAAAGCTCTTGACTTACATAATGAAAAATGTTAGGTATTCAATTTTAGGTATAAAATACCAAAGATAAATTATTGTGTTCGTAGTTGGTGATTTTAACCCGAATAACTTACTAGTTATGGCATTACACATTGGAATAGACTTACAGTAACAGTAATTTTTATTATTTCATCTGTGTTTCTACATATTTATATGCATGGGTGTTCGATTGTTAATTTCATTCATAATAGCAATTTTTGTAATTAGAAAACATTATTTCAAAAAGGATAAAATATAATATTATAAAACCGTTCTTAATATGGTTAATTTTACTATCTTAATAAATTTTTCAAGCATTCTATGCTTACACAAGTAAATTTAAACTGTTTTATTATAAATTTGGATGTACTTTTTAACAGAATCAAATAGTAGTTACTGGTAAATAAGAAATGATAATATTTATAAGATGTATAAATTGGTCGGACTATAATCTAAGGGCTAACTATTTAGGAGTAATAATTATTTATTAAAAATTAGTGATTTTTTTTACCAAAAATGGCGATTAAAACTATATTAAAACTAAAATAAAAAAACTTTTCTCACTACTCGTAAAATCCTTTTTAAAAATTAAAGGAAATACGTAATACGTAAAAAAAGAAAATTTACTTTTGCTAACAATTAATTTAAATGAATCCTACAAACATTTAATTGTATTATACGAATTAAAACTTGTAACTTGGAATTATAACGGACAAAAAATAGCTGCAAACTATGGAATCCTAGAAGAAAAAATGTAGACTAATGTAAAATGTGAAGTTAAAAAATCATTCACAATGTTTTAAAAAAAATTTCATCAAAAGTATGTAAAATGATATAACAAAAACTAAGTACAAATAAAAATCACAAGCAATGCAGGAATACAAAAGTAAAGCAGAGCTGTTTGACTATAGATAAAAGAGAATGCCAATCAAGTTTCAAATTTAAATATTGAATTTATTTTATAAATAACAATGACAATAATAATAATCATAATACATTTTTTAAATCTTATCAATCTTAAGGAGTGTTCCAAAAGCAATTTTTTTTTAATTCAATAGTTATGAAGTAAAATACTATGTAATGATAATTAAATTAAAGTTGTACTTTTTAATGTTTAAAAATTGTACAAGAAAATTATTGATCTTTTGTTAAATAATTTTAAATAATTTAATTTACAACAATAGCCTTGACAATTGAAGACTGTTTTCAAAATCAAAGTAAAAATAGAGGAGGAAAATGAATTAAGAAAGGAAAAAAATATTTTGAAACTCAATTTTAATTAAATTTTTCACGGTTAAAAAACATAATTGTAAGAACAGGTCATGACTTTAGAACTCCAAAAAAAATCTATGAAAGTATGAATTAGGAGATAATAATTTAATCGGTATATCAAATTGAAAATTTTGGCCAAACTTCTAATCTCTGTATAAGCCGTGGGCCGTGGGCTCGAATCTCCCCGTATCTTAAATTCTTTAGTGGCCTTCGTGCGATGCTGCTGATGGCGACCGAGGAAGATGCCGCTGTTCCGAAAATATGCATAATCGCGTTAAATGTCTTAGAACTCCTAGGCCTCGATCGGCAGGACCTGCTTAAAAGCAATGAATAAAATTGTGGTCTCGGAATCCACTTGGTACACGATTCATCCGTGTTAAGCAAAGAATAACAGAAGAAAACGGAGATGCGTTAATGTAGTAAAGCGCAGCCAGCTTTTTCCAAGACGAGCATTCGTCTGAATAATAGAAGACAGAGTGCCGGGGAACAAACAAACCTCGTACCAGTCGTACCTGTCAGAGCTCTGGGGGTGGCGTTAAGTTGTTGACGTCGCGCTTTTAGCTGTGCGTCGAGAATCGGAAGTCGAGTCGAGTCTTCTTTGAGTTTTAAGTCTCGAGCCCTAAAGTTGGGAGCGTTGGAACGTTACGGCAACTTTACACTTGACATCGGGTGTTTCAAGATGGCGGATGCTAACGAGAAGCTGCTGGCCGAGCTTTTAAAAAAGCCTGGAAATAATGTGTGCGCCGATTGTGGAGCGAAAAGTGAGTTGGGTGGCCTCGTATTTCCTTATTTTGGCCTTCTGTCGATCTACCTTCCCTGTGCTTAAAACACCAGTTCGCACGTTGAGAGCCTCATGAACTTTTGATGGGTAGATGAATACATCCCCCCGTTTATCCTAAGAATGTTATTTGTTGACAATTGTTTTTCTCCAGGCGTGAGCGCTATTCATTGTTGTGCCGAACGCTTTGTTTTGCATTTTCCTTGAAATTTTATGTTATAAAATCATCAACTTTATTTATATTGTTCGATTTAAATAATGCTGCATGACTTTATCAAGGGGTTTTCCTGGATGATTCATTTCTCTCATTGCGTGACATTTTTTAAAATAAAATATAATAAAATGCCAATTTATTTGAGCTTTCAATATTATCCTGGTATATAAATGTTTTGTAATTGTTTAGATCCAGAATGGACATCTTACAATATAGGAATATTTGTATGCACAAGATGTGCTGGTGTACATCGCTCAATGGGAGCACATATTTCAAAAGTTAAGCATCTCAAGCTAGACAAGTGGGAAGACTCCCAAGTAAATCGAGTACGTGAAGTAGGAAATGCAGCAGCCAGATTACATTATGAAGAAAGAGTTCCACCTTGTTATAGAAGACCAAATCAAGATTCACCTCAGTAAATCAGAAACAAATTTAGTATTATATAATATCTAAAAACAGAATATCTCTACCTTTTTTATAATATTAATTTTCAGGGTACTAATAGAACAGTGGATTAGAGCAAAATATGAAAGAGAAGAGTTTTGTCATCCTGAAAGACAAAATCATTATGTATCAGGATTCATGGAAGGTTTTTTAATGAAACGAGGTAAAGAGGATGCAAGATATCATCCACGAAAGTTTGTACTGAATGAAGCTGATGATACCTTGAAGTATTATGTTAAAGAAAATAAGGTAAATTTTTTTTAAATTTTTTATTGATATTGTTAATATATATTTTTAATATATCTTAAATAAAAAATGATTTAATGTTCAGGAACCTAAAGCAGTATTACGGATATCAGAATTAAATATATCATTTGCTCCTCCTAAAACTGGTAATCAAAATAGTCTTCAAATTTCATTTATGAAAGATGGAACAACTAGACATATTTATGTTTATCATGAAGATCCAGAAGTAATCACAAGTTGGTATTTAGCAATTAGATGTGCAAAATTAAATCGCCTACAAGTTGCTTACCCAGGTGCTACAGAATCAGAATTACTCAGTCAGTTAACAAAAGACTTCCCCCGAGAAGGGTTTTTATGGAAAACAGGACCAAGGCATTCAGATGCATATAAGAAAAGATGGTTTACTTTAGACGGTCGTAAATTAATGTATCATGACGATCCTATGGTAAGATAAAATTAACGCTAATTAAAAATTAAAATTTTATTTTTCCATTGTTGACATATAAAACTTTTAATTTGATTCCATCAAATAATGTTTAAAAATAATATTAAAATTTATAACTACATTCATAAACCTTATTTTAAAAAATTTAACTTATTTATACCTTTTAAAGGATGCCCATCCCAAAGGCGAAATATTTTTAGGAAATACTTCAGAGGGTTATGCTGTAAAAATGGGCGTTCCTCCTGGTGCACGCGACCAAGGATTTTCTTTTACCCTCGAAACACCTGACCGAAGTTATCTTCTCTCAGCTCAAAGTGAAGATGATAGAGCACAGTGGATGAGTGTTTTTCAAAAAGTCATAGATAAACCTTTGACACCTCAGGATGCAAATAGTAAATATATTTTAATTTTTAAAAAATTGAAGCAGAAAATATAAATTTCACGAATTTTTTATTATTTTTACAGTAGCAGCACGTCTTGTTAGAAAACGTACTACAAGTGGTACAATAAATATATTTTCATCGACAAGGTAGGGCTGGGTCTTACCTAAATAAATAATGAGCCTAATTCAATAAGCATTGTTTTTATATTTAAACAAACGATGCGTAGATAAACAAATTTTTATAAACAAAATGATATTAGAAAATTTCGATTAAGTCTAAGGTATGTTGCTCGATTTATTTTACAAGGTGCACAAATTAACATCGAGCAATTATGCATGTGTTTATTGCACATGCTGATATATTAAATACTTTCATTATACAAACAGCTGAAATTTTTTTTAAAAAATTTGCAATATCCAAAATGAAAAAAATTTTAAGTTATCTTTATACTTCAGTATTTTATAGTTTAAAAAATATTGTTGAGAGTATTGACTTAATACTCAAATTATGCACAAAATGTCTCAGACGACCTACTTGATGGTATTAGAATAAGAAATTGATCATTGTTAATGACCAATTCCAAATATCTATATACGAGTTACTCAAATTAATTTGAGTACCAAAAAGAAGTTTATATTCTAATAATACTCTTTCTTCTGGCGTTTGATTGTTGCAAACATACCTAATATAATTATTTTTCAAAAGCAATAAATAACGCCGCCTTAGCGATAAATATTTTGTGCAAATGCTTGTGCTAAATACTGAAATGTCATTATGAGACTTGTCAGACAAATAAATGATGCTGACTTCCTAACACTAATTGAAAAAAATTTTAAATTTCTACGAAACACAAATATCTGTGAACAAATATGTTGTATATTGTCTAAAGCAGTTTAAGTACATAAATAAATTGTAAACGTATATTTATCAATCTTTTTTGCAAGATAAATCTTATTATATAAAACTTTCGGGAGGTAAAACTGTGAATAAGAAGTAACTATTCAATAGAAACTATAAATTGAAAAAAAATAAAAAGTGAGAATATTAAAGAGTGATTGTAATGAAGTGCGATAGAAAAGAATAAATTGAAGACGATATGCATAAACTATTTTAATTAGGCGTCTAGTGTCAAAGTGTAAAAAAGTCTATATATTACTAATCCAAAGAAGAAGAACATATATTTTAATTATTTGACTATAAGAATTGTTGCTCTTAATGCACTTAAACACGCATGCAAGTGAATAAAATTATGATTTATTGACTGAGTTTTAATAATGAATTCTTCAATATAGCATAGAAATTATATTTTATTTTAGCTATCAGATGACGAATATATTAAGCAAAATAACTGTAAATATATTATGTTTTTATACATAAAAACATTTTTTTAATCTTGTATGATAATTATACGTAGCAGCCACTCACTGGTCATAAATGAAACCACAAATCTACAATACATTGGCTTGTATTTTCATATATTAATTCATTTTAAATGTATACTTGTTTACTTATACTTATGTGATGTAATCTAATCTACACCTATAATAATATTATTTAATTAAACAATAAAGTTAGTTATTAGTAAGCAATTTTTCAAATTGAAGCTGCTATAATAAGTATGTATTTATTTAACATTTTATTTTTGATCTTGCATTGTATGTTCCGAAATACTTTTTTTAAATATTTATTTAAGAATCTGCATTTAGTAACATAAATTTTAACAGGAAAATGAAGAAACATGAAGATACTAGATTTAATATTTTATTTTTACTGCATACACATCTTTTAATTTTTTAAGTTTTGTATATTGTGTCTTTCAAAATTATTGAAAATTCACGTAGTTCTAAGTTTATATGAAATTGAATTACTATGCTCGCTTCAAATAAACAAACTTTCTTACATTTATATAACATGTTATTGTATTGAAATATAATATGTACATTTTTGTAATATTATGTGAATACTGTTAAATAAAAAGATCTTTTTCAATTCATTAAATTTTAATTGAATAAAAAATTATACCTACTTATCATATTATTGAATTTATTTACTAATTCCTTATAAGTAAATAATTTGATTCAACACAGAACTTATGAACTAATAAACTGTTGAAACTAATTATATTATGGCAAAATAAACGTTGGAATTAACATGAGTTTATTTTATTATCCTGCAAGTTTCAAAAGATCGAAAAAATGTAAACGATGTCTATTACTTTCAAAATTCTATTATTATTTTCTTATTCAAATAAACGTAACTTTTAAACGTAGTATTATACATTCTTTGTATGCAATTTTGAAATTGATCGTATAAACATTTATGTATTTTATAACACAATAATATGGTTATCATAAAATCGATTTTGTTTAAAGAAATGTGATTGTTTATCTAACAGAGATAAAATTTTATTTTCTAAAACTATATTCTAAAGAATGTAAATTTGTATTGAATGCTACAGGGTGTGCAAACATTTTTCAAAATTACAATTGCAGTAAAAATGCAACGGAAGAAAAATCTAAACCCAATTTATCTCGTATCATATCAATAATTGGATAAAAAACTATTTTGAACATTTAATTAAATTTTAAAAAAATGTTTAGTACAATAAGCTAACATCTTTATGTATATAAACCATACAGGCACAATAATATAACTAATTGTGGCTTTTTTTAAAATAAATGAAATTTTTAAATATATATTTATAAAATCAGTTAGTAGAAATTAAAAGTTTATAAAATTTTGAGCATTTGTATTAGATTATATTCAAAGAACTATTTTTATATATTTATTTAAAACAAATATTTAGTGTAAATATTATAAAAGTTTATTTTTATTATACTATTTTTAGTTTGAACTATGATAAATTAGATTGAATACAATAAAACTAAATAAATGATAAAATATAATTAGTACAATTGAGAAACTGTGCATTAATTTAATAAAACAAATATTTATTAGCTTATCAAGGTACTATTATATAATGTAGAATTATTTTTAAGTCTTAAATAAATATATAAATAAATGTACATAACTTCTTCAGGAGTTAAAAAGATTGTTAAACTTTATGCATACTAGTGAAAATTCGTACTATATTTATAATGCAGATAAATGAAAGCATTTCATGAACCCTTTCCTTCTTCTAAGTCGTGGTAATTTTAGTATCACCCCGTTGCTTTAGCTTCGTAGAGCATCAATAGCGTTAGTTAATTTAGTATACAATTACGCAAAGCTACAACTTCAAGAGCCGAACCGTACCATATACAATATAATATCTCGCATAATCTTTAGAATTGTAAAAAGATAATTATTCTTCGAAAATTTCATTAGATATTAAATATACAATTTATATTATGTATTATTATATAAATTAGTTATATTATATTAATTTATTTTATTTGCAAAATTTCTAATTATATTTAATAAACTTGAGTTACAAAGGTTTCAAACAAAGTCATCAAAAGTAGTTCAGTATAAGAATTTATAATAATGGATTTGGCTAAGAAATTAATTTTAGCTGTTAAAAAAAATGATTCTCATAGTGGTTATGGATTGCAAAAAGAATGCGAAGCATTATTTAGTTATGTTCTAATTAACATGATTAAATTAAAGTTGCCTAGAGTTAATCCCGATGTCAAGAATGATAAAGATTCAAATCGCTACAGAGAAGAAGGTACAATACTTACTATTCATTTTAATTTGGCATATATACTATGAAAATGATGTAACGCATAAATTAATTATTTTAGAAACTGTCTTAATTATCAATATACAAAATTTTAAAACATAACATTATTTAAAAAAAAATATATTTTCATTTATGAACATGTCATACAAAATGATTTAAACATTTCCCATGTTTTAATACCATGTACATGCTTAAGCCCCCAAAACGTTTTCCATAAATCATATTATGTAAACATAATATATAATGTGAACATTATATACATAATCTGAGTATTAAAAAACGATCACAATAAAGATTTAATAAGTGTTAATAAAAATACAGCCTAAATGTTACTTACGACATGTGATAGTAAAGTATTCAGCTCAAAAATCTTAAATACCGAAAGTATATATTTCAGGAAATCAATGCTTCGTGATGGGTGATGACGACGATGCAATCGAAAAGTACACCAAGAGTCTTGCATATGCGGTCAGCGAAGAATCTATGGCACTCGCTTTTGCAAATCGTTCCGCAGCTCTTTACCGAAAGCGGTTATATCGTGAATGCTTAATCGATATTGATGCAGCTTTAGCTCATGAATACCCTAAAGATAAAAAGAAAAAATTGTATGAACGAGCTGAAAAAGCTATTCATGGATTACAGCAACTTCGTCAAGTAAAGGATCAAAACATGAATGATTTACCTGTTGCAAAAGACTCTACCTTGATTCTGCAAAATAGTAAAGTTAATATCTCGGAAAATGAGAGGAACTTGTCAATGATAAAAAAATTTATTGATGATAACAATGAATTGAAGGGAAATATTGAATGCTGTACTGAGGAAGACCTTGAAAAGCTTACGAGTAAAATTCCAGAGTCTCCACCGAGATATTTGAACGAGGAATGTGGGTTGAATCTTACTTATGAGACAAGTAACGAAGCTCCGACTCTTAGTAATGGTATCCGAATCGCTTACTCTAAAAAATACGGAAGACATTTAGTTGCTACGAAATCATTCAGACCCGGAAGTATAATTTTAAAAGAAAATCCATTCGCTTATGTTATTTATTCAGAAAAGTAAGTATTATAATGAAGTAAAAATATAATGAACTTGATTAAGAATTTAGTTTTTGTTTTTATTTAAAATATAAAGTGCCGAAATTCGTACAGTTAAGAACAATTACTATTTTAAAGACTATTGTAATTTGCATTGAGTATCTAAACAGAGAATGTTAATTCATACGTGGAAATATACATTATCTGTCTATATACAGTATATATATATATATAAATATCAATCAACAGTAATGTAAGTGTAATGAATCAACATTATATATATACTGACTTACATTAATTCAATTTTTTTAATATTTGGTACTTATTATTGTAGTTAATATTATTAAATGAAAGTTCGAAATCTTATTTCATATTAATAAGGGTAAAACTTTAATCTTAAAAGCATGCAAATAAAGAATTAAATTTACTGAGTAATAGAAATCATCAAGTTATTAGAAAATTAAATAAAAGTCGTGCAATAAATTTAAATATTTATAATATTAAATCCCTACATTACTAATTTCTCATTATTGTGATACTAATCAAAAATTAAATAAAATAAATACAATACACTAATAATTAAAATTTATTACGAAATCATATGTTTTACAACAACAAAATTATAATTATAACATTTTAAAGTATACATTCTGAAATATTTACGAAATCGATTTTCAAATTCTTAAAAACAATTGTAATTACCTTTTTTAAAAGCCTTATTAATATTTGTTTAACAGACATTACACACACTGTCATCATTGTCTTGCTCGCACCTATAATTTAATTTCTTGTTCAAAATGTCCTATTGCACAATATTGTTCAGAAATATGTAAAACTTCAGCTTGGAAAATGAGTCATCAAATGGAATGTTCGATTCATGCTGTAATTTTTAAATTATTTGGTGCAGATTCGGACAAAATAAAAATCTTAACAAAAATTATAAGACTATTGATAGTTGCTACAAAAAATGGTAGCATTATCGATGAATTACGCAATGATATAAAAATAGCAGAACAAAATTCAGGTATTTATTTTAAATAATTACAGTATAAATGTTTGAAATACTTATATCATACTAAGTAAAAATTATAAGACATAATATATTAACTTAAAGATAACAGAACAGCAGGATTCACCGATAACGGGATTCTTGATAGTAATAGTGCTAGATCTGCTCTCAGTTTAGCAACAAATTTAACCACACGACCTTTCACAGACATTAGTGCATTCGCATGTATATCGGCTTTAGCTGCTATTCTCCTTTCTACGCAAACTGTTTTCTTTGGGAAAAAATATCGCACTCGACAATTAAAACAGATTACTGAAAGAGATGACGTTCGATTTTGTGGAACTCTTATATTCCGCAATTGCCTTATTGTATCATCTAATTCCTTTTCTGTATGTTTTACTTTAACTTATACATTTTTATTCTGTAATTACCGCTTGTATATTCTTTAATCTATATCATATCTGCAAAAATTTACTAATACTTATTTTTTTTAATCTATGATGTAAATGTTAGTGGATTTTTACAAATTTTAATATAAATGTTTCCATTCAATAATAACAGATAATCTTTTCTAGATTCAACGAGAACCAGGTATTAAAGTTGGATCGGGCTTGTACGTTACAGCTAGTTTACTGAATCATTCGTGTGCTCCGAATACATTTAGACACTTCGATGAATTAACGATGAATACACGAGCACTTGAACCAATTAAAGAAGGTGATCAAATATTTACGTGCTATGGTGGAGGATACCAATACATGTCTCGAACTGAGAGAAAAAGTAAAATGATGGAAGATTATTTTTTCGATTGCGATTGTCAAGCTTGCATCTATGACTGGCCAACATATTCAGAAATTTTACGCAATCACATTGGATCAATATCCAAAACAAACAAGAAACTTGTTAAAAAATTAAAGCCATTTAGACAAAGGCTATTGGATAATAAATATGATATCGAATCTATCAAAACTATCCTTGAATTGTTATTTGCTGAGGTAAAAATGCCTTGTGAAGAAATAGTACATGCAATTCAGTATCTAAAAAGCTATTATCTAGGTAAATTTCATCGAGAATCACATATTTATAAAGTTTAAGCTTTTTCTCCTTGCTATAATCCTTCGATTTGTCTTTATTTTATTCTGCTTTCCTTTTAAACAAAAATCGTACATGTGCTTATTTAGTTGTATCCTTAAGCTGCTACAAATTTTACTTGCTTCACTGAATTGTGCTGCTTCTGCAAAAATTCAATGCTTTTTTATCGTTTGCAAAAATAATAATAAATGTGGTTATATTTTTAGATGAGTAAATTTTTTTTTCGTACGTGACAGAGCATAACTATAAAGAGGAAATAAGAAAATTTACAAAAAGTAAATTATACTTACTTGTAATTAACGGATCTTCAGTTGCGGTTTAAACTTTTGTAAATATTTAAAAATGCAACATTTTAATATAAAAGGTGTTTAAATAATTTATATATCATGATCATCCAATGTATATCAATGGTGATTGTTTCATACCTTTTGATTTTTAAAGAAAAACTCAACATTGTTTAGGGGTATATTGACGTTTATTAAAAGAGTTAGGTAATTCTCACAGCTATCATAGCTATTTGGTAAATATGTACTCGTAAGTCAAACAAGTAATGAACATCATTACAAATATACGAAGAATAATACACAAGTGAGAGAATTCATTAAAAACGGTTTATATTAGGAAAAGCAGCGAACAGCGGAGCTGCCGATGTTGTTGGAATCGGTTGATCTCCAATACTTTTCAATAAATTGCCCTGCAAGAGACTATCGAGAGCCTTCTGTACCGTGGGATCATTCAATAATGGCGATGGTGTTACTGCGCTTGACGTTGTAACGGATGAGTTACCAGACACGTTCGTCGAAACTGCTGACACAAAACATCATTACTTAAAAACAAAATTATTGTAAAATTTATATTAAAAATAAAATGATTTATATTGATCGATGACATAATTTTTTTATTTCCATGTAAAAACATTGCATTTTTCAGTCGAATATCATGTAATTAATAAATGATTAGCTTTGGCAGTGAATATAGTGATTGTATGGCAACGTGATTAAGCATTATTAAAGAAGATCAACATTTCATTTTACCTTGATTGTAAGAGTCTGTCTGCGAAAAGTCACAATTGCACGAAGCTTATAGCTATTTATAAAATTTGTTTAGGAAGCTTGAGGACGAAATTTTTCAAACAATAAAAGCCCTTTCGTAATCTCTCGCAAATCGTAAGTAGAAAAACTGCACATTCTTGAATTGACGCTTGTCAATTTTCATTTTGTTTATTTAAATAGTCAATGCTGTATGGGGAAAAAATGCTAGCACAGTATTTCGTTAATAAGCCTAACAAAAACTGTACATATTTTTACAGCTTTAAGCGTGACTTTATATTATTACTAAAATGTAGGACAAACTATATTATCTCATAAACAGAACTTAAATACTTGCTAAAAGTATCTAGATTAATAATTCCCTTAGTAATAGACAATTTAAGTGTACTCGATAGACTTTTAAATATGTAAATTTACTGCTTTTAAATAAATTTAAAAAATTCATAAAATTAAAGTATTGCTACAAAATTTTAATAATAGCAAATAAATCTGATAAAAAAGTGGACAACTCTTAAGCACAAAATGTATGCTTTTTTAATATCTTAAATAATTCATCAATATTTTCATATCATAATAGCATATGATAGGTTTATAATATTTATTAAAATTAATCGTTTGTCTCAAGTTACTTGGAGTCATACTTGCACAAAAATCAGTTTTTTTTAAATGTAGTTATTAAAAATAGTTTGTTTAAAAAGTAATGTTTTAGCAAATAAATTTTTATATAACATATATTAGTATTTATTGCATAAAAATAAAATCTGTAGTATTTTATCTAAAAATCAATTTCACACTAAAAATGAAGTAAGTTTAGCTTAACAGTATTATCATTTTAACGAAAGGAAATGAAAGATTGAATGAAAACCCTAATATTTGCATGGATAAGTCTTAGTTGGCATAGAAACACAAAAACGTATAACAAAAGAAGAAAAATGATTGATTGAAACTGTTAAAGCATTATAAAAATTTATTCTATTTTTCACTTGAAATTTTAGTTGTAATAATTTATAAAAAAATATCGCAATAGTAATTCTTTTCAAAATCAATAATATGCATAATAAAATTCATACACTATAAATATAACAAGTGGGTCATAATATTAATGACATTTCGACGAATTGGAAGAGGAAATAAAATTCTGAAACAAAAACATGTCAGTTTCAATTTGTAAAAGTGAATAAGCGTAAAACCATAAACAATATCGATTTCAAACCATTAAAAATCACTGATGGTCTGTCGCCATACGCAAACTCCGAGACTTATTAACTACGAAAAAATACGTGAAGCCACTTGCGTGACTAGCAAAAATCAAATATAAATATTCGAAAATGTATGAGCGCAAAAAAGTGCAAATTCTAGATAAAAACGTCTTTTATAAATCTATAATGTTTGGTTATACCTATTTTCCTGTTTATATTTTGAAACGTAAATCACGAGAGGACGCGAAATAAAGTTAAATGTTTTGTTGCGAATATAGTGTCTTTTTTTATTATCGCTTTGAAACAAAATTTTAAATACAGTCTGTAGATGTAATTAACATCATAAAGATTGGATTTAGTGTCACAA
This sequence comes from Kradibia gibbosae, assembly GCA_018907135.1. Classification (NCBI taxonomy): domain Eukaryota; kingdom Metazoa; phylum Arthropoda; class Insecta; order Hymenoptera; family Agaonidae; genus Kradibia; species Kradibia gibbosae. The sequence goes on along the minus strand of JACCHX010000001.1, from coordinate 15,039,214 downwards.
TACGTAAATACGATTACGATTCTTTTACCTGCTGGCGGAGGGACGGGACTTGGTGCAGCTGTTGTTACAGTCGTAGTTGATATTGTGGACGTACTGCTTTTATTACTATTCAAAATATTGAGTATTCTCGACTGAAGTTCCGCTTGCTTAGGATCACTAACTAAAGACGTTGGTCCCAAATTTTTCGCATCCTCGCCCAATTCAAATTGCACTTGATCTTCTCGTCTCATTTCCAAATATTTAATGACCCTTTCATATTGAAGCACAGTTAACTGAAGATTATCTGCTAGCATATTTAAAAGTACTTGAATGGCATCTGGATGACGATCGGAAGCCGTAGAAACATTGACAGGTACAGATCGACCTCCGGCTTTGTAGTTATTAAAGTCTCGCATTATTAGACTGATAGCGTCATCGACCGGCATATTTCTGTGCTCTAAAAAAAATTTGATACCATTTCGTTTTAAAAAAATTAATAATATAGGGCATCTAAAGTATCAATTAATTAGTATATATCAATAAATTGCCAACAAAATTTAATTCATAAAACACTATTTATAACTTAAATAAAAAATTTAATTAAAAGTTTACCTTGCGGTAGTCCATGTAAAATATTTAACGTCAAAGAATGATGTTCTTTGTTTGTTGGAGCAATAACAATAGCATATAAACAACCTCGTGTTGCAATATTGCCAAGTACCCGTGATAATGGTACTTCTTCATTTGGAAATAATAAATCGACTGTTAATCCTAATTTTTTCAAACGTGACTCAATTATTTCGGCATATTCCCTGTAAATATTTTTAAAAATATAATAAAAGTAACATTCTATTTCGATAAATAGACGTGTGTTAAGAGTAAATTAATATTACGTTAAAGCCTTATTGACAACAATAATTTCACAATCATTTTTCTCTGCTGCAATGGAAGGATAGTCATTTGATGAAGATGAAGGTGGACTGGAAAATATACATATTTTTAATGTTTTTGAAATAAAATAGCTAATTATCTTTCTATAATTATCTATTATTTAAAGATTAAATGAATAATCTCATATTGAAATCAATTCATTAAAATTTCTTTTATAAATTAAAACTAATTGTATTTTTTTATTACTTTTTATTGTCTTTTTTAAAACACTACCTATAGTCATACTATTTATTTTCATATATAAATTTATTAAATTTATTACTTTAATTTTTAAAAATAAATTTTAAAGAATAATTATATATAATTATTCTTACCCAAACCCAGGACCAACATCTCGCATTGATGGGTCAAAACGATTTTTGTGATCCCCGAATCCTCCAAATGATCCACGACCACTATTTGGAGGTTTATTAAGTTCCCAATTCGATAGTGGTTTGTCGTCTAAGCGTCCTGATCTGCTTATTGGACTTCTGTCACGAAAATTGTTACCTATTCCATGAGTACTGCCCATATTACCACTTACACCACTAAATCCTCCACCTAAATCACAATCAGTTTATTATTTCAATTACACTTTATTTCCCATATTATCTAATCCAATCATACCTGAACGGAAGCCAGAATTCATGTTATCTGTCATACAGTCTCCAACATTTCCTCCCATTCTATCTCCCATACGACCCCCCATACGATCACCAAACATATGATCTCCCATCCGATCATCCATGCCACTTCCCATTCTATCATTCATAGAATCATCTCTTTTTCGATTTTTTCCTCCTCTTGTCCCTCTATTCCTATTTCCAGATCCACCCATTTGATTCGGACCACCTTGATTTTGACAACCTGAATTCTGATTATTTTGATTCCTGTTTATATTTGCATTGCTGGGTCCAACAGTTCGATTACCACAAAAGGGTGGACCACTGCCTTTATTTGTATTGAATAAATCATTGTTGTTTCTGCCACCAAACATGTCTTCTGCATCATTAAATGAATTGCTTCCATTTCCTCCCCGATTGAATTGATTATCATTACCAAATGGAGGATTTGAATTAGTAAAATTTTGATTTCCAACTCCAAAACTATTGTTGAATGAATCGTTTCCAAAAGTTGTCATTGTATTAGTTGAATTGGTTTCCTTTTTAGCTGGTTTGACATCTGTTAAATTGAAATTATAGTGAGATTTTACATTAAAACTTAATTAATAAAATTTCATAAACAACAGTTTATATTTTTGATAAATTTTTAACATGAATCACATTTTATTCTGACATTCAAAATGAGCTATTGCTTATTAAATAAACAAGCATAATACATTACCTATTCTTCTGCCCTTAAACATAGCGCCATTTTCATTTTTTATTGCAGTTTGGGCAGATTGTTCATCTTCAAATTGTACAAAACCAAAACCTCTGTTTAATAATGAACCAACTATAGTACCATATTTAGAAAAATGTTCTTCTAGTTCATTGCGATTCATATCTTCTGTTTGTAAGTGTCCTATGAATATTCTACTTCCAGCAGTAGCTGGATCTTTTAAAAGGCGAGCAGCCATTACTTCTATTGAAAAATAATGAATTAGAACACAAATGCATACTATCGATAATATTATATTTTCAAGCTTCAATGCGGTCTACGTTTTTATTATAATTCAAACAAGTGATAAGATAAAGGTTGTCGTTAAGCATTTACATGCTAATAATTTAATGAAGATAATGAAATAACAAAATAAATGACAAATTTACCGTCCGATTACAAATAATTTTGGCTTACACAAGTACAAAAATCTTGGCTATTAAAACTTACGTAGACATGTTTAATAAATGTACTTTAATGTCTAATTCACTTGTTTTGAAAAACTAATGAAAATTAAATAAAGAAGCCATAAAACATTATAAACAAGCCATAAAAAATACCAAAATGTGAGGTTACAAACACAAGATGCCGAATAGCGTTGTTTGTTTACCTGGGTTTTCGATGAAGCTGGTCAATCAGATTTGACACAAATTTGAATTTAGGAATGTTGGAATGCTGCTTTTTTATTTCTTAAAAATAGGAATTGATAACTATGTGCACATTAATATAAATACATGCGTCTATACAATTTCTTGATTATCTGAAGCTCAGATTTAGGAAGAACTAGAAGATATCAAAACGTAATTACAACTGTTAAGTTACCAGTAGTATGGAAACTATGAAAGATGACGCTACCATCGTAATTATATTAAAGTTCAGTTTATACTTTATTGCACATTCGCAAATGTAATACACGGTGCGTATTGCATTTTGTGATTTAATTTTTAATTACATCTGACAGATTATTTTTAAAACAATATCAATAATCTTCAAGACTTCTTGTTCGAAAGGGAAGTAAAATTTTTCTCGTACTACAACACATTGTTTTTTACATTTAATTATTTGTTGATTTAATGAATACGTGTATTTGTATATTTTTAATACATTTATAAACGCCAACAATTGTTTTAATAAAAAATAAACATAATTAGACATAATTGAAAATATGCTGAAGCTTGACATTGATAAAACAATGATTTTGTACATAATTTATCAATTTCTTACTCAATGCAATCATTTTTACTTAGCTGAACTATTAATAACACGAGTATGACACCAACTGAGAAATGATATTTAACTTGGGTTTGCGACGCTGCGTAGGTGTGTTCGTATATTTAATAAAATGGGGAATAAATATTAAAGACTAGCGTATTTATATATTTCCATTTAAAGTATTGATTTTTAGAATGAGTACGATTACATTCTGATACTAATATTTTATATGGATATGAAAAATATAATATTGAGTTTATCGCTTTAACATTTCAAAATGAGAATTACTGTATATTATTAAAAACATCAAGTTTGCGGAATAATAAAATTTACCACTGATTTTATTTAGTTAAAGCAAATTGTTGTATCACTTACATCGAAAATTTATTTCATGGCACAATATTATATAATTTACACATTAAAAATCTGTTCACATATTTATTCAATAAAACAATAATTGAATATATAGAACACCGTTCAATCACGAGAAAGTTTTTTATTGTTTCATAAAATGATTTTTAATGAACATCGTTGTTGTTTAAATAATCATAATAAGTAATATTTAATGCACATGATGAAATATATTTTATATATTATATATATGAATGTTCAATATGGTATATGTTAAATTTTTAATTTTATATTGGCATCATTGCCATCATTACTTATAACAATTACTTTTGATATCTTGCGATTCTGGATCTTCCGAAATCTGAATTTCTCATCATTTAATCAATTTGAAACATTTTGTGCACGTATAAACTTATAGGAAATTTAATAAATTTAGTTAGCGATACATATTCAAAACCTATTTAAATTGCAATTTATACACGTATGCACCTATATAAACATCATTTAAAAATAATGCCTTAAATGATAATTTTAAATTTTCCATTTTGAAGATAAATGTAGAACCAAGATTTTTATCGAACTGATCAACAAAAATATTATTCTGATTGATAAGTCGATGGATTTGATCAAAGCACATTAAACAGGAAATCTTAAAAATATAGTATAAATAGTTGAGAATTGAATAATAATTTTTGTATCCACACATTTCGTATTATTTTTATAAAATAAATAAACAAACAGAAGTTTTATGTCTTTTATTAAAAGCATATTATAATAAATGTTTAATATTAATTTCTTAAAGTAATAGCTTTCCACGCTAGTATTTCTGATTAAAGTGTATAAGTAAAATCTACGAAAAATTGCAAGCTTAATAAAACTATACATACGAATTTATAAACATCTTAATACTAAATACTTTATGTGTATACATATTTATAAATTTAAGACATTTTTTTCAAATTAATCTTAATTTTTAAGTTATTTTTAAATTTATATTTAAATTTCTAAATTTGTTTACATCATTTGATTTGTTTTCGTTATATTGAAAAATATACGTATAAATATTATAGCTATACTCATAAAATATTCATACTTTCCATCATATTACAGTGTAATATGATTAAATGTAATTTTATTTCATTTTATTCTTGAAAATAATGTGGTGTATGAATCCAAATGCTATTTTTGATTTGTTGCAATCATGTATATTATAATATACGTAGTAACTAAATATGTTGACTGCACATCTTTATTTACTTTTAAGTACTTTACAAAATTTTATAAAAGGAATGTGCAAGACCAATATGAAAAAAAAACTTAACAATAAATTAGAAATAACAAAAAATGAAAAATATCAACCTAAACATATATAACATAAGCATGTGTTATTCCGTACCTGTTATTATGAAACAACCCGAGATGCTTTTATGCTACAAAATAAAAACTGTATAATCATATCCAACATTAAATATTTTCTTAATTCTATCTTAAATATTTAACAATTTAATATGTATTTTTAACAAGACATTTAAAAGACTTAACATTAGTATCATGCTTTCTACACGTAATTTCATTTGTTGTATTTTTTTGAACTCGATATTATTTTTATTAATTAAAAAAATAATACTTTATTATCATTTTCAATAATAATTGAAATTTTATAAATCCTTCTTAACTATTTTTGAAACCGCTAATTCTCCTGAGTTGTATCAATTAAATCTATTGCAATATGCTATAATTTTATATTGTAAGGCCCCAGTGTGCGAAAATATTAATGAAGTTGCTTTTACTCTTATTGCTTAAATTTGTTGTACATAAAATTATTTGTTTACAATTGAAAATAAATGATTATTTTATATATTTGTACAAATATTTGTTTATCCTTTAATCATTAAAATGATTTATCTTCAGGACAATTCTCCAATTGGAGCGTTTTGAAGCCATAAATCATGGATAAAGTTATACAAGTCATCACTAACTGATACCTACACAAAATAAAAATATATTAAAAAATATGAATGTGAGTAATTTCAGTGTGTGGGCAAGGCTTTGAAAATTTCTTTTGTCATTACATTTATGAAACCTTATCAAAGTAAAATGGAGGATGACTTAAAAAAAGTGTTTGACTTTATTAGTTTTAAAATTGAATTTGAAACCTTCATTTTTATGTTTTTCAAACTATCCTACTTCAATTTACTTTTATTCAAATCATCCTCTTATATCAGTAACATGAAATATTATATATTAGAGTTAGTGATATAAAACATTTTGCCAAAAATGTCAATTACCTTATAAGGTGTTGGATTAAGATTTCGTTTAATATCATTTCGCAATGTTCCCAAAGATTCTTGAACTCGATTTCGAGTTTCAACTAAGGTAGGTAATTTTTGCAGAATTTTTCCATCTTTCCAGTACATCTAAATAAGCAATATCAACTCTATAATACCCGTTCATTTTAAATAATTTAATTAAAAAAGCTATTTCTTATATAATTACGTATTTTTATTACATTTACTTGTTATCAATAAAAAAAACATTTAGTTATTAAACATACCATTTTTTAATCTTTTAAATTATTAGTGTTATAGGATAATGGTAATTTTTTATCAGCATTAGGTAAATAAAAGTATAATTTACCTTGTGTAAAGGTTCAACTCTTGTTGGTATAACAAAAGCTCTTTTTGATTCCTCAAATGGGTGTCTGCAAAGAACCTTTTCACCAACTTGAGGAGCTTCTTCATCTACTCTTTGAAGTAAATCTATTAAAGCATGCCCATCCATTCCATATAATCTGTATGCAGTCTTCCTACCAGGCATAGTGACTTTACCAACTTCTTGACTTAATTTTATTCTTGGTTGATCATTTATTTCAACTAATTTATAAACACAGCCTAAAGCTGGTTGTTTTTGACATGTTACCAAATGTGTACCAATGCCAAAACAATCTATCCTATGGTTCTGAAAACATTGAAGGAAATAAATAATATTTAAATTCCCTCTTTTTTTAAATTAAAAAAAATTATTTTTTTAATTTTATTCACCTGCTCATTTAAGCTCACTATAGTTTCTTCATTAATATCGTTGGATGCTACAATTATAAGTTTAGAAAACCATGACAACTCAAACCTCTTTGCAATCCTTTGAAAAATCTCTCTGGCTACTTGACTAAGATAGGCCAAATCTCCACTGTCGATACGAATTCCAACTGCTTTATAACCTAGATCATTTAAGGCCAGAGCAACTGCACAGAAATTCAATAAACCACTTCTGCAAAAACGAAAACCAAATGTCCAACTTAAATACTGTAATTTGCTCAATCTTCTTTTCAACTTTCAATCACTAAATATCTAATATGAATCGTGAACCTACTGTTATTAATGTATTAAAATTTTTTTCGAAAACGTTAGATATAAATTAATTAAAAATCGCAAATAACAAGAATGCAACTCAACACGAACGAATATTTATTAGAAGAACCACTTTTGTAAGTTTGTTTAAAATGTAACGTTGAATTGGGAAATGCACTGCATAAGGTCGATTCTTTTAGGAAGGAAATAAATCTGTATTAGTTAAACAAATTTTTTTTGTCCCAAAATAATCTTACTTTGGACAAAGTCTTCAATTACGTAAATAAAATTTAGAACTATAATTTATAATTTAGAACCTCAACATTCAAATATTTCATCTATTTATATGATTAAATTAGTGATAAAATTGTCTCAGCTAATACGTAGACAATTAAATGCTTTTGTATTTTTACAAAGTGATTGTATCGTTAAGTAGCTCAAATAAATTCAAACATGCACAATTTACAGTGGTATTTAATACATTTATTAAGGTATATGGATTTTTAATTCTGAATATAGGCTTAAGTTTATATTCTGAAATCAAAATGAGAATAAAAAAAAATAATGGTAAAATAAGAAATTCTCACGTGAGGTAAAGTAAGAGGGATACACGTGATCGTACCTTACGAAGAGCTCACCCAATTCACCGTGTCTTAACAAGCCACCCTTGTGAGACCAAGTTGGTTCGTCAGATATAATTGGATTGTTTTTCGCACCATTACGCGGTGTCTTATTGCTCCCGTTAGTTAGAAGCTTATTCGCTAGATTTCGGCCGGTTACATTTGCTTGTCGCTTGGCCGATGTTTCTACACTATAAACACACTTTTGTTAGGCTTTGTGTCATCTGCACATCGCACAAAAACTCTTAAATGCTCCCGATTTGAAATTCTCACGATTAGTCGAGTACAAAAATTAACGAAGTATTTGTTCATATTGTTGCTTTTTCGTTATTTTAATAATTATTATATAATTATTTTGCGGGACAAATAATTTTTCAGATATCTTAGACTTGTTTTAAAGATTATATATACATATATACAAATATATATTTTCTAAAAAAAAAAAATTAAATTCAGTTGAAGGCCAAAACAAAAAATTACAAGCATTTTAGGCTTTATCTTTTAATAAGTGCAGCTTGATGTGAAATATATCTTTAACACAATTTATAAAAAAGTGGTACGAGTAGTGACGTTGAGTGAACTGCACCTTTTTACCTACAATAAAATAAAAACATTAATTTAAAAATTGATGTATTTTCATATGTACCTCTTTACATCGTAAGTATCAACAAGAGCCATAAAACCATCTGGAAAAGCAATAGCATAGCTCACAAGTGCTGCAAGTTCTCCATCAGAAGCTTCTGATACCATTGCACCCAAATCTGAAGCTATATTAATACGATACTGACATGATAATTCTAACAGGTCTTGCTGTTCTCCAGTCTGTTTATGAGCAAGCATCTAAAATATTGTATACATTGTAAAATATTAGTAATCACAATACTAGCATTCGGGTTCAAATGAAACTTTACTTTATAAATAATGTTAATACTGAAAATTTTATAAAATTAATTTACAATAATAATTTTTAAGATAATAGAATAAAGATAAACTTTAAATTTAATTACTTTTGTATGAATTTTAAAAATTAGCGAAAATAGTACAAGTTTCAATTATACTGAATTAATAAAGATTTAATTATATTTCTCTAAAAGACCAGATCAATTAATTATAAATAAAAATAACTATTTAAGGTAAACAAACCTTGATTTGTAAATCACTAAAACTAGTATAAGAAGTAATATAGGCATGAGCATGAGTACCATTTACTGGTATGTGAAATAATTTTCCAGCCAAAACATTACTAGTTCCATCAAATCCACCTATTCAAAAATCGATTTAATTAGTTGCATGTGAAATATTGTTGTGAAATTAAAACAACGTCAAAAAAAAATCATTCTGAGTTTAAGCAAATTACACGATTATGTACACATATTAACGATATTCATTTATAAGTGACCTTTAGAAGGTGTATTTCCGATCCGACCTTCAAACTTTATGATTTTTCATAGAAGCGCGTGTCTGTACTTACGTTACCAGCTTAATAGCTGGCACGGACTAGAACCATTTAGTATTGATTTCTCGACAATTCTAGAGGATAATGGTCTTATTTTTCACAACTAACGTATAAATATAAAAAAAGACAATATAGATAACGTATAATTCACTTATTCACCAATATAAGTATATTTCGACGCTCTAAGACCCCCATCTGGTCCTTGTGCTCTTCTGAGTCCAAACTCAAGTAGTGAAACTGTTTTTCCAGCAACCATGCGATATCTTGCAGCATTTGTGGCCATTAAACTCGCATAATTTATTAAGTTTAATAGTGTTGTTTCCAAAAGTTGTACCATTATTAGAGGCCCTTCAATCCTCAATAGAGGTACTCTATGATAAGGTAATCAAATATTTGTTTAATAAAAATTCAAATAATAGTAAAATTCACTATTGAAATAATATTTAATAACTATAAATACCTTGGAAACACTACAGATCCTTCTTCAATGGCATACAGAGTAACATCTTTTGCAGTTGTATTTTTTAAAAAGTTGAAAAACTCTGGTTCGATGGATGATGGCATTGTGGATTTAAGATATTCAATATCTGTAGAAGAAAGTTCTTTTACAATTTTACAAGTACTTAATAAGCATTTTCTTTAATTTATTATGTAATTATCAAAGATTTATCAAGGCACATGATTTTAATGGTTAATAAATTGACTCAATCAATGAATTGGTTAATTATTAAACAAAGTAACTTATATATAAACTATAATTAACGGTTTTTATTAATATCTCATTATGTTGACAAAGTATTAATATGATTGATTTGTAAGTTTTTAATTTTGCAAACAATAATAGCAATAGCAATAATAACATTGACAATAATAATAATAATAATAATAATAATAATAATAATAATAATAATAATAATAATTGTTGTAATTATTATTGTAAAATTATTGTTGTAATTAATAATTAGAAAAAAGATATTGTTAGAGAAAAGAAAATAGATCATCAATATATGATAGAAATTGTATTAAAAATTTTGCAATTATTAATATTTTACAATTAAATGTCATTAAATATGAACTTACCACTATTAGAATAATGAAATTTTTCCAGAAATTTCAAACATTCCTCCAATCCAGCAAATATCGTGAATTCTCCATGAAATGGATTTTTACGAAAGAAAAGATCGAATACAGCGTGGTCTTTGATTTTTCCGTTTTTCCAGTATGCATAGGCCATCGTGATTTGATACAAATCTGTAAACAATTATGAATTTTAAAATGGAGCTAAGCCAATACGCAAGCATTAAAAAAGGTAGTACAGATCCACATAATTAAGTTAAAATAATGCTATTTTCAAAGTAGGATTGCCTACTTGTTGATGACATGCGATGCATTAAAAACGGATCGTTAACCGAGATTAGGGCTTGGCATTAAATTATAAAACGTAAGTAGCGCAAATCAAGCGATCGAGCGAACGTTGCCTGCCGAATTAAAAAAACATTGTCAATTGTCTCGAACGTGCGGAGTGGGCCGCCGCCGGAGTCCAGGGATAAAAACTTTTCGAACGCGTACTTGCTACACCTTATCACGTCGAAGGTTAAACCGGGGTCGCGTGTTAACCCTATCTTCTGTCCGCGACCCGCCAAACGTGCGAACAAGGGACGGAGCTAAAACGCATAATAAATCAACGAGGATCTCTCGTTACCCGTGAGCAAAGGCTGGACGACGCTGTTCTGAGAGCGGCACCAAATCTTGTCGCACATCTTGCGCTTTCTTCCGCGTCGCTGTCCCGCGCCCGATATCGTGCCAGCAGTTTCTTCTTCTTCCTCCTCCTCCTCCTCCTCCTCCTCGTCCTCCTCCGCCAGCTCCTCGGACTCCAGCTCCTGTTCCTCGACGACGACGACGGTTGCGGCTGCGGCGACGCCGCGGCTCGACGTCGCACTACAGCCCGTCGACTCCTCCGTCACGTGCTGCTCGAGCTCGATCGAACCTACCGAGTTCATCGAATGTTATGTGTTCATTCTACCAAACCCATGAGCAATGCCCTCCTTCACCCCACTTCCCGACCAACCCCCATCGAGGCAATCGCCCGCATATCGTCGGCGACGTCTTACTCGGCGCGCGCGCGTTTCCCCGCTAAGACCGCACTTGTGTCAACGCGCGTTGCGTTGTGTTTATGCGCCCACTCGAATCCCACTGTCCATAATGTGCGACCGTGTGCCGCGCGCGGCTCCTGCTGCTGATTCTCCGGTGCGCGCGCGCGCACGTGATTCCCCCTGATCATCCCGTCGCCGCTTCTCGCCAGACCCAGTCCCGACGCGACGTAACGTTCCCCCAAAGGCCCTCCTCGGCCGCCTCGTCCTCGCCCTGCCCCCTGCTTCGTCGAGCCCGACGCCTTCTCCCACTACCTCCCGCCGCCCCGCCCCGTCCCGCCCGCGCATCGTCATCGTGTGCCTTTCCGTCAACGGGATCAACAGTAGCGAGCCCAACCAACGACGGCAACGACTCGCGCGACCTTCTCCACGGCACTCTCGATTCGGCTTCTTTCGCGCCACTCCCAGCAGCCGGCAAACGGCTCCTCGCCGGCTTCTCGCCCCCTTTTGCCTGCATACCTCGCATCGGGAATGATTCGGCTCGATATCACGCGACAAACTCGGCTACGGACTCTTAAACTGACGGTCTATGACTTAATTCCGCCACTTTCACTAGCAAAGGCGGCAACGCATACAACCGCGTTGTCGGTCTGCCTGCAGTTCTCTACATGGCTATGCGTGTATTATGATTATTATAGATCCCCTCCGCGGCGCCCGCGACCGAGTCGCAACGCGAGAATCGAGAAATCGAGACACGAGTGCGTTTGGCTTTTACGCATGGTGCGGCACTTGGAGAAATGTACTGTGCGATACGCGTGCGCGAAAATTCGTGAACTGGCTGAGATGCGGAGGAGCCGACTCAGCCGACCGACCACGAGTCGGAAGGCCAATGAACGCTGAACTGCACTTTTGGATTTTTATTTATATTTCTGCTCTTCCTATTCCATTTTAGCCATTAGATCGATTTCCCTTCTCTTTCCTTGATTTCTTTTTTCCGACTATCGCGAGATCGAGCACTACCTTTATTTTTTTCGGCTTCTGGAGAAATAGACAACGTGCAAAGCATTGATTTTTTTCCCAGGCCTCGCAAATTTACACTTAAAATGACGCAACTCTTGCCTACTGCTTTTTACTATTATCTGATCATTGATCAAACTTGCAAGTACACTGTAGTTCTACGAGTACATTTGCACAGAAATGATTAACTCCGTTTTATCCAACGTGTTGAATTCTAACTTAATTTTCAAACTGGCTGAAAAAAATTCAACAAAATAAAGCAAAAATAAATACCGTTTCTAAAATTGTCCTATCTAAGCTACGAACTCGATCTTTTCACCTCTTGAATATATATTTTTCTCACTGAAGCTTTCGAACTTTGACATTCTATTTTTTAATGACACTACTTTTGCAAAACTTAATCTTCAATTCTCTTATGATTAATTTCAATAACAATACTTCCAACAGCTTGTAAAAGACAATTAATAATCATATAAGTAAATATTGCTTCAGTTCATAAGTGTTATAATTATTTTATATAATGAAGATTGCCTTGTATTTTACAACATTTTATTTTACCGAACCGAAGTTATTATAAAAGGCCCGAATAAAAAAGGAATCATTTAGAGTTTAGTAAAATAACTTTACTTTATCTACAGAAAGAAATTTTAAATTCAATTGCACCGACTTAATTTATTGGATCTGCTTAAAATGATGAGAGTCTTTTTAAAAATTCGTTTTAAAGAAGCATTATTCTAGTAGTACATAAATTGAGTCAAAATTACAGCATAACTTTACATTCATGCAATATATAATGGGCATAGTAGCCATTAATTACAATTGCATATCATCCATTAGTAATAACAATTTAGTTTTATAGTTAATTTTAAAATATAAAAATTAATATTTTTATAAAGGGTTTAATACTTTACCATCTATTTTTAGTTTATGTTATTGATATTCATTTTTTAATTATTAATTAAAAAATTAGGTTTTGTTTTTAGAAATAATACTGTAAAATTTGACATTAAAAAAGTTATTAAAATGAAACAAACTAAAAAAATAATAGATTTCACGAAGATAAAATATTTTCATCTTTTATTTCAAATAAAATTTTCGGTTTTAGTTGCCATAAATTTTACAAATAAATAATTATTACAATGTTTTTAGAGTTTTTTAATAAGATAGTATTAAATTTGTTACAGAATAAAATAAAATTATTTTACATAGTACCATCATAACATTGTATTTTAAAATAATGAACAAAGGTTGTACAAGTTCAAAATCAATATCCTAAGTGAATATTTGTGTGAAAGTACGAAATAAATTTTAAAAAATTTAATTAAAATAATGTAAAATGAACTTTATAATTAACGAATTAATCGATTTTCATTTGAAAAATATTTTAAAATTTAATAACTATTTAAAAATATTGGTCAGTTTTCCAACAAACGTTTGTATTAACTTCATACAAAGCAGTTGTTATTTATGAAGTAGACTAAAATGTAATTTATAGAACGTAGCAAAAGCTTAATTCAGCTTCAATCCGATTATTTTTATAATTTACTTAAAATTCGTTTTAAATAAGCTTTTTTCTTCAATATTATAGATAAATTTATTCATTCAATTGATAGTAAATTCATTTTTATCATAAATTATAATTAAATAATGTCGAATCGTAGCTTTTGAAAAACTTATGATATACCAATATAAGTCAATATAATTCATATCAATATGACAAAATCTTTTTCTTATTAAATTATTTATACATATTCATTCAAGTTTTGTTAAAATTTTTTTCATTTTTAGAATAAAAAACAGATTTCTTTAATTAAAGTAAGTATTAGAACTTATATAGGCTTTAGTATTAAGATTACAACATATTGGTGAATATTAACTTCTTGGCTTGCACGATCAGCAGAAAAAATGGAACATAATTTTTTTTCCTTTTGAATGAAACTGCTGTCTGATTTATATAAAACTTAGATATCAACCTTGGATCAATATACTCGTGAAACCTTGAACGACTCATTTTTCGATTGATTGTTTCTATCGATTTTAAGAAATTTATCTGCTGTTTCAGAATTTCATTTGATTGTTTAATATACAAATCTAATAATGTAAACATTTTTGATCTAGGCAATCCCAAAAAAGCTGTGAAAAGTAATTTATGTATACAAAGGCTAAAAAAATTCAAGTATATAGAATTATTAATGATAAATGATTAAATATAAGCATAGAAAAATTTATTGAAATTTTAGTTTTTTTTATATTTAACGTATATTTTATTGATTGTAGTAGTTTCTATATTAATATTTTTGTCACGCCTTGTTCTGCCATAAATTTTTTTTTCTAATATTTTAATACCAACGATAATTTAGTTCATTTAAAATTGAACTCAGGTGTTCCACTTTCTATATTTTACAATTTAATATATAGGATATATTGTATAAAAATTATTTCAATATAATACATGCATCTTTAAAAACAGATACCGTCAGAAAATTATATATATAATCTTTGATAAATGCACTAAATGTTTTTAATGATAAAGAAAATTTAAAATGATAAAGATGTATAAATATTAAATATTTACATTTTTAATATTGTGTAATATTAAGTATAGAATCATTTTATAAAGAAAACACATCCATTCAAACTAATTTACTGAAATTTGTATAATTCTCTGCAAATCGTATATCTTATAATTATACATTTAAGCATTTGTTGATAAGATAAAATTAAGTGAGTAAGGCTATAGAACTTATAAAAAGTGGATTTTAATAAAATAAATGCACTTTTCTTGTCACATTTTAATAATAGAATTAAGTATTTGTATTTTTTATAAATATTCCATAAAAAAATTACAGAATTTTTAAATATATTTTTCATAAAGTAAATATTTGATGATTTCTTATCATTCAATGCTATTAAAAAAAAAGTATAAATTTTTTTTAATTGAATGTTTATTGCTAATAATATTAAAGACTAATTTAGAAACATAATATTTTAAAAAATTTCCCTTAATATTATATTTTTATTATTTGTATTTGGTAAATTATCTTTCTAAAATTGTTGCAAAAAAGTACATAAAGTATGTCGTTATAACATAATTATAATTATATTTAAAAAAATATTATTTTTAGAGATCATAACAAATAGAAATTAGTTATTTGTCTTTCTATAGTTCAATTTAAAAGAATTACACTAACATATTTAATACATCATAAAAAAAATTACATACATATCAACTTTATAATTGAATAAATCTTTTAAAAATGGTAATTATTTTTAATAAATATAATCTATTTGGACAACTTCAATTTGAATATTATAAATACGTTAAAAAAGTTCTAAAGTCATATAGTAAATTAAAAGTTGCACAAAAAAAAAATAATATTTATCCATTCATTAACTATTAAAATTTATTACATGCAAAACAAGTTTTTTTTATATGATATTTAGAAGTTACAAGACGCTTAAGTTTAACAAATAAACATTTTTTACAAATTTCTGTAAAATAAAATGTAAAGAGAATTTTTTTTAATAATAAATAAAAGAATTTGAATAAAAACTTTTATATAAAAAAATAGAAATAACATGTAAGTAGTTCATATGTAAATAAGAAAAAATGTTCTTCTAAGCAAAATGTTACATTCATTGTTAAGGTAAAAATTAAAAGACATTTGTAAGCAAATTGTAAAATGAAATTACGAAACATTATATTTCTTGTAATTTCATAACAAATTAATTTATCTTGAACTCATACATTCCAATGCGAATAAGAGTTTTATCTTTTTAACGAATCCCTCTTCCTTCAATGTTTCTATAAATCATATCTTGGATAAAAAAAAGAAAATTCTTTGTATACAACATTTAAATATTATGTAATCTACTACGATATTAATATTAATTAAAAAATTAATATTAATTCTGTAGATATTGATTAATATTGTCTATAGTAGTAATTATAAAATATTTATAAATTATATCTTTGTAATCGAATATCTTCTATCATACAAGTATTTTAATTTACTAAAAAAGTAAAATATAAAATGAATAAAATGCAATTACTGAACATTGTAATATACATCATAATAATGCATATCATATTATAAAATTGGCCATACAGAATAATTTGTATACTATTTTCCTCATTTTTCAATATTTTATAATAAAATAATGTATTTATAAAATATTTTTTATTTATATATATATATATGTGTGTGTGCGCGCGCGTGTGTGTATACACACATATATTATAATTATTTACAATTATAATTCTGGTTTTATATTGAATTTAACATATTCAAATTTAACTTGAAAAACTTAAAATAAGAACAAAAAACATGTCAAATATTTGATATATGAAAAAATGTTAATTTCCAATTTCTTTACTAAAAATTATAATTAATCTTATTTTAACTTATTAAAAATTGCAAATTATTATATTTATTAACATCATTTATATCGCATACATAATTAAATTTATTTTAAATATCAAAATTTAGAGATCTTTTTTTGTATAGTATAATGTTTTTTTTATGAAATCAAAATTCATTTAAAAATGTTTTAATTAAAGAAAATATAGTTTGATGTAACGAAGTATCAAAAAAACTTTAAGTAATTTTTTTAATTAATTGATAATTTTATAATCAATATTTAAATTTTTAGCAGAAAAATTTTATATAAAAGTTTTTAATGGATCTCAATACTAAAAAAAATTTTAAGCAATTATAAATTAGATAAACATGAGTCAATTATATATTAAAGCGATCTCATAGTTGTAAGAAATACGAATTAAAATATTTAATTTCAAAGTATATAATTTTATGTAAAATATGTTGTGGCCTTGTATTGCAATAAAGTTCTATATTTTTTATATGAATATAAAAATTCTTTATTAATTTTGAATGTTTTTATCGTGAAAAGTTGTATTTATTTCTAGATAATTTTTAATACTGATCGAGATTAATATTTTATTTTACCATGAGCTGAATATATTATTTTTAATTTAATAACAAATATTACAATTATGAATAAATAAAGTCAATATTACATTGTCAGTATTTAATTAGAAAATTTTAAATGTAGTCCGAGAAAAACTTGCAAAAAAATTAAATATTTCAAAACACTTCCTAATAAATTGATCGATTCTGATAAATCATCTTCTTGTTGGGCGTGTGTCCATTCTTAGATTATTACAATCATTCAAAACAAGGGGATCAGAAACTGGGTAGTCACAAACCAAAGTAATCAATTTTTCAATGTATAAAATCACTGAAGCACCATCGGAATTTCTCAATCTACGCCGTGGAACAAAATATTAGTTTACACATTTGAATGAAAGCGTTGTTCCAGCTGAGTAGTTTAGGTCCCTTGGAGCCGTTCTGGATGTCGATCGCGATCTCGCAACTCGGTCGCGAGAAAGTCGTTGTTCGACTGCCTCATGTGCCTCAGATTTCCCGCGCCAATTACGGGCCAAATGCCACTACTGCGCCACTAGGAACTTCGATTAAACATCCGGAGAGCATCGCCGAGGCGCATGCAATATCAAAATTCTCACGCGAACAAAGGTGCCGATACCCCTGAAACTTGCATTTGACTTTTCGACCAAGCGGATCGACCTTCTGATGGCTTTATCGCAAAGCAGAGTTGCCGTTTTTCATTAATTCGTTTTTAAATACTCCACGCGCAATATATTTAAATAAATTACCAAACACTCGCGCCGAACTTTCGCGTGTGCGACCTATTGTGGCTATGCCAATTGAAGTACGTGTTTCGTGACTTGTAGGTTAATTTGAACGGTGAAAGCTATTACGAGGATCCTGAAATAATCGAGTTTTTTTGCAAACTTATCTTTAAATTGTTAAATATCTATCACTAATTTACTGCGATCTTGCACGAGTCTTCCGAATTATTTTGTTAATCGTTACAAAAAACAAATGTAAGCTTAAATAGATTGCAAAAAAACGGGTAAATTTCCGATTTAATACATGCTACATGCAACTATATTCTTCTTAATTTTATTGATTTTAGTAAGATTTCGACACTTATTATTGCAAAACAAGTATTGCCTCGTGCGTTTTGTGCAATTTCATTGTGTATCGATAAATACAAATATATTGAGAAATGCGTAAGTACAAAACAGTACTCTGTTTTATCGGTACTTTGTAATTTGCTTTTACTATAATTTATGATAATTTTAACTTTACATTTTTGTTACATTAACCCCGAATCCTTTTTTTTTTCATCGACGAAATAGAATCTGTTGATCTCCATCTAATAAAATAATAATTATTAACACTAATGCTCATAATAATTAATCTTTCAATTTCAAAATTATTTGCGTTGAACTTTTGAATAATTAGTTAAATGGGCTCCAGTTATACACAGTATTTCTGAAGTGTAATTTCTAATATAAGAGTGATTTACGTCTTCATATGATATAACCTGTTGTAAAACTACTTAAATATAACCCAAATGAGTCAAACAAAATAGACCGTTGTTGTATCGCAAAAATGAAATATCCCGAGTTTGCACGTTAACAATATCAATAATGCCATGATTAAGCAGTTCTGAAGATATTTAAAATAATATTCCATATGTTATCAATAATGCGAAATTGATTACTCATCATAGATACGGAGAAACAAAAATCTTTTTTTTTGTCAATAATGTCAATTTATTCCTATAAATATTTTTCAAAACAGATATTTAAGTATACTTCATGATTTTATGTAATTTTTTATGTAAGTATGATCCGTGGACACAATTTATTATTTATATATTATTATTATATTTATATATTATATTTATTATTTTATATAATATTTTGCACAACCTTTCCTGATGAAAAGACTTTTTTTAGAATTAAAGCATTGTTTTAAACATAATTCATTGTATTTAAATGATTTTAAGTTTTAAGAATTTAAATGTACATATCTGAGTAAATGAAAATTTTTTTGTTGATTTGTACAAGTTTTATACAAACCATCGATCAAGATTCAATGATTTTATACTCACAAAAATTCTTCTATCTTTATAAAAATCCCTGAATAAAAACTTGTGCCATTCTAAGCATTTTCAACTAATTCGAAGCATTTGTCGAAACCAGTAAATTTGATTATTACCATAGGAATGAAAAACTAGGCAATGATGATCTGTCCTACAGTAGTCTGAATTCACTTCGATCGTTATAATTTACGCTTGTTTTAGAAGCACATCGGATTGTAGAATATGAGCCAAGCCTAAAATCTCGTTTTTGATACCAAGATTGACAAGGTTAAGCTGTAGAAGCACAGCAGCGACAATCGAATTACGACGAACGCGAAAGTCGAGAACAGAAAGCGATTTTCGATTTAAGAATTCGAACCCGTCATTCCTTCACGCAACACAACCATTAGACGACCTTGAAGATCACAGCCCTCACGAAACCGGATATGCGGTCAAGGGCAATAGGAACACATACCTGTCATAATGGCGCACGACATCGCGGCGTCCAGCGTCGGAGGCTGGGATATTCCAGAGCAGCGTCGCGTGTCAACGGGTGCGTCGTCGTGACTCTTGAGTGAGCGAACGACCCGGTGAGTCGACGAGAAAGTCGTCTCGTGGGGCGGGGGAAAAAGCGACGCTCGAGTCGTCAGGGGGCAGTGCATCTAAGCTGGGGGGGGGCGGCGGGGTGTAGGAAAGAGGAACGATGCTGCTATTTTCTGAGGCAGCGTCATATGTGCGGTACACGTGTTCGAGCAGAAGCGACTTTTATAAATGAAGTTGGGGTTTAACGTTCAATGAAGACGTCGAAATCGTTGGAGATGATTTAGCAGCATTAAGCTTAAGGGAAGATCCATGACTCTTTAGCCCCTCAGCGTGAACTATTACGTCTTAGACAACCGGTTAACGTACGCGTCATTGATTATTTCATCTTGGTGATTCAACTAAATGGCAGTTAGTGCGCAATTTTAATTTGAGCTCATTCGATTCTTTCTGTTTCAGCGTGTTAATTACTTAAATGCATTAGGGAGTCGTTACAACGGATCGCACAATGTATTTGCTTCAATTTTTATATGTCCGTTATTCATATATTAACTTAGCATTATTATTAAATACAACTTTATTATTTTGGACCGATTCTAAAAATACATACCACTCACTATACATTAAAAAAAAATAAAAAATAAATGCAACAAAGAGTTACGCTTTGACAGTATTTCAATAATTTAGCTTTGATATTTATTGAAAATATACATACGTTATGTCTAGAAAATTTAAGTGTCTTCGTAGCAAAAATTTTCCTTTTAGTTATATAGTATTGCAAATATCTGTATAATAATCCCAGTATATAGTACTTAATTTAAGCTGCTTAATGATCTTCATAGGCCTAAAAAATTTATTTTGTGAATGCTTTATTTTTCAAATGTATATGACTACAGTATAGATCAATTTATTTAAAGGGACTTTAGAGAATCAATAAAGTTCATTTTCTGAAAATGTCATTAAATAAATTAAAATGCATAAAATAGAGTTTAAAACAATCATATTTTCAAAAACCAAATGTCATTATAAATATTAATATAGCATAAAGTTTAATGTAAATTGGTTTTAAGAAAAAAATTGTCTAACAATGAAAAACAGCTTGTAAAAATTTTTATAAAAAACAAATTTATGATTATATAAAACATATTCTGCTTTTGATATGCAACGGATTTATAATGGTTTCTCAATAATTACTAATAAAGTAAAATCAACAATAAATTATTCTTTTAGAAATTTGCTTAATTAAGAATTGCATTTTTTATCAAATAAAAACTTGAATTTCGTGACATTCTGAAAGATAATTCAGAACATTACTTTAGTTCATATTTAATTTTACGAGAAAAATATTATAATCCCTGTATTTTATGAAATATAATTTTTTATATTATTTTATAATCCTATAGTTAGATGAATTTAAAAACATTTTTAATTGAAATTAATATAATATTATTTATTGTATTCAATTTTAAAATAGATGCGTTCTTTGTTTTCAACAGAGCAGTCAAGTATAAACAAAAATTATAAAATGTACATAATACATTTTCGTAAGGTATTGGTTATATTTAATGTTATTATTTTATGTTATTAAACTCTTTAATAATTAAAAGTTTATAAATATACTGTATTACTGTAAACCTTAAATAATTATATTGTATTTTTAATTACTTTAATTAATCATATATATATTGAAGTTTAATACCATTTGCTGAAATTGACAATAAATTTGTACATCTTAATATTCGAGTGTATGTATAATTTAAAATTGTTCTTTCTTTTTGTTTGTTCAATTTTCTTGGTTTAACACTTTTATTTTTTCGATTAATTTTTTCGGTAGTTTTATTTTTTTCGATGCAATTTTTTTCCTTCCCAGCGCGAATTACATGAGATCTAAACGAGTTATAACAAACAAAAATCGAGGAGAATTGAAATATATTCAGAAAACCGCAATACCTAATTTATTATAGATAGCTAGATATACTAGACAATGATCTTTGAAAATTTTATATTTAATGCTAAAAAGTATGAGGGTCATTTTTTGTTTAGTTAAACGTTCGATGCTTGTATCTCTATTGTTCCCAATCTCTAAACTTTCGAGTTGTTTTCGCTAGTTTTTTTTAGATGTTCGCAGATTTCCAAAATTTTTAGCATTTTCCTACCAATTTTTACGACATCTGCAAGGGGCACACAAAAAAGGTTCTTTAAAAAAAGAAGTATTTTTGAGTAAATCACCTAAGCGGTTTTTGATGCTCTAGTACGAGTTTCTTGACTCGCGATTGGATTGTTCGGATTCACCAGGTTCTCTACTCATCGAAAATATCTATATACCATCTTTGCATTTATTCATTTTTACATTCATTTTATCTAGATGGTACCCATATGCTTTACAACAACTCATCATGTCGCAATCTAAAATATTTTAGTCATTAAAAGCTAGAACATTTTTTAAATCATCATGTAAATTAACTTCGTTTTTTATGAACATTAATATTCTACTAAAAAAATCCTATTACTAAACTTTATTTAGTATTTACACATATTAAATTGAATGAAATATATATTTCATTTATAATAAATAATTATATAATAAATTCTATAGATAATCATACTGAAAATTAACGTATTTTGAAATGTATTATATTAATAATAAAACTGTAATTATTTAATACAGATGCAATACTTAAGTAAACTATGCTATAAAAAATTATTCATAATAGGTATGTTTTAATGTATATATTACATACATTATTAAGTATACCTATTAATTTATAGTAATATTGTTCGTGTAAAAATATATACATTCGAAATATTTGAAAATAATTAATGTATCGGAGTATACAAATATTCTTTATCTGTGAATAATTCTATAAACAATTTGGATATTATTTATTAATCATTTTTTAATATAAAATTTTTTAATTTTAAAGTTCAGCTCTTTTATTTTAAATAAGACTAAAAAAGTTAAACCTTTATTCAAATGCAGCAGAAAAGTATTTTCAATTTGCATATGTTTGAAGAATTATAAATGGGATGAAGAAATTCCTCTTTTTTTGCGATTAAAAATTATTGTTCTTTTTAAAGTACATAGATAGTAAAAAGTTATTCACAATTAACAGAAATTAGAGCTATTTGTAATAGTTTACATTAACAAATTATAAATTCTATGCCCTAAAATTTGTTTCATGTAGGATCAATATAAAGGTAGTTCGTAAGAAAATGTTGTTAATAAATGAAAAAGCAGTTTTGTAATGAATACGTGCAGATAATTTATTCTAATTATCAATTATTTAATTTGTGAAATTCTTTTTTTCCACTATTGAGTCGAATACTTGATGAGGTTTTGAACATTGATCACATGCAATGTATGCGTATTGCAGTATTATATTTCATTCACACTGTTAGACATATTTCATGAATTACGATAGTAATATGGACACTAGATAGTTTAGATGATACACTGATGATACTGGTAAAAGTAAAAGGACTATGTAAATAATACCGTTGTTGATAATTGTACTCATAGTTATAATTGTACTCACATAATCGAAGAATTGATTGTTTTTAATTAAATGTTGATTTTTCAAAGAACAAAATATTGAATGCGTAAATAATGATTTTTATGTCATATTCTGTAATATTTACGCATGAATCTCTTCTTTTATTTTATGTAAACTACTTTTACAAAAAACGCAATTACAAAATACAAGATCATTTCTATGCCTTATATATTTTTATATAATATATACTCGTATGTTTATAGCGACGTATTATCGCTTGTGTACAATGATTTAGAGCCACGGAAGCACAAACTATATTACATTCTACACGTAGAGACAACATTGTGGTTTTTCATCTAATGAGATAAACAAATGATTTAATCATATCTCAATATATCGATGTATGACATCTTTACAGGCGAAGAATATATATACATACGTATATATAGCTGTAAAGAAATCATATTTTTTCGTAACGAGATAAGAATACTTACGTATTTGTATAAACGGTACATCATTATCGCATCCAAGGATTGCAATACATTTTTTCTCGAACAATTAATCGATGAATAATCTAGAGTTACCTTAGTTATATTTCAGTGTGAAATATATTATACGATATAATTTGGCATATGACACTTTTTTATTATTGTACAGTCTTGCAAAAATGCTCTTGTATTAACGGTTATTATGTCACACGTTAATACCGGCGGAAATTGAACATTATGAACTTTGCAAATCAAGCTTCTCATTTTTATTAAATTGCAATTATTTTACCTCTTTTCTGGTCCTATTACATAAGTTCCTTTATCAACCGTTGCTATGTTTAAGATATTCTACGATTTGACTAAGGTGTCGTACGCTCTGTAGTAAATCGCAAATTTAATATATCACAGGGCTATCGCTAACGCGAGGGAATTCGTATTTTTTTATCTACTATCAT
The DNA here is from genome assembly GCA_018907135.1 of Kradibia gibbosae. Lineage (NCBI taxonomy): Eukaryota > Metazoa > Arthropoda > Insecta > Hymenoptera > Agaonidae > Kradibia > Kradibia gibbosae. Next base: position 15,014,880 of record JACCHX010000001.1, on the reverse strand, counting down.
ACAACTAATCGATTACAAATATTATTGTTACTGTTGATGTTATTACCATTATTATTATTACGATCACTACTATTAGTATTACTATTGTGTTGTTGTTGTTATTATTATTATTATTATTAATATTATTATTATTATTATTATTATTATTATTATTATGCTCGTTGTCGAGTTGTGACAGTCTTGTTTCAGCGTTATTAACTGCATCTCAGTCTGTAATGATAAAGGACATATTAATTTCCTCAATATGAAAACAATAATGATGAGAGTATGGACATATAATATATACCCTTTTAAAGTAAATAAAATAAAATAATAAAAATAATTAAAATCTTTCAATGAATATCCAATTTTTTATAGGCGATTCATTGAAATTTATAATACTCAGAATACTTGAAACTTTATTTAGAATTTTTAGTATTTAAGATAAACTTGTAATATTAACTTGCATAAGATTACAATTCAGCATCTTTTTTAAAAATAAAGAACAATTATAAAATAAACAGACAGTAAATATACTTTACATATCAAGTAATTTAAATTATATTTATAATATATTGTACATAATTTAAAAAAAAAACTCATATCTGATAATTAAAATTTCAAATCTATGCATCGAGATTTATGTACTTATATATAAGTAATAAATGTTTTTCACATGAAACAAGCATTTATTGCAATGGTATTATGATCTTAAATTAATGATTACATCCATAATTCATTTCAATTTTTGTACATATTTTGACTGCTGCGTAATAATTATGTTATGATTTTAATAAAATATATATGTTAAAAATTGTATTCTAAAAAACTGTAAATACATTAGACAAAATTTGATTACATTTAACAATACGCTGTTTCTTAAAAATAGTGAAACTGAATTAGTCATTACAACTGGAAGGATGGCTTTATTTTAATTTTTAGTTTTACATCGCTATGATTTATGTAAAATCAACTTTTTGTACTTTTAATATTAACGTTATTATATATTTAATAATACACGTTACAAATAAAAGTTTTGATTTTGAAATGATTAAGAAAATTAAAAAAAAAATATTACGAACGTAAAAGTTTGATAAATTTTCAAACATTATTTATGGTTTTAAAATTAAAATCATTTGTAATTCTTTTTTATGTTTAGCCATAAAATTAAAATTGTTGCTCACTTTTAAATAACAGTTATCATGTATTAATCGATTAAATTTACGCTTCGTCAAGTTTATATTTTATTGTTTGCTTTAAATTTGAGGGTAATCTGATTTAAAAATTCGTAGCAAGTGAATAAATAATAAAGCTTGTACTTGGCATATGTAAAAATACGCCAATACGTGAAATGCAAAGTAGCGCTATTAATATATAGAAACAGCATATCAGTGAATAATAAAACACGAACGTTAGATGAATTAAATGCTAATCAACAGAGACTTATTTTTGTTCGAAGAAGAATATCAAAAAGGACTTGGTAAAATGAAAATACTTAAGTTAAATTGGAAACATTTTCGGAAATTTAGATGACGAACAAAAAAGTATTTTAATTAGACACATTAATATTGCACGTAACGATTCACAAACCTGGTGATAAACAAGTTTACTTCATAATAATAGTTTCATGTATTCACAATTTGGAAAAAAACTTTATTCGATAATATTTCTAGCTGAATAATTTAATATTTAAAGAACATTTAACGTATTAATTATACATATTTAATAGTAGGAAATATAGCTTTTTAATATAGCTTTTTTCATAATTCATCTTGTACATACTATATTATAAAATGGATATTTTATAATATACCAACCAAAGAATCAGTTCTTGATGTAATTTTAATTTTTTACAAATAATAATAATGTTAAGTGACGTACATATGGTGAAATATTTTTATGATAGTTGTTATAAGCAAAAGCTTGTAAAGATATAGTTCAAACATATTCCTTTCAAAAGAAAAAAAATTTTAGCTTCGCCGCAAGCTATAAGTATCGACGAAAAAACCGTTTCTCATCCACGTCCGGAATATCGGACCTCTAATACTTAGCACATTACCTGTATCAAGTAGCGAGACTCATCTCATGAGGTCCGCGGCCCGTTGCCTATCGCGGTTCACCTCTCTTGGGTGCATCCTCTTCCTGTGTGAAAAGCAATTGCCTGAGCTCGCAAAGGCCTTGGGACAGTAAGGGCACTGATAGGGCCTGGCCCCCGTGTGTTGGTTTATGTGAAATTTCAAGTCTTGATTGCGCTTGAAAGTCTTGTCGCAGAGTGGACAGGCGTGAGGTCGAAGATTCGAGTGAGTGATGCTATGGGCTCGAAGAGTCGAGTTGGTTGGATAGACGCGCCCGCAAACCCCGCAGGGAAATTGGATTCCACTATGGTACTCCTTATGACGAAAGAGGTTCGAGTGTGTTTTAAAGCTGAAAGAGTTGAAGGATGAAATAAAACGCTTTATTAGTTATTTTTTAGTTAACATCTGTCGGGGGCTTTTTCGCATTTAAGATAACTATTTTTTATTTTAATTTAGTATTAGTTTCATCCCGAATTTTAGATTGTGAAGATTGTAGCTTTATGTCTTTGTAAAATTTAAATCTGTTGAGAGCAAAATCGCCTTTATTCCTAATATTTTCCTCGGTGATATTCTTCGATATTAATTTTATGAAAGTAGAATCCAAGTTTTTCGTAACTTAATTATCGGCTCAATATACACTACAAGATGTATGATTTAATAGAATAGTTAATAGAATCTTATTTGTATCACATTACTTATTAGTAAAATAAATTTGATCAATATATGAAATTTATTTTACGATCATTACAAATACTGTAAATAAAAAATGAGCTAAAAAATTTGTCTTATAATTTAAGTAATTCATAAAACATGAAATTATAAAATAACTAAAATTTTGCATAGATTGTAGCTAAACTGTAATGTATACATATTCAAAAAATTAAGGAAATATTTTTAAAAAATTTCAAAATTAATCATCAAAGGATCTAAAATAATCATTAATATTGATCAAAATGTAAAAAGAATTAAGTAATAACAACGTAACTTACATTCTTCCACAAATATCACATCCATATTTTCCTTTAGGTCTGTGCGTCTCCAGGTGTACCTTTAAATTACCTTTCGTTGAAATTCTTTTGCCGCAGATAGGACAAATAAAATTCCCATTAAGAAAACTATTTTCCGAATAGATATTATTTTGAGAAATATTGGTATCATTAGCGTCGTATTCCCTTTGATTGCACAATATCGAGGCATTGTCGATGTAACCTCGCATATCGCTCGTAGTTGTTGGTAAATGTGACCAGAGATGATCCTGCAATTCTATTTGAGAGGCGAAAGACTTTGTACATATTTTACAAACATGCTGCTTCAATTTGGAACTCGATAAATCTTCAACACTGTCAAATTCAGGATGCTCGTCGTTTCCGGTATCTTTGCTGTCCCTAGTGTTGTCAAAATCTTCATTGTCATTAGTATCACGAATCTTCTCAATTTGACTTTCTATTTCATAGTTTTTTTCACTTTTTTCATCTATTCTGAAATATTATAAAATTTTTTTTTCTACTGAACCATTTTTTTAAAAAAAACCTCAATTATAGTATTTAAATTTTTGTAATACTATTACTAATATTAAAAGTTTAATTTTTATTAAATTAACACGTAAAATAATAGTGTTTATTGTAAGGGGCACTAATTCCGGAAACAACTTTCAAAATAAAAAAAAGATGCGTAAATTTTAGGTATATTGACTTTATGGGTCGATTAAATCGATATACAAACAGATTATTTAAAAAATTTATATTAGATACAAGATATGCATATTTTGAATTTATATATGTTTAGTTAAGGTATGAGTATATATCTTTACTTATTCCTTTTTCTATGTAAAAAAATAATAAATTTTTTCATTAATATATAAAAACATTGTAAAATTGAAAAGAAACATATTGTATTATTGCTTATGTTATATGTATCTCTAAAAATGAATCTAAATGGATATGAATAATAATAACTTACTTATTAATTATCGATGTTAGTGGAGAGACTGTAGTGCAAAAAGAACTCACGTCTCTTTCAGAATCTTCTGAAAAGTCTGAATAATCTGTAGAAGTTGAATGTTCCAATGCACATTGAAGAAAAATCATTGGATCAACTTTTACCTCCATTTCTTCTGTACTTGGTGTTCTTTGTCGTCCTTGTGTTAACTCTGTATCATCTGATGATTCAACAGACCCCTGCAAACAATTAAATAATTTCTGTTGTATATAAAAAATGCATTAGAGTACTATTAGTGTAAGTCGTATAAATGCAGTATAAAAATCTGCCTAATGTAAATAAAATTTGGAATTTATGGATTTATTTATCAGACTTGTTACGTTAAAAATAAATAATTATAACAAGAATGTTTAATTTACTGAAAAATGTATGTAAAAAAATAATATAAAACCTAATTCTTCTTTTTTTGTATTAATCTTTTTCTTTTGATGTAGTGTTAATTTGTTGGCAACAAATATAACATTGTTTCATGGAAAAAATTATTTAAACTAATAAAAATAAACAAAAATGAGGAAAATCATTTACAACGATAGACTAATATTTAAGATTAGTAATAAATATTTTTAAATTTTAGCGCTTGTAATAAAACAATACAATAAAAAGTATTCATTTTAAAGCAGTAGTGACGATTAAATCAAGTCAGACAGAAATTTACAATCATATATTTTAATTACTTTCTCATAAATTTAAGTTTTAAAACATTTTTCTTAAATGAACAGTTAAAAATTTTAAACTAAAGACTAAACAAATATTATGAAGTATTAAAAACAAAATTGATTTGTATATATCTTAAGATTAAAATTAATGTTGTTTTAATTCAATATATAGAAATAGATTTAAAGAAAATACAACTACAATTTTAATAATTTTTTTATTTATGTAATATTTGTGTTAAGTTTATGTAAGTATAAGATTTGGCAACCTAAAATATGAATTCTTTCATTATAATTATTAGAAAAAATTTTAAGTACTCGTAAGATATTTATTTAAACTATACTTATAAATTATTTGGGGTAAATTTTTTGTTTGAATATAATAACATTTTAATGAAGTCTTATATTTGTAGATCGATTTCATTATTTCATTCTATGATATTAATTTGTAATATATATTAACATAGAGGTCTATTTATAAAATAGCTCTTTTAAATCAAATGATTATCTTAAAACAAGCAATGTTATGAGTTTATAGTTTTTTGTACTATATTATTAAAACTGCTTCTAACTTCCTAAGTAAAGTCTAAATAAAAATTTAAGATTCTCAATGTATAATGATTAAATTATGTTATCGAATTCAACATTTACTAAAAATTTGCATAGTCATTTGCTTCACGATTAATTTTCTAAGGGATGAAAAAATAAAAGTGCTGTAATAGATTTAAGTATTAAAAGTAATTACGGCTTAATATAGTATTGGTAAACAGCTTAAGTATACATATTATACATAGGATAAAGGCATTGATTCGTTGCTTAAAAATAAAAATTCATAAAAAAAGTTAAAATTCTAATAAAAATACATTAATTAGTAATCAATTAAAATGAAAATTTTTTTTAATGTAAGAGTTTATTTGTCATTATAAACATTGAAAAAAAATTTATCCATTTATAAGGAAAAATAATTAAAAAAATTTTTTAGCAATTGTATTTGAAGTACGATGATTTACAACAAAATGCATACTTTCGTTAAAATTGAATGAAGAAGGCCACGATCTTCAAGTTTATTTTGAGAATTGTTGAAATTATCCAAGCCATCGTTAACATCCATACTTGCCCTGGTAAGTTCTTGCTTCAATCTTTCCTGAGTCCTCAATGCCATGGTAGCAAATGCATGAATTCCATCCAATTTACCAATGCAAGACGAACAAACCATTTTAGGTAGCCTGTCCTCAGAAGATATCTATTTAAAAATTTTTAGACCTTAGAAAAATAGACTAGAAAATAATTCATCAATAATATTCAGTCCTAACATTAGTAATTTACATAACTTGAAAACACGGGATACATATAAGTTGCCAATCTTTCCAGAAGAATTGCTTTTAATATTATTATAGTTTGGCCGAATATTCGTACTCTAAAATTTTGTATATTAAAAAGCGTTAAATTATTTTTTAAAGATTAATATTTTTATATAAAAAAATAATTTTTTTAAATATCTAAAAATTTAAGTTACAGAATTAAAGAAATTAAGAATTTTAATACAAATAATGCGTATTTGGTAGGAGTAAAAAATAATCGTTGATACAATAAAATAAAACATTAGAAGTAAAAATATTTTTTTCGATTGTGTGTATCGATTTGAAAAAAATATATTTATGTAAACTGATAATTCCTATATATATATATATATATATATATACGCATACACACATACATATATAACGGGGATACTATAAATTTTTATTTAGAAATTTAAATTGTATTAAATGCACATTAACGAATACTAATTAATCAGTATTCTTCAACTTATCTAACAATTTTTAATTTAGTTCATACAGATTAATGTAAATAAGTGAATTAAGCCGATAATGAAATATTTTAATATATATTAGCACTATTCATGTTCGCCTTTCATTAATTTTCAAAATCAGTTATACGTTAAATAATTTTTTTAATAGTAATTAATAATTAATAATAATTAAATATTTGAAGCAATAATACATTAAATAGTTATTATTCCTTTCGAATGACAAAGGAATAGAAAATTAAAAATGATTACAGTATAAGAGTCATAAGGTATTGTTATACATAGATTTATATTAAATATTGACCGTTTTATAAACCAAGAAACAATTTCATCATACAGCGATTGTAGTTTTTAATCAAAATATTTTCATAATTACAATTATGTTTGGATAAAACATAGTCAAATTCAACTTGTCGTTTTATTGTACTTGTAAAGTAAATATGTAAAGAAATTTTTGGGGTTAATTTAGGGATAATAGACAAGCACGATAAACAATCTTGAATAAACAACTAGTATCATTTATAAAAGCTGCTGAGTACAATCAAAAAGTATGCGAGTAATGGACGATGTAATAATCGACGATACAGTTTCTAAAAGAAATGTCAATAAGTTTTTGACACCTCATTATTCTCTTGTATCTGGCCTGATTCACGTAAGCGACTAATTTTCTCATAGTACACAAAGAGGTCAAAAACCGTTACGATTTTCTCGACCTGTCGATAATCTTATTGTTTTCAATGTCTATTATAACTTAAATAATAAATTTCAACGAAGATAGATATATTTTTGAATAAAAAATAAAGCATATTCTAAAAGCAATGGTAATAATAATGTCAAATGCAACTTTATTCTGAAATAATTGTCAAAAAGAAAGGTATTGTATTTTCATTAAAATACAGTTTCCATTTATCTCATAGATTAGTAAGCAAAGTTTCAATCAAAAGTTTTAATCATGATTGTACTTGCTAATGAATGTAGGTAGACTATTGTAAATAGTCTGTATTAAAATTTATAATTTGATAACCGCGTATAAATATATCTATCTAGGTTTTCTAGAACGCTGATTTCAAATTAGGGATAAACGACAATGTACACGTCATTGTTCAGTCGACCTTTGTTTATTGAATTATTCAAAATAATGATAAAAAGAGAAAAGCATATAAATAAAAATTTCGAGTAATATTATGACCTTCTCACTATCACATTTTCATAATAATGTAGAAGTAACTTACAATAAACAATAAATATGAGCACGCTATTATTGAAAGAAAAGTCAAGCATTGCTCTAAAATTATTACAATAATGATTTTTTGTATACCGCCACCAATGACAGTTACATTAATCAATTTTTCCAGCGTACGTCTGTGCGCGCATCAATGTAGGAAAGCCCGCGACCTGTGAATTACTCGTTCCGGGTGCGCGCGCGCGCCTCCCATAACGAGAGGAAGAGAGAGGGAGAGAGAGAGAGAGATAGATAGAAAGTGAGAGAGTGAATGAGTGAAAGGAAGAGAGAATAATGTCGAGAAGGGAAGAGGCTGAAGGTAGATCGACAAAGCAGTCACAGACAGATACAACGCGCGTTAATGTCGGGATTGTCAGGACAAGGAACCCTGCACCTCCCCTCCTACCGAAGTCCGCGGCTGCCGTCGTCGCCCCTCGGGGCGGTCGACGCCGCCACCACCGCCGCCGTGGCTGGCAATCAATAAAATGCTAATTTTTTACACTCTTACAGAGAGGCAATGAGCCGCGACGCCTGGACTAAGTGATCCGCGTTCGTGGCCACGACGGCCCGTGACCTAAACAGAATCTCTTCTCACTTCCCTCGTTCACGGCGCTCGCAACGATTCCCAAGGCCAAGGTCCACCCCTTCTGCCTCCCACCTCTGACACCTTGAGAATAGCCACGCGGTCCGCAAGGAGTCCAGTCGAGCCGATTACCTCAACTCCTGCTCTTTTATGTCTAAGAGATGTCAGCGATAGCTTTCGACGGGAAACTTTCGTACAGCGAACATCGATTTCGGCTGAATCCGCGATACTTTCTGCACGCGAGTGAGGTGAATCGGCTCCGATGACAGATGGATTGCTTATTTTTTTCTTTTTGGTCGGTATCGGTGCTCTTCAGCTACGGCTGCGATTGCAAGGACACTTTATATCCAATAAATGGTCGCGTTTAGAAAGAAGCGCGCCGAAAATCGGTCGCTTTTTCCCGTCGGTACCCACATCGACGGCAAACGTGGCAAACTGATTTGTATCGATGAAAAATCGAATAGAAAGGAGAGAAGCTCTTGTTGCGTGTCGACGCACCGAGATGTACAAATACTTGCGAATGTTCCTTTGAAGGTCCCGGCGCCTTCCCTCGTCGGCGAAGATACGCGTAGCCTTGGCTTGCACGGAGGCCGCGCAAATCCTGCAGCGCCGCATCTCGCCAGGTTCTTCGCCAACCCGCTCGACCTCCCCGTCCCGGATTTCGGGCTTCTCGAGGCCCGCGAGAGGCTGCGCCGTCGTGGCCATGGACTCCGATCACCGGATCTCGAGTCTGAGTCGGTCTTCCGCAGGGGTCCTGGCTATCGCGGACCGAGCGCCATCGTCCCCGACGCACTGCACTCCGCACACTGAGTATCTCCACGTCGAGAACAATTACGTCGGCGAGCAGCCCTTGTTCCAATGGCTCGCGAGCTCCCTACGTCCGTGCATCGTTGGCCGGGGGAGGCGCGGACGCGGCTGGCGGACGAGCCCTCGGTCGGGAGGTAGAGACGCCTCCTCCAGCTCAGCGTCCGTCCTCCGCAGCGATTACGAAGGGCCGAGGCGCGTGTCAGACACAACACGCGGCCCGCGCGATTATGGATTGCGGCTTTATTTTTACTGCATCCCCGCGCAATTCTGGGTTACGGCCGAGTGTGTGTACTCTCCCACGTGCCTCAGCGTCTTTCTCTTTCCCTCTCGCGCAGCCTCCGGCCCTCCCCCGCCCTACGGACGTCCCCACTCGCGACGGGGGAGGGAGACCATTGCGTGGCTCAGGCAATGGACGGACAAAAGCGAGACGGCTCGAGGAGGGTCGTGCCAGGGTGCGGAAGGCGGTGGTAGTCGCGCGCGAAACTCCGGGCGTCTTGTGCGCGGACAGGCGCCGCTCCTGGGAGAGTCTCGCGCAAAAATCCGTGTATACATATACATGTAGATTTATGAAATACATAAGCCCTCCCTTAATTGGTCGGCCATTTTACCAGGCTTCTTTCTCCAACTCGCTATAACGGCTCCTCCCTGCCTCTTTTCCCCATCAGTGCTCCCTTCTCTTGGCCCACTCTCAATCTCTCTCGCTCTCAACCCCTCGTTTTCTTTCGCACATATAATCCCGTCTTTGTCCAATTTTTCCCTGTCGCCTACTCGCGACACTTGCAAGCTCGAGTCTCCAACCTCCTGGACCAGCGGTAGCGTTGACCTCCTCGCGAGGCAGCGCCTCTACCAGAGGTTCCTCTGCCCTTGGTTATCTTGCGATTATCCAGCCGGTTGTCATTTCGAAAATTTACCGCATCCTCGCGACGAAAGCTCGGGCCCGCGAAACTGTCCGGCGCCTGCGCAATTATTTCCCTCCACGGGCACTCACACGGACGCTCAAAGTGTCCCAAGTGTAGGTCTACCCTGCACCTCAGCGACGTTAATTGCTCCTTCGTGAGCGTGGTCGAAAGCACGGAGCAGCCTCCTCTTTTTCCCTCCCGAAAAATCCGCGAGCTCGCGCCCTTCCAGCATCCCATCGATTCCTCCTCCCCTTGAATCCCGATTGTCTCCTCCCTGGCGTGGTGCAGCATCGGAGCCAGGCGCGAGAGGGCAAGGCAACACCTACCCCAGAGCCTCTCCCTCGAGCCCTCAAACTCAATCTCTCTCTCTCTCTCTATCTCTCTTCATCTTTTCGACGAGGTCTTCCACTTCCCGTCTTTCCTTTCATTTAAAAAAATCAATACTTGATAATTACTAATTAATGTCGGTAAAGGCGTGCATACATGCCAACTAACTAGTTTCCTGTACCTTTGGTCGCTGCTCTCATTTGGAATAAATACAGGCGCATGATATCCAGCAGCGCGGTACAGCGACAACGGACTCACGACTTATTACGATCCCTATGCTACGATCTGCTATCCTATGTGAAATTATTTCTTGAATATTGCTTTAAAATCCTCTGTACGTTGAAGTAATACGGCGATTCCTAATTCCTCACCTTCTATTCAGTTGCGATAATCTACTAAAATAAATATCTATCTATTTATCGATTTTATTCATTCGATTGACAATGCTATCATTATAATTATTAATCTCGAAAAATCATTAAAATAATCCTAAGCAGTATAAAATGTTTTAGGAAATTATTGAAAACGTGATATGCACATATTACTAATGCTTATTTGTAATAAAAATTATTCTTGAAATTCTCAGAAATCTTAAAATTATAATTTATTTATTTTTATTCATATTTGTATTTTACATATATTTTATTATTTGCATTTTTAAAAAGAAATCGTCTATATAAAGATAGTGCTAATATCTTTCAATGAAACGTCGAAAATTTCATTTATCAATATAGTATTAAAAATAAATTATTTTCACTATAAAAATATTACAACAATTAAGTACTTTTCTTAATTTAAGAAAGAAAAAATAAAAATACTTTTTTCTCATTCGTAGTCAGGATAATGCAGAAAATTTTACTTATCAATAAAAATTGTTAGTACGAACGAATGACAACAAGCATGCATCGTCTTTAAAAAATATCGGTTACTGTATTATATATATATTAATGATGTTTTATTATAGAAATATTCAATACCGTCAATCTGCAATTGAAATAATTTATCAATCAATAACTAAATTAATCAAATTTCAAGTATTCATCGTTTAAAAAGATAAGCCAACGAGACATAGAAATTTTTTTTCTATATTTTAGCAAAAATTAAATAAAAAGTTATGTTAATTATCTTGAAAAATAGTTAATGGTCAAATAATAATTAATACAATAAAAAACAGAATTTGAATATATATATCTATGATAAATGAAAATCGAGTAATTTAGTTATTCAATTACTTTAGAATAAATAATATCATTAAAAACGTCCATTTTTTAATTTATGAAATTAAATATGTGAAATAAAAATTATTTTAACAGAATTAACAGACAATATAATTATTAAAGATCTATCCAAAAAAATTACACGTAGTTTCAATTATATATTTTTTATTAAACCTATTTTACAAAACCACGTTTAATGTAATTGTACAATTCTTTCCTCTCTTTCTCCTTCTCTCTCTCTCTCTGTCTCTATATTTTCTTTCTTTTTCTCTCTATAACTCTTCCTACCTATCTATCTATATATATTTTTTCGTTTTCTTAATCCGGTTTACTAAATTTCACAAATATATTACATTGAAATTACACGAGTGAAATAATCAATTCATTTAGTGTATTCATATGATTAAGAACATACTGAATTTATGTACAACCTTAAGAATCTAAAATATAAATAAATCAAATCGTACATATTAAAATACGCAGATATTTCAATTTTAATCATATTTTAAAAAGTAAAAAAAGGGTTTTAATATTTTTACTAAATATAGTATAGTACAAAAAAATTTACCATAAATTTATTAATAACATACTTTTAAAATTGTATTATAATAAAATAATTAATAATTAAGGCTATAATTTTTAAAATGTTAATAAACAATTAATTAATTAAAATATCATCGATAAATGATTTTTTATAATTATGTAAATGGCTTTCCACTTTATTTATAAATTATCTCAAAATTCTGTTATTGAAAAAATCGTGTAGGTAAGAAGGACTAAATTTTACAATAATGTAATTAACGAATACTTTATTCAATGATATTTTTTATAAATTTTTTATGAATTACTATTTTTATCAATGAATAAGATTAAAAAATATTGTATGAATGATAATAGTAATAATATAAATAAATAATACAATATTTTGGAAATTCTGAAAGCTTCTTTTATATATATTAATAGACATGAAATAATGCACAAAAAATAATGTGTAACGCTGTGAAATAGTTTCTTAATATTTTATTACTGTAATTTTCATCCATTTAACAACTTCTAGATAAATGTGTTCCTTGGATATTCTATATAATAATTATTCATATAAATTTTGTTTGAAAATTTAATTTTTTTTCATAAAATTAAATATAATCAAATGTTAAATGAATAAATTCCTATAAGTATTGGGATTAAAAAATTAAAAATGATGCTATAAGATCGATACAAACATTTATTTAATAAGTTCAAAATAAATACGAAAAAAAACTGTAACCTATTATAAAAATTTACATTAAATGAATTCATTGAAAATTCGCAACTATTGAAATTATATTAAATATCTTTAAAATACATTCATAGTCGTATGAGGTATCTGTAAGTTTATTAAATGAGGTTTTTATTGATTTTCGATGTCAAATGCAAAATTCTTGTGAACCACGACCTACTTTCCAGATACTTGCGATAACTAATATAGCTATGAAATCTGTAAAGTAAATTTTTTAATAATAATAATTAATTTTTGATTCGTTTGTATGATGTTTATAGAATTTTTTATTTAAAAAGAAATGCTTCTCAATAGACATCGAACTATTCCTTCGGCAATGTTTTTTTTAATTGAATATTTTTTTTATTATTTGTATTATTCCATTCAAAATTCTGTCATAAATAAATGTTAAATAATTCATCATATCTCTGAAATATATAAATAACATAAATTTTAGTATTTTTTACGTTCAATAACGGTAAACTTTATAGAATTCATCAATCTTCAATTTAAAACAAATATAAAATACAGAATAGTATTTCATTAATAATTTGATTATTAATTCAAATTTTTTGTTTATTTTTTTAATTGTTTGACAATTGCAAGTAAAATTATTTTATTTATGTAAATAAAATATACGAAGGAAAAATTATTCTATTAAAACTTGAATTTGGTTTAAAAGTTTTATAAGCTTGTGTCGCGCTGTCAAATTTGTTAACACATTGAAAGTTTTAGATGAGTACAACCTCAATTATATTTCTAATATCACTTTTTAGAATATTTTTACAAAGTTATTATTATATTGTTTTTATAAAAAGAATGTATTAATTAATAATATTTTATTATATTTATATGAATGATACGATAAATAGGATTGCTTATAAAAACTAATATGAAATTCGCCATACAAAGGAGAAAAATAAATCTTTGATAGCTCATCACTTACAATTTTATAAGAACAAATTATATTACTAAAAAAGTTATTATTATAAACCTCAATTAAAAAAATAATTACGTTATCAAAATGCTTAAAATAATAGTTTTTATTAAATTTTAAAAACCTCATGCAAATATCTTTTTTAATCATTTAATATAAAATTTATAGATCTTCAATTTTTAATCAAAAACGTGTTTTTATTATTAAATTTTTTAATTTTTAATTACGACTATTTATCATTTTGCGTTGACAGTAACAAAACCTTGCATTTGAACATTAGGACAGCTTGATTATTTATGTTTTTTATTCATTATAATTCAATAACATCGTGGCTATGTATGCAGTATTTGTAATTAGTTTAGTATAAATTTGATATCTTAGATATTTTACATGAAAACATATTTCTTCTGCGCAAACATAGCAAACATAAAATGTATATAATAAAATTAAATATCAAAAAATTTCACGTTATAATATATTAGACATATTTAAAAAATAATTATAGAATTTATATTTTAAATTAATAGAAAACCAATTCATTATTAAAAATTAATTCAGAATTCAGATGAAAAATCTAGTCATATAACATTTTTACTAATCTAATAAAATATGAATAGATTTTTTATTATTAATTGGGTTTAAAAATAAATACATATATTTTAAAAATAAATAAAAACTATTTATTATAATAATACAATTATTACATGATATATTATTTTTCGGTTACTATGTCACATGTATGTGTATATTATGGGTGCGTTTGTTTTATTTCTGATTAACTCTTTCGATATAGTAATCATATATTTTGTTATTAATTTGTAAATTGAACTGTTGTGATGATATAACAAAAAAAAAAAATTTAAAGTATGACATTGTTATATATACTAAGTTACAAATTTAAGGTAGTATATTTGTAAATGAATTCGGAATCTAGAAATAAAAACTAGACTAGGCTGTTAAAATAGAGTATAATAATTTTTCACGTTTTAATAATCTTAAGCATTGGTAAATTCTTAAAAAATTTACTTCTATTGACGATGTATTTTAATTCGTTTTTTTCTATTTTTATAAAGATATAATTTGCACGTCATACATTCTAAATTACAAAAATAGGATAAAATAGAAATGAGGTATAAAATTTTTTATTTTTGTAATAAAATACAATGAATTTTAGAAAAATGTACACATCAAGTACTTTTCTTTTAATTTTAAAAGCGTGAATGTGTAACTCAAGGCACTTTGAAATAGATTTAATTACTTTTTTCTAAATAAAACAATGTCTAGTTTGTTTCATTTTCTGCATAGTTCAGATACATATAAGTTGTAGGCAAATTTTAAAAAAATTTATACTTTTTCTTTTTTAAATGAAATATAACAAACTTGTAATTAAAAAATTATTTTTTCTTAGAAAGAATAATTAATATATTAAGTGCTAAAACTAATAACACAGAATGAAAGTGATATTATTGTGTGTTTAATTTCTATTATGTCTTGGTTGCCTTTAACTACATATAATTGCTTGAGTTTATTTTTGTTTTATTTTAGTTTTAATTACTTTTTTTATAAATTAAAGTGGTCTAACAAAATCTAATCATAATAAAGGCTTTAAATAGTCTATTTCTATTAACATTTTGCTTTATTTTGAATAGGTAAAAATAATTTAAATTCAGCGGGTAACTCATCTTCAGAATAAAGCCGATCTGAAAAATAAACTCTTCGAATTCTACAATTAGCATGAATTTGTACCCTCAAAGTTTCAACATAATTTGTACCATAGGCTCTTCTTGTAAAATCTGCCAAATTAAATTGTATTTGATTCCAACCATCGTCAAGCCTCATTGGCATTGTACAAATAAATGGTTTAACTCTTGTTGTAGACTGATAATTACTTGCACGAAATCGTCTTCTCACATTTTTATCATCTATAATCTAAAAGAAATATATTAATTTTGTAGTTTTTTTTTAAATCTTTGTACTTTAAGAATTTTACAATTAATATTAATATATTGAGTATAGAAAAACGTTTTAATAGAAATTAATAATTGTCTATATTTATTAAATGTTTTGTAAAAACAAAATGTGTGTCTATTAATAACAATTAACACTTATTTTTGTTAATATTATGAAATATATGGGTACATTTATCAATAAATATTTGATAAATCAATTATCATATATTTTACAGATAGTTAACGTTACTCATTCCTACACAAATTGTTAAGATAAAATATAATAGCTTTTATATTAAAAGAAACAAAAAAAGCTTTTATATATTAATTAACCAGTATTTAAAATTTAAAATAAATACTTACTTGTACTTCGAAAGTAAAATATTTTTTCAAATTCTTTATAATCATAACCAGAAATGGCAATTTAATGCCTAAGGTTTTTCTAGGATCAGCTGGACATGTAATGAATGTTGTACTAACATTACTACCAAGAATCTCCAAAACTAAACTTTGAATATCATTGTCTGTAATTCTTTTAATATGTCCATTTCTAACCTTTTTGTCCCAAATTTGTAATGGTTTGCTACCTATACTATATAGAATTGACAGAAAACCACTTTGAAAAGTATTCTTGAACATTTTTTGCTTCCTAAACTTTAGATATTGTACTGTTAAAATAAGTTGTTACACACGGTTACTGATTTATATCGACGCAAATGATTGATTGTATTTTTATTTCCAATTCAACATTTTTTTATTTAAAGTTGTTTTATTTTAATGGTACAAGCGTCTTAGATTAAAAAAGAATTTTGCAGTTTGATCAATATTTATATTTGCGTCGCTCGGAAAATGCCGAAAGAGGTTAGGCGCACACTTCACAACATTTTCGCGCTTGTACTAAATGAACTAGTTCTCCAATTATTGCGATTGGCCAATAAAAACATTGAACAATATACTGAGTTACAATCTTGAAATTTGTTTAAAGTCGATTATGCATCGATTTTTTACATTCAACTTGACTAAGCCAAAACATATTTTTCACCTATCTTAATTTATTACAATGAATTTCTTTTTTTTGAATAATCTATAACATGATAAATTCTTATTGAATTATTTCTTCCATCTAATCATATATAATATCGTATTATGTTGTATTCACATTTGCAACATCAAACATTTCTGATAATATTAGCTGCATCTTTTTTTTCTCTAATTTTTTTCATTTGATTTTGAAACTGGTGACGAATATTCGGACTTCAATTTTTCATTTATTCAATGGCTAAATGACAGATTAAGGACGACAGAGACCTAAAATATCGACCTCACTTTAATTAGAGCCGTAAAAAAAATTGGAAAAGGAAGAATAAGCGGTAAATATGCCAGTCGCTAAAGTGAATAAGTGTCCGTAAATGCCCGTCAGGAAAAAATCATTATTATTCCAATATGTACAATATGATTTTTTGCACACTGAATTTAAGTAAATTCAGTAAAATAATTATTAATTATTAATTCGTCTTGAAAATTGTGACATTCAAGCATATTTAGTTTTATAAATATTCACTGATAATCATTTAATTACTTTTCGAAATTTAAAATTTAATAAATCTTCGGTACAAATTTTTAACTTCTCTCTATCTCTTTCTTTATCTTTCTCTTCTTTCTAATATGAGTATTTCTCCTCTTAAAACTATATAAATAAAACACTTTTTGTCAAAAGTTTCATAGCTTTGAAACTAAGCGATTTAAACATTACATAGCCGATGCTACTGTTCGGTTTCAGTTGACTGTTGTTAATACCTGCAGATGTCACTTGGATATAATAAGGTTAAGTTAATCTAGTGCTCTTATGTTATATGTAAATAAATGGATTGATACATAAATATTTTGAAAATTTAAATTGTAACAAACATTGGTTTTATTATTTACGCTCATTTGTATAAGCAGTAATGCGAAATGAGTCTTAAGGATGGGCAATCCACCGCATTGATTAAGGTATGTTTATTTTATTTCGCATCCTTAAACTGAAATATTGTACTTGTAAGTTTACCTATTATTTGCATTTGAATTTTTTTTCAATTTTCTTAATAGAGGTACCGAAAAGAAGAAAAATGTGATTCAGAATCGGAAGATGATTATGTTGCTTATATTCCTGTTAAAGAAAGAAGAAAGCAGCAACTTGCCAAGTTAGGTCGCCTTAGTCAATTAAAAGAAGATGGTATTCATGGAACAGGGAAAAGCAGTAGTGAAAATGAAAGGGATGATGGAGATGATGAAGATGGGCAAGTTTGGGGTAGAAAATCTAACATATCTCTTTTGGATCAACATACAGAATTGAAAAAATTAGCTGAAGGTTTCTTTTGATTACTTAATGATAATTTTAATACATTAAATATATAAAAAAAATTTGTACATAAAACATATTTAATCTATGTTACAATTTCTTCGTTAATAGCAAAAAAAGAAAGTGCAATGGAAAAACAATTAAAAGAGGAGGAAAAAATTTTGGAAAGCGTGGCTGAAAATAAAGCTTTGATGGGAGTTGCAGAATTAGCTAAAGGAATTGAGTATACTGATCCTATCAAAACAAGTTGGCATCCTCCAAGAGCTATTTTACAAATGAGTGAGTTAAGGCATGAGAGAATAAGAAAAAAGTTTGGGATCACAGTTGAAGGGGATGATGTGCCACCACCATTAAGAAGATTTCGAGAAATGAAATTCCATAAAGGAATTTTAGCTGGTTTAGAACAAAAAGGAATAACTAAACCTACTCCTATACAAATACAAGGAATACCTGCAGTGTATGTACAATATACATATTTCCATTTTATTTAAAATTCATTTTATTTATTCAAAATTATCTTATAGATTATCGGGAAGAGATATCATAGGTATAGCATTTACTGGTAGTGGGAAAACCTTAGTTTTTGTTTTACCACTAATTATGTTTTGCCTTGAACAAGAAGTTGCTTTACCGTTTGGTAAAAATGAAGGACCATATGGTAGTATGAAATCTGTTAATTTATTAACACTTTTTTAGAAAATATAATTCAGAAAAAATTTTTTTTTAATTATGTTGCAGGTTTAATTATATGTCCATCTAGAGAATTAGCAAAGCAAACTTTTGATATTATTCAACACTATACAAATAGTTTAAGGCATAGCAATTGTCCTCAAATCCATTGTTGTCTTGCTATTGGTGGAGTTCCTGTATCAGAATCCTTGGAAGTTATTAATAGGTTAATTTTTATTTACCTTTATACTTAAAATATTTCAAAACAAAATTGTTATAAAAAAATATTGTTATTGACTATTGTTATAAAAAATATAAACTTATAATTTTCAGGGGAGTTCACATAATGGTTGCAACTCCAGGTAGACTTATGGATATGTTAGATAAGAAAATGGTAAAACTTAGTGTTTGCAGATATTTATGTATGGATGAGGCAGATAGAATGATTGACATGGGTTTCGAAGAAGATGTTAGGACAATTTTTTCATTTTTCAAAGTATGCCCAAATATTTGTTCCCGTTCATTAAATTAAATTGCATTATTATTAGATAATTCGTTTTTATTATTCAGGGTCAAAGACAAACACTACTATTTTCTGCTACTATGCCAAAGAAAATTCAAAACTTTGCACGTTCTGCTCTGGTCAAGCCTGTGACAATTAATGTTGGTAGAGCTGGGGCTGCTTCTATGAATGTTATTCAAGAAGTTGAATATGTAAAACAAGAAGCGAAAATCGTTTATCTTCTCGAGTGTTTGAAAAAAACACCACCACCAGTGCTTATATTTGCCGAAAAAAAACAAGACGTTGATGCAATTCACGAATATCTTTTATTAAAGGGTGTTGAAGCTGTTGCTATACATGGTGGAAAAGGTAATATAAATTAAATTCTTTTTAAATTTACTTTGATTTTTCATTTTATTATTCAATGTAACTTAAAAAAAAAACTACAAAATTGTTCTTAATAGACCAAGAAGAAAGATCAAGATCAGTAGAAGCTTTTAGAGCTGGTAAGAAAGATGTTTTAGTTGCAACAGATGTAGCATCCAAGGGTCTTGATTTTGCTAATATTCAACATGTTATTAATTACGATATGCCAGATGACGTTGAAAATTATGGTAAATATTTATAAATTTTTTATACTCAAATGTTAAAATCTTTCTATCATAATGTATATATTAGTTCATAGAATCGGGAGAACTGGACGCTCTGGTCACACGGGCATCGCAACTACATTTATCAACAAAGCTAATGATGAATCAGTTCTTCTTGATTTGAAACATTTACTCAGAGAAGCAAAGCAAAAAATTCCTCCATTCTTGCTTGAATTATGTTCTGAAAACGAGAAATATCTTAATGTTGGAGGTAAAGTAAAATCTTTATTATATTTAAATATATATGTACAAACTTTGGCATTGAATTTATTTTTTACTTTTTAAAATAAATATTATTTCGTAGATGAACAAGGATGCAGTTATTGTGGTGGTCTTGGTCACAGAATTACAGAATGTCCAAAATTAGAGGCAATCCAAAACAAACAAGCCTCAAATATTGGTCGTCGAGATTATTTAGCAAGCAATGCTGCGGATTATTAAGTTCTATCTATCAAGAAATATCTACATTAAATTAAGCTGATATTTTATAAATCTTATTTTGATCAAAATTAGAAATCTGTAAAATTTATTTTCATCATCAATATTGCCTTTTTCATGTAATATACGTGCTATATTATAATTGTAATTAAATCAACAAGACTTTTATATTTATAAATTATAGATTTTTTGCGAAATTTAGACACCTATGGATTTTTATAGTAATTAATGAATTTTTTTAAAGGAATGATGCTATTTATACTGTGTATAAATTTATAATGTATAATATAAAATTGACAAATACAAATATATTAAGGTCTCTAAAAAAGAGAAAGAATGAAATAAATGATTTATTTATAACAGTGATTAGAGTTAATTTTATTGCATAATACTTTCAGTGACAAATTTCTGTTTAATACATGTATTTATGAATAATAAAATTAATGGTTTTCAAATGGCGTAAACAATGTAATAATTTATCAAACAATCCTTGAGCGAATGACTGAGAACAGCGTTTTGGAAAAGTTTGCGTTTGTTGTTTGACAATGATAAAGTTTACAAAGATGAGAACCAATTTGGCAGCTGCGAACAAAAGCGGCACATGACTGACAATCAGCGTAAACCATTAAGAATTGCCAAGAATCGATGTCACCAGGTTATCGACAAAATGTGAATAATCGCAGATATTTATGGGCAGGTTCGCGCGATCATTCTTACGGGCTATTGTTCCGATAGCGTGCAGGTGTCAGGCGAGCACCCAAACATGGATGCGGAGCTGCGGGCGAGGGGTTGGATGGTTGATTGCCGCACGCATTAACTGACTCCTTTCAGCTGGCGCACGAGTACGCATTGACGCAAGCGAGAGCGAGGATGAAGCGAGACTCGTTTAAGAGAGGAAGAGAGGACCGTACGCGCGCTCTCACAAAAGAGACGAATGACCTCTCGCTCTTTTCCTACCCTCTTCTCCGCTGCCTCCTGCTACGACGCCTCCTCTTCCTTCTCCGCCATCTTCTCCCACTTTACGGGCACTGTTTGTACCTTCAAAAGCGAAGGATCTATAAGAAAGGAAGAGAATCACGTCATAAAAATGAGAAAATAAGAGAAAGAAGGCAATTCGTGAAGGCGTTTCTCGTGACTTCAACTCTGAAAGTGCACATTGCACGCATTTACTTTCCAGTCGTATGCTCTGATGCTTTTGCCGAACTTTGAATACTGTATTGTATGTTCCTGCGGCGAAAAAAGAAAACTTCTTATGTGGGTCGCCGTAACTTTGCGGAGGTGAGGCTTAAAAAGGAAAAACGCAAAACAAAAATAAAACTGTTTAAAAACTGTTGACATGATTTTATGAGCAAATAAAAATTTCAAAAAATTTCTTCTCAATGCCAAAATTTATGTTATTTGGACTTTTTCTACACCTTACGGTCAACATATATACTTCAAGGTGCGTACTTGAAGAAATTTATTCGGAATATATATCAAAAGAATTTAATAAATTTAATATTTATTTTGACGTATGGTCAATTTCAGTCTTTTAATTTTACCAATACTTTTTTTTTTAAATGTACGCATCGATAATTATAATTTGAATATATATATATATAATAAATAAATATATATATATATAATAAATAAATATATATATATATAATAAAATATATATATATATATATATTTTATATAATAATTATATAATAATAAAATTAATGGAAATGCAACTGGATATCATTAATTATCTTTCCAATGAAATGCTTTTACTATAAATTTTAGTCAACCTCAAATCAATTTTTTTAGATCTTAATGACATCAAACAAAATATGATGTAACATACTTTATAATCAGCAGATTATGTCATAGATTAGATATGTTATACATCAGAACGATTTGGAGGTCGCATCAAATATCTCGTGTAGTAAAACTGATGGTTTATTTGGTCATTAATCATACCACTCGTTTGTGTAAATTACCAATTTTTCATTTTTAAACGCTAAATTTTACTTTATAATAATTTTCTTTTAAATTTATTATTTTAAAATTTAAGAAATACTACTCTGAACTCTAAATATAATATGCAATAATCACTTCGTTAAGAGTAGAAGTTTTAATTAATCCGTTTCATGTTTTCGGTGTTCTAATATACGTTTATAAATAATTTATCATCAGCTAGCTTTTTAATTTTAACTATACTATATAATATGTTAAATTCACGATACTATTATTTTTTAAATATATAAATTAACATTTTTTTTGCATTTTACATCGATTTACGATACGATCATCTATTTAATCAATAGTCTTAATATGAGTACATTTAATTTTTCTCATACTTTTCACAGATTGCCGAAAGAATTTGCATTTTTTACGTAAGCCGTACATAATTAAGTTCTTAAACTATAGTAATTAGAACACATTCTGAACAGAAAAATATTGAAAGGCAATCAAACTTCACAATTAACTCTTAAATCCGAAAGTTGAGACAATTGACAAAAACGAGTTAAATATCGGTTAACATGCAGGTAAGAATAGATAAAGTTTTTATATATTTACAAAAATTCATAAGAAAAGTATAGTGCCATAATATTTTAGGCACAATAAAAATATTAACAACCATAAAAAAGCTTTATATACCAAGTTAAAATATATTCCTATGTCATATAAATAATAAATCATTTTTTATATTTATTTTCAACTTATATATTTTCATCTTAAATATTTTCATAGCTTATATAATGCCTATAAAAATTTTACCTAAACCATTATTCATCAAAGCTAAAATTATCTTGGAAGTAATTTTAAAACCTATATATTTCATCATAATTATAGGTTATTTCAATTATTTATTAATATTTGTTTTCCTAATTAAATATTATTTTTAACCTCTTCTTTAAAGAGCTTCTGTTTACGAAATGATAATATTTTCTAATTCAACTTAAAAATAAAAAAAAAATCGGAAACCAAGTCCAGAATAAAAAACTTAATTATCGTGTAGATGATAGATTTTTATTAATTCTCCCTATATTTCATTTACTATATTTCACTTGTTCAGCTATATTTCACTTCACGTGAATCTTGAGTCCGATTCATATACACCATGACTGATTCACTTTTGTATTATATGGGTGAATTTCCTTAAATAAGGACTATTTATAAGTGTATGTATTTGCCTTATATGTGAATTTCTTATTTTATAAAAATATTTTATCATACATTGAAAATACGATTAATCTTTTTGGAAATATTACAGTTTCTAGTAATGTATTTGTAGAAATTTTAATTAAAATTAAAATTAACTTCTTATATAAATTGTATACCTTTGTCTACACTTACTTATAAGTAAGAAAATATAAATTTATGATATTAAGAGTTCTATATGAAACTTTAAAATTTTTTTTTTTTAGTATCTAAATGCATTAAGATATGTTTTCTTTAAATTTTTGCTATTTAATAGAAATCGAGAGTAATTCTGTGAAAAATAAATATTGAAAAAAATGCATTGGGATTTCAGTAATTACTGTCATATATAGTATATATATTCTTAATATAACGTAGATATGAGTAAGAATAAAAATTAAATTAATTTTACTTTCAAATTCTTATACTTGTGAATAGAAACGTGTGAACTGATAATCTACTATATTTATAAATAAATATACATCAAAATAAAAAATAACTAATAACGTATTAAAATTATATTCACATTACTTAAGTAAGTATAATTAAAAAAGTCTTCATTAAAGAAAAATTTTAAACAGCTAATATGCAGAATAGTACTTATTAAAGTATAAGGGGTAATAGAAAATTTTTAAATACATTGAATTTCAAAAGTTATACAGAATAAATAAATCATTTATGAAAAATAGAGCAATTTATATATTATTTGAGTTATAGAAATGCAGTTAGTTCAATGTTTCGACATCTTATTATTTTTGTATTGTTTCCAAAGTTCCTTTGATTTTTATAATTAAGCTTCACCTATTCTTAAATAAGTATTATTGGATATTTGTAATATGGATATTACTAAAGACCAGCAAACAATTAAATATTTATCGTAGTAATTTTAATTCAGTTAAGAACGTTAAAAAAGTTTGGTAACTAAATTATAATATGCTATAAGAATAAAATAAATAGACATTCTTACACAACAGAGTATACAAATTTATTTATTTAAATATTTATTTAAATTTACTATTAAATACATGTTTTTATGTTTTTATAATAACGTAAAAATAATGATAATTTTATAATATATTTTATATTACATACATAATATTACATACATATATAATTAGCACGAACTGATATAAGATTACTTAAAATTTTAAATTAGAACTTTGCATAATATTTAACACATTAGTTTTTTCTAAATATACAGAGATAATATTCAAAGTTATGAATTGTATCTTTAAAAATCTATTATCGTCATTCGTGTTATAATTGGCAAAATGAGAAAATTGAATAGTTTATAATGAACAGTAGAAGCACCAAAACATTAAATTTTTTAAGCAAATATGTAAATATATAATACCAGAAACCAATAAAATGAGTATTTTTTAAGCTGTTATCTTTATTCTAAAATGCGTGATTATGTACGGGATAATTGTAAATAACTTATTGGATAATTTTTAATTATACCTGCAATAAATGCAGTGTAAATTATTGATCTTTGATAATCTGTAAGTACTAAAACTTAGTATTCCTAAAAGCAGAGAATCATGATTATTCAGATATTATCTGATGTATTAGCGTTGATCTTAAAAAGACTGATCGCAATGCACTTATTTAAATTATTGTAAAATAGAATTTATAGATTTTGGTTTTATAAAAAAAACAAAATTTCTAATAGACTGTTATTTGTATCGATATAACAATTATTATTATTTAATATTATTAATGATGAATTATAGCTCATACGTTGCCTAATTCTAAATAAATTTTTTAATCCGTTCAGTATTTAAAATTTACAGAAAATTTATTTATTGATAATACTTCTATGTAATACTTGTAATTTTTGTAAATAGTAAATTGACTAAATTAAAACGGCAATTTTTTAATAAAATTCAATCCACTAATAATGTATACCATTTTGCTCTACTTACGGATGGATGATTAGGCATATAATCACGATCATGACAGAATATGATACAAAAAGCCCGTCTAGAGTATAATTAAAAAAACACAGTGCCAGATCAGTAATGAAACAGTATGATTAGCCATAAATAACCTGAGTTTTCGTATCGTCGATCTTTATTTTCTTGTTTCATATTGTTAGTTTATTAGTAATAGAATGAGAAAGAAAGGAAGAGAGGAGTCATGAAATGATAACGTGTACAGATGTGTACATAAGAATGTGTGATTTGGAAAAAAAATCCATAGTTTACTTTCTTCATCATTGTTACATATTCATACTATATTCATATATAGATACCCATTATTCGTACCTGATGGTTTAAATTTGGTTAAAAGTTGTGTATAAATGCAGGTTTCTACATTCATGTCCTGAATTCTTTTATTGACTTTTTTTCATTTCTACAATAAGTTCTATTCTTCGCTATCAATTATGTGATCGAAGCTGCTTTTATTTCTCTTAAATGTCTCAGCTGTCACCAATCGAATGATTTCTTAGATTTCTATTTTTCATCATTATTAAAAGTAGAAACTTTAAAATTGTATCAAATAAACTACAAATTATTATTAATTTTTACACCCCATATATTGTCGATATCTGATTAAAAATTAATTGTTAAAATTGCGATCATTAAATCATCGTGTGCACATAATTCTTAAACAAAAATTATTATTTTGTTGATAATTAATCTTTTAATGCAGGTCAACAACAAGCGAAATACTCTAACGGTAAATTAATTAGTACGTTGGTTTTTATAAGATTGGTAATTTCAATTAAGAGAAATTTATCTCATCGGACACAGAAAATATAAAAGGCAGCACAAGATAATTCAAATTATTGACAGAAATCGATGAACACAAATTCAGTACTCGTTCGTAAACATCGTGATCCATAGATAAAATTTAGTATGATTGTTATTAGGAAAAAAAATGGTCTAAAAAGTTAGACTCATGTAATTTTGTCTTGAAATTTAAGATAAAAATTCGTAAAATTTTTGTGTCAAGATATATATATTTAAAATTTTTATTAAAAGTTAAGTAAGATTCATTTCAAGTCATTTTATAAATTATTTTATAAATTCATAATTTATTAAAGAAGGATCGCAACTTAAAAGGTTGAGTGTTTGTATATTTATCAAATAATAATCTAATGTAACAATAAATTAATTGAAATGTTTTATAATACTCTATTATAATAAATATTCTTTTATAATTTTTTGGTGTCTTGTTTTTCCTGCATTTGGTGTAAAGTTTCACTTAATTAAATTAATGGTATCGAACGATTGAACAGTAAATTGCAATTCACCGATCCGCCCAGTAATTATTCAGTATTTTGCAGTGAGTCAGTTATACAATTACTTGAAAATTCATTTTCAAATAGCCTTTGAAAGCCTAGTTTAAAAACATATTTTTAGAATAGAAAGTATAATATAGAATATGAATAAAAAGATAAGGGATAACTTTGTGCTCGTGGGCAAAGTACGAGTGGGAGGCGAATGGTCCGAGATTATAGAGGTATCATAAAGCACAATTACAAAGATAGATCTGGACTATGGAAGAAAGTGAAAGCAGGCTCCTCGCGAGCCCGGTTACGTGCATAGAGAGGAGAGAAAGCTATTGTGGCCCGGTAGTTAATGGGACATATCGCTGGTAATGCCGCACAGTCGGTATTACGTCATAATGGATAACGTCGATCAATTGCTAATGTAATAACATGTTTATCCTAGAACAATTCGTGTAATTAACGTGTGTAAAAACTTATGCAATATCTATGAGAAGCCTTTGAGTAGACAAACGTTTGACCCTTCTATTGCATACGCACGAAAGCAGCTTTTGTGGGTAGACTGATGCATTGTATCCCGATATCTTTACATTTCGCGCATTCTTTTAAAATTCTTATAGCACAGAGAAAGCTCACTATTATGTAAGATAATCTTTGTTTAAAAACGTTTTTTATTATATACTCATCATTTACATTTGAAATTTACAAATAGTTATGCTAATTAATCGAACTCCTACCTTATATTCAAATTCCAAAGTCAATGAATGTTGATAAAATGAAATAATGATGCAGTTAAAAACATGCGCGTATGCAATGTTTGCTGATGTATTTTATCTATCACATTGTTATTCATCGATTGCTCATGAATTGTTAAAAAAATTCACGAATTCTAAACGTTAATTAATAGTAATATGCATTATTCTAAGTGATTATTCTTTATTCAAAAGTATAGAAAAGTAGTTAGAACCGTGATCTCTTTAATTGGGCATCATTTTATTAAAACCGTCAGCAACGGCTTATAAAAATAATTTTATCTGGAATTTGCGATGCATCTAATGAATAATTGATACAGTGGCACAGTTTTGTAAAAGTGAGTGGCTCTAGGTCGAGAAAAAAGTCTTTTTGTTTTCATTGGAAGGGCGAGATATAAATGAAAAAAAATATCGGAAAAATAAAAATACGCGTTCGCACGACTCGACACAGTTATATTCAATGCCAATTAAAATTACAATTGTTTTACGTCGGCGCGCAAACCGAAGCAAACTTTGCTCGTATTATCATAAATACCGAAATCCGTAGTATTGTAAGAAGTAAAATAAACTGGAGAGCTCTCGTATGGAAGTAAAGGGCCACTGGTACCAGCATTTTCACCTTGAGCGGCTGGCAACCTTCGGCACATCACGTTACGCTTGAGTACCGGTGGACGGCATATTTGCCAGCGTCTCATTAGACCTCGTTGTAATGTTTCTCAATTGCACACAGACGCCGCGCCCCGGTGAAGTCGAATAGGGCCAGCCCTATAAAAGTCGGCGCCAAAGGCCTTCGCTCCCCAGCAAAACGACCTCCCCGGAATGCAATTATTATGCGGCCGGTGGCCCGTCTATGCTCGACTTCGACTTCACCCGACCGTTTGCGCTGATCATGGCCGGCTCTCGGTTCGTCGAATGGCGGCATGGAAAGATGGCGGGAAGGAGGCGGAGGAGGCCTGGACCAAGGAAATGCGGCCGATTTCCCGGCCTCGCTCGATCGTCAGATTCTAAAGTCGAGGTATACATAGCCTAGCGTACGGCTCCTTTTATATGTACTTCAAATTGACAACTGCCGACGAAAGTGAAAGGAGGAGATACAGTCGAATCCTGGAAACGGTCGTTAATTCTTTTTATTTCTTGATCGCGACGTATTTGTTGATTTTTGAGATAAGATCTGCCATACGGTGTCTTTCAGATAAACTAGGAAAACTTATCAAATAAACTAGAAATACTTTTATCTCCTGCCAATAGACGCTGGCTTTTTCGGCAATTCTTCGCTTATGCTTGTAACAACAATTATAGACGTTGCCGGATATGTTGCTGCTATTTGTTTTATAGTATTATGTGCAGAGAGCTTCGCATGAGGAATGCAATTATAGAATTATCTGTCTGGCTTATACTACTTCTTTCGAATGCATATGATTATAAAAAGATAAATCTGCTATGCGATAATACGCATATAATTTCCATATAGAAAGAAGCATATCTTTTTGTTTTATGGAAGTAAGGTTGGAATAAATAATAAATATAATATCCACTCGAAATAGAAATTTATAATGAAAAATCATCTTACAAATTGGCTATCAATGTATCACTTTTTATTTTATTCGGGAGCTTCCTATTGTAATGAATTAATAGCTTTTTGTATTGATACTGGTGTTACAATAAGCCTTGTAGCTAATAATCAATTAGCCGACAGTTATCTTAAACTAAAAGGTAATAAATATTCATATAATGTTAATTCATTCGTATTTCAGTATTATAACGTATTAAGGTCAGCACTATTAAAGTCTGATGCCAAAATATAAAGGGTTGCCCGTTGAGTATAATAATTCTTACAAATGATATCTATTTTATTCTTATTAAATATGTTTAATCGCTTTTCAGTTAATATTCTACATATCCAAAATTCAGCTAAATATGATTTATCATTACCAGGCAATATACTGCGGATGTAAGTAATAGCCCATTACATTCGTCTTTGAAAAAAAACGGATGGAAAAAAAAGGAAAAAAATTAAAATAAAATAAAATAAAATACAAGTACATTTCCACAGATAATTGGTAGTTTTAATTCATATTGGACAGTTCTTGGAATTGTTAATTTTGTAAAATTAATATTTTATCGCTGGAAGGCATTCAACCATAAATAGAATTACGAAAACTATAACAGGCTAATAAGAGTCGTATAGAATTGTGCACGGAGAAAAAACTACAGTATCTGTGCCTACAATTTTAAGAGAGATTATATTGCTGAATCAGGTAATATGAGTTTTGCCAACAATGTTCGGTATTTTTTATAGGAATTGTCGACTACGGAAAGTAATATTTTCGCTATGGTGGAGACATGTATTTATGAGTTTAAAATTTAAACCGCTTTATATTTCGGTTTATAAAGACAATTAAATTATTCCTATGCATTGAGGGTGCAATTTTATTCTTTTTTTAAGTGGATT
This sequence comes from Kradibia gibbosae, assembly GCA_018907135.1. NCBI lineage: Eukaryota > Metazoa > Arthropoda > Insecta > Hymenoptera > Agaonidae > Kradibia > Kradibia gibbosae. The sequence continues at coordinate 14,984,959 of JACCHX010000001.1, read as the reverse complement.
TTGAATGTCGTAAAGTGAATTCGCAAAAATTTTTGCCATTGTCATCCAACCAATACCAGCTACTAGTGAAACAATAGATTTTTTACGGTACTTATAATAGATTCGAAGGAGCATGTATACGATTTTATAAAAAATGTAAAAAAACAAGAATAAGTAATTGCACGTCAAGCGAAGAAACTTTGTTGACATATAATGTTGTTATTAACGGGGGTCACATATATTATTGCCAAGTAAACGGAATAATATAAGATAAATCAAGTGAAGGATAAGTTGGTATAAGGAGAAGTAGTGGGATCTTATTTATTCATCGCTATACTGAAGGCTAGTGCGACTCAAACCAACTGATCGAGCATTCAATATTGTCAATGCATCAAGCGAAGGGCTGAGCAGGCTCACGGCTTTCCTAGCGGGCCCTGCCCTCGCGCGCCTCGGTCCCATTGTCTCGAAATCGCCCCCTTTGAATCGGTAAGAATTTTCTGCGCGCAATTACAATGCCGGTGCACTTGACGATTCCAAAGCCTCTTCCCACGCACTATCCTCGATTAATGATTCCCATTTCCTCTGCAGCAAACACCCGCACGTGTCCTCCGGCTCTTATCGCCGGATATTCGCACGTTCGATCCGAGGCTCGTTACCATTCGCAAGCGTAACAAGCTTATTTTATATGCCAGTTGCTTCTTGTACAGCCATTCATGAGCCAACTACGCGAACTGGCCAGCTGAAGATTTTCAGCTAAGGCCGTAATAATCAAAATATTTTTCGTGTACATTTAATCAATTTCCAATCACTACAAGAGTCTTGTCTATTCTGCGATTTTCGACCTAGTATTCCTATCGATTTACGCTTATATAAGAAAGCTAGATCTCTTATTACAATTTTGTTTGCTAAAATACCATGTCTTTTTTGCTTAAGCTAAACTGAAAAACGAGAAAAATAGAATTAAAAATATGTATGGCCTTAAAAATAAATATACAATGACCGATTAATGACATTTTTTTTTAAGGTAACATTTCAACTTTTATTCTCTTGTCTTTTAAAATATATAATATTAGGTTTTTTTATGCTAATTCTATATAAATATGCTTTATAATATTATCCGAATAAAAAGATATTGTCTACACGTTTCAATTTAGTTATTAAAAGTATTTTAGCAATTTTTTATCCTAGAAAAATTGTTACAAAATGTGTTGGATAAACAACTTCGTCAAATTTTCACTTCTCTCATTTTTAATTTATTTTATTTTTTAAATGTAATATATTATTTCGAAGTTCATTCAGATTAAATCAAAATGCATTTTATAATTTTGATTTATAATGTTGCATAGTTTTAATAATAATAAAGACAGTATAAATAAAAAATTTATTTTAATCTGAAGCATTCAAATAATACTCTGCTACATAATTCCTTAAAGAATAGATATTATTTTGAATTATTAAAAATATTTTTAAAACTATAGCTTACATTAAAACAACTATACTTCAAGTGATGAACCAAAAAATTGGAATAAAATACAAAAATTTAGAGATTAATCGAAATTTTAAAAAAACTGCTAAATTTTTAAAAATAAATTTTTAATTAATAACATATTTAGTCAACAATAGATTCTAAAAAAGTTTTAATTCAATTTCATTAAAGAATATTCAAAATCATAATGAATTCAAAATATAAAAAAAAATTAATTAGCTGAATTACATCCAAATTTTTTAAAAATATATGTGAATGCAAATCAATCTGACAAATGCAAAAAAATTAATAAACTTTTTCTACGAGATAATTCATTAAAGGTTAGTATCATATTTAAATATAATAAATAATATGGTTATAAAAATCCTACTTATCTCTTTTAAACTACTCTCGTAACATATAAAATTAATTTTATACAAAGTAACTACCATGGATTATTATTAAAACTGAAATAATTTAATTCACCCAACCACGCATACAAATATATAAACTCAAAAATTTATAGAATCGTTTATATTTTCATTTTGAGTATTATCTTTAGAGTCACCTTTATTTATGTAAGTGTACTGTTAAATAGTCAGTTCGTTTTTTAACTAATATATAGTAAATCATTTTAAAATGGGTATGATTTATAATCCGTTTAAAATATTTAGCCTGGCAGATGTTTGGTACAACTTTAGCTCATAGTCCGTCTAAAGTTTTGTAGATGTCGAACTATGGAAACTATGCGAAAGTTTTATATGGATTTATGTCAAAAATTTTTTTCTAATAATATACAGTGTAGAAATAATTTAAAAGGAAAAATATAATAACACAATAGTAAGATTGTGTTTTAAACAGTAACTTTCTTATTCTAAAGTCATTTAGGTACAATCGAAAATTAAATGTACACAATCAATAGATAAAAATATGGTTCATTGATTGCATTAAAGCATATATTATATTGTCCTTTGACACAATATAACAATAATAAAGTCCACATAGATTTTTTACTGACAACTAAAAACTTTAATATTTTTGTTTAATATTTCTATTAATGATGTTATAATCGCATAAAGAATTTTACAATATTTTGTCTCATACCGCAAAACATATTATCATATTTTTTACAAACTAAAAAAATTACTTTCACGAAGTATGTCATGGTAAAGCCATTATACTGGATATAAGAAACATTAATGCTGTCAATGATGTAAGAAACGTATCTACAATTTTGCAACTGCTGCCTACTCAAATTTCAACTTTCATTCTCACAAGAAAACACCATTAATATCAGTGGAATAGTGTTAATCGTGCATATATATATATTTTAATTCATCGTCTACTAACATAATTTTTTTTAAAAACCATATAATATATCTTTGGCAAAATCAATGGCATCATATTTTCAAAATCTTAGAAAAGTTTTATTTACAATAAAATATTTAAAATAAAATTCGATTAAAGTTACTTTGTAGTAAATTTATTATTTTTTTTGAATGATAATGTAAAAAGTATTTTCAAAATATTTATTTTTTATATATATCTGAGTCTTTTAAAATTTTAGATAAACAAACATAAATTGGCTTACTGAACCTTTAAACTAAGAAAAAATTTCCAAATTTATTATCTTCTAATTTTTAAATTTAATTAAAATATTGCTTTTAAAAAATACAGACACAGCAAATAGTAAATTATTGTATTCATTATAAAATGTGCAAATAGTCTTAACATTTTATATATTTTAACAGAAAATCACTCTATTGGTTAATATATGTATTCATGATGCACTAATAGAACGTTTTAAAGCAATACTTGTATATTCATCAATATTCTCATATATTTTAATTATTCAGAAACATATACGAATGCATCGAAAGTCAATTATATTCAAATAAAAAGTTTAGAAATAATATATAAAAGAAAGAGGAAAATATGACATATTTTAAATATTTTATTTACCTATCTACTTCTTACTTCGTTTCAATTTTTTTATATTCACAAAAAAAAATTCAATTTAAAAATATTCAAAAAAATCTCTATTAGGTTTTGACATTTTGTAAAAAAATGTAGTTATTAGTAAAAATATATTTAATAGTAAAAAAACTGTTAAAATTATATACAATATATTATTTCAACTTTCCCCGAATTCCATATTTTTCAAGCAAATGAGATAATAACAACTATTAGTAAACATTAATTTAATTATATTTTTAAATTAGGCTTTAAAACATAAAAATAATTTCATACTATATTTAGCTCTTACTTCATTTCTTATTACTTGAACGTATACAATTTGAACATTATGTAAACACACGTTTAAAATAATTTCTTAATTAATTTTAACTTTGAAACTATATGTAAAATTTCAGTCAAATTTCTTATTCTTATCTTCTTTTACTAGAAAAATAAAAATGTTTTGAAACAAATTCTTTATTATAATATTTTTTACCTTTAATTCCTACATTCATGATCATGATTTGCTTAATTCTTACAATATACAAAAAGGCAACAATTAAAGAAAACTGTTTATAAATAAAATAAAATTCTAATACAAATTTGTTTATATAATATAATATTAAAATAATATAATTTATTTTATAAGTAATAATTTTTTCTACTAGATTGGAAAAAAGGAAAAAAATATTTGTTCGAATAATATAAATGGGATTTAAAATGAAAACTTCAATATCTATTTGCCAAAATTTGTTATAATTTATGTTATATCCAAATAGAGATGTAATTAATAAAACCAAATTGATGTATAAACGGGCTGATTAGGTATGTTTTGAAGGTGTATATTTAATCTACTGTTGAATTATATAAAATAATTGGAACTTAATAATTCATAATAAACACAATGAAACATTTTATGAATTTCAGATGCTTTTAATAAGAAATTGTACTTTCTAAAATAAAATTTCATAGTTATAAAAATATATAGTAATTTCAATGACTCATAAGATAGTAAAATTAAGTAAAAAATAAGTACTAATGAAATTAATTATACAGTAACTTTGAACGTTAATATATATACTTCCTGTAGTGTCCTTATTGAAATTGCAAAAACCTATTTTATTCACTAGATTTTGTTTTCCAAACGCCATTGATTGGATTTAATTTATTTAAGAATAAAATTGATTTTAAGTATAATATACATTGTTAAGATCAGGATGGTAAATTTAATTTTTCAATATTCTTTTTGTAAAATAGTCTAATTTAGAACTGTTAAAAGGTCTTGTCTTCGATATTTCAATTATTATTATTTTTAATTATCGAAGGGTTTTTTATATTCTATGTAACTATATAATTTTTATTAAAATTATTATTTAAATTTTTTGAATGTTTTAAGTTTTTCATGAACATTTACAAGTTGTGATTTAATTGTATTGAAGATTATTTGTCCTATTGTACTTTCCATACTTTACTTTTTGTCAGATAATGTAAAATTTAAACATTTGTTATTAACAAATCGTTTTAAACATCCGATTTTCTCATCAATTATAAAGCAATTTTAAAAGTAAAAAACGAGGTTGTTTTTTAATGTAATAATATTTTATCTTAACATACATACTGTTATAATTATAAGATTTATGTTTCAGTCTTTCTAATGAGAGATATAAATGTTACTATTTTATAAGTGATATCAGTGTAATTATAAAAGAGGTTGTTATTATTTTTCATTTGAATTTAAGCTTTACAGTATAATTTATTCAATAATTTTTTTTTAAAGTTTAACAAAAAATAACCATTAGAATCCTTTGCTCGTATCTTAAAGGTTGTAATCGGATATAAATATCTATTATAGTACAAACTTATGGAAAGACCTAATATGCAGATCATTTAAAACGATAATGTTATAACAAATACATATATACAATATTAAGTACTTTCTATTATGGTATAATAAAACTATAAAGAAACATTTCTACAATATTCAGATTCTCAAATTCTTCACTATTAAAAAAACTAAGTTAAAACAAATCGATTAAGTAGATTAATCAGCTGTAAAAAAATCTCGAAACTCATGTGCCTTGTGCAATGTATTTATTATAATATATGAAATTATATAACAAATCAAGTTACATATAACTAAAATCAGTAAATAAATTTTACATCTTTTTTACTATAGTCTGAATTAGCTGCAACGAAATAATGCACGATATCTATTAAATTTTTGCTATCATATACTAGTATTAGTTTTGTTAAACAATATACAAATTGAAAAAATTCATTGTATTAGATTGGAATAACGGTTAAAATAAATTGCAGAATGAATAAATAAGTAAGGAATAGAAAGAGAGAGACAGAGGGAACTAATTTTTAAAATACTTGATAAATATTTACTCTATTTTTTGTATTAATAAGTAAAAAAACGTTTTATGATTTATACATTTATAATTAATACTATTCATAGTAGAAATATTTAAATATGATTGTTTTTGAGTTTTCTAATGCTCTATTGAATAAAAGAATTTAATGTGTAAAACGACAATAAATTATAATTTTTAATTCCCAAAATACAGAATAATAGCTGTTTTAAATTTAATCAATAAAATATTTTTTTGTGTTATTAAACGTAAATCCTTTAACTTAAAAGCCATCATTTAAACTATGTGTATAAATAGTTACTGTATGCTTCTTTTTCAATGAAATATCTATATGAGCTTATATAACAATTATTTTGAAATATATCTTTGATAATAGACACGTGTATAAGCTTTTAGAAATATCAATCATCTAGTATGATAGAACTGCGATTAATAAAGTGCATCATGTAGTTAAAAAAAAAGATAATTTGATAGGACGTATACTGACAAAAATCTAATAATAATGATAAATAAATCTAATAATGATAAAAAATCAAATAATAATAAATAAAATAATTAATTAATAAAATACTGAACAAAGTACGTTTTTAATCATAATTGGCGTAATATTTAAATATGAATAAATTTTCAACTGCTTTAGGTAAGGTTAGTAAATACAAATAGTTTAAAAATGTCAGTATACTTTATTTAGATACTACAAGGATAAATTTATATATGCGTACGTCTAAATATTTTGTTCATATAAATAAATTTATGCAAAAACATCAGATTCAACGAATTTATAACTGACAATAGTTGTTTCTTAAAATGTTTACAGAATTATGTAGAGAACGCAGAACACATCGACTACATAGAGCTGTACGGAACATTCACGCAGAGTATTGTAGACAGCTTTCGCCATACTCTTTCTTAGGCCGAGGGAAATTTTCGTCCTCGAGGCATCTTTATCGATTATCAGTAACCTGTCAGACCGAGTTTGAGTACACCGTACTAAGAAGGTGGGTCTCCCATCCGGGCAGAGGTGAGAATAATGTTGAACAAAATACAACCTGGCAAACTAGGACAAGCCACGTGTTTTATCATCCAGCACTACGCCTCCCGTGTCGCATGCTCTAACTCAGACGGCGAGTTGTCTTGAGAATATCAACCCAGGGATTTTGCTAAGGTGAGTGGCACTATTAGTTCTCCAAATAGCGAACTAGATCTATCTCCTTTAATCTTTTCTAGGTATAGCACCGAGAAAAACCTTTTTTTATGGGGATGTAGACTTCGTACGGCATTGGCTCCTGGTTATCAGCGTGAACTGCAAATAAGTATGGCGAGTATCAAAACCTCCTTAGTTGGATCACGTATACGTGCGCCAGATAAGTACTCCCAGAATTTCTAACCAAATGGAACCCATCGTCTGGGAGGTGGATTATGAAAACTCAGCCCCTGAAGAGGGTAAGACGAAGGATCGATATTTCAATATTTTTAGACCTATGTGACAAATAGACGGTGAGACTAACTCCACTGACAAGGTTATTATGCTACCACCGCGCGAGCTTTTCCAGATTGGCCTGACGTCTTGATGCTAATTGCGCTTTAGAATCTAGCAAATGTGACTACACGAAGTCTAAACACCGCAGATGATATAATTCTTCACTTCATGTACGCGCACAGGCAACCGTTTTACGAGGATTAGAGATTATTCCTAAGCCATACTCAGTTTGCTTGTAGCTATGTATGAGTTTCTACAGTTGCAAGGGCTCTGCTGAGCTCGAATATTACCTAAGAACTCAAAATCGCTTGAGGCAAGCGCATAAATGCAAAAATCTGCATCAAGAACGTTGACACCAAAAGGGCTGCGCAAATACGATTTCGTGCCTAGCGTGCCCTTCAGCGGCAGACTGCCCAGAATTTCCCCTGCAAGGACCCTGCACATGAGATCCTCGAGTCACTAGAAACTTGCAACAAATTTGAGAACGATGAATACTTCGTAATCGGCGCATTTATTTATTACGGAATACGAGCGGCAGCGAAATTGTCGTCTCCTGACACACGTGTCCAGGGTTCTGATATTTTTCGATAACCCGCGCGACAAAAAGGGATGCACCTGAATGAAACACGAACAAGAATTCCTACGAATAGCTAATCTCACGAGTGCTGTTGAACAATATGGGGAGATGTGAGCAGCGCATAATAATGCAATACATATAAGCGGGCATATAAGGAGGGGCAGGGCACGTGACCCTAAACTGAACTCTAACCCACCTTTATTGACAGGTTGACTCGCATTGGACAGAACGACTATCGCATCCAGAGATCCAGTGGGAAAACAATACTAGACAGTCATTCTGGAGAAATGAAGAACGATCATACGGATGTGATTATGGTGAAGCATCCCGAACTTATCCAAAAGGCTCTCTGACAATAAGAAAGGACGGATTTTCTCAATGCGAGGCAAGGCAAGGACACTCGGATTGAATAGAACTGTACCGATTCAGGTGTATTCGACCACGAAACTGCCCAGCAAACCCCCGTACCTGGATAAGCCACCGAGGTGCGAATAATTGCAAGGCTGGAGATCTCGGAGGAGCATGGATGTACGGATTGCAAGGTACGCTTGCGAGTACGCGGCAATCAAAGGCGTAGTCTCGCTTGATTCAGAAGATCCAGATCTAATTTACCCTGAACATTTTTGAGGCCATGTATTTAACAAAACAAAATTAGACGACTCGATTAGCACCTTGCAGGCTGAGTTGGTTGTGCGGTTGGACTGTGGCTGCAGTGCAGGAAGCCTGGGAGCTCTCGTATAGAGTTCCTCCTACAGCTTATCAAATTTAGGACACTGGCACATTCAACTTGTGTTAGTTGCAACTTGAAAGTGGGCTTATTAGAAAACAACATTCGCCTTTTGTCTGGGGTCAGTTCGAAAAAGGCGCGCGAGGCTGTTATTCAGCAATATTTTATCAGACGCAAGGTCTGGGTCCACGCCTGCCACAATGACACGCTTAAACTATTTAATAAGATTACTGGATTCATGAAGATTGGTGGTCCGCGCGTGCACCCCCATCTATGCGATCTATGTTTTACTGGGAGCTTAAGTGGAGCTTCTTGCCTTAAGTGAGCGATGAAAATTTGCTACCCGAGGGCAAATGGCTAAGAATGGTGAACACGCTTGAGGGACATAGTGAGGCACCCGTATGCTGCAATTAATATGTAGATTATTTTTCAAACGGCTTCTACTGACGGAATGGTAACTAATGGCCGCTGAATGGGGGGAGGAGTGGGACTGGTGGCAGACTTCGAGTGGAGGTGGGAGATCGTCGCGGAATAAATGCTCACAACAAGTCTGTCGAGGACGAACTCAAAAGTGTCATTGCATAATCAGGGAATTGTCCAAACCAACACACGAAGTATTGTTAGTAAAGAAAAGAGAAGGTCGAAAGGTCCGGGTGTTGATTATGACCGAAAGTGAGTAAACCAAAAAATGGTGGTATATTTAGCTTACCTGTCCAAACTACCACTCTAGCTTACCAGATTACCTGTGAAGTTAAATCACGGGACTCGACTTTCACAAGATGTGGGGAACCATGTAAGTTTCTCTGTTCGTACTTTGTGCCGACGTTCACAGGGGCCCGCGTGTTCTTCTGGGAAGATGGTTTAATTTTTGGAGGGTGATGGACGGCCTCATGGACACTTCTTAACATCTGTACTTTCTGGATGATTCGTTACATCACACTCAAGTGCATAGGCTCCGTCGTATTCGTACTTAATCTTTTATTGAATTTTATAAATAAAAGCGTATAATTACCAAGGTTTTGTAGATGGATTTTTAATGATATGAGTAAACATTAATCTTGAGAATACTTTAAGCATTCCCGTTTATTAAATATGCGTGTACAGTTATATAGTGTAAGTTATTAGATTACGAAGATTATTTACAATAAGTGAAAATATATATCTGCTATTATATGAACAATGACAAAATATAGCATTAAAGGTTTGATGATTACATAACGTGTATAATTAATAAGAAATATTATGAGCAAAAACTAGTGAATCTTTATACGGTGCCTATATTAGTATATTCGGTACTCATTTTTTATTTATGCACCAACTTTTAAAATTATATTTTTTGTGAAATGAATCATATTTAATTCGTGATATTGCATTTGAGGCTTTCAATACCTAATATATAGCCATGCAAATTGTAATGATACATGTAAAAGACGACCTTGTATTTTAATAAATTTTAATATTCGTACGTGTAAATAAATGAATTAGGTTATGGTAAAATTACTTTATATCAATGCCTTTATAGATTTTTTATTATTTTATTGGTCCTTTCAAAAATTATTAATAAATAATCTTTATGTATATGATAATAATAAAAGCTTAAATACATAGTAGATAGCTGATAAAAGTGAATTCAATATGTATAAATATGTCATAAATATGTACTGATAAACTAGAATCCCTTAGAGCTGTGATTTTACTGATTAGTTGATAACTTGACCGATACTTACTGAATTAATTAACGCAATACATTTTTCGCTTGAATAAATTCTGGAAACATAAGATTCAAACTATTAAATATCTGTAGAGAAGCTTATAAATAAAAATTACAAAATAAATTAAAATAAAAAAAATAAGGTCCATTAAATATATACAAAATCTGTGAATGTTAATAACTTTTTTAAAAAAAGTTGTTTCCTATAATTTATAAACATGTAGCTTGGTAAATTGATAAATGATATTTAAATGAAACATTGAATTTTTATGAAATCATATTTAAATTACTTTTCTAAGTAAGTAAGATATTAAAAATTAATAAAAAAACTAATATTTTACAAAAACTTTATTTATTATTTATCGTATAAATTTGACGATATATTATCAAGATCGTAAAAAGAATGTAAATAAATATTCACGATATCAATATAAAAACAATATTGAAAAGTTAAGAAAAAATTTTTTTTTTGAATATCAAAAGTATGAATAATAGATAATTCAATAAAACTTCAATGCTTAAATATATCTTAAATTTCCTTTTTTAGCTGATAATATTTCATCGAAACCTGTTACTTTAGGTTTAAGTAGGTTTAAGTAGCAATTTAAGGTTAAATGCTATTATTAATTAATTAATTAAATTAATTAATTAAATTAATTAAATTTTATTAATGTTAATTTTATTAAGGTTAATTAAATTTTTATTAATGTAGTAGCCAAAATACAAAGTCTTTAATCAATTTTAATGTTATAAGATTACGCCTTTTAATATAGGCTCATGTAACACTCGACTATTGGTTTCAGGTTCAAGCTTAGTTCTTCTCTCTTCCGCTAGGGATTGAAGCGATACTAGTATAGAATAATATCGAAGAGATTATTAATAAAACTGTCTATAATTAAATGAGATTAATTAAATAATTTCATTATCTCGTTCAATAAAATATCACATCTATTGTTAATAATGAAATTGATTATAATATATTTTGTCATAGCTGATTGCGTTTTATATGTTAATTTTTAATTTAGGACCAGTGAGTATTTAGTCATATATATTCTTTAAAGAATTTGGCAATATCCTATTACCCTTTGAAGCTTGTACATGTTACGATATGATTAAAATAAATAAATAAATATATATATACATATATATAAAGTACTATCTTTTACAATATTTTGGGAGACGTTGATTTTTAATTTCCATTTACGATGGTATCTCTATCTTTGCATTATTCCAAGTTAGTGTTCCCGCAAAATTTTTCACGTGATCAAGACTTCAAGGTTACTATTGGGGAAGTATATGAATAAGCACCTATTGAAGTGATGTCGAAGATAATCCAAATTAGGCTAGGCAAATATCTATATAAGTTTATCTTACGGATTGAAACGATTCATAATGTTGGATAATTGAGATTTTCGATAAAGATAAATGTTTAATAGCACCATTATCATTACTTTGTTACGATATTGTTAATAACATTATAGCGCTTCCTCATATGTGCTGACAAAGTTCAAAAGCTGACAATGGTTTATCTGAGAAATCAATTTTCAGACATATATTGCTGAAATATAAATAAATAGAATTTATAAATAAATGAGCAACATTGTTTTGAAATCTGTATAATAATAAAAATTAGGGCAAGTTTCATCAATTAGCAAGATTTTGTTTTACATTTAGTTTTTAAAACGTTTTAAAGTTATTATTTGATTTTGTAACTATTTAATACTTAATTGACTGATAATTAATTGACACTTCAGATAAGGAATCAAATAAAAAAACTAAGGTTTAATGTATTTTAAGATACAAAGCAAATGTAATTTTTAAGCGTAATGTTTAAGTGTGATTGATCATGTTAGTTTGCAGGATGAAATGGCGGTAGATATTAATATATTAGAATTTTTTAAAATTAGTTATATAAAATAAGGGGATATAAAATAGATCATCTTTCCACCTCTATCTCTTAAATATCTTATTGGGCTATTATATTTTAAATACACAATACAACAATGTCCTTGATTAAAACCATTTTGATAAAAATATTGTTAAAATAACGATTAGTAAGTCAGAGTGAAAAAAAACTTGAGCTGAATCTAATTTAATAAAACTTTGAAACACTTTACTAGATGAAAAAAAAAAAAATATCTTTGAATACTCATGTTTTGGTTGGTAGTGTAACACTTATCAATGATCATATTGAGAAAATATGTAAACTCAAGTAGTAAGCATCAGTAGTAAAATTACAGTAAGCATAAACATTACACGATGTAATTACTTGACATTGTAATATTATGATGTTTCGTACGACTTATTTTTTAGGATATAGTTTTTATAAGTAGTGTTAATATACTATAAACTAATGTTCAAAAGATTTTATAAGTAAATAAATAATTATGCTACTTTGAAAAATTGCGTTTCGATCAAAACAAGATAAGTAACACAAAATGGATAAGAAATTATTTAACCGTGAGATTGAAAACTTCTACTTAATCCAATATTGTTAGTATAATTATATTAGATGCATTAAGATGGATGAGACATACAACTACGCACAACAAGAATAGATGATAAAAAGAAGTTTAGTAAAATAGCAAAAGAAGAATGTACTGTAAAGAATTTGATGTAAGATAAGAAGAAAATGAGAAAAAAAAATCAAATTAGATTTACAAAAAGTAGAGTAACAAGGAAACATTTTGATAAAGTTGACGTAAAACAATGAAAAATAGCTCTTCTCGCTTTTGAGTTGATGAACTTTCGAGTTCTGCAAGATGCCACAGTATAAATTATTAATATAATTACTATTTGGGTTGCAAAAATTTACAGTATAATTATAAAGTAAATCTTGGATCGAAATTTAATCAAGACAGTTTCTCTTGCCATGCCTGTTATTTGTTTCCAATGTATTATTAAAAATCTGTTCATTTTCATTAGTTTTAATTCAGTAATTATTTACAATATGCCTTTTGTCTTTTCACATTATCATACTTATCGTGGTGCAATTTCCTTTAACGGAAGACATCTCGCCTCCAATCTTTCGAGTTCATGTAAGAAGCTACTCCTAGAAGTTCATGCATTTTTGCCAAACACCTTGGATACAATTTTTTAACATGAAAAACTTTTTAGCAAACTTTCATCTGTGTATATATCTGATTACTTTTCATATACTGTTATAACTCGGTAAAACCCGTACCTAAAACTTAATCACCACTACACACTTTGAAGATCTTGAAGTTGTGTATTGCTACCGCTTTAATGACTATGCTAAATTTTCAATGTTATACTGTAATCTACTGCTTAATATTGATGCAACTACTAATCGTAGCAAACGATAGTTAACTCAAATGATCGTCTGGTTTCATATGTCAAGATCTATTCTAAGGACGTCATAAAATGTAATTGATTTTCATTTTCTTTTCACTTTATCATACATTTATTAAGCAAATCTTTTATACGCCATTTTTGTCAATCTGATTCAAAACTTAACTGTATTCTACGGTTAATATGTTTTAATGGTTTCAGATTCGAAAAATCTTAGAAAAAGAAGTTAATCATAATATGAGGTCTTTTAATCAAACCATACTGCTTAGAAACAAACAATTGCACTTTTGCTAAAGAATAGCTAAATAATTAATTACTTAAACTAATATTACATTTACAAAATATAATTAATTAAAAATGACACATAATGCAACAAATGTACTGCAATATTTTTTTTATAATTTTTTTTAAAATTAGACTCCTGAAACATAAAAAAATCGATAATTTATAGTTAATAAAATTGCGCAGTTAACTTTAATGGATAGAGTTTAACAGATGAAGTTTAATTATTCTATTAATTTAGTATAATCATAAAAAGTAATTTTAATAGGGTAATTCAGAACTTTGGCGTAATTTTAAGAGGTATTAGTTTTCGAATAAAAGCTGCATAATGAATGTATTGGTCGAATACATATATTGAGTTAAAGTTTCAGATTATCGTTTTATGGGGTAAAAAATAAGAATACCGTTGTGTTTAGCACTGCGTAGTATGAAAAAAGATTAAAAGGAATTTTGTTGTCCATATTTCTTAATAAAGTTACTTAAGTTTTAATTATCGCCCAGTTTTATACATCGTACAGTAAGTATGAAATGAATCGTAGTTTGAACAAATTCATAAAAAAGAAGTAATTTATATGTTTAGTTTTATTGAAAAGGTACTTGAAACAATACTAATTACAATAATAATTATATCATTAACATGGATGTTTAAGGCGCCAATATTAACGATGGCTAGTAAAAATGATCTATTAAAGTGATTCTGAGTATACTTTTATAACCTTTGTAATCCACTATTTTGCAAATGCTAAAGCTAAGTCTAGTTCTAGATGAATTGCTGTTATTAATTGTAGATAGCTTAGATTATGCTGAAAAAAGGAGGACTGAACAAAGGACTGATATAAACTGTTGTTTTAAATTGCTGGTTAAACCGCGGGATAAATTATTATCAGTCGACGATTAAGTTGGCGCAGGTATCGTGCGACTCGTATTGCAAGATACGCTTTTAAAAAGTAAGATCACAGCCGTCTATTGATTTAGCGAGAATCAGCCGATGATCGCTGGCGATGTCAAAGTTGATCGATCGCGACGACACAAGGGGTCGGTCAGGCTCGCGGCCTGTGCGTGCATCGACACCGCGGTAGTGTCCTCGCATGCCGGCGGCCAGGGCGAGTCCCTCGCTCTCCCCTCCCAACACGGCGGCAGGTCGTTTACCTTACGTCCTCCGCCGAAAAAGCGGCCGCCCCCGTCGCAAAAGAGTCCCCAACGTCCCTTTATACAGATGGTTAGTGAAGGTGATGGAGGGGGGAGGGGGGGAGGGGTCAAAGTGGGGAGCAACAATGCACGGCGATATATATGTACACACACACACAGGAGAGAGAGAGAGAGAGAGAGAGAGAGAGAGAGAGAGAGAGAGAGAGAGAGAGAGAGAGAGAGAGTGAAAAGGAGAGGGGAGGGGGAGTCGTTGTCCTCATTCGCTGGGCGCTGATCGCGACCTGTTCGTCGCCGTTCTCCTGGTGTACATACAAACGCGTTTGCTCGTTCGTACGATGCATGCGTGCATGCGTTCCGAGGGTGCACCAAATGTTGAACGCACCAAATGTTGATCGCACCGTCAGGAGAACTGCAGGAGTCCCCGACTCGTTGCCTTTGATACTGCTCGAGGGGACTCTAAGGCAGCAGCAGTGTCTCTCAGCTCCGCGCTCGGGCTGTCCGATAAAAGTCTCCGTGGTGGACTCGAGATTCTCGAAAGCGTACGGCCTTTGCGGTGGTCTGCGTTCTCTCTCTCTCTCTCTGTCTCTCTCTCTCACTCCACTTCGTTCCTCTCCAAAGCTCACCTTCGCAGCTCACCTCCGCAACTCCGTCGAACTCGCACCGCCCACGTCCCCGAGCGCGCGCGCACACACGACTCCTGGAGCACAGCGAAGGAGTTGCGGGCAGGAGGGGGGGAGAGGGTATACGGGGACGGACGGCGGGGGGAGGGCGGGGCAGGAGAGTAGCAGCGGCGGCGGCGGCGGTGGTGTCGGTAGCCGTCGTCTCGCGGCGGGCACCGGATCGCCGGCGCCAGTGTCAGTGCTCGAGCGCGAGCTGCCGACGCGGGAGTGACTGTGCGAGGTTAAGTTGCGCCTCGAGCATAGGAGCGCGTCGCTCGTATTCGGTTGACTCCTCGTGGCGTACGCGTTGCGCTCCGTTATGGCCCGGCTCGGGTAATAGCATCAGGGGGCTCTCGGATGCCTAGACCGCCACCGACCGATCGACACGGGGCCCCTTCAGCGAGCCTAGGGCTAGTTGCACCGGCCGAGGTGTGCGTGCGCGCGCGCGCGCGCGCCTGTGTTTATGTGCGTGTGCGTGTGCGGGTGCGCGTGCCACGCGAGTCCGCCCGCGTGTGTGTGCGGGGGAGAAGGAGACAGAGCGAGAGAGCAGGCGAGGAAGGACGGCAGGAGGGCGGGCGGGTAGTCGCCGGAGAAGAGCGGCGAGAAAAGGAGAGGAGAGAGCGCACCTCTCGGGGGAGAATGTAGCGAGGCTGGCCGCGGATAATCGTACAGCGATGCCAGATCTACCTGGGCGCCGTGGCCGCGGCCGCGAACGCAGCCGCCACTACCGGATGCACCTCGGTGAATCATGCGGACGCTGATCCTACCGACGCCGCTCAGCCTGCGTCCGGCTGCGTGCACCTTCCCAAGTAAGTGTACAGCCGTGCGCTGCTCTCCTCTATCCGCTCCTCTCCCGCGTGCGAATCCTCCCATAGCCGAGGGCCGCCCCTGGCGAACGCCGATCGGCCGCCGATCCTGCGGTCCTTCACCTCCCCGCTGTACCCAATTGCCTCTGCCTCTTCTCGCAAGGTCCGCGCCACCTCGTCTTCCTCTGACCCTCGGTCGCTGCTCCGAAACACCGCCACACCGACAGCGACGCCCCACGTGTGTCCTCCTTCTCCTACTCCTTTTATTAAATCGTGAACGTTACGGCCTCTACTCTGTTTAGCGATCACCGCTGGAGCGCCTGCACCAGGTGAAATTCTCCGGTCTCCGTTGCGTGTACGAAGCATCGCCGATGTCTCCTGCTTCGCTCGAAAAAGCAGCATTGCATCGATGCGCCCGTGCTCTCGAATTACCATAGGTAGACTCTTAGAGCCGATCACCTTTACATGCAACCAAGAGTCCCGAGACCGTATTATTAAAAAACTTTGTGGTCTTTGCGTTGACCGCAATGTCTTTGCTGAATAGTAATGATGCACGCGGACGTCTCATCGTAAAATTTAATAAAAGTTTCGAAGCCCCTATACATAGTTCCTATAATTAAGAATTTAAGGATCTGGAAAGCTGCAACTCTCCCAAGGTCCTTATACATAAAAATTCCATTGGCTTTATCTTAAAAAAAAAATAAGAAAATCGGTCGCTGGACAAAGAAGGACACCTTTAAAGATAGGCGCACAGTATTTAAGTCACTCTACCTGGAATACTAAACGTGAGTGGTGAGTGTGGGGAGTGGAAGGGTATATTAAGCGTTCACTTTGACTCGCCTCTTCTATACACGTGCACCGGAAGATGAGTGCATTGTTGTCATTAGTTTCAGTAGAAAAGTTTCGGTACTCACCTACCTACGTCCGTTCCTTACAGTCGTTTTTCTCTCTTCTTTTCACGGCAAACTGACGCGCTGCAGATGTTGAGGGAGCAGGAGGTATGAGATAGGGGTACAAAATCGCCAGAATCCAACTAGTTATAGTTAAAACAACTGCTTTGTAGCGTTCTCCAAGTTTTTACTCGACGGGACTCGACTGCGACTGGAGGAGCGAAAGGCGAAACAAAAAAAGACAATGGTTACGACGACTTAGTTGGGCCATTTAACCGCTTAAGCTCTCGTTAGAATTGGGCGTAGAGGCGTAAAACAGATCTTTCATCATTTACGTCGGTGCTTTGAATGCACAAGTGGCGAATAAATGACGCAAATTAAGATAACACTATGTTATACTCCAGTTTAATGTAATATAGAAATAAAAGTTTGAAAGATTTCTTCAATGTAACCAACCTTTCCACTTTGGCACAATTAGTTAAAACGGCAAACCCCGATTTATAACATACTGGTAAAGTGAAAAAATGATAACTGTATATAATCTTTGCACTTTCATTCTTTATTTAAATGCTGTATTGATTAATCAATGCTTCTTTATTTCGCGCAGAAAATTATAATCAACCGATTCTCAATATGTTTATGTAGAAAGTATGGGAGCTAAAGGATTCTTAAAATGTCTGAAATTTTTGTCAAAAAAAAAATTATTAAGATCTGGCATCATGTTGAAGGAGAAAAGGCAAAATTTTCGTAATAATAAGTATTGTTTTTTCTAAATATAATATTAATCTTTGTATATATAATTATGCCATATCAATTTTAATGTATTTAGAAAAGCCAATCAGTAATTCACACACATACAGATAAATATATATATATTTATATTGATGTTTAATTATTTATTTAAAAATTATACGATAATCTTACTCAATGTTTTGTGTGTAAAAGCAATTTTCGTGGTATATTATAGTTAAACGTTAAATTACCGTTTCAAGTACTTACATTCTTATATATTTTTTGCATCTAAAGTAGCTTTTGTTTAAAACTTACATTATATACGTAATAAATTATGTTCTTAATTTGCTCTTACATCATTGAAAGTGTATGCGTGCGTCCACGCATATTCAGTACATACATATAATTGGAATATTATTTTAATTCTAGATTTTTGGATTATTAAATATAAATTATATTAGTTTATAAATACAGATTTAATGTTGGATTGGTTAGTTTTTTTTAATGAATGTTAATTTTGTCTGGAAAAGCGGCTTCAAGAGGAAGCTATTAAAAAAAACCGTTTTCTCTGAATGATAACAAAGCATATCGAAGAATATATAATTTCAACGTATTTTGAATCAATCGCTCGATGACCCCATTCTTTTTTAAATTCTGTTAATAACAATGATTAAAAACTATCTTATTACTGAATATTTCGTTACTACTTTCAAATTTATGAATGATAATTTTATAATATGAATGTTTTATATTAATTATTATTAAAAGTCAATTTAAATCTAGCGTATTTGTAAAAATAATTTTGTTGCATAAAAAACAATGGAATTAAGTAGAAATTAGGGATAAGCTATGAAGCGTTTCAACACAATAGACTTCGCAAGACTATTCATATTTATTTCAGTGACTAAGAGAAAATAAAGGGTTCTAACTTATTCCATGTAAATAACCAGATTATAATGTGTCATTGCCTAAAGAGAAATCGGATCGTTGGCAATTAAAACTCTTCTCCACGGCCTCGAGCAAGAATTTTTATTTGTCTCGAAACCGTTATGGTTGACTGATCATAATAATGTAGCGAATAAATAGACATCTTTTAGATTACTTTTTGCACGATCATGTAGAAAGTTTAAATTATTCTTAAGTGTATTATTGTATTTAACCTAATGCGAAAAAAAATGTATTCATTGTTAAAAAAAGGGTTTCAAGCTTTAACACGTAGTTTCAAATCTTGTGTATGACAGTAGCTATTTTTTGTCATCAAAACTGTCTGTTTCTACTTAGAAACAAATACATATGTATTAGAGCTGAATAATATTGACTTGTATCTGTATTTACACAATGAAAAATACATACTAAATTGAAAGTAAAATGGACCTCAATTCATTTCTAATACATTTCTAAGCAATTCGGTTTTATTCGTTCATAACCAGCTGAACGACGTGCAATTAATTATTTTATTATCTTTGAACATTGTATTTACAGAATAACACGAGTGATAAACATGTAATACAAGTTTCACATTACTTAAAATGTGTAATTCGACACGTACTTGGTATGAAAGTAGAAATGTCCTCTTGACAACAAGTTTTCGTATATCGCAATAATCGGCAAACGGAAAATGTTAAGAGCTACGTGATTTATGATTGGAGGGATTCTTAAAAGTCCACCAGTAAATTTAACATTTTATTTATGCGTAAGCAATAATCGTTCAATGTACATATACGCGCGTTTCGAGAGGTACGCTAAGGGAAACGGTTGGAGGAAAAGGAGTAGTTGCATTTTGGCATAGCAATTGTTAGTGAGGGTCGCTCGTTAAAAAAACACAAGAAAAGTGACGACGACCGAGGTTACGAAACGAGCTGGAAAAAATTCTTTCAAAAACAAAAGCTATATTAAAATCTGTAGTCGTGAAAAGTATCTCTCCTTTTCATAGGCAAAGAAAATTTCGCGATGTAAATTGAGCCCAGATTGCAGGACATTAAGCCATTATTTTATGCGCGCATAAATGTTGCTTTATTATAAAAATGGGTGAGAGGGGGGGGGGAAGTGGAGGAGACAGGAAAAGAAAAAAATTGTCTGAGAATGCACGCAGAAAGATCGGGCAGTGGCGTATAATTAACCGGCGCGTAACAAAACACAGCAAGAGACAAAAAAAGTAGAATGAGAATAGAGAGAGAGAGAGAGAGAGAGACTATGATTGGGTGATGGAGAAGGGGTGATAGAGAAGAAAGCTGGAAATTGTGCGAGTGATCGAAATGAAAGAACCCGCTCAATTTGCTAATGAATGGAGCGCCGATACAATAGTATAAAGTACGGGGTCGCGAGGGAAAACCTTGTCAACGTCGAAGGGATAGAAGAAAATCGCCATTGCTAGCAATTATTTGTGGGAGTTTTGTCTAACCCTATTAGAAAATAAAATAAAGTGAACGCCTAGGAGCATCCACTAGCCTGGACTGATTTACTCCCGTTCTCCTTTCTCATCGACCGACACTCACACATTCGTCCGGCGCTCGCATTTTTTTCCATACCCGTCGCGATTAAATGTCTCGCGTTGCTGTTGCTGTTATCTTTCTTTTCTCCCGTGGTGCTCTCTTTTTTTCCAGCTCGACGGAGGCGCCCGTCCTGCGTTACGTAAGGTTGCGCGGCCTGAAAAGAAGGCGAAGCGCGCGTGACCTTGGATGGTCGCGAATTACGCGCTCGCAAGAATTTCACTCGCGTTACTACATCCTCGTGGGCTTCCGGCGCAACTTGTGTGTGCTACGGCTCGATGCACCGGACCCCCTTTTCCCGTCACTTCTTTTTTTCCTCGTCACTTTTTTTTTACCTTTTATCCCCATTTTTCCTCCGCTACCTTCTCTCCTTCCACATCGACGCGCCACCGCTGCCGCGTCAAGGTGGCGCGCGTATCGCACCACTGCTCCTTCAGGGCCCTGGGACTCTTCGTCGAGGCTTTGGGAACTGGACGCTCACGGAGTTTCCTTAGCATCGCTTACACCGAGCAGAGAATTCGGAGATAAATCCGGACGTCAACTCCGGGGATCAACCGCGGGTAGGATCGCAGTCTTCGGAACGCTCATTTTGTCCAACCGATTTATTTAATATGCATCTTTCGCAAATGACCGCGTAATTCTTGGCGGCTGTTGCTGCTCCGCGACAGACTGATATCCATTTACGTAGCGACGTGATCGCATGCTTTTTTTTCATCGAAATACCTCGGAAAATAGCAGCCGACTATGTACGTTTGTCAGCATTAGTGATTATGAAATCCGATTTTCAAATCTTTCCTCGAGCAACGCCGAAAATTAATTTCTGCAGTATTTCCTTACCTTCTTTGTGTTTTATTTGCCGTGTCGCTATTCTAACTGTTGATTCTGGAATTTGTGATGTTCGGAGTAAAAATTCCTACGAAATGCACCTCTTTTTTCTCTGACGCATTCGGAAAATTCTAAAGTATTTCGATGCGACTCCATCCAGATGCGTGTTGGGATTGTCGTGGCTGAGCATATTTTTCCCTTTCTCGTCTTTAGGTTCGCGATAGGTCAGCATTGGCATTTGTAAAAAGGAGCTTATATTAAAGTGTCTAGGCAATAAATACAGTTGTATACTTGGCGCACGGCTTAGGCGGTTCGATCATTACAAAACCGCCCACGCGCTTTGTTCAGTATTCATCTATGAATTTCACTTTTTGTATAGGTCGCCGACTGAAATTATAGACGTTGTCATGATTGAATAATGTTTTCAATGTTTTTTTTTATTTTTTTATATACGTTGGAAATAAAATTGTTGAACTATCGTAAGAGATTAAAAGCTTATAATACTGAATTCATATAGAATATATTTTTAAATATGTAATTTAATTCTAGTGAGTTAAAGTATTTAAATTTAATCTTCTCATTGCAAATACTGCACATTTATAAATTATTTTAAGTCTTAAATTTAAGGATTAGGCGGAATGGTATACTTGAATCAGTGATGTTTCGAAAGATTTAAATAAAAGTAAACTTTTTATCACTCTGTCACTCTCTCTCTCTCTCTCTCTCTCTCTCTCTCTCTCTCATTCTTTCTAGATTTTATGAATTTTTATTTCCATTTTTCGATGTAGTATTATTCATATGAATTAAAAAAACATTGAAAAAAATATTAAATGTAAAAGTAACATTTACACTAAAAGTTAAATCTGACTTTAATAATATGGGTGAATTAATTAAAAATCTTTATGAATAGAGATTTACGAAAGGCGTAATGCTTTTTATCCTCAAAAAGATTGTTGTTATTCTGAAACAATTTTTAGACATTTAACGTGTCAAAATATTTTTTGTATAATGTTATGATGGATTTATTAGAGAGAAAGAGTTTTATATCTAAAAGCAGTATAATTATATATCCAACAGTCGTATCTATCTATTTATGTAAGGCATCCTCAATGTTGCTGTAAAATTCTTTAAACGAATATTTAAAAATTAAATTTCTTTTTTGGTAAATAATCAATTAGCTAATAGGTCACATACGTAATTAATTTCATAAAACTAAATTACTAAAAATAGGTAAGCTTTTTTTTAAGGCTTTAACTTTAAATTATGAATCTGTAAAATTATAACATAAGTTAATTTTCATCCGTAAAAACATTTTTCAATAAATTTTTTATGGTTTTATACAAACATATCTTTATTATGAAATATATTGAAATTTATGATTGATTTGAATGGATAGAATAAGCCATGAATTTATTATAATTAATAGATAATGTATAGAGATTGAGAATGCAAAAAAATTTTTTTTTATATTTCTCGAGTATCAGTTAAATATAGTTAATTAAGGAAATAGAAATCGTAATTTTCTCATATAAATGAAGCATTTTTATGTACAATAAAAGGGGAGAATATGTTTGGCAAAAACTTGTTTTAAAGAAGTTTTCAAATTATATACCTATATGCAGGCTTAAGTATACTTTAAAAATAACTACAGCTATGTAAATTTTTTAAGTTTCAAATTCCAAATATGAGTAACGTATTCTGAGAATTTACAATTTTAAGAAAATTCAAGAGAAAACTAGATCTCCATATTTCAACTATGTAAAAATCTTCTACAATACTCATAAAATGTTGACACGTCTTTTGTTCTTAAGCAGCTCAATTATTTTTCCCATGTTACTTGATTACTGATTTTGTGTAAAACTATCATTCTTAGTTTTTATTACAAATTTCGTATTGTTATCATACGTATTTAGGTACTTAAATTATAAACAAATTTTCAGATAAAATTTGTTTTGAAATTTATTATTAGACTTATGAAAAAAAACCAATTTACTTGTGATTAATTTTGTAATGAAATAAGCAATTAAATCATCATTTTCTCTTAAAAAAACTTTTATATTTGACATTGGAACGTTTTTATTTTATGCATACAAGTATCTGCACTCTCAACTTTCTACGAATTCTCGGTAAACATTATATTCCCTGGTTATATTTTTCAGATGTCAACGCCACATTTGCAGAAAATTGCAACTTTTTCCTTTAAAGCAAACCAAAACAGACAGGAAAAGTTTTAACTTTATATGACTACTTTTTAGATTTATTATAATATATCATTGTTCACGAATGTCTGTCAGTTATTAGATTTTAATTCTTGCAAATCTGATCGTTGCAAGCAACAATGTATCAACACCAGAAAGGATTGAAATATTCTTGATGATAAAGTAGAAAAGTTCGAAATTCAATATTTCACATTGTTTTAACTTCTATACACTTTATTCTATTACCTAGAATATTTGTTAAGTGATTAGTATTTTTTTAAGTGATAGTATTTTAGTAATTAAACAAATATTAACTGAAAATTTTATTATGTTATTGAAATTATACAAACTTGATATTAATATAGCTTTTTTAAGAAAAATAATATTTATAATATTATTAATACTATTAATATTAATAATAATAATATTATTTTTAATATTTTTATTTACTTTCATTGAAAATCGTTACATTTTTTGCATAGTCCTAATTCTAGAGGAATTTAAATGGAGGGTACGTTTGTGAATTAGTTGTTTCATTCTTTCATTACACCTTATAAGAACAGAGTTAACCACAAATTTGATTATCAACTAAATAAATTCTGTCTTTTCTTTAAGTAATCTTCTTTTAAGTAATTGCTATCTTTCGTTATGCATAACAATATATACATACATATATTTATAAATAGTAAACGTCACCTTAAAAAGTAAACTTTTTTTTAACTTTATAATATTAATAAGTATATTTACGCGAGTCTAGTCACGAAAGCTTTTGGTGTCAAAAGTATTATAAAGTGAATTTTTGATATTAGATAAGGATCATTCCTAACCTATTTCTTTTCTTCGCTTTTTAATATTATTGAACTTTAAACTAAAATTAGAATAAAAAAGTAAAACTTATAAATTCTCATAATAAATGGTGCTTCAATATCATTTATTACTTACTTTTTATATGTACATGAATGTAATAAATTACAAAAAATTTTTAATCGATTATATGTTGAATGTATTATTTTTTTAGCTAGATAATTTATTTTTTAATTTTTTTACACGTTCTAAACACTTCACAAATCTAAAATTATATATTAAAAATTGTAAAATTCAATATATATTATTCAAAATAAAAAACCTAATACGCATTGTAAAGACGATACTTAAATCGCATCAATTTTGCAGAACATAATTTTTTATGTCATTAGGAACAATATATAATAATTTTTATGATAAAGTAAAGTAAATGTAACGTTACTTTTAATTTTGAAATAACATGATTCATATTGTGTTACGGATAATTCTCGTTAATTTGGTTATATTCCATTGCATCTTTTACATAGCGTACTGGTTTATAATTTTCTTAAATTTTAGAATAATTAATATTTAAAAAATTTTTTTATTAAATTAAAATTTTTTTTAATATTTTTTAGTTAAAATTCTGGCCAATGCAGAATAATTATACAATAATAATACATTTTTTGAATATCTATGAATACCTTTGAATATGTTCATATACGTATACATGTATATGTATATATTTAAGATCGAATGATTAACAATACTCTTGTGAATAAACGAATGGAATAATAATATTTGAATACAAAAAGCAGAAATCTGTTCTATATTATGATTGTAGTAAGATACCCTATACTAATAATTTTATAATCGAATTAATATTATGTCATTAAAATATAATATGAAACAATAATAGTTATTATATGATTGAATTTAATTTACAATTGCATTTTTTAATATGTAACAATCTCAGGTGATGAAATATTGGAAATGTAATCTTATACATTTTAGGCAATGCAAAATAAAAATTTATTATTTTCGATACTATGATAATAAAGTTACAATTTTTTAAAATTATGTATATCAAAGTTTTTATTGAATATTAGAAAATTCTCATTTTGACAATTATTATAAAATTAATTTGAAAAATAAATAGAAAATGAGTGAGCTTTCATATTCCGAATATCTAGTTTAATGAGATGAAAATTTTAAAAATATTTATCACCGTCTCGAGAAAAAATTGAAAAAGCTAATGTGAAATTATGCATGTCATTGTATAAAATAGTAAAAATTATTTGAAATCATGAAATGAAATCATGATGAGCCGTGAAAGCAAAATTAACAATTCAATTTTTATGATTTTCTTAGATGGTATTTGTGATCATTTTACTTATAGAATTCATTCTCGGCGATATTTCAATATTTGATCCTGTGTTGTCTATCGTGTTAATTATAAATTATAATACTTACAAATTTTGTTTTCATTTTTTTATGCAAAGCCGTAAGTCTTTGAAAGTTTAACGATGTCAATAATCCTGAAAAGTCTGCTTTTTAAACCATCTACATACAAGGTAAACGTTTACATTTGTGATTTTTCAACTTATTCGACAGAACATCTTAAAAGAATTTCGTACTTGAACTGTTGAGTTATGTTGAACTGTTCACAAAACGTAAAATATTTTGACAAAAAATGTTTTTGATTTTATTGATATTTAAATAATAAATATGGCATTTCTCGTCAAGCATTGAATTATAATTTTCTAATTTTAAACTTCGATAATAATAGCAGACGATCGAAGATGCCCAATTTATATTAGTACGTACGTTACGATAAGTACTAAGAAATTTATTTCACTCGTGGTAAACGCGTAGTAGGCATGTATTTTCATCTTTTTCAAAAAAGTAGAATGTAAAAAGTTAATACCACTTTGTACAGAAGTCTACTGTCTTTCTCCTTCAAGCATGACTCGATATTAAGATGAAAGGAAATGAAGACAAAGTAATTTGTAATTGAATGGAATTAAAATGAACGAATGGAGTAATCGACGCATGTTTAAGGATGACAAAAGGCATCATTGTCATGTACCGTTGGGTCAACAAAAGAAAATTAAAACAAAAGGAAATGAGCGTTGAGTCGAAATTCACAAGGTGCAGGCTCACGTACGCACGCACACATGGTTAGCGCCGAAGTCATTCAGGTTCACTCCCCCTACCACGGGTCATGAATAACGCAGCCGAGGTGAGCGGCGTGATCAGCCGTTATAAAAATAAACGACGCCGTCGATCGGTTGATAAAAAAGCGCCATGATCCCGGTAAGCGCGCGTCGGCCGGGACACGCCATCGCCAAAGGCCTCGAAAGATGTGCGGTCCTCTCGCCTTCTTCTCTTCTAACCCCGCTCAGCACCCCATCCCCCATCCGCCCGCCGCCTACGCGGCCACCGTCGTCCGCCTGCCACGTTCTCACGTCATCCATAGGAGACTCGTCCTTGCGTTGACTGACCAGGAGGCTCGTCTCTGTTGCAGCGGGCGCGACGCAGCAGCGTCGATAGCAGAGGAGGCGGAGAGTAGGAGCCCTGGACGCTGGCTGCCCGTGGTGATATGCCGGAGGTAGCGCCGGGAACGCGGTCGACGCTCAGGTAGCGTGGCTGCCCTCCCCGCCCCGCTCCGCCGCCACCAGCGAACCCCGCGTACCATGCAGCCGGCGCTAGCGCTGCTGCTCCTCTGGCTCGCCCTCGTCCAAGGCCTGCCGCTACAGCCGGCCAAGCCCCATCCAGGTACGTGTTCGCCACGGCGCTCGGGCACTTAGCTCGGGCTCGGAAAGGTCCTCGCGGCCCCCGATGGCGTGACCTCGGCGACGCCATCCCCACTCGGTGGCCGTGCCGTTCGCCGGATTAAAGTGCCGCTCGACCATTGCCCGTCTGTGTTATCGGAGGGCCGTGGATGAGTTTAGCCACGCCGAGGTATCGAATACTCGAGGTCAAGGAATATTGCGCTCTCGGCCGCGACATGACAAATGCCCGCGGCTCGCCCTTCTGAGCTACGGCGTTTTATATCTGGCTCCTTTCTTTCTCATTTTCTTCACCTTTTCCTAAAATTTTTATCTTTCGCTTTTTCCTCCATTTTTAATATGCCGCTGAGCTTGATTACACTTCGCTCGAAGACTCCCCGCCGGTCATTGCATTCTTCAATCCGGTAATACTCGTATTTTTTTTTTTTTTTTTTTTTTTTCATTTTTTCATTTTCTAGCTCTTTGTAAAAACTGGAGCACCTTCCTATCTTTGAATCGTATATGTCTTATTATTGATATAAATACAAACAATTCTATAACTTTAGAGTTATGGTATTACAACGATTCCATTTTTAATACATTTTTTATGCCTCTATTGTAATAAATTCTCGCCAAGCATTAATTCATAATTAAATAATAATATTCATTCAACTATTAGTTTATTTTTCAATGCCTACGCATATACTTACGTATATGTATTTATATGTATGTATTTGTCTGTGTTCGCGCATCTGTATGCCTTTGTATTTGTACGCGTTTATATTAAATAAACAAAGGCTGAAGCACAATCTATTCAAGCAACGAGACAATGTTTAGTACACTCCAAAATAATTACATATTTTGCTTTCACCAATCAGATAAAAAACTGCAGTTGTACGCCCTTTTTTAGTAAAATTAAAAAAAAATATTTTTATAAAATTAAACTTCTGAATTGACGTGATTCTTATTGTGAAGGTATTAACTGATGCACTATTTTGTAAATTTTCTTTTCGAAGAATTAAAAAAAAACATATCTTGTGTTATTACGTGTTTAAATTACAGAATTATTACTTTAGTAATCAATATATAATATATACAGCTTATATTGTGTTTATTATTATAAAATATACAAAATTGTAATCAATTTAGTACGTGTAATAACGTAGTGTTATATATTTATCCGAAAAATAATTTACATTTACTTTTACATTCAAATTATAATTATACTGTCATAAGGAAAATATAGTTTAATATAAGTACAAATGTTATTTTATAGAATAAAAACTTCATGAAACAAATATAGAATATATAAACGTAAATGATGAAAGAATAAATTTGTATAAAAAGAAAATTTCTAGTGTTATTTTTATGTTATTATTGGTTACACGTTTTACCGCAATCGTTGGCAAAGAATTAAAAGGCTACATATAAAAGATAACAAGCTTCCAAGCTAAACCAATGTAAGCTTATATAACTAGGAGTTACTTTGAATACAACTAATATTTTACAAGAAGAATAATAAGAAGAAATAATTTCAAATTAGAATAAAATGATAAACAATCGCAAGAATCCAGCTCTAATTTATCATTTAATTAGATGAATAGGAAAAGGGAAGCTTAAAAATATAAAATTTTCTTCGTAAATAATGAGTTCACTGATTCATTGAGATACATCCTCTGATTTGTAAAATGTGCCAAAATGTATCTCGACCCTTATTCGACTATTCTTAACAATAAAGCATATATTTTCACCGGCTTGAAGTTAAATGCATTAGCAATGCTTAAGAGATACCCGTGAAAACTTGGAATAGTCCTAATAAAACTTATTAGTACTGCCTTAATAAATTATTTAAATTTTGTTGCCAGATGCACTGTGAACCATTGCCGAGATGTTTAGAAAGTTGACATATTTGATTTAATGACTACGTTATATAACCTTTTTGCTTTTAAATATTATAAGCTCCCACATTAATTTTCGAATTATTAAGTAGTCGAAGTATGACTTTAACTAGTGTTTGCGCTTTTCGCGAAAATTTGAAGCAATATACTTATTGCTATTAGTTCTTTTTAAGCAATATTATTGTACACAAGTTAATACCACATTCTAAAGTTACGCTCGGATAAGTACTTTCCGTATAAATTCAAGAGACCTAACGTGCATAGATTAAAATTTTTATTTGGAGTTGATGTTTATTTTGAAGTTGTATTTTTCATTCCTAGTATATTAAATATAATTAGAATATATTTTCATAATCTAATGGCATCGGCCTGTCTTGATGAAAGGCGTTACTTTATAATGATGTAATTTCACGTATATTGGTACACGCACATAAGCTTGAATGTTAGACACAGCAGTTTATGATCCTCGTAGACTTTTTTTAATTATTAATGTAATTCTTACAGTTTAGCCGATTTTTTAATATCATTATTTTCTGGAATTTTATTATGAAAATAAAATCGACTACAACAGAATAAAATATTACCTGATGAGAAAAGATGTTAAGGTATGTTCCTTAATAAAAAAAAAGTCACGAATTATATTCATAATTCTAACGCTTTTATATTAATTACGATTTCATTAATGTATTTGATATAAAATATAATTAAAAAGCTTATTTAAATAATACTATACAAATTTTATTTGAACAAAAGAAAACTATATATTTTAAAACATGATTTATAATTTCTAAAAAATTTTTTAAGAATTTTTTTTAGATCTTGGACAAGACATTTCGCTGTTTTATTTGTCTATCTATTCATAAGGATACATTTTTGTCTAGTTAATAAGATTTTTTACTTAAAATCGTACAGTTTTGAAGTTTTTTTCTGTAAGGTAATAAAGTAGTTGTTCCCATCTTAACTGATTTTTTTAACGAGGGTTTATTTTTTTTAATTTATTGTCAGAGGAAGTCATAGTTGAATCGCATAATATTAACGATGATGGTGGTGACGATTGGTCTTCTGATAACAATTACAGTGTTTATTTTATGTTTATGATAATATCATTTATAACTACGATATTGATGATATTAAAGATCTATATTCTTGCGATTACTTCATGATGACGAATGAGCATGCGACAGAATTTGCTTGTTTCATTGATGAAATACAATTATAATGGTGTACCGTTATTACGAGCTCAGTGAGATATGCAGTTATTTATAAGATCTTGTACAACGTTACATAAAAGTTACCGTATTCTGAATGTACCATCTGTTCGGAAACTGCTTAATAAACTCGTGAGCGGATGGCCGATACGCAGTCCGAGTTGGGCGGCAAGCCTGCAAAACGTGCGCCCGCGTCATAAGGAAGCGGCCACGAGTATCGTCACTGTTTAACGAACGGGAATCGACGATCGTGATCCCGACTGCAACGCCATTTGAAATTAACTTAAGTGAAAGTATCGCGCCTATGTTCGCTCGCGCATTAACGCGACGGTGGATATAAACCTCCTCTTTGTCCTTGAATTGACCGATCCTCAACCGAACCTTGTCAATTGATGAGCTTTTTTTCTTTCACTGTGCTTTGCTTCCTGGGAAAGTAAATAATACGATCGAGCCACTTTGCCCTATTTATTTTTCATCGGAGAGACTCTCCGATACTCCCTCACTCACGACTTCATCAACACACGGAAACTTTGGGAATAAAGTAGCATATCGCTGTGTATTTAGGGCGTCTGTCGATTGCAATGCAAATTTTAACAACAATTCTCGTGACCACGCGGATGACTAATCCTTCCATAGATTTCGTGTGTTTTTATCGATGCGAGGAAAATAATTACCGTATGCCAGGTTTCACGGATAATGGTCACTTCTTCATGAAAGGTAACATTACGCTTGTATTGGTGTCGCCATTGTTATATCGTTTAGCGGGAACTTGACAATTATATCGTAAATTTTGCGCTGCTGAAAACAAATGCAATGATGATTAGTGTTAAAAAACAATTTTAATCATAATATAATAATGTATACTGGCAGTTTAATGTTGAAGAGTAAAAATTTTCATAAAAAAATCTTTTATTTCATTTAATAAAATGTTCTTTATTCATTCATGTTTTCTTGTATTGTGACTCTACATATTATTTTATCATTAAATGCTGAATGCAGTAAATTTTATAAAGTACTTCTTGTTTAAATATAAATAGTTTATTTTAACGCTTAAATGTTTTGTTTTATTTTTATACATGTACTTTTCGAGACAAAATGATCGACATTTCGGTCAATTCACTATTTTATTTATGCCAATTTTAATTTCCGACTTTAAAATCAAACTCACACGATTAAACAAAAGCCAACATAATTTATTATTATTTTTCGAGAATGGAAAAATATTCGTACTTGTCCCATTTGTTATAGATGTCAATGTAGAGTTTTTAAATGTCATTCAATAGGGTTTTAATAATTTTGGTTTATATTTTAATAAACAATTTATAAAGATATATAGTTTATTATGTAAATGTTCTAATCTTATTTGTACACTAAAGAGGAATTAAAAAATTTGAAAAATAAATATTTTGTTTAATTTTTTTATTATTTAAAATTGATGATCATCTTAAAATATAAATATATGGATCGTTTTAAAGCATTCATTGATTTTTCTATCATGTATTTCTTTAAAAATATTGGTTTATTTTTAATACTACTAAAATATGCTAATCATTAAACATCTAACATAAACATTGATATTTTATAGTTTATTTCTTATCGATAAATCTAATACAATAGAAAATTTAATAATTTAACAATGATTCATTTGACAATAAAATTTTTTTAGCAAAATAAAAAATTGTGATTTTTTCATCATTTTGATATAGATAATTTTATTATTGACTGAAGCTGAAAATACTATCATTATGGCATTTGAAAAACAAATTTAAATATTTTGTTTAAAAGTTTTCTTTAATTTCGTTTTTTAATATAATTGGTAGATATTAGCTATGTACATAGTATTAAATATGTTTTAAAGTAATATTAACATTTAAGCTAAGACAGGTAAAAAATTTATATCTGAATTTTGTTTTATAGAAATTAAAAATGATTAATGAATAAAATTTGAAAGTGTACCAAATGAGATGTTAAAAATTTCGATAAATTATTAAGTTATAATCGGTAGATAAAAAAATTATTTAAATTTGAAATTAAACGTAAAATATTATGTTCTTTTTTGAAAATACAGTATTTCTTACTTTTTGATTGGACTGATATAACAGTTATAATTTATTAAATTATTTCAATTACGTACATTTAATCTAATGAAAATATTTGAATATTTTTTTATTTGTTTTTGTATTGCATATTTATGTGGTTTCTTTATGTTTAATTTTTTAATGATATTTAATACAACTAGAATACAATTAAAAGAAATTTAGTTTACTGTATTTATTCTCTCAATTGTAAAAGTTGGATAGGAATCGTTCCACAATTCTTCATTATTATAATATATTTATGCTGTAAAAAAATTCTATTTAAAAGATATGATTTCTATTCCTTTGCTAGTTTAATCATTCCTCGTCTAGACTATCAGGAATTACTAAAAAACAACTCACTATATTCCGTATTAAGTATTCGCAATAAAGGTAATACATAAAGGAGAAAAACGCGTATTTGTTTTATGCATGAGACAATATAACGTTTTCCAGATTTTTCACATGTAGCAAAGTACGTTGTCCTCTCTAAAACTTGGCATAATTGACGAGCTTGCTCTTGAACTTAACACACACATCTCCACATATGATTTCTTCACTTTTCCCCATTCCGTATACACCCTACTCTACTGTCTTCCTCACGCGTTTCCTAAGTTACAATTAGATTTATTCCTGATATAGGATGTACGTGTGGGAAAATGTAAACACTCTGGTATTACTGCCACATGTTATGTACATTGAATGTTATACGCTTGGAGGCCCACGCAAAAGTCGCTAATTCCGAATGAAGCGGACAGTAACTTTTTTCTTTCATTGCTATTTTTTGTTCGATTCATACAAAGAAAAAAAATAAAAATTCATGATTAATTTATATGAGTGAGTAATATGATTTACGTTTCAAATTTTCTTTTTCATTTGATACGCTTAAAATATTAACCATTCTGTTCAAAAGTCATTGAACATTATTGATTAAATTTTTATCATTAAAAAGATAATTGAAAACAACATTAAAGAATAGATTTTTAAATAAATGATTGGAAATTTTATCAATCTAGAAAAAATTTAACATATTTTTCATATTATCACACTGATAAGTTTTACAATCTTGGGTAAATTTTAAATTTTTAATAAAAGATTTCAAATAATTAAATTTAATTTTTGAATTTTCTAATTAATATTTTTAAGAATAAGTTTCTACATGTTAATTTAAAATAAAAAAAATATAAATTTAATTATATAATTTATATATTATATTATATAATTTTAAAGTTTTACTCTATTTTATGCCTGCGAATTGAATCGCAATAATACGTAGTCGAGCCGCTTACTTTTAGAATTTCGATTCCTTTTTGTATATTTAGTATATGTTAAGAATTTGTTATTATTAGGTCATTTAATATTATGATTAGTATTATTAAATCTGGCTAGAACTAAATAAAACTATTATAAAATTTTTTCGAAAATATAAAGCAACTTTAATTAAAGAAATATTTTATTTGTCTATATTAATATTATAAATTTTTTTTATTCTTTTATTATTTTTTCGTTGTATGATAAGAAAATTTTATCTTATTTATAACAATTATTTATAACAATTTTTTTTTTAAATTTAAAAAATAATTTATTAACTAACTTTGTTTGAATCATTATAGTAATTTCCTCCTATATTTGAACCACCAAACCAACATTCTTAGCTGGATGGCTGGTCAGCGGTCGTTGCCTTCCTCGATGATTTCTAGTTTCTTTCTTCTTCTTCGCTTTATTTATAAGTAATATTTTTATAAAATCCTGCAGTTGTAATAATTTTTTCAACTATAATCTAGGATTTAAAATCTTTTTTTTTTCTTGACAACAATAAGTCAGTAGAATATTTTGCATTTGTATGTGTTTCTTTAAAAAATTGTCAGTATATTTATATCTAAATTTTCAAAAGATTAGTTTTCCTTTCTATGGGTTATCTTTTATTATTTCTATGGTAATCAGTATGGTGATACGTACAAGTTAGCTTCTCTTTACTTTACTTATTAATAATTTTTAATCTATTGTACATTAAATATTATATGTGAATTATAAATAAAATGGATAATTTTGTTACAATCTTTAATGAAACGATTTTACAAGTTTTGTGTTTCATTTGTTTACTTATTGATTAACAGCGGAAACTTAATATATATTTCTTTTTTAAGAAGATTCTATACAAAACCTTATTGATTGCTTGTTCTTTTATAAAATTTGGTTTCTAGGATGAATAATTCGAGTATTCGGGTACAGATAAATATTCAAAGAATCTAAAACGAGATGGGAAGAATTTTTAAAGAAACATTTGAGTTTGCTAAGTTATTGATGGTATGATTGAGCCCTTATTTATCTCGGAATAACTTTCTCTAATTTTGTATGTTTCTGCTTAATATCTATTTCGCTTAACTAAATACATAAAATTCGTAATTCTGTAGAATTTTTGAATAAAGGAAATGTTCCGAGACCCGATTTTGTTTGTCCGGTATGGTCTATCTCGTTTTTGTGCGTGGTTTGACATATTTGCATTTAATATCTAATTGCGCTTTTTTTTGAATTCTTAACGGCATGAAAGAAAAAATTCACAAGAATTTTTAAATTTGTAGGCCTAGTCAATAAGCTTTCTATAGATAAGAGAGATTTACAGAAAATGCATCTTATTGTATCGTCTATTATCCATTTCATTATTTAATTTTCTAAGAAAAAAATTCTTATTTTGAATCTAAAATATTTTTGTTAGAGTCGTAACACAAGAAATACATGCAATATATATATAATTGCTTTTCAGCAATAATGCTATAATATTACTCTAATAATACTATTTTTATATTTTTTGTAAAAGTAGTTTATTATTATACGATTTGATTTTATACGAATTGTATATATATATATATCAGATATAATATTTACAAGTATATTTTTTTTAATTAATTAATACTTTTTATGTTCGTTGGAATGTTATTAATTTTTCGTCTTAGTAAAATCTTGTAATTAAGTTCCAAAATACATGTCCATAAAAATATTTTTGTGTCCTAATTTTTAGATGATTCTGAAATAAATATGAAATCATTCAAATTTTTTAACATGAAAAATATTTCGTTTAGTTTTATAAATTTATAAATTGTATAGTTTTTACTACTATTAAACACTAAATTGTTATAATTACATATTATTAATGTTAATTATATAGATGTTGCAATCTTTTTTTTATTATAAATATATACATTTATTTATTTATTTAAGATATTTAATTAATATTTTCACATATTTGCTTCTAGATCTTTAAATCTTTATAATTATATCTAATTAAAAATGATGTTAAAAAAACTTCATGTTTAATTTTTATGAATAGATATAATAAAAAATCACTCGTTAAAAAAATGGCTTGTTATATAAGTATTGATTAATCAAAAATATTGAGTATTATTTATTTTCTATTTTATTTTTGTAAATAAAATACCACATTCAATATCATATTCAATTTCGATTTCATAAACTGATATACTTTAAAAATGAAAAAGATTAATTACTGCTTACATAAACACTAAGAATCATTGTAATTATAATAAATTATTCGATACTCTCTAAGAATCTGCAGCAATAAAGATAGAGCTTTAGTATTCCCTTAAACTTTCTGATAAAATCTTTCCAAAAACTATGATTTTAAATAATATGATTTTGTATGCCATACTTATTGTTGCGTGAGCTTTTGTTAAGCATTCGCGCAAAAAAGAACGATTAATGTTTATAATTACCTTACTAAATCTAGATCAGTAATTTTCGTAAATGCAAATAAAGAATTTTTATCGGAGCTAAAATAAATGCCGTGAACGTCACAACATTCCAGGTTAATTAAGATTTTAACTACTGATTTTAAAGAGTTATGGCCGTAATTTATTTTTCTATCCGAAATCTGAACCCTAACGATTTATTCGCAAACATAGTTAAGAGTGTCAAGTGTTAATTCTTTCTTCTTCGTTCTTCAAAAACAATAATGGTAAGCGCGTTAGCGTTTTTTACTTATTCAATGAATTTTTTACTAACTCCTCACTCGTACTCGCGAAAAGCCAAGCACGTATCCTCAATTTGAGTTTCATTCAAACTTTTTAGTTGACTCCTGTCAAACTGTCAATAAAATGCTACTTCTTTTTTCTCTGCTACCTCATATGACTATCTTTTCTTTTTCAGACTGAACATATTATTATGTTTTCCTGTAAAATGAAAATTATGAAGCACGCTAAGCGTGCACGTACATATTTTTTTTTATAGTATTTGTTTAATTGCCAGACACGTCAGCTTTAATAATTGAG
Source organism: Kradibia gibbosae (assembly GCA_018907135.1). NCBI lineage: Eukaryota > Metazoa > Arthropoda > Insecta > Hymenoptera > Agaonidae > Kradibia > Kradibia gibbosae. The sequence continues at coordinate 14,948,326 of JACCHX010000001.1, read as the reverse complement.
TTACTATAATAAATTTAACTCTTGACTATACTTCAAAGTAAATATTTTTATATCGTTTACATTTCAAGTACTAATTACAACCTTACAATATTATTCATTTTTTATGCTCTTGGTATTGGTTATTAAGGAGGATATATAATTTCTTTAAAATTTTAATATTTGGCTGTATATACATAAAATAGATGTATACATTTTGATGATGTACTATAAAGTTACATTAATCCGTAGAATTAAAAGTTTTAATTTAGAATAACTATAACCAATTATTTAAATAAAAAATAAATGAACTTATCGAACATAAATATCTTATAAGTTTTTATTTTCGAATTCGCGTGGTTAGTTCGTTACAAAACTTTTATGAATTTAAATGTAAATTTATTTTAAAAATAATAATCTCAAAATGTTTTATTAAACATTTCATTTTCAATAAAAATTTTTGTGTAAAATTAAAAGTATTTTTGTTTATTTACTTTTCAATTTTATATTAAAATTCATTAGACTTCATTTTTGATTATTCAACACTTTCTCTATTTTATAGATTTAAATATGAATTTTTTAAGTTCATAGTTTATAATATTTCTTTAAATTGAATTATTTTATTATGTAAGTAATAATATAAGTAATGTAATCTAACACTGTGTGAATAATTTTTGAGAATACATCTTTTTATACAATGGTTTAGTTGCAAAATATTTAAAAAAAAATTTGAATCTAAAAAAGTATGGATTATACTACAAACGTAAAAAATTACCGAAAAATTATTATTAAGTAACCACTTTCTTATTAGAAAAGTATTTTTATATTTAAGATAATATATTAATTTTTATTATTACTGAAATTTGCTTTAAAATATTATATTTATGTAAATTTTATAATTTGTTACAAAATAATTTTCTAAACATAAAATTCTATATAACAATCATATATAAAATGTATTGATAAATTTAATCGATTTTTTTCAAATTTGTATTCCTTTTTTGGCAATTAATTATACATGATTTTTAATAGACATTAGTATAAATATTACAATAATATAGTAAAAAAATTAAAATAATACTCACGTAATAATTTATTAGAAATATAATCACAGAATAATTATAAGTAAATATAATTAATTTTAATAATTATACCACATATTTATCTGAATTTTTCTTAACATTTAATAATTTTAATAATGTAATATTCTTTAAGATAAAACAGAATTTTTATAATATTAAGTACTATTAATAATTTTTTGTTAAATTAGTTTTTTTTATGAGTGACTTTATTGATCAAAACTAAATTATAAAAAAAAATTACTGCTGTTTGAATTACATAGTTTTTTTTAAGAATAAATATTATCTATTAAGTCAAGCTTGAATATTTTTCAAATAAAGTATTACATAAATTCTATTACCGCTATATAATCAGTTTTTTAACATTTTTAAAATCAGTTGTTTAAATTTCTTTTTCCAACTACCAGTTTATTGAAAAAGCATTTACAAGTTAAATAATATATAAAGGTATAACTAATAAAAAATGTAATTTGATAATAACACTTTTGAAAGATTAAAAAATTAATGAAATTTATATTAAGTTTGCTTTTCATTTTAGATACTGACATGCTCAATAGGTTTTCCGCAGAAAAATGCATGTCTAGTCAAAATTTCATTATCTTTTCAATCTTTCATTAGAAAAATGTTTTATAAGTAAAAAATATTTTTTTTAACTTCATGTAGTATTTAATTTTTGAATAATTTTTAATACTCTAATATTTTATGTAAAAATAAATTAAAAGAAAAATATATATTATTATTTTTGTTAATTTACTTTTCTAAAAAAATGATTTCTATTATCTAAAATTTTTTTTTTGAAATCTGAAATATTGTCCAAGTTAAAAGTAACAAAAAACAGAGTCTGGTCGATCGATTTCAATTAATTAGTTTTATGCTCTTAATAATATAATCTTATCGGAAACTCTCGTAACACTGAAATGTATGCTAACTAATATTCATTAACTAATTTATTAGGAGGCAATCCAATTTTGTAATATAATTCGTTCGTGTAAATTTGTAAAAAAAGTTACATTCGAAATTAAAATTTTATTGTTGTGAATAGATAACGATAATTGTATTAGTTATACTGAAGTAAAAGGACTATTATCTTAAAAGTATAAGAAAAAATGTTAAATTTTACTTTATATTTATTTAAATTCTTTTTACAAAACAAAAAATTTGAGGTAACATTACATTAGGTAGACTCGTGCAGTTACCATATTATGTTATTGTAACATAGTTAAGTAAATACTTATAGAATGACATTGGATTTATTCCCGTGTTGGAAAATCATTATAGTTAGGGATTATAATTTATATATCAACGATTTATGTATTCAAAGAGGGAACATGATTTAATTATACGGGTTTAAACGTATAATTTTCTAGTTCAATTAGAAATGTCGAAAAGATGATTAAATTGATACAAATAAATCTTGATGTTAATGATAGTATACTGTAAGAGTAGAATATTATATATCTGGTAGTAATACTACCAGATCTTCTGGAACAAGGTAAAATATACTATATATGAAAATCCATTTGTAGTTTTGATCGTTAAATTTTTTTCCAAACAATTAATTTTAAATGTTTAAAGACACTTTAAATGTATTTTTCTTTTAAAGAATTCTTTAAATACAGAAGAGATTTTATTATAAATAAAATAAAAAAAAGAAAATAGTTATTTTAAGGAAATGTGCGTGTCTCTTTTAGTAATCTATTATTGAAATCTCAGTCGTTATTTAAGTTGAATGTCAGGGTTAAAAAATTCACAATGTTCATAATCTTGAATGAAATATAAACCATTTAAAATATAAGAAATTAAACTGATATTGTGGTTACAAGAAAATATTCTTAAAAAATTTTTTGTGGTTTGATAATATGAGACAATTCCAAAACAAGTATCATAGAAGAATGTGATATAATAAAATACTTTAAGTATTGTTGATGTATTAAGTTTTTTATATTGCATTATATTAAATATAAATAAAATTTATACTAAATTTAATTTTTTGATCATTTATGTTCTAACATAAATGAATGCTTAGAACTGTTATATTTTTCATTTCTGTATTTTCAATATTGAAGCAAATAGTAAGTATGATCAAACTATTGTTCGATTATTCATTTAGAAGAGAATTTTTCAATGCAAGGAAGTGCTTTTATTCTGAAACAAAAATTTAAAAATAGATGAATATAAAATTAAACATTTTGAAAGATTACTGAATTATAAAAGTAAATAAATAAAATCTATTATTTAATATTCAAAAGTATAACAGAGTTTAGCATAATTTATTTGAATTTATATAAAAAGAATCATTTCTCCATTGTACTCTTAATTACTGATTTCTATACAGAGTAATAATTTATAAGTTTAAATGCAACAAGTTTCAAGTTTTATAAAATAATATAAAATATTCAAGTGTCTTAAAATTCTTATCATAAAAAAGAATATATTCAAACTTAGAAACTCTGAATATAATTTATAATTAATTTTAATTTCTAAATTATTCCTTTGACCTTTAAAAGTTATTCAACTATAGTCAAGTAATAAAACATTAAATATAAGATAGATCATTCGATTGTATTTAGTTATTAAATTGGTAAATTTTTTATATTAAAACTTTGCATATGTAGTAAAAATGTTTGACGAGTTCTTTAAATAGGCGTTTGAAATTATATTACGTTATTCAGTTCCTTCTCGTTAAATTGAGACTACAGTGTCTTTTAATTTTGTCTAATTAAAACGTGATCCTAAATTAACTTGTCATTTCTGATTAAAAGAGTAATACAACTTTTTAGAAGAATATAGATTATAATCAAACATTAAATTAAGCAAAGTTGAAAATATTAAAAATGTTTTGACTTTTGTACATTGCAGTAGCTAGCTTTATTAAATTTAAAAATATAAAACTAATTTTCGATTTACTTGCTTCAAAAACATACTGCATGAAACTAAAATTCTCCTTCAATAATGAACCGTCATTAAATTTTATCGACAAATGTACTATGGAAAAGTCATCGAATATTATAAAAAGTATCAACCTCCAAGACAGACAACATTTAAATAGTATTCTGAAATGAAATATAATAATTTGAAATTAAAGAAACCAGCAAATTTGTACAAGATCATTTGTGTCTCTGTACATAGCAATAACTTTCATTTGAATACGGAATATTCAGTACACAAGTTAAATGTAACAAAGAGAGCATTGTTCAGTGATATGAGAATCTAAAGTAAAAATAATTGAAGAGCCATGTGCCACAGGTGACAAGTGAGCGTCAGTTTTAGATTTCTGGCACTCAAATTGATCCACTCACTTTTAACGTTTTTCGCAGTGCTATATGATCCCTGAATTCGTAAGCCGTCTTCACACGTCCCGAATTTTCCGTCGCGAGACTCCATGGCATCCAATGCCACGAGCTAATTAAGCCAGCTTGTGCGTCAAGTGCGCTTAATTATCGGTTGCTCAGGCCTTGAAGTGAGCCTAGTTCTATTTTATCGCAGTTACATTGTGTTTACGCGCATGTACGAGTCCGCAATCTCGCAGACGTATCGCGAAAGATAACGGCTGGATAATCCTGGCGTTGGAAGTTTACTCCACCCTATGTGTATTATAATTAAACGGGCAACTTCATGTCACGGCCCGTCCGACTTTATTCCTCGTATTTCAACCGAAGTACGCATTATACATACGCAACGGTACGTTCCTTTAACGCCTACCCGTACGTAGCTAATAAACCTTTATTCCTCGCACGTGCCTCCTTCCAGTCACTCGCACAGTAAATTGAAGAAATTTTTTCCATACGCCCGAGGTCCGCGGCCCTGCCTTTTTTCCCTTATTCCTCGCGGCTGTGACTCTCCAGCATACGCGATACCTGTTTATACTGAAATGAGATAATGGAGCCGCGGCAGCGCAATTACGATGGCACGATATTGGAGTGAGGTACGTTGTCGATCGGATGTTGCCTCTGGATGATTGTGGCCGATATACGGTTGCATCTGCCGAGCGAGGGGTGGGGGGAAGGTGGAGGTGAAAGAATGGCTAGAAGTCAGTGCGAGAGGAGAAGGAATAGAAGTTTCATATACAATTATGTTATGCAAGGAACGCGTGCGGACGCAGCCACGCATAGATAACTTTTCTTCCCGGGCAATAAAGCATTTTCCAGGGTGGCGGAAATTCATTTTATATTTCTAAGCTTAGTTTGCAGGATAAAAATCCTTTAATTCGATTTTAGTTCGCTAACTCTACTATGATTTATGCTTGCGGTTACGCGCCCGGTAAATCCTTTGTTTACTTGCTTTAGTGGCTTTCTGCAAGGTACTAAATTTACGTATTAGTATTTGAAAATGCCTTAAACTAACATATTGTATTGCTACATATTACTTTCTTTTATCCCTTGAAATTATAGACACCATTGTCAAATTATCATAATTCTCAATATTAATAAGAGGAAATTTAAAAAACATATGTATCTATTGATCATATAATAATGCGAATATAAATATGTAAGGGAAACTGTAATATATATATGTATTCAAGATTTAGAACTAAATAATAACAAGACCTTTGAATATTTATAAAAAATTTTTAAATGTTTGGTCATTTTTATAACCTGCAACACTTATTAATGATTATGAGTGGAATTATTTATTTGTCAGTGTTCATTTATCATTCGTACTCGTTTGATGTAATTCGTCAAAAGAACTATCTAGAAAATCTTTTCTGAATTATTTTCAAATTATATATATGTATATATATGTATATAATTTTCTATTGTATTGTTCATTAAAATATATAATTTTTTAGTATAAAAAAAAAATTTTTTTGTGATTATAACGCAAAAAAAAATATTATTATTATATTTTTATTTCAAGGTTTAACAATTCATACAATTACTTTTGAATGTATTTCGAGATTTACAGCACGAAGTGAAGTGCTCTTTTTGAGGAAAGATGTAATTTAAACCAGTAGTAAGAATTAGAGTTAGAAAAAAATAACCGAGAAGTATAAAAGAAACTACATCTAGAAACAAGGCGACTACAGCATAACATTACGCATTGATGCTCCATCTAATTTTTTATAAACTTGAAAAATGGTCTTTTTTTTAATATTTTTTAACCTTAATGAAAATATCTCAACTAAATAAAAATATATCTTGGCCTGCTGAGTAGAGCTTTGATGTAAACAAAACTAAATTCAATATTTTGAAACAATTATACACGCTTTTGGATTTTCATTAAACATCATCATTGCTCAGAATTTTGTTGGAAAAATTTCACTACATATATATATAATAGGTATTATCTACGTAATAATTGTTAAATAAATTTTTTTTCTTTAGTTCAACATGTTGATCCTCGTGTATTATCCAATCAAGTAAATGAGCCAAAATTATCCACATAATTTCTCTAAATACGGCTTATTTCGTATTTCTTTTATAATTGAATACATGAATTTTTCATTAATTCAGAAAAACTTTTACAACAGAAGTATGAGAAAAAATATAATTTCTTTATAAAGATTATTTAATAAAAATTCCTATACGGTGTATTTAAAATTTTTAAAAGACAATAACTTCCCTAACAATAAGATGCATGTTCCAAACTTGACGTTTCTAACTGTAAATAGATATGTGTATGTGAAATTCAGAAATGGATCTATATAAATTCGCCTCGTATAAAAACGAGAATGTACGTACAAATGTTCAAATGATTCTTCAAATATGATTATTATTATGCGTGTGTGCTTGAGCGGGCATGTGTTTATACATTTGGACGAACACGTAAGTTAATGCTAGAGCACATGCACTTTCGTATCCGTATCAAGTTATAAATTAAACATCTAAAATTAAGTACAAAGAAAAATATAATTTTCACCTCACATATCATCATTATTATTATTTTTGTCGTAGGAATCATTATTACCACCATTTTATTTTATTATTTTTTTGTTAATGAATTTTTACTTATTAAAAATAGTAGTTTGTAAGTTAATGACGATTTAACAAATATAAATTTAACATTCTTGCATATATTGTAAAATTTTTTAAAAATTTAAAATTTAGGAAAATGCGAATAATATTTTCTTGATAACACAGGTAGTACATCTGTAACCACGAAAATATACTTAGGGTTTGATCAAAATATTTTTGAACAAATTTACAGTTATATAAATCCTGTGCGCACATTATCATAAGTATTACAGATAATTTTTCGAAATCAATATATTTCCCGATAAACACGTACGCTCTTCATTTGAATTATATAGTATGTTAACTATATATTTTTATATGGTAGGTATAATACATAAGCTTTAAGAGCATGAAACTTGTATCGTACTTGTAAACATGTATTAAATTTATTACTTTTTAAAGACACGTCGTTTAAAATATTAAAATTTTTTTTATATATATGTATATATATATATATACATATATTATCCTATTCCTTAATTTGTTTTTCGATATTTACCAATTAATTATAAATATATATATATATACATTTATCTTGAAAAAATTGTTTTATAAATTTCATTTTGATTATAATTTGTTTAATTATCCAACATAGCACACAAAAATACACAGTAATAATAGGAAAATGTTTTAAACGTCAAACTATAACGTCAAAATAAAACGTCAGACTAAATCGTCAAACTAAATTGTCAAACTAAATCGTCAAACTAAAACGTCAAAAGACTCTTGTTTTATAAATTATGGTAATACTTAATTATCCATAATTAATACAAATTAAAAACTTAATATTGCCAGCGTGCCAGTGAGTGGCCAAAGTGGGAATTCCCGTTTCAAACTTTATAGTAAAGTATCTCGCGTGGCTAAAAACTTCTTTCCCTTAATGCACTCAATTAGAGCAGTCAACTTTTAAGGATCGACAAATGCACGTTTACTTGCATGCTTATACACAGTCGGAATTCGGGCTTTAATAGAAATACATGATAATTGAGAAATAAAAGTGTGAATGAGGTACACTGAGAAGAGAATCGCCGGCGTGTCGCGTTATCATCGTCTTTATTATGCGTTACGCGTAAATAGGCGCTTTTTTCGCGGCTAGCATCGGGATGATTTGCATTCCGGTTAGTACTTCGGCGAGGCCGAGCTGGTGAAAGTTCGCGTCGATCGCGCCTCTTTCCCGCTTTGTGTGCGGAAAACGCGCATAATATATTCATTGAAAAACGTCGGCAAGTTTAAAAGTGGAAAAATGCTCGTCGCCGCGAGCTTCCTTGCGATTTGTCGAGCGGCTTTTGCGAAGGGTTAGAGATCTGTTGGGAGTTTTTCGCGGATCTGGCAAATGGTCGCGGGAAGGGGAAAGCACTTTGCAAATCAACAAGGTCGAAAATTACGTGTGGCAGTGAGACAGTGCGATGACGGTAGCTGCGGGGGGGGGGGTGAAGGAAGGGGCTCAGGGAGAATGAACTGTGAAAATTAGAGAAGTCGAGCCGCTCGCTCACTCGCCCCGGGAAATTCGATAATGGGAGCGGTTGAAAATAATGGTAAAAGGAAAAACCGCCCGGAGAGATGATGTAGAGGGGCGATGGACCAGTACGAGGGATGAGAAAGGATTCGATAATAATCGTGGAATACTTGGGCGCCGCGTTTTATATAGGGTGCGTGATCGTATTTTGAATTCCCGGCGGGAAGTTCATAAAAGATATGAGCTAACAGAAGAAAGGACTTTTCCACGATCCATTAATCACACTTAATTAAAGTTTCATGAATCAATGTACTTCGTATATAATGTTTGTACATGAATTTATAAAAAACAAGCGTATTAGCTCATTCAGTAATTTTATTTTGTATTTTTCATAAAAAAAATAAGTATAAGTTCGGATTACATTATTAATTTAATCGATCTCAATTCAATTTTCATTTTATATCGATATTATCAAATGTATGAATATGATTTTGAAAATAAAAATAAATTATATCGATATTATTTTATACAAATAAATGGCATTAAAAATGGTCTGAACTTATCTGTAAGCAGTTACTCCATTAACATTAATTTATAGTTAATTCAAAATAATTAGTTATTGATAGTTGCAATAGTTCTATGTAAAGTTCTACAATATCAAATTAAAGATAATAAATATTTCATTGAAGGTCAGTATTGTTTTTCATATAAAACAAAAATAGGCTCAAAATTTTCAAACTTCAAGGTAAACTGTATGTGTAAAATATTCCTTGTATGTTTTGAATAGTTTTAGTCAGTTTTTATGAGAATGTACTCGTAAATATTAATTGCTAGCCTTTTTATCTCCTCACTTTTAAGGTATTATCAATTGATAAAGATGAAGATATTATGTAAGAAAAACATTTATCATATTATTTACATTTTCAATGAAAATTAATGGTACACGAATTCATATATATGGTGTTTGTGAATCACGTGCTGATGTGTAAATTTCAAATATGATTAAAGTAGAAATAATTTATCTTAATAATCCAGGTTTTTCGATACAATATTGGATTAATTGTATCGACATATAAATATCTTATTTATTAATTGTTAATTGTAATTTAATTGTACAAACCACTTTAATTGTACTAACATTATCGAATAAACGATTTATCATAAAATGAATGAATTAAAATACCGAAAACGGAAGCTTGATATGTCTGAGGATTCTGACGAGAAGTCATTAAAAAGTAAAGAGTTACTTAAAAAGATTGTCATACATTACGGATGTAAAAAAATGTAATCACATCGCTGTCTCTGAAGTTTTCTTAATGAGCTATTATTCCCGGTGACTTTGAAATAACACTTTAAAAGAGTAGACGACTGCCTCTTTGAAATTTTTTGAAATAATTTAAGCCCGATTGTAAGCCCGGGCGAATGTAGGGTAGCTCAGGGTAAGAATTCAAGCTCGATGTTATCGGGTGTGGAATGCGAAGTAGAAAAGAAATATGCTGCAACGCATGCAGTTGGTATGGTGACAGTTTAATAAATACTTGCGAGGGGGCTGGAGAAGGAGGGACAGGGAACGGGCGGGTGGGAGAAGGGATAGTGCGGGAGAAATAAGTCCGGCACAAGGGAAAAACAGTATTAAAAGGTGTCGTATATTTTTTGGTTTTCAGGAATCATTCGCAGCTCGTACATTCGCAGCTATGAGCCGGCCTGGTACGACGCTGCCGCCGTGCGCCGACATCGCGATCGAGTGCGTCGCGACGCTTCCTGGCCCGCAAGGGATCAGCCGCTTATCCTGCGAGTCCGCGCCCTCGACAAGTAAGTAGATACTGCATTACAACTGTACTTCCAACTGCTTCAGCCCAGTATTCGACTTGTTCTTGCGCATAAAGCCATTCTGCTTAGGAAATCCATTCGGAGTGTCGACGACTCGTGCACATGGAAGCGCACGTGAGCTTGTGATAAAATACTTTTCTCGAGAAGTTTCCTCCTTTACAATAAGATCGTCCTCTTTTCGAATGAAGTAGAATATGAATACTACGATATCATTGCTTTTTCAATACTCAGGGATTTAATTCCACTTTCATGAAATACTTATACACATTGTGCGCTCAAACATTATTCTTACTTTAATAACTATACTTCAATCCCATTGGGACTCGCTTCCCCGTTATTACCGTTACTACTATCAGTATTATAACTTTTATTATCACGGTAGAGTAAAAAAAATGACGTGATACTTGATGGCGACTTGTTGTTGAATACTAGTTATTTGCAACTCATTTAAGAAATTACAATAATAACTAACTCTAATTTCTTATTTTTCCCATTAAAAATTTAATACAAACTTTAATTAAATGCACAATTTGCTTCTATTAAAATAGTATAAAAATAGTTGTAAATTATTTCTAGCATTAAAATTGTAAAAGTTTTATGAATAAGTAAAAAATGTATTCTATTTTGTTTTTGTAAATAAAAATTGATAAAAACTAACAATATAATAAAAATTATGTTTTTATAAGAAATCTATGTTCAGTTATAAATAAAAAAGACGTTAAGGTATAATGTAATAATAAAATGATATAAGAAATAATGTGTACTTTTAATACTATAAAAAATACTTGGAATTTTTTGAATAAATGTAAAATCAATTCAGATATTACATTTTTAAAAAATTTTAAGGCTTTGCTAATCTTTCAGTATAAACACGCCTTCTGCTTGTGTAATGCTTCAGGCAAACTAATTTGCAACATAGCAATGCCCGATTTTTAAAATAAGTTTTAATTAGCAATAAGAACGGTTGGTATACGATTACTCTTTATCAATTCAATAGTATAATGCGTATTGCAAATATTTTGTTTTAGCGGTTAACTTCAACATGTATTGCAAAAAATTGTATTTCTCGAGACTTATTAGGAAACATTATGTCGATAAGATAAATTAAAACATTACAATAAATATGCTTTTAAATTAAAAATCATAAGATACATTTAATTAGCTTATTTATGAACAAAGCGTTTGCTAATTCTAAAAAAATTTGAATAGCTGGTATTCATTAAATTAGTCTAAAAGGCATTATTAGTATTAGTACTTTAAAAAAAAAAAAAATTTCAAAGCAAATTGGTTGATAAAGCTGACAATTTTTTTTAAGAAAAAAAAATTTTATATATGTAGACATATTAGAATAAAGTTTACCTTAATGATATAATAAACTCTTTTTAAACTTGCAAATTCTTATAACTGTACAAAATTATTGGTCCCTTAAAAAATCTTATTTTTATGCAAAATCTGAATGTCCAGTTTCCGTAATTTAATCTTTCAATTCAATTTTTGAAGAACGATGTAATTTATTTTTATTAAAAAGTTAACAATTATGAATTTAATACTTTTAAAGAAATTTTGAAGTTTGGTTTTTTATAATAATTAGACGTATTTGATTTTATTAAAAACTCATATTTACAAATTCGCCAACGAAGGATTACAATGTAAACTTACGGTAAATCATCAATCCTAAATTCATGTCTGAACATGGACTTCTATTTTTCGTAAGCAACGACAACCCGTGACGGGAATTTCCATCTCCTTCATTATTCAAGTTTAGTCCGTAATGTCTTGAGGTTCTCGTAGTCAAAAAGCCTCCAAGTCTTGGTCGACTCTTGACTCAAGTATCCGAAACAGTAAAATCGTATGTATTAGAGCCAACGACACTAACACCCTGAGTTAGAATACCATCCTATCGCTCCCCAAAACTTGACTGAAACTTAGACGCGCCTATTTCTGCCAGCAGGCGTTAGTCTGACTCTACCGTCCGTATCCGGCAACTTGAACCGCAACTCGATTGTGGCTCGTTAGAGAAATCGTTGGGCCAGCTGAACTTTCGTTCCTGCTTCCATGGAAGATTCCACCGATTTCGAGTTTTATCTTGTGGATAAAAACTTTTCGTACCCTCTTTCCCCTCCCGTTCCTCTCTGTCTCATCGATTCAGTAAATAAGAGAAACGAGGTTTCATTCGATTTTACGAAGTTACGCGGTTTGGTCATTTCTCACTTTTCATTTATTTCCTTTGCATGGCTTCATTTAAAAATCGACTTTGACTGCTATCTCGGATCTACGATGAAGTCAATTATCGAGTTACGTTAGAATTTAATTGTTTACACAAACTTCAAACTTTCATGTTTCCGTGAGAATTATACAAATGCAAAACAATTTACAATCTTGATTTAATTTATCGTTTAAAATAAACTCTAGTTTATTAGAATAATTTAAATGCATTTAAAATATTAGTAGAAAATTATTTTTTGATAAACTGATTAACAGGAGTTTATACATTTATTTTATTTTTTTTAAACATTCCGCACAAACACATTTATTAATGAAATAATATTTGAGAATATTCGATACTGTACTATAAACTTTTCTACCGCTCCGTCTTCTAAAGTTACGGGCTTCTAAACACGTGGTTATAATGAAAGCTATCTGCTATTCATTATTTGACGTGTAAAAATTGCAGTTATCTACCATTTTACGATAAAATGTCCGTAATATTTAAAAAATTCCTATTATAAAGAAATAATGTAGCTTGATTATATTATTGGATTTTATTATAAAATTTTTACTTATTGAATTTATAATACCGAGTTAAATATCATTTTTTTAAATAAATATTATTGTGTAAATTAACAATGAGAAAAAATGCATAACGAACATTCTTGATGAAATTTTTTGGTTAGATAAGTCATACTAAAAAAAATCCCTTACAAAATATCTCTGTATTAAAAATAAAGCTTTAAATATACAGAGTAATTAAACTTGAGGTTTCACATTACTCTACTTGAATTCGTGCATGCTATGGTTTCTGCCTAATAATCTAATCGTAGATTTTAGAGATTTTCAAGCACTAGTTATATTCCATTGATAACTTATTTTTTCTAACATGAAATAATTAGAAATTGAAATACATGTATCTGGGTAAATACATTTCAGAACGAAGATAAATTGAAAAGACACGGATAATAAAGATATCCGTTAAACAGAACGAGAGAATGAATAGAATATTAAATTTACGTGTTCGTAAAATAAACAAAAAACATCACTGATAACATTGTCAAGATTTTTATCTTAGTTGTTTTTAGTATGTAACCATTCGTTTCACTTACATTAACTTTGGAATAAAATTTTCGTACTAGTTTTAGAAATGAAATATATAGCTACACACTTTATAATATATCATTTTATACGTGATAAAAGTAAATTGAATATTCCACTAATATGAATTACTTATTTAATGCTAAACACAAATTATTTTTAATCCTTATTTCATGGTGTAATGATTATTTACTTTATATGATAAGTAAATTAATTATAATAAATTTACGTGCTTTTTTATCACTGATACGAAAACTTTTTAAAAATCACAGCATTGAAGAAGAAAACAAAGTCCTATACAAAGTTGTAGAGTTTAAAATACGTATTGTTAGAAATTTGTGAAGTATACGACTATTTCTTTGTACATGAGTAATATACATAGAAGCGTTTACCATTTATTCTTTTTAAAAATGAAAACAAAAGCGTAACAAATATTACAATAAAAGCATTATCAAAACTATATTAGAGTCAAATAAAGTAATTTTATAATTAGTTTAATAAAAAAAAGCTAAGGTTTTAGTAAATAATGAAATAGATATTAATAATTATTTTTTCAAAAGAAAATAAAGGTTTTGCTTTAAATTCAAAAGGCACATTTTTCTTCAGGGTAACAAGACAACAAATATGAAACGTCGTTCTTTTCGTGCATAATTTCACCCTCTGTACTTTTTTTCAGTTATGCCCTGCCAACTTCATTCGAAGTCAGCTATTGCATAATCTTCTTTGGAAGAGGTAGAGGGAGAGAGAGAGAGAGAGAGAGAGAGAGAGAGAGAGAGAGAGTAAATTCGTTGAGAAGCGGTGGAATAAAGTGCGGACGATACGGTTGAAAGATACGATTTAGTTTTTCTCTCGTTTAGCTCGGCAATTTGCAATATGTAGACCGTGGAAAATCGCCAAATAAGCAACCCTTGACTTCGCCGTGTCTCCATGTGGGCAGTTTTTTAGTGAGTGTTAGAGCCACCGTGATAAAATGTTACGTGTTTTCACATTGTTTTTTTCGGCACGAGTGGTGACTTCCGCGGTGCTTCCGTTCCTAAAGAAGCACGTGCCTGAATATTCTCGCACGTACATGGAATAGTGCCGCGTCAATGTCTAGGCTCATTTAAAATTCCAAAATGCAAACGCAGTATAAGCAAGGCCCGCAACTAACCCCCGCCCTAGTAATAGAGATAGATCGAGTTTTCACGGGCGTAATGCAAGGGGAATGGGAAAGTGACTATGAAACTTTCTCGGGACATCGATACCACCCTGGATCCTGCGCATAGTCCTTCAACGTTATCCTATTAGAATCCACGAATAGCAATAAAATGTAAAATAAGCGCCGATCTCATCGGTCTCTGTCGCCTCGTTCTTTGAGCCTGTGTAACGAAATTTAATAATTTTTTCTGGGGTATTTCTAACAGATCTGGGACTATTGTATGTACATACTTGCTCACATACAAAGGCCATGTACAGCGTCTATCATTTCTCTCATTACGTCTACGATTTCGCCTTTTCTAGTCTCTCTTCTTTCCATTTCTTAGCACTGTCACTACCATCGTTATGCGGTCTTTTGTTCCGCACATCTACGTCTACTACATCAGTCCAGCCATCGACGCTCTACTTCTCCTTGGGGGCATACCGAGGAAGTATCAGAAGGCTCGGAAAAGCTTCCGGTATTCCCAAAGACACTTTCTTTTCTTATATTGGTCTCTATTCTCTCCCTTTTCTCTATCTGTCTCTTTCTTTGTAACTCCTTTCTTCATTACTTATTGCTCTGCAAAGTTCTGTGTAAGAAATTCTTACCATCAACGAAAATGTTAAGCTAGAATTTAACGGTTTCATTTTTAAAAAATTTACTTTTTCTATTAAATGCTCACTTTAAGTCCAATTATATTATTTATGAAACACTGTATTCGAAAGTAATACTATTATATTCGTAAATTGAATTATTAAAAAAATTGTAAATTATCTATTTGATGAGTGGCTATTTTTGTCAAATCAAATTAAAATTTTCAACATTTTATTAAAAATTTTATACAAATTTATTACAATTAAATTCATAATTATAAGAATGCAATGTTTTTGTGAGAGTAATGAAAATTGCAAGCTGATATTTTCATTCGTTATTTATGTGATGTTTGCGGAATGTGATGAAGAGTTACATCCTTAAGTATATAAATCGATTACTTACCGTTTGAAATATTAAACAAAACCTAAACTTTGAAACATTTCTAGATAAAGTAATAACCATTTATTTAGTATTTTTGAAAAGCTTCAAGACTAATTGTAGTTGGAATAAATGTAAATTAAAAAGATACTAATGATTGTATTGATTTATTTCAATAAACGACAATTATTTAAATGCTATAGTAATGAAAAATACATAATGATTGGTAGTGTAAGCTTGCGAAAGTAGTGAGTCGCAAGGGCAGCCAGACTTTAACCGTTAGTCTGTGATAAGCCGCTACAAAAAGAAAACCAATTGATCAAACCATCGATCTGACCCTGTATCCATTATATATTCTAACGTAACTAGTGTTTCTTGATTCCACAAGATGGACGCGAGCTTGATCATAATTGTACATATAAGTCTACAGCAAAATAAAAATAAAATGTGTATATAGATAAAAAATATATGACTACTTGGCTGATTAAATTATTCGGCTGGCCATTCACAAACAGAAATACATAAGCTTACAAGGGGACAAATAATGTATTTAATTAAGAGACGACGCGAATATCGGAGGACAGTCCAGATAATAAAGAGTTGGGACTCGTTCTAATTAAGTCGCGACAGCATCGCCGGTAATTGAACCTTCAATAATTGGAAAGATTGCTGAATCCAGGTTGAAGCCTCTCTGAAACTCCTTCTCTCTATCACTTTCTTTCTTTCTCTCTCTCTCTCTTTCCCTCTCTATCGCTATTCATTTACAGATACTGGTATGTTCTTGGCTATTTAGTTCAGAATAGAAAAGGATCTAATGTCGAACAAAAACCATTGGATGTTACATGTTGATAGTTAATTCGTTATAGTACTGATCTTGAGATTGTATAGTTTCAATGGAAAGTCGAGTAGCTACCTTACTTTTTTTTGGAACTATAATGTAGTGGGCGGTAGTTCATATATGTCAAGGATGCAGGGAGTTATTACACTGCATGGCCGGAGCTGAACCCTCGCTATCAATATTTAATAACGTTAAATTACATGAATTGATAGTTTTTATATTCAAATAATGTTGCATGGAAAAAAGCTCAAAAACTTTTTATAAAATTCATATACAGCAGAAAATTATGTTTCTTTTTTAAGTTTCAATTTTCATTGTATTTCCACATTTTTATTTATAAGCAGCCTATTATGACAAACATAAATTTACTTGTCGAATAAATTCTATTGTTTCAAAACTATGGTCAAGATATTTATTATTTCCCATTATTTTATTTTCTATAATTTTCCACTGTATCAAGTTTATACGAAGTTGAGTATACAGAGAAGAGTAATAAAAATACTTAGCAATCCTAACAATAATTCTAAAAGAAATAAGTGATGCCATGGTCTCGCTTCGAAATTTATTCTTAGTATAAATTACTCGCTTTCTTCATTATTAAATAATATAACTTATAAATAATAATCATACAAAATAATATTTGATGAAATTCAATAATATTTTGACGAGAACTAAAAATTTATAAAAGATAAGCCTTGTTAAACTTTTATAAGCGACAGTTATGGAACTGGCATAAGCGTGAAGAGATGAAATATGTGAGGTCTGAGAGAGCCACAAATAATATTTCTCGTTTGCTAGCTCAAAATAAAAAATTAAAAAGTATATTGCTAACCAAATTATCTGTAATAAATAACCAAAAATCTAGTAACAAATCCTATTATTAATTAAACGTAATGCATACAATAAGGAATTTTTACCGAAATAATTAATTACTAACTGTAACTGTATGGGTAAAGTTTTTTTAATAGAGCTCATGAAATGTTGAAAATTTTAAATATTTATGTTTTTTTTAGTTCGTGAAAAGTGAAAATTGAACATATTATAAAAATTAATCGTGATGATTACTGAAAAATCAAGACACTAAAGACTATTTACAGAATGAGACTTATAATTTACAGTTTTTTTTTTTAATTTAATTTACAATTTTTATTGAAGTAATTGCTGTTACTGATTTCAACTTTGAACTATGAATTTATGACAAGGTATTTACAAATCAAAAATAATTTCGAACTATACACTAGGAACATCATTTAAAACATATTGAAATAATTTGGTAATATTTTTTTGATTCATACCTAATATTTAAAAATAATTTTTAAAAGGATATTATTTTTTATAAATTTTTTGTATCACAGCGTTTTCAAACTTTACTACTTATACAATTATCTTCTTTTTAAATAGTTTGTTCTTACATATGTATAATAGTTTTATGAAGTAAATAATTTTTAAGCGAACGAAACATATATTTATGACTCTTAATTGAAATATTTTCATATATGTTCCTAAATTACTAAGCATGATCAAAACGAACAGTTACTGAAAAAGAAAAAAATTATTAAAAAGAAGATTATGTAAATAATGTTGAAAAATGAAATGTTAAAACTCTGTGATACGCAATACGTTAATGAAATTTAATATGGTCTATTAAAATATAAAATTATTTTAAAAAATATTTATTTATATATATATATATTAAATTTGTATATAATTTTTTAACTAAATTTTGCGTATTTGGATTTTTAAAATAAATAAAAAAACCACATTCATTTCTTTAATTTACGTATTATACATCAAAATATAAATAAAAAACTAAAGTAATTGAATTTTGCTATTAAATTATTATTGACATTGAGAAAATACTTACAACAATTCAATAGAATGATTCACAAAAAACAATGAGGAACATTAATTTTATTGTCAATATAAATAAAACATAATTGATATATAATATTGATTTCGTACGATTTTTAATTAAAAATTACAGGCGGAGGAGTAATACATTATAACATATTGAAACGTCACCCTAAATTTTTTAAAATTAATTTTCATAAATATTATTAGTTTTTTGTCTGCTCATTTACAAAATATTTTTATTTAAATATAACTTTTAAAGTAAAAAAAATTATTTTTTATAGATATATGAATAAAAATTGTGTAAAAGAATTTATACATTAGGAATTGAGAAATAGTTTATTCGATGTATCAAACAGAAACCATAATCAAAATTTTGTGAAACTACCTTTAATCACCCCCAGAAAGTTGATTGAGAAAATTTTCATTTTGAAAGAAAGAAATTTATGCACTCATGTCTGGCTAAATAATATTCGCAACGAAGTGTTAAAAGCTTTATGTACTTTTTGGTTTGTCATTACTTGAAAAAAAAATTCATGCTTGAATAATGTCTTAACAACAAAATACAGTTCTTTTTGATCATTTATCAGAATCATTTTATAATATTATTGTTTAATCTTACATACTTATATTGACCTAATAATAATTTGAATATGACATTATTTTTACTAATAATCCACTTCATTTGCATAAAAAAAAGTAAAAATTATATTTGTATAACCATGGTTTATCAATAAAATAGTAACATAGTAAACACAGTATTCAATCAATATTATATAACTGATTATTACAAACAATTAATTTAATTTGAAATTTTTTTACAAAATTTATTGATAATAGTGATGAATTTTCTGTATTTCGTACGTAACAACGATAGGATCGAAATATATATTTCTATATAAAGTACTTTCATGAATACATGGCAAATACCTTTTGTAAACAAAAAAATAGTTAGATACTTACAACGAAACAACAAAAAAATACAAGCATGAAAAATTTGTATAAAATGTACATTTTATAACTAAATTATTATAAATGATTATGTTTCTAAAACTTCAATTCTTAAAAAATCATGTAAATGCATTTTATGTACGATCTAAATTAATATTTAAATTTAAAAATATTTTAGTGAAACCAAAAATTGATAAAAAATATATGTATATACTTGTGACTGAACCTGTACTCTCACTAACAGCTCTGCAAAAATAATTTATCAACTAAGACGGCTTCTAAACGTTCATATATTAAACTACTTAAAAATTAAAAACTACTATGAATCTACGGATTCGATTATTATTCGCAGAAAATATAATTCTTTATAGTTACGTAAAATTTCTACTAAGAATTACTCGATAATAAAATGTAACTAGCAAATTTAAGCATAATTACGTTCATTTGTAAATTTAGCTCTTCGCGTTTTTCATTTGTGTTTTATGTACTGTAATACTAGTTATTTATCACGAGATTAGATTAAAAATAGACGTGAATGCTTTAGTATTATAATGCAAAATTATGACTCGTATTAAGTACAATAGGGTGAAATTTAATTAAACTTTGTATGTAAAATTAATTTTCTATTATTAAAAGTATTATTTTATGCAGTGCATGTAATAAAAAGTGTTTTATATATACATCTATACAAAATGGTTTACCTAATGTATGAAAAACTGATTTTTAAATAATTTATGACGACACTCGTGTAACTAAATAAGAAAATTAATATTTTATTCATTCGAGGTAATAAATTTATGGATGAAGTAATGTCCAGAGTAAAAGTACTGGTTAATTATGTGAAAGTTTTATTTCACTTTAAACATTTTTAATGAGTTTTAAGAATTATTTTATAAATTTGGATAAATAAATGATTACAGTGTAGTAATTTCAAATATTATTACATTATTGTAAACAAAAGTACAATGTGTTGCACATAAAAATACTAAATTAAATAATGAAATAAACATTTAATCCATTTTTTATAAGTTATTTCAATCATTATATACAAATATACGTAATAAGTGGAAATGCTTGCAAAACATATGCTTTAGTGTATCAGTAAGATATTTTCAATTTGTAAACGAAAAATTCTATATAAGCAATAAAATTTCAAATGATAGTAACGAAGAGAGCCATTATCCAGCTATTACGGTTTGGTGATTTGTAAAATAATAATAGCATATTCATAAATGAATCGTAATTAAACATCGTCGCCTACTCTCTCACAAAGAACTTTCCTAGCTGGAGTTTAAAAGCGAAATTAGGAGGAAGAAAGGATAGGAAAGAAAGAAGTGAACAAAAGAGATAGGCTCTAATAGTGCAGGTGGGAGGAGCGGAAGAGAATAGGAAGAACGAGATAGAGAGAGAGAGAGAGAGAGAGAGAGAGAGAGAGAGAGAGAGAGTGTGAGAGAGAGGTAATAACCACCGGACGGAAATATTAAATTATATACACGATATGCGTAATCCCTCAAAGGCTCTCGTTATGTTTCGCTGCTCGTTGCGGCAAGTTACAAAGCCGAATCGCTCGAAGCCCATTAATGTTCTTTCCTACACAGTAGAGTCCCTTTCCCATCTCAGCCTCAATCCCCCGCCGCGACCTCGAGGCCAACTCCACCCCGCAATGTCGACGGCAGCAGCCGCGATCCTCATATCTCGCGGACCGTCGGTGGTGATAGCGCGAGTAGATTGCGTCGGTCCCCGAGGCAAGTGCCACGACAATACGGCATTGTTTCAGAACGCGGGCCCCCTCGCGGATGTTGGGCCAGTGCCGATTCGCGACAGAATCCCGCCACAAGGCGATCCTTAAGCGTAATGGCGCGCCAACTCGAGTTTCCTGACCTGAAAAGGATAGGCTTTTTTGGAGAATTAATGCGCTGGATCGGCGAGGGTGGCGTTGGAACGTGAAGGGATAGCATACGGAGGAGCCATTGTTTGGACACAAAGGAGCCTAATGATGTTGATTGCTCTTGCGCGATGAATCGGAGATTGAAACCAGAGATCAAGAGTAGAGAATTTGTGCCTTGGATTGAATATCGCGTTCCTGACTCGCGAATCGGGTTGTTCTGGGAATCGAATGGTAATCTTTAATTTTTGTTATGATGCCGAAGTGAGGAAACTTTCCATCAAGTTTACCATCCTATAAACATTATACATTTGCATCTTATTTATAGATTATGTCACCGATACATTATGGAAAAGCCTACCAGGAATTATAATTACTTCGTTATAACTTAAATAATTTCCTTTGAATTATAATGAATTACTAATCTAATAATCATCTTTCTTCATCGAATTCAATTGATAAGGAGATTAGTATCTATCCGCAACCTCACTATAGATAAAAAATTTCTTGATGCTCGTATTCTACATTTAACTAAAACCCATGATTTTCCATTTTAATCCTCTTGATACAACTCGAGGTTTCATTTTTAAAATGATCATTTGAATTTTATATAATAGTCACAATTCATTATCCTTATTGAAAGTTCAACGCTGAAAATATCTATTTTCTCAATAATTTTACAGATGGTATCCAACGCATGCATAAATCTAACATTTAAGTAATTATATATCTGATATTCAGTTGATGTTATTTATCTTATATTTCATTTGTAATTCATATATTTTTTTATGGCTCATATTAAAATAATAAAATCTCATTGTAAAAATAATACATGAACAATTTAATTGAATATTGTTATAATATTACACAATAGATCAGTAGCTTACTTATGTTTTGTTTTTGCATTAATGTATAATTTATTGTAATGTTGAATGGAAAAAACAATAAACATTTTGAAAAATGAAATCGCATTAAATTAAATATTGCAATTTATTTGGTAATATGAAACATTTATATTGATTTCTAATACATACACAAATATACCTAAATAAATTGTGCCACATTATTTATATGATGATGAAATTGCATTCCAATAAAAAATTTTTATCCATATGTAATTATCGTAAAAAACTTTTATTAATTAATATTGCGTTATAGTTTGAAAAAATAAGAGTTACAAACGCCTAAAAGGAGTAGGCGCTAATAAATTACGTTCCTATAGTAGAGTAGGAAAATTTTTGCGATAAAAACTGTACTTTATATTTACGAAAGTAAGTATTCGTATAATGTACCGTTCACATAACTTGACGCAATTTATTGTTTTAATTTTTTCCGACTTCTTTATTTGAAATTTTATTTTAAATTATTGCAATTTTATGAACTTAATTGTAAATCTACGTCTTCTTTCTGGTATTTAAAAATTCCATAAATGTGAAAATAA
Source organism: Kradibia gibbosae (assembly GCA_018907135.1). Taxonomy (NCBI): domain Eukaryota; kingdom Metazoa; phylum Arthropoda; class Insecta; order Hymenoptera; family Agaonidae; genus Kradibia; species Kradibia gibbosae. Next base: position 14,925,607 of record JACCHX010000001.1, on the reverse strand, counting down.
TATATTAAACGGTTCGATATACTTGTTTTATATTAAAAAATGTAGAGATTTGACAAAATTGAAGCACAAAGCTGTTCTATGTAAATTAAAATAAAAGAATTAATATATGTATATCGCATACTTTAATTAAATAATTACAATGCATCGACTCTCTGTTTTGCGCCTCTAATCACGTCATTTAAACTTTTATTGCGCTATTATTATTTTGCATACAGAATGAAACAAAAATTATTCTAATTTCGTTATTTTATTAATTTCAAAAGTTAAATTTCAAATGTTAAAAATACTAAAAGATTTGATAGCGTAAAGAAGTTATACGTGTAGTGCACTAATTTAATAATTTCGTGAAAAAAATATTTATATACACAATAAAATTTAATAATATTTATTCAAATATCATTTTGTATAAAAATATAGTAAAATACACACAATAAACGAAAGAAGTAATAAACAACCATTTTATTTCATTTCTTTTTTTAACTTTATTAGAAGTCGAACTTAAAATTATTAGAGATATTATTACTTTAAATTATGTTTTGAAATTATATTCCGACTGATAATTATAATTTAAATTAATTACTTTATGAAATAAAGCAAGGTTTTAATGTATAATGAAACTTTATTTTAAATACAAACAGTCAAATGAAAATTTTGTTTTTATTATATGGGAATTAGTATAGCTAATTACTAAAAGTAGGATCAAAGTAGATCTAATTTAAAAAATTTACGTGTTACAAAATACAAGCAGGTAAAAATGCATGTGAAGTTTCAATTGAATCCATTAAAAGCTAAAACAGAAAGAGTTCTTTGAAGATTTAAAGATTAAATACTAGGCAAAATTTACTTAAAGTTTCCTTTGAAAAAGCAACGTCAGATAGTAACTACAAGTTTTAAAGAATTTCAAAGAATAAATAATTTATACTTTTATTGACTCAAATTCTTACGTGCATCTATGAATAGATATCCTTAAGAATTTTTCTTAAAATACATGAGTACATTTTCTTGTTTTCTTGGTTAAATGTTTACTTTATCATTCAGTTATTATACTTTTTTGACAAATAGCCTTTATTATAGGTAAATATCAAACTTCGTTTTATACACTTGATCTATAAGAACCATACGAAAAATTTATAACACATATCATGCCATTTACATGCCATTGCTAAGCGTTTCAATTTTTTTTAATTTAAGTTTGTATTCAAATTTAATTTATATAGTATATTATCAAAATTATATTTTGATTCACTATTTTAAAAAAAAAATGAACCAATTGCAATCTTTTTTAATCGGTTTATGTTAATGTTGGCTAATAAAGAAGTTTAGAGCATTTTTCAGTGTCAATAAATTATTCGCATAAGAATTCTTCTTATTTATTTAACAAAATTACTTCTTATTTAATTTATAGTTGAATAATTTTTTCTATTTTATACTATGCAATAGATATCTAAAATACATTTCCAAATGCCGTCATAATTCTTCTATTTAACATATTTTTTATAATCAAGATCTCTGCACATAATGTTTATTAATAAGTGTTTTTGGTTAAATAATTTATAAATAAAAATTTTATATGCAGTTTTCGACAACCGGTAAAAAATTATAAAAATGTTTATACTATACAAGTCAGCGTACTTTATTATTTATTGCATAATTTAACATAATAAATACATAAATGTGCTTTTTTTTCATTACATATTAACTATTAATTATATTTTCAATATAGTTCTACAAAGAAAATAAAAAATATTTTTAATTTTTAATTCTCGGATTACAAAATGTCTACAATGGGAAATATTTTTCTTTTAAATAAAATATCATATACCAATGCATTTCGAATAATCATTGACATCAAAAACTTAAAAAATGTATATTATATATTTTACTTTTTAAAATTGAATACTATTTTTAAAAGAATAGTTCTATCAATTGCTTGCCTGAATTCTTAATAAAAAGAAAGAAGTAAAGAGATGCGTTTTGCATAATTCATATTCTCAGTACAATAAATTTATTCATTCAATTTGTTTACGTAAGTGATGTAACAAATCGACGACAGAATTTTTAATAATTGTTAAATGCTATTAATTGTTTCTAAAATTAAAATCAATTATTCAAAGATTTTTATTTATTTAACAACTGAATAGAGTATATTTTTTTATTTGGAATACAAAATGAGAAGTTTATATGTAAAAGAGAAAAAGAGAATAAAGTTTGACAAGCTAAGAATAAAGACAAATTCCGAGTTAAGCAATTCAGTTCATATTTTTTAAATACAGTTTTAGCTATAACAAAAAATCAACAAGCGTACGGAGAGGAGAAAAATAATTGAAAAAAAAAATAGAGAAAAGATTCGAAACTTTGGGCGACATATATTGTGGCTTGGTCGAAACAGAAGACTGGTGCAAATTGAATGGCTAGCTATAGAGCAAAGCGATTGCGTGAAAATTGAATTTTAACTATCAGCCGAAAATCTGCAAAATCACGTAAAAGCGCGTTGCGCTTGATCGATGCCGCTTGTTCGTGCGTGTGCGCGGAATTGGTCAGGACCAAGAACAGTCGACAAATTTTTATACAGCATTTCATTGGGCGTCTGCCACGACTACGGGAATGAAAATTGACATTGAAAAATTGAGGGTAAAAGGAGACTCGCGTTGTCGCGTTTGTTTGGGCCGCTCGTCTCCGACGCTTCCTGTTATGCAAACCCTGTGAAATGACATCGGAAAATTGGATGTGGACTCACGGACAAAAAATTCAGAGACTTTGAAGTGTTCGGCGACAACGAGCTATGATTTTACGAACTAATGAGAAAAATATGGCTTTTTCTAAATTCAAATAAGCCTCGTGAGCGGGATCTGATTTATTGATTTTTCCGTACAAAAGTCGAAGCTTGAAAAGTTTGCTCGATTTGCTATGAACTGCGAGATAATAATTCTAAATCAAAGGAAGTCTGATTTATGACTGTTTCAATTGATGCTTATAAAGAAAAAGGAGAACAAAACACAATAAATAATTTCGAATCTGTGAATTATTATAATGTTCTTATATTACATAGTTTTTAATTTATTAAAAACTTTAAAATATGGATTTTTATTAACTGCCTATGTAAAAATGTATTTTTTACATAGGTTTTTTACTTTAAGACAGTCGCACCTTGTTATTTTATAAATAGCAGGAGATTTCATTCATTTTCATCAGATTTGATCCTTTATGTCGACGCAGTTATTAAAGTAAACAATATAAATAAATATTTTTTTCAAAATCGCTTACTAAGAAACTAAGTGAAAAAGTTATTACAATCGTAGAATTAGCATCGTAAAAGAAACCTTATAGTTATATGAAATTAAATTACAAAATTTAATAATTTATCTTGAACAGAGCGATAATAAAAATATTTAACATACAATAAAGAATAATTAGTGTAGTATTCGGGATTGGCCACTTTATGAATTTGGAGTAATCATAGGCTATTTCAAAAAATAATATCTTAGTTTCAAATAAAGATATCTGTTTTAAAACGTTGCACCTAATGGCATAGTGACCTTCCCTCTCCTCATAAAAACCACACGACATACACACACGCACACGCACGCGCGCACGTAAGCACACATATATAAAAAGTGGTCATTAAATTTATCGGTGTGATTTGTCATCGCAAATTTTCATTATTTTCCTGTGTAATCGTTTATCGAGCCACTTATTCTATAGACCGAGAAATCGACAATTCGAACAAATCAAAGATTAGAAATAAGAGAAAAAACGAGGGACTGGAGTGCCAGGGTAGGACAAGGGGGAGTAGGAGGAGAAGGAAGTGGGACACGAGCAGAGCGAAATAATGGAAAAAAAGAACGATGCCCGATAGGAGGGACGCGTGTGCACGGGAACGTCCGCGGAAAGCAGGCCAGCGAGTTTCGCACGGTGATCGTCGAGTCGTCTTGTTGTTGGAAAAACTAGACAGGATGCCGGCAGGAGAGTGGAGACCCGTGAAAATGTTTGGTTTTCAATCGAGAGAGACCGGAGGGGCGTGGGACTCGGAACGGCATCCGAAGCGACAATCGTCGAATGGAGGCGCGATCCGTCGCTGTCCTCCGCTCCTCACCCTCGGCCCACGCGACATCGTGTTTCGCAATCGGCGGGACTTCCAGGCTTTCAGTTAAGAATAATTAGAAGCGTGATTCTTCCTGAACTGGGGACGGTAGTACTTGTGAACTGACCGCGCTCTATTTGTAATGGCCTGTAGTCACGTTTTGCGCAATAAATTTATAGCGATCCTGGATATCGATACTGCCTTTAGCCTATATTTATTTTCAAATCTCTTTTTTTAATTTATTTTACTTTTTATGTGTATGTATATATATATATTATTATCTTGTAGATTGCATTTGTCTCATGGTTTCTATTTCTACCCTTTCTCAAAATAAATTTAGCCAATGGATTTCACCATTTAACAATTTTTAATCATACCTTTTTACATCACAAATCTTATACGATATTCGGAATTGTAGTTTTACGCATTGCTAATAGTGGCTAGAAAACTTCCCAACGATATTTGTTTCCTGGAATTGCAACGCTCATTCGCATTGCTCGAGATAAGATTCGTACTTTAATCATTACAAAATAACAGAAACACCGAAATTATCCATAAAGATTTCTTATATTTATAAATATTTACTTTTATTTCTTACAACTGTACATTTTTCAATGCATTTTTCATGTGGTATGCTCAATCGCATTTTGATGTGGTGTAGTCTTTGTATGAAACATGCGATTGCTTAGACGAGAAACTAAATATTAAGCAAGCTTTTTCTAAGAAAGCTTTATATGCAAATAAAAGGAAAACGAGCCTACTGATAAGTAATGATGAAAGAATTTTTATACAACTTATAATTTCATTCCATATGTTCATTTTCATTGTTGAAATTGGCATACTCGGCCGTAGCAGAATTTAAACATACAATATTGTTGAAAAAAAAGGAAAGAAAAAACGAACCACTTCTGAAGACAACAGAAAGAAAAAAGCATAAATCGATTTACACATGCTCTATCTCTCTCTCTCTCTCTCTCTCTCTATATATATATATATATATATATATATATATATATATATAGTACTTTACTGCTCCCCGTACGAAGATCGACGAGTTCATTAGAGAGTGTTTTATTCGTATGAGCCGGTCAGAAAGTATTTCTTCGCCACCACTATCGACACCTACACGAATCCAAGTGTATAAATACGTACGTGCAAATATGTATGCAGCAGCTGAGTCTATAACATGGAGCTGAAGGGCGTAGGCGTTGGGTCCGCTGACGATTACATCTAGGATCAGAGAGGCTTGTTTCATAAGCCCGCGATATAACCGTATTTCTTTCTGAAGCTCAACGAGGGTAAAGGAAAATATAAAGCTGATTCTCACGAGCGGGTTTTGCTCTCTTGCGGAAACTACAAGCTGAGAGTAAATAGCGGCGCCATGAGTTGAGCACAGGGGTACAGGCAGAATTGCGGCATTATGTTTCAAACTACGTACGATATGAATGAGAGATGAGAAAAGAATTTCTTCGTTGAGCTTCACCGATATACTGATTTTTTTCTTTATTATATGTGCATGTACGTGCACGCCCTCATGCACAAAGTACTGTTACGGTATTTCATTACGCTAATCATTGTAATAATTATTTACACGTCGATTGTAATGAGAGGCTTGTTTTATCTTTTTAATAATTCTACTCAAACATTAATTATTTCCTATGTGTACATGAAGTTCTTGAATTATGAATGCAATGAAGTCAGTGGTGAGTTGTTAGTGCTTCGCAACATCTTAAATATAGAAAAGCGCATATACCCTAAATGCCTCTTTAATTTGATACTATAAATGTATACAACTAGATCATGTTGTACTTTATGTACTTTAACATTTCATGTAAAATATTACTCTCGAATTTATACGAATACACGTTTTTTATGCCCAGTCTTGGAATATATTCGTTTACAAAATTTTTATAAAAAATATTAACTCCGACTTGTTGCATTATACCGAATTTTTAAGAATACACAAAATAAAACAAAATAATGTAATAATGTGCGTTCTTGCGTGCGTGCGTGCGTGCGTGCGTGCCTGTATATATTTTTACATGTATATGAAATACTGTAACAATAGTATATTCTTATAATTAATATTTAAATGTAGATTCTAATTTCTAAGAAATATTTTTATGCAACTTTAATTATAGTAAAAAGTCCAAAATTAGCACATGTTTTATCTTATGATCGTAAATAAATCAATAATAATTATGGAAATCTGTATAAAAATATTCTATGCAACTAATAATTATATTATCTATGCTTTTAAAATTCATTGAGTTTGTGTAATTAATGCTTACGTAAAACATATTTTTATGATACTTTGTGTAGCATTATTGAATATTTATGGATTAATAATTGTATAACGCTTAACCAATAACTGTATTACGCATTATATATTAAAAGAAAATAATATGTACTTAAATAAGAGTTATAGAGAAATTTAGATTCGAATAAAATTAATAAAAATTTGTTAATGCAACAAACATAAATTTTATAAAATTACTCTATACCCGTTCGTTTAAAATTTTTGAAAGCCTATAGTTTTGTACGAATGAGTCGCACGTATCTCGGAGAATTGTGTTATGATGCAATTTCTTTCATTTCGAAGCAACTCATCGGTATTTCTGCCAATGAGAGAATTTTTTTTTAAATTTATTTGACAACAACTAGTAAGAAGGTCGATTTTTTTTATTGATTCACTTCTACGACATTCTTTTAATAATTTCTATTAACTTTTCTTACGATGTAGGATTTTTAACTTTTTATCTCTCTCAAGTATATATACTAACAATATTTAAAATGTTATTAAGTTGTTATTTTATTAAGAAATTTATCTTTATTTTTAATAATTTACTAATTTATTCTTTGATATTGTATTTGATTCGAGAAATTCAGCGTAACGCAAGGTGTTTACACTGTTAACACGAGATTTTTAACTTCCTGATTTTATCGAAATATAGCGTTGGTTAAGCGCATAAATCTTTTGAAATAATCATCCAAAAGTGCAAACCAAATATACGTAGCCATTGATAATTCGTAAATACTTGATAGATTACTGTAAAGGAATGCTTCTTTAAGATGTATGATAAGATATCGGACTATATGTACAAACCTATTGTGATTTGTAAATATCATTTTTGTCCTTAATGATAGAATTTACATTATCTTTGAATTTAAATGATTGCGGAATATTATTTACATAAAAAAGAATTTTGTAAACTATAACTAGAGCTGTTATTTTAATTAAAAAAAAAGAAATAATGTACAGACAAAAAATTCCGATTGAGCAATCAGTATTCTGTTATACTTTCTGCTTGTTTTATGAACTTTTTTTATTAGAGAGTTGCAAAATAAGAACGTAAATATAAATCTAATAACTATATAAAATGTTACTTTTATATTATCCTTAACAATTTGTTTTAGTCTCTCTATTAGGTTAAACACACATTATGATAATATAAATAATAATAGATTATGTATTAAAATCATAATTTTCCTTCTCAGAGAAAGAAAATTTTATAATTACTGTAGACGTGTCATGTCTTTTTCCACTTCCTTCACTCTTAATTTGCCCTGTTTGGCCTAACTTCACCATTATAAAAAGAGAAAAAAGAGCATCTTGGTAATAAAGAGAAGGAAACTATCGCGATTTCGTACGTTGGAAAGTAGTACAGAACATATGAGAGATGAGCCCAAGTACAACGGCAAATAGCAACTATAAAGCATGCGAGCCGGCGATCGCACGCGATGAGCGCTCGAGACCATCTTCTCTATTAAGCCATTCATTTTTATCAGACCGATTACAAAGGCTAGCGGCCATCCGCTAAGTTCTCGAATAATCAAGGCTCGCGTTCTTACACGTCGCGTCATAATGACGAGGATAATCTCGGCTTTGAAGTTCCTTTGTTTCCAACACGTGAGCCGCGATTCTGACATTGAAAAGTTGTGGGCGACAACGCTTAACGAGATTATCGCTCGAGCAGACTTGTTGTAAATTTACTTACACAATTATACGCGCCGGAATACCGGCTCGGGTGCTTAGACCAAAGCTACCTGGAGATTGTATTTCTTCGGCGACGACAATCGGCGCGTGTTCAGTGGCTCGCGCCCCCTGACCCGAATAGCGAACCGCGCATACTGGAGCTTTCTATTCGTGTGTACGTATGTGACACCGCTTCAATTTCCTAAGCAAAGGAATTAACATTCTCTCCCCCTCCCTCTCGCCGATTGTTTCAATCTCCTGTAATTCAGCACGTAACAGAAAAACAATCACCCGCACGCTTTTAATTTTACGAATGACTTATTTTGCTCAGTCCGACGCGTTTTCAGCATACCGATAATGCCATCGTTGAACATTCGGTGCTACGAGTAATCATGAAAACGGATGCAATCTTACGAAGCCGACTGTAATGCCGACAATGCTCCTTAAGAGAAAAGCAGCGTAAATATACGGTGTTCCTTACAATATTATTCCGCGTTTAAAGCGAATACGTGAATGGGGATCAAGATTGAAGCTAGCTAAGCCTTTAAATGGTAGTCCGCAACTGTAAATGAACGACAGCCATCCGAACTACTGTTGAGATTTTGATTGACGTGAGAAGACGTAAATTTATATACAAGAAGCTTCCTCGAAGCGCCGAAAGCTGGAAAGTTGAATAGCTAATGGGTTCGGGGGGAGGAGGATAAGGAAGGTTTAAAGATGAGTGGCTGTCTTGGCCGTTAGTACCTGCCCTTGTCCCTCCCCCCCTTGGTATGCAGAGGCGGAGCGCCAAGACAAGCATCAAGGAGTACAATCGCATAGCGAAGTTGAACAGCTCGAAGTCGGCGCTTCTCACATTAAACTTCTCGCGGCGCTGCAAATATCTGCTGGGGCGGTTTGAGGTCGGGGGCAGCCGAGCGGCCGAGACCCTATCCCCGATCAGTCGTGCCCTCGCCGCTGCCTTTAAAAATTAAGCACGAGTTCTCGCGGCTAGAAGCCATTCGGATCGACAGGCCTCTAAGGCTTCCTCGGTGGACACGTGAACTTCAACTTGTGGACGAGCTTGCTCCGCGGGGGGAGGCGAAGACGCGCTCCGATTGTCGGAAGCAGCCCCGAGAGCGGAACCGTCGCGGACGCGGTGACCACCGAAGAGCATTAGGGGGATCAGCCGAGGATAGGGATTATGTTTCCCGGGTTAATTACGGGGCCAGTTGCGAGGAGTCAGGATGTTCGAGAGGAGGCGACGACGTTGGGATATTGAGCGAGAGCGGAGAAGAGGAGTCTACTGCTCGCGGATTACCTGCTGTTTACGCAGGTCGCGTAACGGGAGGCCGGCGGTCACTCGAACTGACCTTGCCGCAAATCGCACCGCACGGCCAACGCAATCCCGAAGCGAGTCATGCGAGTGTATTTCATCAGCGGCTGCTCTGATGTAACAGATTGGATCACGCCCGCATTACAGTGTACTTATCGAACGAACCCTGGCTATTTGATTGATAATCTCTCTGTCTCTCTCTCTCTCTCTCTCTCTCTCTCTCTCTCTCAGTCTCTCTCCCCCCTAAATAATTATGTGCAAATATATATATATATATGTATACGCGTGTGAGTTTTCCTGTGTGTTAGTGCGTGTGCGTGCATACACGTGAATATATCCATACAAAGGCGCTATAGGTGCACGCAACTTTACTTTAAACGGCTTTACTTTAATCGTATCCGTATTAGTTCTTTTGAAATCCGGTTATTTATGCAACTCCCTATCCATTTCATTTATTTTTTGAACAATAAATGTATGTTACTGGTATTTTGCTGAATTCGTGCGAGTTATAGATTATTCTTTACATTTAAAATTATTTTTATATTTTATTTTAAAGTAAATTTAAAAATTGTTCTTCTTTATTTACCAAAAAAGTCGTGTAACTATGCAATTGAAATTGTAGTCTTTTTTCTACATGCCATTAATGGCAATCACATTGTATATTGTTTGACTGAATTTTTCTATCGATGGATTTCAATGGATCGACATATTTATGTAAAATTACTCTGTCATTATTTTCCCTAATTAGATCAAATGTAACTACGCTAATTATTATTTAATATTATAGGTAAAAGCTTAGCCAACTATATTATAAAATATATTTATATTAATTACAATACAAATTAATTAAGATTGTATTTTTAAACCAATAACTTAATTTACTCTATATGTTTGATTTTATCCTATCAATTAGGTTCTGATTTTACATACATGGAAGTTGCCTTCAAATGAATGATAGCACTATGTAATAAATTTAGTAATAAACTCATTATTTATTTATTTATCATTTTTCACAATTTTAATTTTCATTGTAAAATTATATAATATAATGCTCGAATAGAATCCATTTTTAAATTTTATAATAACAAATAATGTAAGAATTCATTAAAATTCATCTTTTCTCTGCTACTTTATATATTTAATCAATCATTAAATACATTATCAGTTACTAAATTATAAAAAAAAATTTAAATTAGAAAAAACATTTTATGGTTTTCATTCAATTTATATAGTTATTTACATTTAATCTTACACTTTTTTTATTAGTATACTCTAAAAAAAATTCCTATTATTATAAAGTTATGAAAGTATTCATAATTATATTTATCTTTAATAAAAATGTGAGGTCGAATAGTTTAACATAAATTATTAATTGTATAAAAGTTATATTACATGTTTATTGAATTTTTTCGTTAATATAACAAATAATTAAATTCAAAGAAATGTTATAATAAATTTAAGTAATATGGAGCATACTATTCTAAATTTAATAATAAATGCAATTTCCTTCAAAATGAAACTTTTTAAACATTTTAATATAATAATGTTTAAATCAATAAATTTGTAAATTATAATAATAAATAAATCTGAAAAATAATTTAATGTTTTCTATTAAATTATTCCAAACACTTATTAATTAATATTAAATGACATTAGGGTTAAAATTAAACGTCAAAATATGTAAATAAATGTTTTCTGGAGACATTTACAGCAAAAGCAAGTACATGTTAATTTATCGCTAATGTAGAAATTCTATATGATTATAACATTCTCCATGTTCAATTTTCTTATTAACGTTTGGAACATCGACCTATATAAATTTCATGTGGGTATTACAGTAGCATCGCTTTTTGTGAAATACTCCTTTCGCAAACCATCGAAACGCACTCATCCGTCAGAAATGTATTCAAATTTTATTCATGTTATTTACGTATATTCCAATAAGCTTATGTTGTATATTGCGAATATATAATAATCTTGATGGGTTTATTTTATTTTCAGACACTGGACGATGCGCTTGGTGCGTGATTCCGGACTATTTTCAAAGGACGCAGTTTTTGAGGGCTCCAATGGGTCTATTAACTTCGATACAAATCACTCATACTCGGGCACAATACTTGGTAAGTGTTATAAATATTTAATCAATTTAAGTTCTTGAATTCTGATGTAGCTATGTTATTAAAAAATTAATGGCACCTCTAGAAAGGTAAAAATACGAAAAATTTTGTAAGTTTACAATTTAAATACTTAATCTAATAATGAATAAAATCAAAGGAATATTTATCTAGTATACTAAAAAATTTTATTTTTAGAATAGGTAGGATAGATAGTAAGAGTTAACATTTAAAGTGTTTAAAAAAATTTTAGGGGGTAGGAAAAAAATATAATTTTTTTCAATTCATTACTTAATATAAATGAGGATCTGAAAAAAGTGAAATTTAATGTAGGTATTTGAATATATTAAAAATGTTGTAGGCACATTATTGTATTTATTCTCTTTCAATTTATCATTGATAGAAATTTTAAATATAAAAAATTTTTAATTACTCATTAATAAATAATCTTATTTACAAACAATGTTTATTTATTGTATACAATAATTATATGCTATGAATTGTATAAGGGTTATGATAAAAATATGATATATAGTGATCATTATTTATATACATTATTTATACACGTACAAGCTGTTTTGGAAAAAAAAATTTTTTTAACTATATATACTAAGAACAAAATATAAATGATATATAAATAAATGTGCAAGGTCTTTTTTAATAAATAAATAGAAGTTTCACAATTTTTGAAAAATTAAATATTTATTATTTATTTAATTTTAATTTAAGACTTATTTCCGTACTTATGTTTCATATGAAAAATACTATAAACCATCCTCCGTACGTTTTATTTCGATTCTGAATTAAAAAAATTTTAATTTTTTAATTTTAGTTTTTAAATAATATATATTTTATAAACTATTAAAAATAATAATCAATGTCATACCCTCTTTTTACTTGTTCCTATAATCTTGAGAAGAAATTATGCACGCTATAATTTTTTTTTCAAAAAAATATTTACATTTAATCAGTAAGATAAAGTCCTCAGCGACTTTAAAATATTCAAATCATTGATTTAATAAAATGAACCTTCTATTGGATTTACCCTGATGCATACCATCCGAGAACAATATTAAATTATCGATTATTATAAGCACATTAAACTAAGTATGGTAGTCCTCTCCTCTAATTTAACTTGGTCGCATGCGTACTTAACGCAACGCGGAAAGTGAATACAAGAGGGATTGGCCTAGGTCGACATTAGGCGACGCAACGTATACGCACGCAAGAATAATCTTAAGAAACGGGAACGACAACTAGGCTGCTGAAATATACTCGCCTCTTATTTACATAATCGGTATAACGTAACTGGCGTCGGAAGCACGAGAAGCATGGAGATAGATCCACTTGGGACAAGGGAGTAAGAAAGTGAAAGACAGCGAGAAAGAGAGAGGGAGAAGGGAGCAAGTAGCTGTAAACGTCACTCCGACCGAGGTCTGGGATTGTACGCGGTGACTCGTTAAACGCGCTCTAGTTACTCTGAGCATTACGTTTTAGTTAGTCCAGGGGCCACAAAGACGGGGACATAAAAAACCAAGAGACTTGACTTGGTCTTTCCTATAACCTGAAGCTTAATTATTAATTTTTTTGGCGTTTTCCACTGCCTCCAATTAGTAATATTTATTAAATCAGTCTTTATTCTCCACTGATTTAACTAATAAACGTAAACATAAATCAAAATGCATATGAGTTAATGCAATGTATCATTAAGTGTTGATATTCCGTGTACGATCGTGAATATGTAAGAAATTACTTCTGTCATTCGAACTTGAAATGTATATTCACTCGGAAGATGCAAAACAAGAAGTATATTTGAAGCCCTGCAATGATTGAAAAAAATAAGGATTGAGCGATTACGTTATAAAATGAGATGCTACGTGTTTCTTTAAATGCACGACGCGGCTTCAACAGCTTAATAGCTAGGCACAACTTTAATGAAATGCTAGTTTTTAAAGTCGATGACCGAGTATCCGTCTTTTCAATAATGAGTCACGCTCGTCTGGTTGGTGGTGCCCGCATAGTTCATTCGAATGCCAACTCATAAGCTCGCGCATAGTCATCCACGTTCCATAAGCGTTTGTCTAACATTTTTGTCTTAATGTCTAGCTGTTGCATCATGACTCTTGCTTTTTTGGATTTTGCTTTTGATCTCGCTATGCCCTCTCGTGATTTTTTCCAAGCGGCCAGCGCTAAGGGAAAGCCTCGTAGACATTACAATAGCTCAAATTCCTTACAATAATGCCATTCGAACGAACTCGACATATATTACCAAGAATTTCAATCCGATTAGAAAGCTGGATCGATTAAACCTAATCTCTTATTTGTCTTAAAATTGATGTTTATCCAATTGCTCAATCTTAATACGAGGACATTGATGTTATATGAATATTCAATATACTCATAATTTGACATATCTATTGCATGAAATTAAAAAGTTATCTATGTCTTTTCTACTCCTCCTGTTGGTAAACAGGCATCGTATTTTTTTCTTCGTACATATTTTTAAAATCTCATATACGAACGCACAAGCTGTAGGGATTCACTGCGTAATGTAGTAAGAGTAAGAGTGATAAAACAAAGTTTAAATTAAAAAAAGTTATAAAGTAATTTATAGACACGATAAATGTTTTTTTTTTCTTTTTGAATGAACGGTTGTAAGTACTGGACAGCTGTGACACATGCTCTAATAATGTAAACTATCCCATCACGGGTATGGCTTTAGTTTTTTAAAGCTTTTTTGTCAGTGAAAAAAATTTTCTCTTCCATTAAGTATGTGTACAATTTTTTTCTTTTACAATTAGCAAAAAAAAAATTTTTTGAACGCGGTATGAATTCAGGCGGGTAAACAATCACCTTTTCAATTCTATTTTTACAATGTCCAGGGCATACCGATTGTAGTTCCATCAAAAGAAATTTTAATTAATTATACAAATTTTGATGTACGTGGAATAATTTATTTCTAAATTCCGAAAAAAATGAATTGAAAAATGATCATCATCTGTCGTCAGATGAGGAATCCCGTTACATCAATGACAGCCAGCTCGATATTTAAATGCACGATGCAGTGTCGAAGCGCTTAGCTTGCAAGCGTCATTTGCAAACACGTCCACGTTTTTGGTGTTTCTGGAATCCAAGCAGTTGAAGCAGGAAAATGCAGGGAAAAAGCATATTGGAGGGGGGAGGGAAGCTTTAGGGAAAAATTCAGTTCTCTATTAGGCAGGGCATAGGTGAGCTTAAATTGTCCTTATCCGGGCTCTTGATAGCTTACCAAAAATAATCCCTGGTGCATAATTAGCGTAATATACTTGTGCCTTGCTCGTCTCGTTAAATACCCCATTATTGATTAGGGATGGCGCAGGCCAACTGTGCACTGGTCTCGACTTGCTCAGACGACAGATGGGAGAAGAGCATGAAAAATAATTAGGTACCGAATTTGCGGTTCCGGCTCGGGCTTACCTTCGTTTCGTTAGCTTTTCTGGGTCGCCTAGAAAACCAGTTCCTTTATAGGCGGGCCCCCTGAAATACAAGAGATATCCCTAAAGCTCGATGCTCTACTCCATCTGTCGTCACTCTTTTACAAGTGCCGGGAATTTTTCTGGTGAAATTCACGACACTTCTGTGAAAGAGAACGGAGAGACGCGTGTCCGTACTTTAGTTTCGTCTCCTTTGCAATGCGTTAACTGTAAGCTTTTCGCTAGTGAGGACGAGGCGATTTATTTACTTGGCGCGTCTAGCTTAAAGGAAAGGATACGCATTTTCCTCTGGATGGGCTGCTGAAAAATGCTACTCTGGTGGCAAGACATTTTATTTAAAGATACAAATATTCTGCCTCGGTAGCTTGAAGTGATGATACATTATTAGCTCACCACTTTGGCTTAAGTTCATGTTTATTGCAAATATTTCAAACTCGTTACGTGTTTAGATAACATTTTTGGTTCTTTAATTTTTAATGGGAATTGTATAATACGGTATTTTTAAAATAAATCTACTTTCTACGTAAGAAAAAAGAAGTTGTAAAAAAGAGTAATCAATAAAAACGATCATCAAAAGTATTATTTACATTGTTATAATTATTTTTAACGTAAGCTATTTGAATCAATATTGTTATAAAGTATGGTATCTTGTTTAGATATTACTTTGAACTATCGAATTACATCTTTAAGCGAAAATTCAGAGAAAATTACTTGTTCCACTTTTATCGCAAACATTATTCAGTAATTTGATGTATAAAATCAATTTTATACTATAAGTATATTTAATAAATATAAAAGTTGCTTTATATTAGTAAAAAAGATAATACATTGTCAATTTATTTGAAGCACAAGGTAACAAACCAACTTTTCATCCTCGTACAATTTAACAGGTTCTCAAACTTCTTTCTCAGATCATTAACTTTACAAAAACTTTTTCTAATCAATAAAATTTATAGGATTTGAACGTGATAAAATATTTTTTTAGTTTATTTTATTAAAAAATATTTTATACTGCTATTAAAAATTACTCGAATTTTCTATATTTTATATTTATTTTGTTATTTATTCACATATTCATAGATCATATTGTCTACCTGTAAAATATATTAAAAATTTTTTACACGAATATAAATTTATCTAATACAAATATGTATTTTATTTAAAATTATGTTTAAAATTTTGTTTTCTATATATCTCTCTCTTTCTCTCTCAATCTTTATATAAATATATATACTTACTATGTATATTATTAAATGGAATCCGTATACAATAAATATGCAACAACTACTTAATGATTCGTCAAATTCTCTATTAATAAAATCAAAGTAATTTTCTGTTGCAGAATTCTGTTGTTTATTTTTTATAAATTCTCCAATATAATACAAAATATACATTTTATATATAGTATAATAGTTATAGATTTAAATTACTTTCTTACTGTATAATAACGAGTTTTTTGCATGTTCACACTATTCAACGTACATAAATATTTAAGTCCTCAAATAAAGTATAAGAGGAGCTGGTCTATAAAATACAAAAGTTATATAACTTTGTCAACAATTGCTGATGACTTATTCATATAGTCATGCATCAAATTTAGTTCAGCAAATACTATGATTTATTGACCTTACTAATTTGTTTTTTTTAATAACAATAATATTTTCATATTAAATTACATAGTTATTCATAAGTGTGATATATTAATAAATTCAACCGATTCTCCAAAAAATTTAACGAAAATCGATATTTAATAATTATTTGCTGCATTAATTTATTTAAAGTCCCTATTAAAAAAAACTATTAAAAGTTATCATTAATATATTAGTATTATTGAATTTTTAATTTCCTTTAAAAATATTAAAAAAATTTATTGCTTGTAAAATAAGCATAATAGAATTATTTATTCTGGAATCGACTATTTTATTTTTAATTTAATTTTTCCTTTTGAGAACATCATGTTTTAATTTTTTTTATTATAATTTTATTAATTTATAAATTCAATATAAAATTATACCACATATTTTGGTAATTTATTCATAAATTAAAACAATTAATATATGAATAATTCAAATTTAATTAGTTTCATAAAAAATGATGATGTAATATTAAGTTTACAGAGTATGAAGTTGACGATATTTCAAAATAGAGTAAATGTAATTAAATATTTAAATTATTGTGAAAAAATATTATTTTTGCCATCGTTACTCAGATTGTTCAACATGCACAAATGTGTAAGGAATTTTAAAACAAGGCACATTAATAAACCATAATCTTTTTTTAAGATTTTAATACCATTTATTATGCTTGACAATTGAATTACATGTATATTCATTAAAAAAAACACTTAATATCCATAAATATTATTTATGATTTTAAATATCACAAAAATTATTTTTTACATAATTTTTTTATTAATATATTTTATGTCTTGTACTATTTAAATTCCATTTTTTCTTATAATCTAATTTTCTGTAATTATTCAACTATGAAAATTCCTTTTCTAAATTGCTTTAAATTAAAAAACTTTGATTATAATAATTAAACAAGGCCTCCTTCAAAATTTTTTATCTTTTTAATATAAACTTCAGAGATTAATTTCACATTAAATCTATATTCATTGAAACTGAACAACAATTATTGGTCAACGATAAAATCTGTCGCTGAAAAATGAAAAATAAAGCTAACTAAGGTCTCTCTGAAACCTCTACTTACACATCCTGTATTTACATACTTTCATTACGTATGCAACTTTTTAGCACTCGCCGTCTGCCGGATGACTTAAACACTACATCTAATGCTGCATTTACATTTATGGTCATTAAAATGCTTGTTCAGCATTTTTTTTATAATTAAATTAATAATCCAATATTAATATATCATTTTCCATACCTTTAAATATTTTATTCTATAATTTTGTAATAGAAGGTATAAATTTTATCTTTAATTTTCAATTCGCCTCTTATTTAACTTCACGTTGATTGTTTTTTTGTCCCTTGTGGATACTGTTTTATTGACGCAGTACCGTCTCATTTTTACGTAAACGTATTTACTTTGACGTGCTACTTGAGTTTTAATATGTATTCTTTTTAATAACAATTCCACTTGGTATTTTACGTTTTCGATAAATATTTTGGGGTGAAATAAAAAGCACCGCAATAATGAACGTCATCGTATGGATGTGAGTAAAAATACGAGTGATTTCAATGTGTAGCCACTGCAGTCTTATTTTTACTTAAGCTTTGCGCGCGAAAACGCCAATGCGAAAGGGGACGACGCGTGTCTACACGAACCGTGGACGAGAATAACTAGGCACGAGAGGTAAATCTATCGGAAAAGTGTCGTGTGCCGCGTAGCGCTGTTGTCGCCGTCATTTCAACCGCTTCGGAGATAAGTGAGCGAACGAACAGTGTACCCTTGACTAAAACTCACAAGAGTGGAAGGATGGATATTTCGGCAACAAATTTAGTCGCGATATTTCCAAACTTGACTTTGTTCGCGGATAGAAGCACTAGTACATAAGAACGGGTTGTCGCCGAGTTGGTTCACTTCGGAAAGCTTCCCTTCCTTCTTTATGTGTGTCTTATCCACCTTTTAAGTAAGATTACGAAAATAGTTAGTGTCCCCGACTGAAATATCGCATATTTTTACATATTTTTATATAGGAAGTGGCAGACTTACTTCTTCTTATTGTTTGATTTAGTGTATAATTTCGTCTCTTGATGGCTATTACGTAGTATTTAAAAATTCATGTGTAATCAATAGACCCATGTGTATTGCTTGAAACTCTTAATTGAGTCGTCTCTTTAGTTTCCATGGTCCTTGCTACGATTACGGTTGTAAAATTTTTTTTATTTATTTGTATGCTATCCAACGGCGTTACTTTTCTTCAGAATAATAATTTCAATTTCAGTGTCCAACAAAATAATAACAATTTCATGGACTCTATTTATCGTAAGGCTTAAATATGATAACAAACCCATTAGTTTCTTTGCTTCAATTGTAAAAGCTTGAATAGATAGTCGTTCTGCGATGAGTTCAACTTTACTTGTTCTTTTATAATTGACCCACAATAGGGAAACTCTCGAAGTTTCTCGAATGTCCGGCCTTCAATTGGCGCCTCTTTTTAAATCAGTTTTCTTTAGTATGTCCCTTCACATTGTGGTACGTGTTTTTTTTATCAAAACAATTTTTGTTACTAAAACGTATAGCCGTATGTCTAGGTTCATTACACATCTGGCAAATATCTTTATTTCAAAACGATTGTAATGATCCTTTCTATTTCAGTATTAACTTGAAGGTAAGGTTTCTCGCAAACCCAACATACAGTAATATTGCTATTTTCATTGAAAATATTTTAAATATTAAAAATTATAATACAAATATTGCCTTCGGTTCTTGTTCTTCCGTTTCAAAAATCTGACATTTTCTAATTAATCGCTTTTTTTTACTTATCTTATCGATTACCGTCCATTCGACGAATTTCGTACATTTATATGTTTGGAAACAATCTGACATACTACTGGGTTTTAAAAATAGTCCTTCCCTACTGCTTGACCATCATCGTGGTTTTTTAATTTTTTTGCCATACTAATTCGTTGTCTATAACAATTATCCCTTTTTCTATAACATTCAACCCTTTTACTTCCAAAATCCACTGCTCTATTGACTAATAAAGGTTATCGTTTATACCATCCATCACTTTATTTTGCATAAATTGTCGAAATGTATCGTCGACCGGATTGTTGTATCTAAATTCCTTAGCGAAACTATTACGCAATCTTTAGTACGTTAAAAATTATTCGTTTAGTACCTGACATTAGTTAAACTGTATTTGTGGGAGTATTAGTTAAATATCCCGTTATAAGATTCGGTTTTAGATAAGATCCAATGTTAGAAATTTCTCGTAGTTGGGGAATGCAACGGTGTATCACGCCTCGAGACGGATATTCCACCAATAAATTTGGGTAAGGTCATTCGAGGATGGGACAGCGTTAATGCTGAAAGGGCATGGGATAAATTTGAAAAAATCTAGTTCGAACACTAATTTCATGCTACTTGTCTCTCTAGTTTTTATATTCATACAATGACAATTACAAGGACGCTAAAACTTATATGGCTAGATCAGATTTGGATCGTAACTTAATTTACAAACTTCTTACCATTATTACAATATATAATACTCAACGTAGCTATCAGCGGCTTTTTTTGACGGCTATTAATACTATGTAAAAACTTCGAGTGTAATCAATCAGTAACTGTGGTTCGTGGCGGTACGAGCATTTCTTGAGGCTTATCTCGAATTGCGGATGCTCTCGGTTTCTTCGCGGTTAATCGGTGCTATTCGCGATTCTACGTGATACGACGCAGCTCTGTTGAATTATCGATAGTAAAAAGGAAAGAAAGGATAGTTTTTTTGGTAGAAGGAGTTATCGCTAAATGAACTGCCTCCACGATAATCTGAACATGCATTCAGATATTTTCCCCTACGAACCGCAACGTGGACGGAACTAGCGTCGTAACTGGTAACGCCTAGGAGATCATGTTTTTTGCTAATCTTGTCCTGACTATTCACTGGCTTTTAATTTCTCCAAACACTGCAAAGACTATTTTTTTATACCCATGGGGTGTCTGATTTCTAGGTTTCCCATCCCGACAGCTTGCGCGCTGAATAGGTAGTTTACCGCTTCATTGGTCCCAGACCGTTGTAATTATGTTGTCGGGATCGCGACTGCTTTTCAGGGAATTTCCTTTCTTTCATACCTATCTGTTGATGTATGAGGCCCATCGTGGCTACTGTAAATTTATTCTTCTTTTCCAACGCTTTAATTTGTATATATTCCACAGTGTTTTGTAGTTGCTTTTGTAATGAATTATTTCATCATAAGCATAATTTCTAATTTTCTTTTTAATTTTTCATTTGCTTCTTTGTATTACAATAATTAGTATTATTGAGAAATATTTGATTACTTAAAAAAAAACTTATTATTAATAATTTACGCGCATAATTTAAATTATTATTGTATAAAAAATCAAATATTCATTAAATTTACCCTTATATCAACAATTATTAAAAACCATTATTAACCATTATTAATAAAAACAATAAGAGCATATTTATTAATTGAAATTTGTTTTTTAGTTTGTTAAAAAATCAACTATAGTTGCCGCATCATGATTTCTATATTTTGGTGTATGTCACACGTATAATTGTGACAGATGTGTTTATATATGAGGAAAACATTCACAAACACAAGGTATAGAATACATAGTTTTTGACCTCTCTTGTCAAGAGTAAAATTCACTTTCTGCCCCTTAAAAAATGTTGCTACAGGTGTGAGAGAAAATAGACAACTATTGCTTTATTTTTAAATTATGTCACTTTATGAGAAATTTCATCCTCACGCGAAAACGACAACGCTATTGGTAAAAATATACTGCAAACATGCCCTGTTTAATAAGATTGATTTATTGTATCCTGCATTGCTATCGTTTTATTTTCTTAATTTAAGATAATCATCATTATTCTGACTAGAATCATCGGCTCGTAATTATGTCTCCAATATTCTGTTCTATACCTAAATTTTATGAAACTTAATCTGAAACAAAATATCTGATGTAAATGTAGTTTTTATTATTTTTAGAGTTCTTTTCTTATAGTATAAAGTGAGACAATGTTTCTCCCATTTTTAAAAATTACCATCTATAAATGCTATATAGAGAATCACTATTAAATAAAATATTAATTAATTCTTTGATTTGCTGGAACATCACAATAAAAGTGAACATTCTAGCACCAACTACACCGATGTAAAAAGCTTACTCTATGCAATGATCCAGGTAGTAATAGTTATGTGATCCATTGTTTTTTTTTCGGTGCTTTTATTATCAAACTTTATGATCTTATCGTTTCTTGTCAATCAAGTTCTCTAGTAATAACGTTGAATAAGGCAGTTCAATCTACTGAAAATATTGTGTTTCCTTTGGTCATCATAGTCTCCTGTTTAGTTTCCACCACTTACCGAAATCGAAGGATTTATGTAGTTCATAGATTGTTTAGTCATTGATAGAATGTTATTGGTTTTTGTGACTTTAATGATTTTTTGAAGTTGCCAGTCGAATTGCTTGATTTCGTGTGAAAAATCAGATATTTTTGCCATACATCTTCGTGTAGGATACCAGGAGGTCGAATAATATCGCACGAAATCCGCCTCCTCCGTTAAAAGGTTCAGTGAAAACTGATAAGAAACCACGATGGTTACAACTTTTTAGGATACACTTTTTTTACGCAAGGATGGATGAAAATCAAATGTATTGCACGTAGCAAGATATTTTATTATAATAAAACTTTAAGGCAGATTTGAGTTACAAAAACAAAAATTACATTTGAATAAACACTAATAATGCTCTAGAAATGAATAAATAAATGAATAAAACAAATTAATAGTAAGAATAATAATTTAATTAATTGATAAGTTATTTTTATTTTGAACTAACAATTACAAGCATAATGCTCTATCGTAGAATAGCGCGAAAAGTACAATGGCCTTGATGAAAGCTTGCAGAAATTTTTATGATATTTATGAGGCAAACAGTTTTTAATCGTAAATTTTGTTTTGTAATTTTTATTTGGAGTTACGATTTTGAAATAGAAAGAGTTTAAAACTTTCATTGTATAATTTTTGTAGAAGATATATTAAAAAAAAATTTTTTGCTATTAACATTATACAATAAAATATTAATAATCATGTAACTAAATTTTATCTTTAATGTAAATGTTTTTTGTAAAATTTTTCATAAATTATTCTTTACAAGTAATATTTTGGAAATGCTTTAATTGCTTATAGTACTAGAATAATAATATCTGAATGTATACTAGGTTTTATAAAACTTATATATTATTTCATTAACATAGCAATATATTTATTAATTTAGGCATTAGCATTAAATATTCTCAAACTTTTGTCTAAAATTTTTCTTCTACATATTCGTACATAGATGTTGAAAAATGTTTTGAAAATAGAGTTAATATTAAATTTGATCAGCATTAAAAGGGATAAAAAAAATCCTATGCACAATGTATGATAGTTTTTTTAACTATTAACCATTAATTTATTAGTAATTTTGATATCCACGAACGATTTTTACCTAAAATTATGATAAATTTACCAATTATAACGAAAATGCCTACTTTTAAAAAAAGACTATCAAACTGATCAGTATCTAGTAATAATATATTATTTAAACTCTGATATAAGAGACTCTCTAGTCCCACCAACTCCTTTAACGAAAAGCATATTCTTTCAGTATCTAAAAGAGCTATTTTATTTTACTTGTTTTTTTTGACACGTTTTAGGAAACAGCCGCTGTCGGGTCAACGGAATAGGAAACGAGCGTTAAATATTCCACGCGCATGAAAGCCGAGACTTTCCGGCCCCTGGCTTTTCTTTTTTTGTTTTTTTTTTTTTTTTTCTTAAGCGGATCTAAAGGAAGAGATGATGAAACAGAAAAACCCGCCAAGTCACCTAAAAACTCGATAGGCGAATTTCATTTAGATATGCCTTCATAAAAGGAATTAGATTAATTTATTACACTGTGCAAACGAAGACAAATTAAATTCCTCTTTTTCTACATTTTTTTCGACAGATGTTCCTTTATTGCAGCTGTCAGTTTCCATGCCTTATATACGCGCGTTTAACCGATTATTCTCTACCTTCTTTCTGTTTGCAAGTAAAGGAAAGTAATCGCCTTCGGCTGCTGTGGTTAAAAATGAAATACCCCTCGATTTAGCTTTCGATATTATTACATTTATGAGAGTTGGCACGTTCTTTCATTGTCAGAAGTCAATTGAAAATGAGCGCTACATTATTTTCTGAGCACCTCGATCAAAATTAAAAGTACGAATCGTTAGAAAAAAACAGGAGCAAGGATAAAAAGACAAAAGACTAAAAAGAAAATGGAAGTGCAGTGAAGTGTGTTATCACTGAATGAACGCTTTTTATAAATCTACATGTGACTGTTGACTTTTAAAAATAGAAAACACGAAAATTGGAAAAATTCTTTATAAAAATAACCAAAGCTCTTCGTAGAATGTATAATATACAATTATCAAATGTAAAAGATATTAGTGTTCTTAGAGTATTAAAAATATTATCATTAAAACTATTATATTCAAAAAACAAATAAAGAAATTTTTGTTTTAAAGTAACTTTTTCATTTAGTGGAGTTATAAAATAATATATATTAATTAAAAATAAAATTGAAAATATTGAATAAAAAAGCGAAACTCTAAATTTCATGAAATTAATTTCTTTAAATATCCAGAGTGCACTCAGCAAGTGCTAATTAAAATTACACGCCAAAATGCCGTGAACAATTTACTTAACATTCTATGAATTATTCAATTTCATTTCATATTTTAGGAATCTTGAATAAAAGGCATTTAATTGACTAATATTCAGATAAGAATACAATGTGAAAAATTATACTTAATTAATTATTATTTAAATTATATTTCGTAGAATCCATGTTCTTAGCTTATATAATGTAAAAGTCACTCAAACATTTAAGGTCTTTCAATTACTTGTACTTAGATTAGCAAATATTTTTGAAGCACAGTGGACATTAAAAATGCTGTGAAAAGTCAAATGTATAATAAATACAAAAGAAATAATCGAGCTGATGAATTCTTTACATTTTCAAAAGTATTTCATTAAAAATTAATTGTGTTGAAAGCAAGATTTACGCATCTAAATTAATCTCGGCTCACTCCTCCATACTTGGTTCTCCTTTTACACACTCCATCACGGAATTTCGGCAAGTTTTCAGGCTTGTCACGCGACATTGCAATTGCCGAAGTGTTCGGAACGTAAAAAAAGAAAGCGACAACCGAAGAACGCAAAAAAGCGCGCGAGTGGATGAAAAACGGCTGCGCGATGGTATAAGCAACAAGAAATAAAATGAGAAGGATTTGCAGAGAATTATGGGATACAGGAGTCGCATTCCGTTAGGCATCCACAAATAACTCAGTTCCTTTTACACCTTTTTGTCTCCTCGTCCTCTTCGCTTTCGCCGACGTCCACAACATCTCCCGCCTCTCGTGTTTTCCGAGCAGCAAGAGTCCGACCGGTTTCGTCTGTTTCCACTTCTAGCCATCAGCCAAAGTGTCGCGACATAACAAATCCTTTGGAGATGGCGTCGGCGTCGGTGCCCAGTCCTGCTCGATGACGATACGTCGAAGATTACCAAACATTCTTCATCGATTAATCTCGTTCTTTAATCTCGATGATTTACGCAACCCGAAAAGGACTTCCATGTCCCGATGGCTAACGAAACACGATGGAACAAAAATGCGTTGCCTTGGCCTCAGAGTCGCGAATCCTGGCTGTGGAATATTCGAAAAGATCCGGTCAAAGGCGAATAGGAAGTGACGTTGACAAATATTTTCACACTCAGATTAAGCGATATATGGAGTGGGACTTGATTTTTTTCACTGAATCATTGTATGCTGTTCACCTTTTGAGGCTGTAGTATTTGGAGGTGCGCAGTGACGCTGTTCTTAATTTAATTAGTAAACATGAAATGTCACTCAAATTACGAAATAAAGTTGAAGAACTAAAAAATGGTCCATAATAATCTTCTATATATTTTTAAATAATTATTGCAATACAAATTTTATCCAAATTCCTTTCAAAAGCGATTATATAAAAATAATCGAAAATATTGATTGCACATTTACACAAATTATTTGGAAAAATCATTATATGTAAATATATTTTCATTTAATAAATAAACGATAGTTTACTTTATTATATATGGTTATTTAAATATACTAAAATTTAAAATGTTTCAAAAGTATTTAACCTCGAGGTTTCATTAATTCTTAAACATTATATACTCTTAATTGAATACGTAGAGCAAATTTTTAACATTGCATCTAATTTTTGAAAATGTAAAACTTTCGTCTCATAAAAATTCAATAAATTAATAAATTTTCACTATATTTATTTCTATAATATATATAGTAAAATAAAATAATAATTGAAAACAATAATTTGATAAAACGTCGCTCAATGCGTACGACCTAATCAAATTGAAAAACTTTCGTGCTAAATCCAAAACTGTTTAGTAAATTAAAAGCGATTGTAAGCATTGTAATTATTCTTAGAGTTGGTTTGGGACATAACATTAAACTTCCTCCCAAGGAAGGAAATAGGCACTATAAAGGTTATGTCATTCATTGTTAGTTGTCTTAAAACAGGGCTATTATTCTTCTAGAATCTCATCTTTGTATGCATCGTATTCAAAATGGGTTAATTTCTTCTAATACTTTTCACAATAAGTATTTGAAATTACGAGACTACTCGTAAATTAAGTTCACTTTAGAAACATTAATAAAAAAAATAACGTAGGATTCAATGTCGATTGCTAAAACCATAAAATACAACATTAGACCTGTAAAATTCGTAAACTAGATTAACTGTTATACGGTTCGAGATTCGGGATTAAATTACACAGTAATAAATTCTTATGTGATCATAAAATGAAACGACTTCGATCATCATTGTTG
This sequence comes from Kradibia gibbosae, assembly GCA_018907135.1. Classification (NCBI taxonomy): domain Eukaryota; kingdom Metazoa; phylum Arthropoda; class Insecta; order Hymenoptera; family Agaonidae; genus Kradibia; species Kradibia gibbosae. The sequence goes on along the minus strand of JACCHX010000001.1, from coordinate 14,899,085 downwards.
AACATTTATACTAGAAATTTCTAATTATCCTTCAATAACAAGTACAGCAGTTTTCTTTAATTGGATAGTATGAAATTTGATGTATGAAATTCTTAAAATTTTTACGTTAGATTACACTTAGTAACAGACTGTGAATAATTTTTGTATGCAATAATAAAAAAATCTCAAAAATCATCAAATTAATCATCAAATAAGGAATTTTTCATTTAATCTAAAATTAACCGAGACAAGAAATACATACTTTAAAATCATTCATGAGCTAATTTATTATTGTTTACGTAATAGAATAGAATCAAGCTACTTTATTTAAAACATTACAAGTACAGATGAATCAATCGTACTTTCAAAAGAAAATTAAATTTTTATTTGAAATGAGATGCGATTTGAGATGAGATTAAAATTTAAATTACTTCTGTTGAATAAGTAAAGTATTGTACATTTTGTAGCTGTTTTTTTTAAATAACCTGTTACAATTGATAAAGAAATTGACAATTAAAAGATTTATACAAGAGAAAAATGTAAATAAGATGTTACACATTTTACTCTATCAAAGTTGCTCCAAGGAAAAATACATGGCAATTAATATGAAAACATAAAAACTTATTTATCTATTTTACAAACATAATCGTGTTTTATAGCTATAAATCATTTTTTTGTACTGTATATAAATACATAATTTTTTATCTAATGAATATCTATATAGATCAAAAAATAGAAATTTTCATTTTAAGAGGAATATAATTGTATCTCCAGACAATGTGATCATGAATAATTGAAGCTCTACCTTATTATTATTGCATGTCTTGGCTTAGTACGTAAAAATACTTCTCCGATGTTGAAACTATCTGTTTCTCGAATGAGTAAATCGTCATTGTACACGAACAGAGAATCTTGAGTTTCGCATAACAAAATACACGCGAAAACACGGCAAAGTCTAGATGGAAACACGACTACTTCCTTCTTTCCTTTTGGCAAGTACGATACTTCGTCGTGCCTCTAGTTCTTGGACGCTATAGACGTCGAACAGAAATAAAGCCAGTAAATACGCAGTGTGAAACAGTGGGTCTTTATGCAGTACAGCGTATTCAGTAGCTCTGACAATGTGCATAATTGAGAAAGGATAATAATATCATGAGAAAGCCAACAGAAACTTATGGACTCTCTCTCTCTATCTCTCTCTCTCTCTCTCTATCTGTATATCTATCTATCTCTCACATTAACTCTGTCTACATGTATGTGTTCAACTTAGCAGTGGACGATTTATGCGTGGCTTTGCACGCCTTTATCATTCTCTCTCTCTCTCTCTCTCTCCCTTTCTGTTCTTTCGCACAGGACAATATGTTCATGAAACGATCGATATTCCACCCTTCGCTAATTCTTCAGCCGAGGATCTCCAGCCCAGGCGATTGTGGTTTTTAACCATAGCGCATTATTACCAACATCCTACCACCTTTAGTAAAATAAAGCTCGGTAGAGCTTTGGTACACTTGTGGCTTGTATAGGTTAACAATTGATTATTGGTTCTCTGCTTTAGAGTATTCTCGAATTTCTCACTTTTTAACTCGCATTTCTTTATTTATACACACATTTGGCGCGATTTTCCCTTTTTATTTCACTCGGATCCTCTTATTCTTCTTTTTGACACTTTCCCTTACTCATCCAAAGTCTTTTTAAATACCCTTTTTAATCTTCATCATTTTTGCAAAGAATTTTAAATTTATGATGCAGAAGAGCGGGATAATTATAATTAATTGAATTACGTTGGTCATATTGAAAATTCATTAGAGCGATAATTTAAGATGAAAAATGTTTGTACCTTGTACACTGACCAATATAAATAATTCAACTGCTTTCAAGCTGCTTGATATTCGCTTCAGAAGACTTTCAATATATCTAGATGCAAACAATATTGTTTTTACAATATTGAATATTCTATTTTTAGACATAAAAAGTACAATACTAAATAAACATTGAAACTCTTACACAAAATTTTTAAAAAAGGTTACCTTTAATCCTGGTAATTAAATTTATACGAACATAAAAGTAAAACTTTAAATCACAAATTAATTCAGCAAAATGCATTTGACGACGTATTTCAATTATAAGAATTATTAAATTTCTGTCTTATATAAAGCTGAAATCAAAATTAAAAGCTACATTACGAAATCTATAAAGTCTTTATAAATTAATTTTATCATTTCATTATATAAATAAGTAAATTGAAGCTCATTACTAAGGTGTTGAGGATAGGTTTTTATATATAAAGCCTTTTTTATTACAATTTTTTTTATAACAAATGTTTTATCAATTTTCATATAAACTTTTACATTCTATTGCATATTAATAAGAATATGAAAAATCAAAAGTAATCGTAGTTTAAAAAATCATTATAAAAGACATTAAATTAGAAAATGCTTTTTTAGTCATGCATTTCATCAATATCTCTAAAAGATTTTTACTACAATCTAATTAGGATTTCAGTATTATGAAAATAATTTATTATGATTTATAACTTTAGTTTTTGTAATTATTATTATCAATTATAAATTTAATTAAATAATAGTTATAAATAAATTCTATAAACATTTTACGCATTACATCTAATAATATTGATTAAGCTTTATAATTAATGTTGTTATAATTAATGTAGAAAAGACATTCAATATATGAAAAATTTGTAAAGATAATCTTAATTTATTATGATTAAGTATGGAGTTATACTAAAAAGACAGGACTAAACTAGCTTTGATAAAACTGCTTTAAAAATATGTACATAAACTTTAACGTTTATCTTCTCTGAACTTGTACAAAAAATGAGATCCTTATCAATTTTGCTATAGTAACAAGAAAAAAACAAAATTTAGTTTTGTTTCCGAATTTATACGGTCGAAAAAGAAGCAAATCGATTTGTGAATTCTTTTACATTTTTCAAAATAGGCTAAATTTACAAAAGTTACATGTGAAAAGTTCCTTTGTGACGCTACCTTTTCGGATCCTTTCAAAGGATGCCGCTCGAATGGAATGAACTTACAAAATTGTAGGAGTAAATATCTTTTTCAATTTATATGATATAAAAGAATTTCCAAACAGAATATTACATTTAAGACGAAATGTTCCATTTGTTCTTCTATTACTTAAAATTAAATGATTACAATTAGCCTGGCTAGGCTGAAATTTTGCGAAAATTCGTATTTGTCTCTATTAGGAATACAATTTGAAGAGCTGTTTAGTAATAAAAGACCTTCATTCTGCTACTTAAAGTGTCTCCAAAAACAGCTTTAATACACTGAATTATGTCTTTGGCGCAGGTCTGCTAGGCTTCAATTCACCAGGCGCCAATGTTTTTTTAATCATTGATCTAAATATGCCCCTCGCTGGCAGTCACTTTAATAAAGTTTTGGCAGTTTTGAAAGCTGCTGAGAAGCCCAAATTTCCTAGTTATAATAAAATCTGCGGCTGCTACGAGCAACTTCACTCGTTTACCCACCGACTTAAAGTCCACCCACCCTCGGTCTTAGCCACGTCAACCGAATTATTTATCATGACTTGGAAAGCGCCTTGATGTGCACGTATCAGTTAGTGAACAAAACAATGCGCGAAGTAAGGTTGATTCAGACGGTATAGCACGGCTTATCGGTGACGGGACGGCGCGCGTCCCGGAACGTCTCCGGACCTCGCCGTCTTCGTCAGAACACATCGACAGCTGGGGCGGCATCGATCTCTTGGTAAAATTCGAGCCTCGGACGCTCGAGGAGAGGGGCGAGTGCCCAAACTCGCAAAGAGTCGTTCCATTTCCTCCTACTCCTCCGCTATTGGCCTTATGCCAACTCATTTCGACATTCATAACCGCGGGGCGTCGCCGTCTTTTGTGAAACGTCGAAGCCGCGAAGGCCAACGTTCTCTTGTTTTATCTTTTTGTGTCGCACTTTCTCAATCTCACACAATTTCTCTCTCTCTCTCTCTCTTTTCCTCTCTCTATCTCTCTCTCTCTCTCTCTCTCTCTTCACCCTCTTTACTCGCTTTACGTAGGAAAATATAAACGGATGGATATAAGGTACATAGGTTGATCTTGGAAAAATAGTTTCACTCTTTGCTACTTCGTGACGGCGTGAGGCGACGTGCAGGGAAAGCCGAGTGAGTGCTACGGATCGATCGAACAGTTCTGTAAGTTTAACTGGAGAATTTGAATTCTATTAGCGAGATTTTGTTATCCAAGTTCCTCAAAATAAAATGCAAAAAAGATGCTGTATGAGATATTTCTTTCGTTCGATTATTTGGCTTGGCTTATTGAAATTGTGATCTCTCGCGTTTCGTGGTGGAGTTTGTTCGATATTACGTAAACTATGTCATTAAGGTGTCTTTCCTTTAATACTAATATTAAATTACTATTCTTGTACAATGCCGTACTCGCCCAAATACGTTTGACAAAATCACTAGGTCAAATTTTAAGCTCGTTTATGTTTTGGACGTACATGGGATAATCTTTTTATTGTAGAAAAAATAGTCTGAAAATTCTAGAATACACGCACCAGAAGGAAGTTTTGATCAGCTACTGTTAAAAATTTCTTGTATGACATTGTAGAAATTCCCATGTGAGAACTTTTCCTAGCTTACATAGCACTTCTTTCTTATTTATAGTTATATGTTACTTTTTATACTACTTTTTTCACATTTCCTCAATATCTTAACGATTCTGTTATCAAATGCTCTGCACTCTTTTATACATTTAATATAAAAAAATGATATCTGAATATTGCCATCAATTTAACAAATTCTTTTATCTAGAAGATAAAAATGGAGTAAAATTATCTATTTTTTAATAGTATCGAATAATTTATTTTTATATTAACGTGTGAGATGTATTGTAAAATTACAATTATGAATATTAATCATACTGTCAATTGAAGTTCGTTTTTACGTATTTAAAAACAGTTGCGATATAATTTCTAGAAATAAAAATAATCAAATATATTTATTATTGAAAATAATACTTTCAGTTTACATATAATAATTATGATAATGCATTTTATTTTTTTTGTTAACCTGCTAAAAATTAAATTTTATGCATAAAATATAAAAATTATGATCTATATAATAAAAATTGGTTTATATACTATGTTACATTAATTTTATCTTCTTGTTGCAGGTACGTTAACGAATGGACCATTTTTTAAAAACTCTGATAGCGTAAGAAACTGTGCAATATTTTATACTCGTTATTTTTAAAAATGTTTATTTACACAGTATATTGTTAGACTAAATATTCAGTGTTTGCTGTTAATACTATACTTTGAAAATCTGATACAATAATAGGTATACGTTTATCAACTTTTTTATTAGAAAAAATTTTAAGTTGGAATGTTTTAAATATATTAAATTAAGTACATAATATAATGAGTATTAAGTCTTAATAATAATGGACGTAGCAATGAAAACATTTTTTATTTTCGCTGATTAAACAAATAATTAATATTTTAATTGGAATTTTCTGCATTAAAATTTTAACAAATTGTCAAAAAGTATCGTTTATTTTCAAGATGTGTATAATATTGTTACTATCAGAGGTCAAGATTTGTACTATCTGTATCTAAACCAAATACCTCCGAACGCAACTCCTTTCTCCAACACACACCTTTACTAAAAATTTACCCTTAATACACACTAACGTCACCTATTTTTTGTGCCTACACCCTCAGGTTCAATAGCACAGGACGGAGAATTTGTTTAAAAGGCGTTAAAAACATGCATTCCTACAGGGTTTCAAAATTGCATATCAAGTATGAGCATTTGGTTGTATTCATAAAAACAAAAATTATTGATTCATTAAAAAATAACTGCCTCTACATTTATAAATTTGGTAATTAAATTATTAATAATAAATTTTGCAAATTCAATAATAAAATATTAATGAAAATTAAAAATGAAAAGAATTTCATAATTTTTAATTAAATTATTATTAAAAAAACTAAAAAAATTGTTATTAATAGTACGTAAAATTATACAAAAGGTCATGATTTAAAATCAGAAAAATTTCATAATTTGTTAATAATTATAAAAAAAAGTGCGAAATTAAAAATTAAAAATTATGAAAATTAAAAATTTGTTCATTTATTTTTTAAAAGTAAATTATAAAGATTTGTTATATTTAATAAAAAATTGGTAACGAAAAAAATGTATCGTGCAAATAAGAAATTTTGACTATTGAGCGATTTTAACAAAATATATATAAAAATATATAACAAACTATATAAAAAAAAATACTTGTGATGGTTTTAAAACAAGTTGTGGGATATTGAGAATTGATATGGTATGTGTATATATTTTGGATCACAAGATCCTGGTTAATGAGTTTTTGATAATAATAATGGCTTTGGAAAATTCAAATAATTATTCCTTTCAATACTATGCCTTGTTGTTTGTAATGGGTAATATTTAATTCTTATGTCCTCAATTTTTTTACATTACAATTAAAATTAAATTTTTTAAAAATATAAATTAACTAATAGCTAAGTCTACACGTAACTTGTATGAGAGAAACTGAATTTTAACTAATACCGTCATAGGGTGATTTTGAAAATGATTTTCCCTATGACGGTTGCCTTGGATAATTTCTGAATTTCAGATCATTTAAAATAAAAAAGTCGAGGTTTACTCTCATTCGATGCACATATGTATAGAGAAAGTATTTTAGTACAGAACAGGCATTGCTTGAAAAAACATTTCTTTCTTTCAAAAAAAATTAATGTGAACTTCTGTTAATTTCTGTTGTATTGCCTGGCACTTTAAAATTCTACAATTAACGATACAGAAAATACTTCGATAATGCTAGATGCTGTATCGATAAAGAGGAAAACGACGCTTGGGAAAAATTTTTTCTCCGGTGGTCATCTTAACGGCCTAAGAATTACCGCATATTTCTTAGATTTATAATGTATCATAAACCCGTCTCTTAGATGAATACGGCTAGGACCGAGAATTTTTCGGGTTGACTTTTCGTTTCGGACTTATTGTTTCAATACGGGCTTATTCTTTGTGCACTGCCGTGGTTTTCTACCTGGCTACAAGTGCACTTAGTATTTGCCAGATGTTGAACCGGCTCGAAAACTTGCACGCAGACGATGCATGAAGACGGAAATTTAAATCACGGTAGAATAGAAACGAAAGTAAAAGTAAGAAGAAAGAAAAAAAAGTTAATGTATGCACTTGCTTTGGCCGTAACAATATAAATTTCAATTTATAAACAAAATTAATTAAGTACCCACAAGAATATTAAACATTAGCTTTCGTATGCAGGGAGAAAGTGAAAAATTACGAATACATATGTCAATCACAGAATGTGGCAAGAATGTTTAAAGAAGTGAATTTAAAAATTAGATATAAAGTATTATAAATTACCGCGGTAAAGCCCTTGGCAAAAATAGTTGCTTAGGAGATTAAATATTTAAAGCACAGAAAAAAAGGGCCCGACATAATAGAAAAGAGCGTAAAAATAGTGACACGAAGCAATCGTCGGCCCGATCGAAATCGCAATTATAAAGGTATTGTGCGATGGGTAGCAAGACTCGGTGCAGAATTAAGAATAGGATAGAGAGGTGGAGGATGAGCCGGGTTTGCGGAGCAAGGTATATATTCTCAGCAGCCCACGAGCCTTTCATTCGGAAAATTCCATTTGCCGTATCACTCTGTTTCTCGCGTGTCCCCCCGAGGAAAATGCATAAAATGTGGTAATCTCGCGTGCCTCCTCGACACTCGGCTTCTGACGCTGCTGCGGTTCCATTCCTCTTACTTGGCCGCCTCCCCTTCGGCCGACCTCATATTTCATGTGCTCTCGTCACGCCTCTTCTCTTATAATTACCTCTGGGCTTTCTTCGTCCTAAGTATTTTTAAACGATTATTTCGAAAAATTCGATCGGCTCCCGCAAACGCGCACGATTCCGCCTCTCGGTGCCTCGTCCGCTCGAGATCGCCCTGTATATCCCTGTACACCCTCATCCACCTAAATCCACCCCCAAGGACTTATTATTTTTGGCTAATTGAAATAATCGTGTTCTATAGTAGACGAATACCGATAAGTGAAGTCGATGAAGGATAAGTGTCGACGTTTCGAAAATATCTCATATCCTAGTATCTGGATTTTCGAATTGTTAATCGTCGTGTTGAAAAGCATTTTAACTGCTATTAAATGAATATAGATTTTTTTCGGGGCATCTCGGGAAATTTGCACTCCGTGGTACTTCATAAAAATCACGTGCTCCGTGCATTGCTCTCTTACATAATTAGCAAGTGTAAGTGCACGCAATCGCGTGAAAGAAATCATCTAAAACATACTTTTAGAAATTATAAGTAACTTCAAAGGTAAACAATGACGCTGTTCTTTCATTTATTTTTTCAACAGTGCATGTAATTATAAATTGAGCTTAAGGCATTATTAGTCGAGCAAGTTGAAGGGAGTGCGAAACGACCGATATTCAAATGAGTCATAGATTATTGTAAAATGAAAATTATAATGGTCGGTAAGACAAGCATTGGCAACCGATGCCTCGAGCCGAGTCAAAATCACAATGAGGCTGCCATAAAGGGGCGACGTTAAGGTTGCAATTTGCCGAAGCTGCATACAATTCGGTTCGGTGCATAAACCCCGAGCAGAATCGCAATTTATTACAAATAGCCTCGCAACACGCCTCGCTGATCTACTCAACTCGTCCGCATTTATTATTGCACTTATCGCGAGGCACATATTTCCGAGATGCTCGCGGCTTCTCTTTTACGCGTCCGCGAGCGCAAAGTATTTTCACGTATCGCCGGGGATACTGCGGCCCCTCCATAAGGAGGGATGATTCCATTTCACGATATGCAGATTCGTCGAATGCCTGGGGGATGCCGGGCTCTTCGTCCTCGTTCTACTTCCACACTCTCCTCGCCCTCGCACCCGTAGACTCTAGCGCTCCCATCGTCGTCCCGTCCCGTCCCACTGCGGCGCTCTTTCGCCGAATGCCGAAACTTCGCACGTCTTTCGGCTAGTACTTTCTTTCTTCCCTTCCTTTTCTTTCCTTTCTTTCGCCCCGTCTACCTACTATGGAGCTTTATGGGCTAAGTCTCGGGCCCGTCCCTCCTCTTTTTGTGCCGCTCTCTTCACCCGTCCAAAAGATTTAGGCGACTTCTGTACCGACGCACAACGGAAGCCAGTGAATGGGAACGGGAAAAAGGTGACGGGCGCCAACCGAAAGGAGCGCACTCCTTATTCAAACACCGACGACCGAGTCTTTCGTCGATACGGATTTCTTTGAAATATCGCATACGCATGCTGACACTGCTAGATCTTATTTTTCTAATTTCCGCTCGTCCGCGCCACGCCTGTCCTCGCCGAGAAATTTGTTTAACGTGCTTTATTTTCAGCTTTCAACGACCTTATCTCCGTTTCTCTGATATATTAAATACTTGTGCGCGACATAGATCGCATTTATTTTTCGCGGAGCTATGAAATGCAGTGCGTACGACTAACGTGACACAAATACCGATGAAGAATTACAGTGCAAAAATCCCATCGTTCACATTACCCTTTACTTACTTATTTATTTCTTAACTCAAAGCTCGATTATTTATAGATATGAAATTTTACTAGTTTGATAATAAATCTCTTGTCAAATTTAAAAGTCAATAAAAAAAAAATGAATTCGAAGAATAATATATATATATTTCTTTAAGAATTATGAAATTATATAAGCATTGAAGTAAGTATGCAAAAATAAGGCAATACAAGAAATATTTTATTTATTCGTCGTTTGGTAACTTACATTCATAGGTAAATTGAAATTTTTTTATGCTCAAGTGACTAACGTAATTTAATAGTAAAGAGAAACTTGAAATCGTCCACCTCTTTCGATATACTACTCAACCAAGTTTTATGGGCACAGTGCGATATTTTGTATCAGAAATTGCTATATTCGATAACAGCTTAAAAAATTATATTTGCATAAATGTGAAATAACATACCAATGCACTATAAGTTTATATGAAAAAACACTTATAAAATTGTTAATTAATATTGTGATTCATTTTTTAATCAAAGATGAAATATATTTCTATGAATCTTTTTGTTTTATTTCAAATAATATTTTCGATCTGTAATTTAAAAATTTATAAGGCGTGTGTAATTTTTTTCTTTTTAATACAAGTTCTAAGGGTTAATATTCTACGATTAGTAAAAACTTTGAACACAAAAAATTTATTCAAAGTATTAGTGTCATAAACGTTGGTAAATATATCGCGTAGTTTTTTAATAAAAAAACAATAGACCACACTTTCTATGTAATTCAATATAATGACTATAACAATATTTATGTTGTCTTCTATAATTTAATGAGGACAAATGAATGTGTCGTCAATAATATTCTAGGACAGTTTACATTAGCGAGTGGCACAATCGTTAGCTCCCAAATCAAAGCAACATTTACTATAAAAGCGTTTTATTATTATCCTCATTAATTATTATTAAAATGATTTATTCATTATTAAATTTGCTTCTGTCATCAATTATTTATTAGAATTCGACATCATTTTACTACGTGTTTAATTGATTTCTGAGTGATTTTTAAGATTATTTTTACTTTATCAAAAGTGATGCAAGCATCAATTTTCTATTCACATGTAAATAATATTTACGTAATTCAGGCAAATTTTTATTTTTTTACATCTCTGCAAAAAAAATGAAAGAAAATAAATGACAAGAATTTTTTAATACATAATAGGGAATTAAGAATGTTAAGTAGAAATTTGTTTAATTAATTAAAACATTAATAGTCCGTTCTATCCATTTATTACAAATATATTTTAAAAAAGATTAAATTATTATTCTTATTAATTATATACTTTGAATTTCTTAAATTAGGTACTATCAACCTTTTTTATTATTAACTTTATTTACGTATGATAATGTAAATCCTTCCATCGTACATCATTTAAAAACTATGGTTGAATTAAAAAATAACATCGTAAAAAAATTAAAAAACATTTTTTACTCAATGAAAAAGATTATAATAGTCGTCTGTAAAAAAAGTTAACATAATCTTCAAAATTTTATCACAATATAACAAGAATTTCTAAATCTAATATACCATTTCAAAAGTAGGGCAGCCAGGAGCAACTTGTAGAGGTAAGTATGCAACTGCTTGTAACTCTTCATCTAAGCAACATATGGTAATATCATATATATATCAGGGATGTATAAGAGTTTCTTAAATATAGGTAGTGATTTTTTACTTTGCAACATTTGCAGTGATTTTATCCAATAAAATTGCTTTTTTAATGGCTAAACTAAAATCATTAAAAAATATTATTCGTAAGAACTTATTTTTTTTTTCTAATGATTTTCCAGAGAATTATTGTATCTAATTATCTGCAAGCTTGTAATATTTTCCTATTTTCAACTCACATTTATTTGCAAATGACACAATGATTAAAGGTAGTATAAATTTCTTACTGTAAAATGTAGAAAACAAATCATAAGATGATAAAATATGTGAAGCCTACTTTTTAATAAATTTTTCTAAATTAATAGATGCTTCAGATTTACATTTTGAGAGAACGTAAATATTTCATATTCAAAATATTGAAAAAAAATATAATTTTTATTTATAAGATTATTATCAAAATCTTGTCAAGTCTTTCACTTTTATAAACTTTGTTAACAATTAAATTGATCAGTATAATGCACGATCATAATAAATCAAATAATTTATAATTTAAATGTAATATGAATTTGATTGTAGGCAAATAAAAACTAAATAAAAATTAATTACTTATTTGAAATAACCTTGTATTATCTTATTAATTTATAAGTAATCCAACAAAAAACGATCGTAATTGATTCATTGTCAAAACTTTACACATTATCAGGTTAAATGTACTACGTTTCATTCTAATTAGCTTATAATCAAATTAAATTAAGTCTTGATGCACCAGTATTACAAAGTTTTTTTAGTTAATATACTCTTAATTCAAAGGGAAATAAATTTTAATTTATTTTACAAAATATCTTAAATATATTAATAAATTCTATGCTATGATTGTTCTATATGTGAATATATGAGTATTTTAGAATCCGCTTAACTTGCACAATTATATGTAATGATTTTATGATGGATTGTGCATAAACACGGTTTAAATTTGAATATTCAATTATCTGCTACATATTTCAAATAAATGTTCAACTATAAAATGAAATCGCTTTATAATAAGTTATATTTTTATACTACAGTTATTTACTATTTTATAATTATAAAAAAAAAAAATTAATTTAGACCCTTATCTAAGTATTTAATCAAAGAAATGCGTAAGGTTTTGAAAATTAGCCTTAATGACATTATCAGACAGTGTCTTATTACCGATAAAACTTAATCGAAGCTGTTATATTGTTCTACGTAAAGTGAATGAATAAGCATTTATTCAATAATTTCAAATAATGTACCAATTGTATACAGGCAAAGTCGACGGAGACTGAACATGGCATTTGGACAGGTAGAACCTTACTTTCAAGTTTGTTACGACGCACCAAATTCTACCATTATATCTGTTCATTTATTTACATCTCGTCTATCTTTTAATATACTATGTCTTTATCTGACTCTGTCATTATCTTCATTGTAATCAGCATTAAAACGATTCAATCTCTCGTAAATACAATTCATCATACTTCTTAATTACAGGCTGTTTCTATGCCATGAAATATAAAATTTAATTCGTTAAATAATACACTTTGTTTGATTAAAACTATAATATTAAAAACTCCTAAATATTAACAGGTACTTTTTTGAATTTTCAATTTTATAAATAATTTTCATACGTGCTTAATAATGATCACTGAATTTTGTAACATAATTTCACTATTATACCTATTTTGAATTAACATTTAAAAATATTCTATATTTTATTTACATACATGAATAGGAAATATGAGATAGTCATGACAAAAAGTTGGAGCTTACGTAGTTTGAATTCAGCGTTACCGTGTCGTGAAATAGCCTCACCTTGGTTTACGGTTTTTTGCACAGCCAAGAGTGATTTATATTACTATTTTCTTCACACCTAGTCTACCTCTTTAGTTGTACTATCCTCTTTATTTATTTAAACTGATAATTATAATTGATATAGTTTATTATAATTGATATTTCACATAATGAGGTTACAATTTTAACCGTTAAATATAATTAATTTTTTTATTTCCTTTAGGGTGCTACAGCGATTTTAATCATTTTTTACGCTCTAAAAGCCTTTTGTTGCATATTGTAGTAATCAAAACATATAAGTTATGTACAATCTTATAGTCTTAGTCTCTTTTGTTTAATATTGTTTATACTGATGAAAAATTAATATCCATTTGTTAGCGTTGTTTGTATAGGAACATTGAAATATGATTACATCCCAAAATTGTTTTCAGATATATTATTTTTGACTGTACAATATGAATATATATGTAGATGGATATGCACATCTGCGTATAGATCAAGAATACGCTAATATGTATAAACATGTGATTACATGTATAAAATATTATAGCATAAACGTTATTCTCATATTCACGCGCGCACGAGCTTATTTAACTCCATTATGACACATCTATGGCCGAGTTATACTCCCATGGCGTGATAACGATCCTCCTAATTCAAATAATTTACTAAATTAGTATTTTATTTATATTAGAAATTAGATTTAAACAATTCAAACAGCTGTAAATTAATTTACGAAGTAGTATGTTATTATATTTTCTATTATCAATCTATTTTCAATTTGTTGATAAAAATATACTCTAAAATGCTTCGTTTTTAAATAAATTTTTTTAAATATTAGACTTACTCTTAAGATTTCTTTTAAGAAATCTTTTAAAATTCAGTTCAATATTTTAATTATATAGCAAAGGTATTAAGGTTAAGGTTTCAAAGTATTCATCTCTAAAAATATAATTTTATAATCGTATTATAAATTAAATGTAAAATAAAAAAAAACAGGAAACCTTGTATATTATAATAAAGGATGAAATAATTTGAATTCGATTCCTTCTTAAATTTCTACGGTTAGCACTTTTATATACGTCAGTTGTTTATTGAACTATTCTGCTGAATATGCTGAATATATATGAATACTTATAGTTAAAAGAGTTTAATTAATTAATGGTATTTTAGCCTTGCAAAGCGTAGTTTGTCTTAATTTAATATTCTTTGATAAGTAAATCGATCCACAAAGTTTCATATTCAAATAAAGAATATTGTATAGCCTTTTATTAAATATCAAAATTTATATCCAGGATTTACTTGATATTATTCTACAACTAAGCCATTCATTATATTAATGAAGTCGCTGTTTCAAGTACATTACGCATCTAAAATACATTTCAACTTAAATAAATCAGTCATGTTTTGATTCATTTATCTAAAAATAAACAGGTCGGTAACAGTTGTGCAGAATAGCTATAAGCTTCATATAACTCTGCTTTGATCTGTATGACCATGAATTCTGTTAAATATAAACATTTTTATTACCGTACAAAATGTGTTTTCTTCCATTTGGTAACAACTGTTAAAATCTTACTCTTGTAGATCTGAAAAATAAATACGAGGAAAAAGCATACATTTTCTGTTCGAAATTTGATCTGAATTCCCTTAATTAACAATGGTATTTAATATAACCATATAATAACTCATTTTATAGAAATTAATTAAAATAATTAAATAATATATATATATATGTACAATTAACAGACTTTTGTTTATGAATTATTATTATTTGAAGCTCTCAAAATATGATTTTTAAAATGTCGAGCATAATCGTATTTAATATAATTTTCAAATTATAAAAGTATTCGTTAACTTGCAATCAATAATACTTAAATAAATATAAAAATTATAAAATTTTTATTACAATAAAAGAAATAGGTGTAACCAATAATAATATTTAAATAAAATATAAAATAAACAGTTTAAAACTCGCCTTAAAACAAATATGTTAAATTAATTTTATTTAGATTATTTTTCATTTTTATTTTAAAACAAATTTGTACTAAATTAATTTATGCAGAGAGCTGAAATGGATTTACATTGACAAAGAGCTGAAATTTTCTCAAATTTAACGTACAAGATAAATGTTAGTTCAATTTTTCAATGTTTAAGAGTTAAGAAGTAAAAGTAGTCTTAATTATAACGGATCGGACATAGATTTTAAAAAATTTTAAATGTGATTTTATAGAACAGTAGGATTAATCATAAATGTGGTGAGCCACGTCTCTGCATCTAGATTCTATTTTACATCATTGAAACTACCCTACATAACAATGACATTGCATCGAGCTCATATAGTTCATTTAAATAACGAACATTGATTTTGAACATTTATGGAATATATTTTCGACTACTTTTTAATATACTATAACATTGTATAAAAATATTGTCTGTTTATTCATGTTTTACACAGTATAGTAGAAACAACAATGACTCTAAGAATAATTTACAATTGTTAATTAAAATAAAGTTTTATAAGCACATTTTCTAAATTAAAATTTTATTTTATTATAATAAAACTATTTGTCGAATTGCGATTAATTATTATTTCTTTTGCGCAATGAAAATGAGCTCTATTCATTATTGCTTTTGATGTTTTAATACGTAATTTTAATACGCTTTCGAGTAAGTTTAGTACTTTTTAAGTCCTTATATTACCTTGATACTATGCAAAATATTGGTAACATATCTGGCTTTATACACTGAGTCTGTCGTATTGAATTTTTAAATAAATTGTACATAATTAATGGTGGCTATCCATAAATCTTGTATAAATATGATGAATTGTACTAATAAAAATGGATATTTTATAGTATATTAAAAATTAAAACATTGAATTTTTAATAGGTAACACCATAATACAATTTATTTAATTTTTTAGAAATAATTTTCTTTACTCCTATTATAATATAAGACTTTTTAATCTTATAAATAATAATTACAATATATGCAAATCTGAATTAACTTTTATTTTGTGCATTAAAAAATTAAAAAATCATAGTGGTTTTCCAATTGTTTGTACACATATCGATATAAATTATAAAAATTTTTATAGCAATTAGTAATTTTTCCAATTTATCCATGTAGACATCAAAATTTAATACGATTGAATGACATTAAACTAAATACGATGTAAGATGCATTTGTAATGGATGTGCACGTGCAATTTCAAAGCCACTGACAATTATTATTAAATAAAATATTCCACAAGAGTGCAATTTTAGGTAAGAAAGTTTAGTTTAAGACATTCGCTTTCGATGAAAATTTTATTGACGCTTCATTGCGTGCTTGAAATATTGTTTGATTTGAAGACGAAGTTTGCGAAGTGGAAAATATACGATATAATTTTCGGCACGTTTTCAAAACATAGTATATTAGGTATTTTGTTATAACAAGAAAGTCGATATAAAATCCGGGATTGCACTTAACTCGGAATATTTGGAAATAGCCAGGACGCAAGAAGCCGTGAAAATTCGATAAATTCACGAAAAGTTATATCAGTTCTCAGATAGATAGCGGGAGCTGCCGCGGGATCGATGAAGGATGAGTGGATATGCAAGGTAAGCGCGTCGAATTCGCAAGCATACTTACGGCCGATAATGTCCCTCGATTAGATTTCAAGCTGTAGCCCCTCCTGGCCGTGGCCGTCCTGCGCCTCATTTCCCACCACCGATCGCATTAGCCGTGTATTACGTTATCGTAGTCGTGCCGTCCGTTCGTCTAACCTCTTCGGGACCACGGGCACGCGCTAATAGAGGGGCGCTCGCGTGAGTCCTTGCCGTCCCACGCAGGAGTCACGCGATGCGGTCCCGCATAACTCAGGCGGCCATTCATTCGTCCTTATGCATTTCCCGGGTTGTTCAACCCGAGGCGGGTAACGGCGGCCACGATTGCTTGTCCGGGTCCCTTCTCGTCGTGTCTATTAACACGTGGGGCTCGTTATAATCGCGATTGCACCTCGTTCGTGCTTCCTTTATTTTATCCCGCTGAATAAGGGATTCCACGACAATTTTCAAGAATTCGCTGCCCTTTACCGTTACTGCTAATGCATATCGCATATTTGAATTACAAAGGCGAGCTCAATTGCTCGGACACCCATTATTAATGTTCATGTTTTGTGTGGTGCCCCGTGCAATGATAAATACGACGTGTTCAATCGTTGCCCGACGGATGCTCTTTCACTATTGTTTCCTTGTGAAATTTAATTAACTCTCCATACTAATTTTTATTGCGATTTCATTTTTCCGGTTAAATATGAGCGATTATTTTATTTTAATCCGCATTTAAGTTAAAAAAAAAATATCAAAGAAAAACAATCGAATCATTTACACAATTCTAACATGTAAATTTACTTTCACTAACAATGTGATTTTAAATTATATTTTTACTATAATATCTTCATTTAATACTCTTTAATCATTCTTATCTATTCATTATTATAAATCCTTCTATTGAAAATGTGAAATAATATTAATTTTATGAAAAGGTTTAATCTTTTTATACAAAAACTCTTTCAAGTACATCAAATCGTATTTTAAAATATTATATTTTAGAAAAACAAGTTTAAACTCATATATATATATATATATATATACTCAGCCAAGTTTTCTAAAACAAATTTTTGTTCTTTTCTTTATATATTTTCCTGACATAAATAAGTTGTATTTGAAATTTATAAACTTATTTTTACGAATAAACTAAAAAATTTTCTACATTAACGAAACAATATATTTATTTAATAAAATATTATAAAATAAAATATTATATTTTTTTAAGCAATTTATTTTCTCCAATGTGGATGAAAAAGTAATCTTGAATTATTATAATTAATACTGAATTTATTAAATACGTTGTTATTAAAAAAATAATTCCATGTTATTAGTATCTTACCTACTTTTTATTTGATTTTATAATTTCAATAGCCAATTATTAATTTTATTTTTTCAAATACCATCTGTAATTGGATGATAGTAAAAGTAAGAATCTAATAGTTATACTTCTTATGGAAATATTAAGGGTTCACTTAAGGAATGTATATAAATGTTTTCTCCGCTTTTTAAGAATTACAAAAGAATGTTCCAAACTATGCAAACTTTGTACAATTATAAATTAGAAGTAGACTAAAATTTGAAGAATTCAATTTCAATTAAACATAGTTCTTTGATCTTAGGTTCATAATTAGAATGTTTATTATTAATTAGAAAAATAATTCAATTTTGTATTTATTCTGAATTTTATTTTTTTTTCTGAACTTATTATATTTTACATAATAAAAAATTTTTGTATTACCTTAATAATATTAGATTTTCTTACCATTTGCAAAAGATTATACATTAATTATATTGAATTATAACGTTAATAATGAATTATTTTAACTCAAATCTTTATTATCTAAACAGTTATTTGTTTAACTATATATGGGGTATATATAGGGTATATTTGTTTATCTGAACAGTATTATTAAGGGGGATATACTTCATAATTAAACAAATGATAACAAAATTGTTTTCACAGTAATATACTGATTTGCAATTATCATTATTTTATTTCATAAATAAATTATATAACGCAAACTTCTAATTAATAATATTTAAAATTTTTTAATTCTTTCGTTAAATTCTGTGATTGAAAATAATTAGCTTTATTAAATAAGCAGTATTATTTTAGAATCAAAATTACAATTTGTATTAAACTTAAAAAAAGATAAGTTATAATGTCTTGGTATTATTCTTACCAACTTGATATACTTTTTAAATTTATAATTTAAAAAAAACATATTTTTTTCTTTTTGTTCTTTGTTATATGTTGAAAATACAAATCAAGCAAGAACAAATCAATTATTTGGTATTTAAATGTGTACACTATAGCTCTGTGTAAGATTAAAATCTATGATTTAGTATTTTTAATTAAAAGAATTTTATTACAAAACAATTAATTACTTTCCTTTTTTAGTGTTTAAAAAAGTTTAGTGTTTACTATGTTTTTGCGATAATTTTTAACATAATTTAAAAAAAATTATTTTAAAATATCGACTTATATTTTTTGGGATTTCAAATGGAATTTCGTTCGAATTTTTATATATTACATTTTATAATTTTCTTGATGTCGATCAAAATATAATTTTTTCTTTTATATTTTTCCATCAAATCTTATCCCTTGGGTGTATAAAACACACAGAATTTTTACAGAAACCTTTATAATGAGGTTTATACTAAAATTGTGCAATAAAGTAATAGAAATAAATATTATAGAAAATCAGAGAAAGGTCCTTTTTACTAAAAACTTATATCAGAAAAAGAAGAGCTTGTATTTCTGGTGACTGGATAAATTCAATATTGATATTTCATAGATAGTGAATAAATTGATATTTCACTTAAATCAGGTAAACTGCTCGCTACGAGGAATCAATATTTTCAGTAAACATAGATACTTCATTCTGGACGATATATATGATTATCCCCGACAGGAAAATCGTCGCGTAATGCCACTTGATACAATGGGAAAGAAATTTAGCCTAGAAATTCGCTGAGGTAGAGTCAGCTTTGACGCAAACAATCAGAAGCTACATTCGAGCTGAATTTGCGAGCCTTTCCTGAAAGGGACCGCAACGATACGCCTCCAATGTACATCCATTCAAGTGCAATTACAGAGCACTGGTTATACTCTAGCGTTACTGGTTCCATTCGTACTCGCTTGATTTTCAATAAGTAACAAAGAAAAGACGAAAGAGAGAGGGAGAGTGAGAGAGAAAGAGAGAGATAGGGAGAGATTTGGAGAAAGGGATATCAAACACATGTAGAGAATGAGCAGTAGCTGAGTAAACGGGAAAGCTGAAGAGAACAGTACGTACTGTATATTCTGTTAGTAAAAAAATTATCGGAAAACACTGTTGGTGATATATGCGTTCGCGCGCGCGCGCATTTATACATGTATGTATGTATGCGTTCCCTAACTTTCTCTCACTCTTTCTCTATCTTGATCTCTCTATTTTATTCCCCCTTTCTTATTCCTCAAGCGATCTGTTTGATGAAGCTATAAATTTTGTCGACGTGTATACATTTTTGTTTACTTTTTTTCCGGTTTTTATCAAGCGACCAATAAAAAACAAAGGGTAGTGGTGATCGTATAACTCGAACAGTATCAAAAGGAAAAGCGAAGGTGGCCTCTACTCTCTTTTTCTACTATAATGCTTCGTATGTAAAAATGTTTTTGCGGTACCGAGTCAGATAATTCAAAAATTCGAGTTCACATTAAACCATAAATTATATTTATTGTTCAGATTGGAACATGATCCTGTCATTTAGCGACGAGGTCAAAAACATTATATATACACGAATTCTAGACATTCTTATTACCAATTTATATATTAATGTTTAAGGTTAATTAAATTTTCTTCTATTAATCAATTTCTGTCTGTTATCTTTATTTGAAGAGTTATGTGTAACTTTTAGAAGTGTTTTTAATCTGTGTACCTTATCTAAGTACAGAGAATCGATCTTAACAAACAGCCATTCGTTTACACATCCTTTCATCATGTGAAGTTTCTTTATAGCTTCTTCAACCGATTCTTTTTACTCTATTTTTCTAATTCTATTTAATAAATATTTTTAAAGAAAGCTATCGTTAGGCATTTACTATAATAAATTATCATAAAAATTATTTAAAAATTGAAGTAATTTTTTTCAAATAATAATGTTTATATTATTATAGTATGCAATTTGCAATTATATTCTAATTTGTTCTTTTAGTTTTCGAATATATTTGATAATGAAAATCTCGCTCCTCTCAAGGTTTCTCTTACGATATTCTTGCTTTAATATAAAATCTGAATCATTCGAAATATTGTGAAAGACGAGTGCGGGATTTTGATATTTTAAAGCTTGAAGAGGTTAGATATTTCGCAATATGATCCCGCAAGGATAAATTACGGTCAGATCAAATTCATCAAAGGAATAATCATGGCATCTAGGTCTAATGAACGAAAAACCAGACTTTTTATAACCAGATTTTTATATATATTTAAACTAGTTATAGGACTGTGGGGCGTCAAAGGTTAAGCAAATCCAAAGATTTTTGTTTCTACCTGTGAGCGATTGGTCGTGAGAATTACAGAGATTGATCTAGAGAGATGCAATTAAGGCCTTGCGGGGGTGAGAAAACCGAAAAAGGCCATTTGCTGTGGAGTCGATGCGTACATGAACAATTAAGCAGAAATACCTGTAGCTAAGTTTGCACAAGCGAAGTAACCTCCGACGGCCTCGCAAACTATGTTATAAAACAGATTGCCAATAAGTCGTGGTGGTTCTACGTTAAGACAGGGATTGGTAAACACGATAATGTACCAATGTGAGAATACGATACCTCGTTGAGGAAAGCCTAGTACTCACCCCTGGAAGTTTGCACCCTCTTCACTGGCATTACTAGGAGGGCGTGGAACATCGACAACGCCCAGACGTTCTGCGTACCGAACACCAGAGCTCCGAGGATTTTCCGCAAACCCCGAGCTCACTTGGATCTCACTATCCGTGGGCTCGACAATAAATCGTAAATAAGAAAAGAACGGTTGCAATGGATTCATGAATGACATGCCAAAGATTACAGCGGATTGTAAAAATTTTTATTGACCTTGTCTGACGAATTAATTTTTTATGATTTTTATTCAAATTTTAATAAGATCATTAGCATTTACACTATACGAAGCTATATAGATGTATCTGACACTATTTTCAACTCTCTGGTACCTCTTAGAAATAGTCTCAAATTAATGTCGATACCTTTCCATGACTTTCCGCTGTGTAGGAGGTCCACCATGTCAATCTCAATACTGATGATTACGTTACATATTAGAGCATCGGCAGATTCGATGACTTCATCCAGCTCTTTTATATCACTCCAGTCGCATGGAGCGAGGTCAAAGACTTTTTTCATAATTGTATTAGAATATTAGAAGCTGTTTCTATAATCCCGGGTATTTGTGAGAAGGCTTCTGTGGCTTTTTCTTACCTCCTCTTCCATTCTCTAAATTTTCATGTCACCACCAAACGCATTTTCGATGCATAATATGTCAAAATGGTGATTACATCACGCAATGTGATACTTTTATCTTGTTTTCCTCCGAGAATCAAGTCAACATCATAAAAGATTGACGATTACGTACTAATTTTTAAGCCTTGCATAGCCTGCATACTCATTTATTTATCAAGCCGATGCTCAGTGTGACCTTTGCGAGAATAATCAGGGAATTTAAAGTTAAAAACTGCCCCTTGCAGGCAAGTATTTGCAACTAGTAATATCTGGACCAGCCAAATTCATCCCATATATAAATAAGCATGCTGAAAATTCCAGACTGCTTAATTATTTATATCGTCTTTACTGACCTTGCTCACCAAAACGTACAGGAATTTCTCCACGCTCCCATATAAAAAATATTCAAAGCCTGTCTTATGAAAATCTTATGGTGCCCAATATCACAATCAATGTAACGAAAAATATATATAAACGCCCAATTCTAATAAGGTTAGGTTCCTCATTGAAAACTATTTTTAATTTTTTTCATATTCACTTCACTTATGCAGCCCTCTATATTCTGTGTGCTTCTTCGTTTCTAGCATTGTTAAAGACAGATTTTCAATGAAGGGGGAGTAAGCAAGCTTTACAGTTTATGTTAACATATTTTTTAGCCGCAAACGGCTAAACAGTATTTTCAAAATAAAAGTACATTTGCGACGACCAAAAAGAATCCAGTCACGCAATAGTCAATTACAATCGAAATTGGCCGAGTCAAAGCTGATTCGCGTAATGAAACCGATCCAAAGTGCAATTGGCTGAGTCAAAGTCAATCGAAAATAAACAAAAATCGAAAGAAACTGTATTCGACCGAATCAAAGTCAACTAAGAAAATATATATAATTTTGCACATACTATAATTCATAATTATTAATGAGTTGGGGGTGTTAGTGGCAATTACTTATATTGAAATTAATGTAAAATAAGATTGCGCATTAATTCGGCAAAGATTGAAGTCGAGCCGCCGATACATGCTCAAAAATATAAAGTGGACTGTAAAAACTCATTAAGGAGAGTTCACTCACGCTTTCTTCTATACTCTCCTTCTTAATAATACTCTATTGCCTACTACTTGCGCTAATACAGCAGGCCTGAATCTGTCGCTCTTTTTCACTCTCGAGTATCCTCTGCCACCTGCAATATTTTAAGAGTGAGAAGGAACTTAATATCACCGATATTAATTGATCGTTCATCGGAGAGAAGCTAATCGTCATTGGAAAGAATAAATTCCATGCAACCAACTCCGTGCGGCTTACAACTAAGAAAATTTACATAAGAGGATTCAGATATAAGTATCGACTCTCTCCAAGTAATAGAATCCTAGTCCAACTAGCAAAATTCGGTCTAGAAAGAACCGATATTTTTGAAAAGAGAATTTTGTAAAAATAATTTGGTTATTGAATAAACATTCTTACATATTCAATCAATGCGTAAAAACAGTATATATATATCTTTCTAAAGATTTGACAATTAAATATTATTCGTAATGTGTACTACACAATAAAAGCTAAAAAGCTGCCGACTTTGTAGTAAATGCCCATATTAGTGTATGTAGGACGCCTACTTTATCTATGCTCCAGCCTTTTACTTTGATTTCTTTTCGCTCATCCTCTAGCGGTCGCCGCGCGAAATTTCTGCTTTATAACCATTACAGTTTTTACTCATACACAGATTTATTATAAAATTTTTATTAAGCCCTTGCTTTATTAATTAACTTTTAAGATATTTGTTTTGTTTACGCACTGCTTTACCTGCCTTACGTTTACTTGCAAATACGTAGATTGAATGTGATTGTGTAAATAAACGTTGTGCCTATGTGACCTTACATATTAGTTCTTATGGTCTTTTTTAAGTAACATGACCGCTAGGACTAACTTCAAACACCCCATTTTCAAGACTATGGCATCAGTAAACATCCCGCAACTCTTCCATGATCCTTAGTACACGTTCCGCCAGGTTGGTAAACACCGTTACAAGGTACAACATTTTTTTAAGACAACACGTTAAGAGCATAATATGTCTCTCATTGCGCAATTATGCAACCAGTTGCTGTTATAATAACGAGGAAACAATATTCAATTTAGATGGTCTCGTTTAGTGTAAAAATAGAAGTTGGTCGTTCGACTTCAGCCCTATTTCCATTGTGCAATTTCACAACCCTGTCTCTCAGTCATTGTGTTGGTTGTCATTGCCCTCGCCATATATTTGTTTTTTCTAATTTCCGGAATTCTTGACAACAGAGTAGATCTTGTAACTCTACCTACTTGGAGCTCTTCATATTCATCTTTCTCAGTCTTTCCAGACCGACCAGAGTTTAGGTATATACTCTTTCTATAAATTCATTTACCGTTCGTGTTCCTCCATATCAAATTCAGAAAACTTTTAGTTCCTTTCTCACCAGCTCTCGAAATGTTGGATAAATCTCACCATAGATTGTAACTGTATTTCAACTTCTACCCATGCTTGTAATTTAGAAAGCCATAAAATTAAAAATATACTTTTATTCATAATATTGAATTAAAAATAAATAAATGAACATAAATCATGCGTAATAAGCAGATAAAAACTCGAATTTCATAGTTATAATTCTTATTAAATATAATTTTTTATATTATATGCGATTGACATTATGCAAAAGTGTACATCTACGAGTCGTAGTTTTATTTTAGGTTTTAAGAAAAACAGCTTTTCTGTTAGTAAGACATATAACACTTTCTGAAATTGTGAAATAGATGACGTTCACTATTACATGCGTCACTTAAAACAATGGCCAGTCGCATACTAAGAGATTCAACGAGAGAACTTTAGCAGTTTGTAAAATCAATTTTGCGGACATGCGAATGCACTTACTTTTAAGTTTTTGCTACAACTTAAATAATCAATACCATATTCTCAAGAAAAATTTTGCAATATTTATTATGAAGTCTCAATTTTATACTTATCCTAAGTTATTTTATAATACCCCACGACCGCGTCAATAAAGTTAAATGAAGTTCCTAGAATTGCCAGATGAATTTGATCTAAAATCATGTTTGCTTACGAAAATAGTTATAGGTTACACGAGAGGTTTGTTTCTATGAAAAAGAAAAAGTTAGTCGTTGGAAAAGATAAAGAGTGTAAAATATTTATCAATCTAATTTACAATCTGCGCGAGTCAGTCGTGGCAAACTACTTCAGCACTATCGACGAATACCTCTCAAGATTTATTCTTGCACAAAAACGATATAACTTCGCGAGTTTTTTTAAAATATAGCACGAGATAAATTAACACGTGACAGTTTACTCATACACACTAACGCACAGAAGCTTCGTTCTGAAGATCCCAGTTTAGATGGTAAACTCTATCGTCAGCTACGTCTGTCGGGTTAGACCAGTTGATGTTGTAAGGAAGTGCTTTTCAGTTTAGATTCTTTACTTTCTTGATTTTTTATTTTATATCCGTTTACATTCAACATATAAAAAACGTTTCTTTAATGCGATTACAACAAATATACATATGCGTACTTTCAATTACCTTTTCAAAAATTTTAAGAAAACCATAATGAAAATTGGTTTCAAAAATTAAGTATAAGACAATGTGAATCCGGCAATTGTCTGCAAATTTTGTTGTAAATTATTAAAATTTAGGAAAAAGTAATTTGACACATATGAAGATATTATAAATTAATGGATAATTCCCTTATAAGTATTGTAGTATCTTAATTTTACTCACATTATTATTAAATAGCTTGTAATTCTATCAAAAATATTCGAGATCTATGCGATTGGGGTTAGAAAAAATGTCCCAGGCGTAGGCGAAAGAGACTTACTGCGTGTAAAAGTAGCGGCAAGAAGAAAAACGAAGGGGAACATCAATACACGTCACCTCCGGGGTCAAGAGGTTAACCGATAGGATTTAGTCTCGAGTCTGAGGTCGGCGATGCAAAGAGTGGATAATGAAAGCAGAATGACAATCCCGTCCATAGGAGTGCGGAGTGTGACCTGCAACCAGTTGGCGAGGCAGTCCAAGCCCTCCTGGAGTCGAGCCCTGTCTCGGCTCCCTTCCGATGAACTGCCCTTCACCCGCGGCTCCAGAGTGGCGCGCGGGACCTCGGCCACCAATCCGCGGCCCCGGTAGCTGAGACGCGCAGTCCGGACTTGAGCGTGGCTCCCGCAGCGGAACAAGTCCCTGGACTCACCAACCGGGAGCCATCTATAAATGGGGAATAGGTAGGATGCAACTCTAAGTCTTAAGCAAGAGCCCCAAGCGTACGATTAATCTGCTAGCGGATAATTCGGTGCATCGTACGACACCGAAATAAGTAATAATGAGTGCGAGCTTGCGTAGTAGTATTATATTATTTTATTGTAATTACATCGGCCTTTAGGCCTTTTTTCCCCTTACCGAAAAACGATTTTTTTTTGCTATTAGGAGATAAGGTAATAAAGTTTATACATTATTATTACTTAGTTATTCACTGTGTGTTTTATTTACTCATTTTGCCTGAGCTTCTTGCCTATTGAACTCAGTCCTTTCCTACCTCTTACTTACAAAAACCCCCTAAAACATATAATATTGATTTCACGTTAATCTACTGATAAATTAAGTTGTTTAATTTATAACAAATAATTTTATAACTTTATTTATTAAAATTACTTAATTTCTTTAAATTTTTAGAAAATAGTAAACTCCGACTTTTATGCTCTTTAATCCTATTTTTTACGAGGAGTAGTTTGAGTCTTTGACAATGAATAGTGTAACCTGATAAAAAACCCACATTTCAGTTTACACACACATACAAACACTTAAACGTCTTTATCATAGTACATTCATTACTTAGTCCGTGCACGATTCACGTAAATGACTGCCCATCGTCGTAACAGATCTTTCTTGACACGCGATAATTGTTTTTCTTCCATGTTAAAAATGAGTTGTTTAAGATACTACTGATATAGAAATACTCACATTATAAAAAAGCTGACTCCGTATTAATTGCTATCAATTACAGATGTTGGTATATGAGCATACATCATCACAGATTTTTTTATGCTAGTTTGAATTCCAAACAAATTAGGCAGATAAGCTTTTTATAAAATTTTTATTAAAAATTAAATTTTTATAGATTTTCCTCACACGTGTAATGCTAATTATTAATAAGAAAAATAAATAAAAGAGAGTTAACAACATTACACTGACTTTAAAATCTTATATTTTTTATCTTTATCACATATTTTTTTAATATGTAAGTTTGTAAAATAAGTAGAAGATATATTTTTAAAAATTGCAAATGTTATAAAGTATTACAAATTGTATGATTCTGATATCATTTCAGTTTTTTTCGTGTATACAAGAATTTAATTAAACTCATGCGACTCCTAGCTTCACTGTCAAAGATACAGCTCTAGATATGATGAAAAGATAAAAGTCTTCAAATGTGTAGGTAATTTAAGATTTTGTATTAGTACTTTGAAAAATAAGTTGTTTAAAATTCATGTATTTTTAGTGAATGGTATCTTTAGTTAAGAAGTTCCTTATGCACTTAACCACCATCAGGAAGTATAAAAAACCATTTGAGCTCTAAGGTAATTTTATATTTATATAATGTTGCATTCATTCAGCTTTACGTTTGAGGAATAGTTTCGTATAAAAGTGGTGGGCGCTTTTAATAAATAACAAATTCTTATTGATTTCGGGAGTTTTAAAGGAATACCTATATTGTCACCCATCATTCATTGTAATAATAAATTTTTCCAACATTAAACGGTATTACATAACGAAATAACGAAATAATTAAATAATTTATCAATAAACAATCAATTTAAATTAATTAATTTATAATTACATCATAAATCATGTACAGACGGAGCGTATTAAATCATAATTTATTATTATTCAAAGAGTGATATGTTGGCATTAAATTGGCAGTACACTCATATCCATATACGTATGTAGACGTAAAATTTTAGATTAAAAAACTCCCTCTATATATATTTTTGTCCGAAATAATTGTAAAAGTTCTTAAATGCATCAGCGTTTTCCGCGTAGTGTACACTGCGCAGAAATTCCAACCTTACAAATGTGTCCCTCCGCGGCGCTTCATTTGCCTAATACGTTTCTTTAAGCACAGATGGAGAGCTAAATATGGTGGATAAAGCGGTGAGCCCGAAGGGCTGCCGGTACGGTGTCGTCGTAGGCGGGGGGAGGGGCGCGCGCGAGGAGGAGCAGACGCCTGGGTAAAGAAAGTGCCTGATCAAGCGGTCGACTTGAACTACTGAGTAGGGAATAGCGGAAATCTTGATTCGCACGGCGCCAGCAGGCGAGAACTCGAAAGCCCGCGAGTGGTGCGCGGGATTCGTTGAAGTGCGAGCGACGTCTTAATTTATACGTCCTCCCGGAGGAAAGTTTGACTCCTCCCTCCTTCTTTCTCTTCATCCTTTACCAGCTCCTCTCGCCTTCTCCCCTACCTCGCCTTGATCTCCAACCGCCACAATCTCGTTCCCCCCTTTTTCCAGAGCAAAGAAGAGAGTATAATTACCGTTGAGCATCGCCTGACGGCGCCGATGCTGATAGTTCTAGGTCATAAAGTGGCGCACAGGTCTTGCTCCGTATAACGGGCAGTATATATGGCGTATACCTCCGACGGCTCACGGCGAACCTGCGAAATTTTATCGCGCGTCAAGACACCGGAAGTGCGGACTCCCGGACGGCGATGGGAGGAAAACGAGACCCTGAGCCAAAAGAGACGAGCCGACCCGGAAAAGGGGTCGACGAGTAATGCCAGCCGGGGGAGAGGTCAGAGGGAGAGATAGAGAAGGACGACAGGTTCGAGTCAGCCAGGTTATAAATGAGCAGCATCCTCGCCATTAGTATAATTTATCACTGGACGAGTCTTTAAACACTAATGCAACTTATACACGCTTACGGCACGCGGTAACAAAACAGTCGGAATAACTAAATGCGTATTCTAAACGCTTCACCCCGTTTCTTTTCCGTCTTCGTTATATTCATCCCTTACAAAGTAACCCTGGATAAATTGTCCACTAAAATTTAAATTGCTATCAATCATATTTTTATTTTGAATTTTTAAGCTGACTATCGGGAAACTTAATGGGTTTCAAATGTGTTTTTTTCGCATTTCAATGGTAAATATTCCTGAACGATAAAGAATAAAAAAAACCTTCGTCGTAAGGAATAAGTTGATATCTTGTATATGCTATTCTGTGTTTTATATGTTTTTATGCTCTATTGTTAATATTGGAGCGTTCCTTACATAAAAAACGACAATTGCTGTAGTAATATATTTAATGTAATAATATGCTTAAGTTATCATTCTTTATTATTTAAAATCTTTCTCGACTGTGCTGTATTATTAATTAATTTTATCTTACACTTGATTTATTACCTCATATGAAATAAATTCATTGTTCTATATTATAATACCAAATAATAATATTTCATTATATTTACAATTATTATTATAATGTTAAACATTAAACAACAAAATTTTATTTTTATTTAATATATAATGCATTATTCAATACAAAGTTATATTTTGGATATCAGTCAATGGTAATAACAATCGTTCTGTCCATGAACTAATTCGTCAACATTTATGGACACATAATATGATCATAGAAATTCGTTTTGTCATTCACATACAAAAAGCATTGCAGTCACCATAACATTTGCAACTTTTAATTGTTGTAGAATTATTATTCTCAAATGTGAGTTTTTGATCATAGCACATTGCAATATTTTAAAATTAATGTATAAAATTCCATATTTCATTTAAAAAATTAATAGTTAATTAGATTAATAATTTATGTATTAATAAAGTATAAGGGAGACATGATTTTTAATTAAATGAAATATAAATCACATTTAGATCAGAGATCTAAATGTTTTATTTTTATATAAATAAATATTCGATAAATATTTTAATCGACTGCCTCCTTATCGCGACACTTACATATTGATATATAAATTTATGTAAATAGAGAGAAAACCGGAGAAGGTAGCCTCTGGTAGAGATAGGACTAATGAAGTTATAGTTGAAGGACGGTTGAGGAAATGACCAAACGTAGATCTGACATTATATCTGAGTAGCACGAGAACTTCCAATATAGGCAAGCGATAAAACGAATAATACAGGACAGAAGATAAGAGTTACGATAAACTTATACATAAAAATGTTGATATTTAATCTTACAGAGCTTTACTGTACTCGCCACTTGTCACATCGTATAATATTATTTAGCTTGTTATTAGTACCATTGAAAAATTTATTGCTTTGTAGATTTGTGGAGTTTATCAGAATGATGAACTTAACGAGAAAATATAAAGATATTCTTCACTCGTGTTTTAATAGTTTCAGGATTATTTTATGCAGTATATTAAAATACACATATGTACACGCAAAATCCATTTATAGATAATATTTAAAATGATAATGATAAAAAAGCTTGATGAAAAAGGTAATTTCTGTGTAAATTAATAAAACAAAATAAATTCCAATTAATATAAAATTTTTGTTTTCAAATTCATTGTTTTTTTAGTATTGTAATTTTTCAATGTATACAAATTTCAAATAATTAATACTACGCAGCAATTATTTTTTATCCTTATTTATTTTACGAACTCTTCCTTTTAGTGTTTTTTAATTTTATGTATTAAAATGCATAGTATATTCCGCACATACAATAAAAAAATGCATGTAGCTGAAAAAATTTAAATAATATAATAACGCTAACTTTAAATTAAAAGTTAATTTCAGTTTCATTAGAAAGACAGAAACAAATTATAATTTTTAATTAGAGAAGAAATTTGGATTTTGTTTTATGTAGCTACCAAATATTGTTAAATAAATTAAAAATCTCTTTTATTTGCTTCATACCTACTTGTTTATTAAAGCAAATGTTTGTCTCGCAAAATATTAATTTAAATAATCATCCTGTGCACGCTTCAATCAAATGACTGTAGAATATATTAAATATTCCTGGAAAAATTAATATAAAAAAGCAGAATTAATACAAGAAATTGATTAATGTTTATAGGCAAGCATGAGAACATATAACAGCCCATGGCGCAAAGGGGCAATTTTTTAACTAAAAATGAATTCTGAAAATGCACTTTTTACTCCAGCCAAGGTTTTGTGCGCGCATCCTTTGTATGCATAACAATTTTTGTTGCGCTACGTACTAGGCTACCGAAATTCCCTAATAGATATTATTTATGAATTTTACAACTAAAAGGAGGGGAACAAGTGCTGCGAGCTTATCACAAAATCAACCGCATTATTTTCGATATTATATCCCAGTAATATCAAATTATAATGGCTAATTTACCGATTCCCACTTGCAGGCTCGGCCTTATTTTAATTGTTCTTGTTTGTCGAAATTCTGCCTTTCCATGCCTTACCATCATCCGCGTATTCAGTTAATGTACATAATGCAGCTTCACAGTCAAACGTAATTGTTCTGGACCGGGCCATAATCGGATAAACAGAGATTTTGAATTTTGATGCAGAAAGTGTTGAGTCGGAGTTGGAGAAACGGTGGCTAATGTCGAATTCGCGAGTGCGAGGGACACGACGGCGTAGAAGGCGGAGGCGATCCAAAATTGATGCCGCCACAATTAGGCGCCTCGTTTGCAGCAGTTAGGTACTTCCGGTTAATTGCATAATGCTTCAACTTGATAACAAGTTAGTTTACGAGGTTCTCGCGTAATTTCCTCCAGTCGAGGTCGCCTCAGGGGCGGACCGCGAGTCTCCGACTGTTCTCTCATTTTTTACGCCATGCATCGTTCAATTTGCCTACGACCTTAATCAAATTACAGGGATCCCGGCATCGGAATTTCTGACCCTCGTATGCCATTGTTGCTCATCTTTTCTCGGGCAAACGAACCGTCGGCCATTGTTAATGAACCTCTGTTATTTACCAGCGCCCGCTTTGTGTGATCAATGCGTTTTCCGATTCTATTGCTATGCGACACTTCGTAAGCGACGCTCCTTCGATGTGCACACTTGGCCGCGCGCACGTAAGCACACACGAGCAAAAAGAATGTTTGATCACTTCCGTGCGAAAAGCGACAAGCTTGCCGATAATAGAATGATATTAGATAGCTAAAAGAAACACCGCTCCATCTTTTATTTCCCCGTTCGCGTAAACTTCCATGGCATGGAAATGTCTTCAAGCGCATAGTGCTTTACTTATCCTATTATGGGATTCTCCATGGGCAGGAGGAATACCATAGCTCGACAGCTTTTTGCACTTGAAAAAGCAACTTATGTCCCTTAAATGTGTTGATGCTTTTATCAAAATGAATAAGGGCAGTCTTTTAATTTAAATTCGTTTATAACTTTACAAGCATATAATGGAGCAACGAAGGTTTGTGGCTACGTTGCGGTACTTTATCTAAATGCGTCATTCTACAATAGCAAAGCAGACCTCAAATACCTACCATCTATAGTAACAGACAGCTTAATCGTTATCGAGGTACTTTAAGGCAATATTATTACCACTATATTACGACATTTCGTATTGTTTATGAGCTATTTTATAAGCATTATTTCTCTTAGAAGGGTCACTTAAAATCTCAAATTGAGAAAATTTCCTTAGTTCAAACAAAATTTTTCTCCAAAACATTAAACAAGTAACGTATTAATTATGCCTATAATAATTTTATTAATTTTTATTTAGAGAAAAATGTTCATACACGTACAGATATAATTTTATAAGATCAATAATAAACTGTTAAAGTTAATTCAACTTAATTAAGTTAATTAGAGAAGATATTTAATTTTTTATCTTAAATACCTTACAACTCTAATAACTACAAATAGTAATAAACACATACGAGCATTCAACTTTATTCTACCTTAAATTATGTTGTACTCATTTATTAAATAAAAAAACTTTTTAACTTATTATATACTATTTGTTTAGTTTTTATAAATCATTATGAATTCAAACATATTTACGCTTTTAATTATATTAATACAAAAAAATAGTTTTTAAATAATGAGACTGATAATTGCATGTAAATCTAATAATAATTTTTTTTAATTGTCCAATAAAGAATGATCATAAAATATTTATACCATTTGGTTATACCTAATTAAAAATTTATGTAAAGATTAAAAGCAGAGGTACTCTTAATCTCTGGTATTTTTAGTAAATAACTTCTGGTAATTTCGGATATAAGTATTTATAATATCAAGGTAAAGGCATAAGCAGAAATACGTAAAAAACCTATCGTGAAGTATAATCAAATTTTTATTGTTCTAAATTTGTACGGAGAACTTCTACAGTAGAAAGTCACGGTTTCATAATTAAAGTTTATCTAAAGTCATTGAAATTTTATTGCATGAAAAAGTTGATGATTAGCCTTAATAGTTGTACTTGCAAGTTGTTTATCAATATTTCACACAATTTTATAACTTCATTATCATTATACGAATAATCTTTATTGTAACAAAAATTTTACTGCTTAAGAGAAATTAAGTAGTTAATTATTAGACTACCATAAAACTTCTGTCACATTTATAGATAACTCTTTAAAGATAAATAAGAGAAGTTCTTAAACACTCGTAAACTTGACAAATGTCACTTAAAAGCTTATTATCTCTTCTTCTTAAAGCACTTTGTTTTATTTATTTCTAAATATGTAGTATATGCAGATCTTTTAAAATTTTAATAAATAAAGAGCGTTGGGTTAAATGCTTTTTTAAAATTTGCGTTGAAAAGAATTTTTTAATTACAAATATAATAACTCATGTCACTTGTATCATGTTTATTTTTTTCGGAAAAACAAGTACAGTAAAATATTTAATATATTATGGGAAAGCAATACTTAAAAATTTGAAATTTTATACATGTATAGATAGTGAAATTGCTTAATGAAATTTTATTTCAATGAAGAAAATTTAAAAATAATATGAACATCTAAAAAGAAAAATATTGCATTTTTACATAATATAATACCAGTTTTATTATACCAATAATTTACGCAAATAAAAATGTTTTGTACGTTTAAATCATTTACACAATCAACGAAACTTCTGTTTATTTTATATTAACAATTGTAATAAACATACTTTTATTTGATTGTTAAATGTACTATAATATTATAAATAATATCTTACAAAAATTTTTAATACTTTTATATTAAAATATTAAAGTTAATTAGCAAATTTTTGTGTTATAAAATTATAACAATTATTTATTTGGCTAGTTCATTGAATAACACTTGTTAATACAAAAGTGTAACTTTCGTTGTTTCGTACACTTTAATGCTTACATAAACATGAATGTTTATCCAGTCTTATGAAGACTTTACCCCCAAACTAGTGAAGCAATTGCTAATTCTCCTGTTTAAAAGTGCAACTCTGTACAAACAAACAAGTTTTTTAAAGCCTTTCAAGATGAAGATCCTGTAACTTTTTCATCGTAAAGCTACAGTGAATACAACATTCATAATTATTTATAAATTCGCGAATAAGATACGATGCAAATATACAAATGCTGTTTATTTGTTACATATTGACCTCGTTGTAATCGACAAGAACATCCGTTGTTAAGTTATAGTAATAAATAGACTGGTAATTCTTTTTTAACGAAGTGTCCTTTTTTTGAAACTGACTCATGTCAGACCTACAGGACATTACATTTTTAACTTGTTGCACATTGTAAAAAAGAGGGAGAAAATTGTGCCTAAAAAAAATGTTTTAATGAAACAAATGATAGAAAAACCACAATTCCGGCCACCTTAAATGCTCGCATTCAACAAACAGCAATTATATATAGTTATTAAAATACATCATGTATATAAGTATTACATAGATAAAAAAATTTTGCTTATCAAATATGCAATAGCATATACATACATAATTAAATCACTATGATAAAACAATTATAATTTTCACATATTGTAAAGGTAATGGAGAAATATAGTTTACATATCGATCATATGTGCCAATGTGACTCTTTACGTAACGACTCTTATGATTCCATCATTGCCAGAATGAATGTTGATGATTCTTCCTAATTTCCAATGAACTGGAGGTGAATTATATTTGTTAAATACAACCATAGTGACTTTTTTAAGGTTATTGACATTTCTGAATTTGCATATAATTCTCACGTTCAGTTCATTCAAATATTCCTTTGACCATCTTTGCTAGAAGTGCTGTTTAATAAATAGTATATGTTGACAGGTTGACATTCTGTTTATTTTTATGTTACTCATTTCTTGATTTAGAATCGTATTCAAAGTATCACCAATAAGAAAGTGAGAAAGGCAGATAACATTTAAGTCATTCGGGTCTCAGAATAATGGAATTAATCGACGAGAGTTAAAGATTGCTTCGATGTAAATTAAAAATATATTTAATTTTTTAAAAGTAAATAAAGTGTTGCACATTGCTCTGCAAAAATGATGTTTCAATGTATTACAGCAGGCTTCCAAATCCCTTTCGAAATGAGGAGCCCTCGGAGGTGAAAAATTGTCTGGGATTCGTTCTTTTGCAAGTGATTCACTAATTCGGTTTTTATCATTTTCTAAAAAAATTCAAACATTTTTTTAAGTCTCTATTTGCTCTGACAAAATTTTTACCATTGTCAGAAAAAAATTTATGCATTTCGCTCTTCTAGCAAAAAATCGGCGTAAACTAGACAAAAAGGCATCGGTCAACAAATCGATAACCAACTCAATATGAATAGCTTTTGTCGCAAAACACACAAGTTTTAAGGCAAAAACTTTTAATTTACCTTTATTTCTAAATTTCTTCTTATTACGTAAAATGGCCCACAGTGATCAATGCTTGTCTTTATAAAATGGCGAGTCGGCACAATTATTTCTTAAGATAAATTTCCCAGGATATAATTTTGAGGCTGTGATATAAAATTGAGGCATTTTATACGTTGATGAATTACTTTGTTGTTAACATTAGATGTACCTGAAATTGGCCAATACTTTTTTCTTATTAAATAAAAAATTGCCTGCATTCCACGATGTATGATTTTCAAATGATAATGCTTTATAATATTTAAAACTAAACTAGATAAAACTAAAAGATGTTTTTCAAAGAAAGTTAATTATAAATTTTTTATTCTTCCTCCAAATCTAATTAAACATTTATCATAAATAATAGGATCTAAATTTTGTAATTTACTTGAGTTTCAAACATTTTTAAATTTACATAGCTGTATAAAATAATTTTTAAAAGCACATTTTTGCGTTAATTCTATTATTTTATTATGAACACAGTCTATTTCATGAACACTTAATATTCCTGATAATTTATCATTTGGATTTTTTGCATTTTACAAAAAATGATAAAAATATGGTAAAATTCTATTTAATTTAACGAGACTTGAGTATCAACAATCCTAGTTTTTTGTGATTTCTTGCATTACAATTTTACAATATTTTTATTTACAAATTTTTTTTAATTCACAGGATGAAACGTTATTAATCATTTAATTAGACCATTCTACTTCTCCTAATCTTAATCATGCAGGTCAAAATTGCTAAAATTTATTATTTAATAACTGTGAAGGGACAAGACCTCTTGATAACAAATTTTCAAGGTCTTCTTTAGATAAAATATTACACCATGATGCCATACCTGCATTACTTTTTATTTCAGACACGCGATTAGCAACAAAAGTATTCAGTAAATGAGGCAAAGTCTTGATCAATTATAAAATAATGGATAAATCAGTCCATAAGTAGATTTTATTAAATTATTTATGTGAAACCTTATATGTTGTTTTTAATTAACGTACAAATAATCAGGCACCGCCAAATTCAAGTTTAAGTATTGTTATTGTTTTTAAAGGAGCTACTCATTTTTTTGAACATAAAAAAGGAACTTGAATTTCTCCTGCCATATTACTAAATTTTAAATATGTACATACGACATATGCAGCTGCTGATGCATCAGAGAAACCGTGTAATTCGATATAATTAGCAAATTTTAATAATATCCTTCTATTGAATTATATATTCTTTAATGTAATTAATTCTTCTTTAAAATTTATCCAGGTTGTGTAAACAACATGCGTTATAGACTCATCTCATTCAATGTTGCATTTCCACAATGTTTAAATCACTAATTTGTCTATACACTAATGTCACTAATAACTGAATCTAATAATCCTATTGGATCGTACAACTTTGCTTTATTTGATAATATACTTTTTTTGTTATATTTATGTTATTTATGAGTTGAACCTTATATTTTATCATATCATATTTTGAGTCCCATATGAGTCCTAAAACTCCTAGAGTATTCTGCTTTAAAAATAAATTATATTGATGCATTTTCGTATGTATGTCCTAAATAATTTCCTTGTCATTTGATGCCTTTTTTTAGAATAACAGTGTCTTTATTGTTTCTGAACCAGCTAACCAATCATCGACATAGAAATCACGTTTAATAATTCGAGCTGTGTCTGGATATTCTGTTTTAATATTTTCAGCTAACTGATGAAGGGTACGAATAACTAAAAAGGGTGCAGATGTCGTTCTATAAGTAATAGTATCAGGGCGATATGTTTTTATTATTTTATAAGGGTTTTCGCGGTATGATAAAAATTCATAATTTGCATCATGAGCATTCATTCTTATTCGCCTTTATTTTTTTTCAATGTCTGCAGTCATTTCCTATTAGTGAGTTCGAAATCGTAATAAAAGTTTTAATATATCATCTTGAATTGTAGGCCTTGCTTTTAAACAATCATTAAATGAAATTTCTAAATTTGTATTTTCTGATACATCGAATACTACTCTTAATCTTGTCGTTTGGCTGTCTATTCTTAAAAGAGGATGGTGCATTAAATAGCTGTCCATAATTATACCCCTTTTGATTTCTGACATATAATTTAATTTTTAACGCGTTGTATCCTTTTAATGTTTATCAATTTGCATTTCGTCTTTAAATAAAAATTTCTCTTCTACAATTTCTTACAATTCCCAAAAATGTAAAATTTTTTTTATTTATAGCATCCATTGATACAAAACATTTATTTTTATTTTGTTTATTATCAATTTTACCTGAAACAATCCTTCCTAATTTTGTTTTATTTAATTTTGCCCTAAAATATTTATGTCACTTTGGCCTGTGCATCTTAAATCGTAAAATATTTCTAATCACATGGATATAAATCTTGCATTAACAAGAGTCTTTATCTTAAATTGTATTGAATTTAACCCTTCTAAGGGGACATTTGTCGACTTCACAGGGAGATTGAGTGCTTTTGCAAATTTGGTTATAATAAAACGTTGTTCACTTCAATTCAATTCACACGTGAGGTTATTAATTATCCCATATTATTTTCAAATTTAATCAATGCTGTAGACAATAATACTTCGTTGATTAAATTGACCTTTAATGATGTCTTTATTGGTAATTCTGTATCTAAACTCTTATTATGAACTTTTTTATTTTCATTTTTATCATAATGTAATAAATTATTGTTTCTTGCTGCATTTTTTGCAATTTCACACTTAACACTCATTTGATCGTAAACAATTAAAACACAATTTTTGTAATTTGCTGGCATTTTCAAAAAATTTTCGCAAAAAAATATTTTGTGCAAACTATTGCAAATTCATATACAGCACTACCCGTAGTTAATACCACATGTTTTATTATGTTTTTTAAAATTAATATTTGGTTTCGTATCTACTTCAATGTAATTTGCTTGATTATAGTTAAATGTTTATAATATTTGATAACAGGATTCCAAGAACACTAAAAATTCATTGAACTTCCCAATTTCTGTTCCCGTCAAATTTTTTTTCCATTCCATCAGTGTAATTTTATCTAGTTTTGTTACAAAAGCGGGTAAAAAAATCGACACATTTAGCTAATGTTTTAATGCCTTTGATGGATCCCTTAATCATCAATTACTTTTCTTAATTCTAATGCGACATTTTTATTTATAGATATTATTTTAAAATGGCCTTTGTGTGATTTTGAACTATCACACATCAATTATCAAATTGTATTTTTACTAATTTCCATGCTAGTATGCAATTTTCTGATGTCGTTCCCAGTGAATTTATAATATCTGTGGCATCGTCCTTAAAACAAGAACGTAAATACTGCAGTTTTTGCAAGTTGGTTTAATTTTTATTGGCATGTACTGTACATCTAAATGAATCATGGAATTCTAGCCATTTCTCATTATATTCCATTAAAGGTCAATAATTCAATTTTAGGTACTTTAACAATCGACGTTAGCACCACCGCTTTAATGATTTGTCTTGCACAATTTATTTGTGCAAAATATAAATTTTCAAATTCATCTAAATCAGTTTCAATACACCTTGACAACTCTCCAATCTTATGTTGAATTATTTCAAATTGATTCAGAATGTCGTATACATTATTCATACGTATTTCTATTTTAGATCCATCGCCATTATTGTCTTGATTATTTATAAAATTTATAATTCGCGTAAATTTGACTTTTAATTTGCCTCTCTTGCGGTTTAAATTAATTAATTCATTGTCAATATATAAAATTATTTTTGCAAAATTAAAATTTAAAATGGAAACAAAAGATACAGAATATTAGGAAAGGAAATTTTTACTCATTCTCTCTCACTCTGTCTCATTATCTCCCAATGACGGTCAACTGTTCCGTATTATCGTGGGTGCCGTAAACGCTGTCTATCTCGATTCTTCAATATATGGTCTGCCGTTTGGAATCTTTCTTGACGAGCAGATCGTCTACTTGTTTAAATTATTCTTATGATTTATTTTATAAATTGTTCAATTTCTTCAATTATTCAAATTTTAATAAATAACGAATCGATTCTTCATATATCGTCAATAATTTCTTTCACACAGTTTTTCTTTTAAAAAACAAATTTTCATAATAGATTTAGTAATATAAAAATTATTTTAATTTTTTTATAATATTTTAATAAATTTGTTTTAATTTACATCTTTTAATTGTATTTTTATTTCGTTTCATTAATTAATCAACAGATTTCTCTATTATTCTTAGTTATCGATCATTCATCTGGCTCGAAGAACCAATGTTTCGTCGCAAACCTACAGTGAATACAACATTCATAATTATTTATAAATTCGCGAATAAGATACGATGCAAATATACAAATGCTGTTTATTTGTTACATATTGACCTCGTTGTAATCGACAAGAACATCCGTTGTTAAGTTATAGTAATAAATAGACTGGTAATTCTTTTTTAACGAAGTGTCCTTTTTTTGAAACTGACTCGTGTCAGACCTACAGGACATTACATTTTTAACTTGTTGCACATTGTAAAAAAGAGGGAGAAAATTGTGCCTAAAAAAAATGTTTTAATGAAACAAATGATAGAAAAACCACAATTTATTTTTTTACTAATATCAACGCAACGCAACATATAATACTGTTAAACGCAAAAAAAGCAAATATTATTAAAAAGAATTTCTATATTTTTATAAATAGTTTTGTTTATCTAAACAGTATCATGGTAGATGTAGGTATTAAACCATTCTCATAATTATAGTATAATTATATAAATTTTTCTGTACTGCAGTTTCTCGTTTAAATAAATCTACAATAGCAGAAGCTTAAAGCATAAATATGTTCATCAATAAGAAGCTTTATCCAAATTGTTTTAACTCTGCAAGAAATTATATAAATATTTATAAATGAAGAATAAAAATACTTAAAAGTTTCAAAACTTACTCAGTGATGAAAAATAAAAAATCCTGTAATCAAGTCCGGCGATTCTTGTACAAAATTTTTTTATTAGGATCACAAATTCGTTATTAGTTACATATTTAGTTATATAGTAGGCATTAGAGCCATTAAGTAATATCCCGTAACTTTTCGCCATGAATTCAAAAAAAAAAAAAAACTATAAAGAATTCGTAAATTAAAGTTTGAATAAGTTTTATACTTATTATTTATTATTTATTCTTATATTTATTATCACATTATGTTAAAAATAAATAGAAAAAATGAAATAATTTTGCTAATTAAATTTAAATTTATTTCGAGCAAAAAAAATTCTGTTTTACTGTAAATATATACATTAGAGTTCTAGTAAATATTGTAACAGTATCATTATTTAAAGCTTTAAAATGAGATCCACAACATATTGTCAATTAATGTAAATTTGTTTTTATACACAAGCAGGAAGGAATTAAATATGTTATAAAATAAATTTTGTTTTCTTCATTGTTATTTATACTAAATATATATTTTCAAATGAAGAGCACATTTAACAACGTTATCCGCTTATTGCTTTAGGTAAAAAATATCATAAATTATTTGAAATGTATCTTCTTTTAATGATTAAAAATTATCTCCAATGCATTGGTAACTGTATAAAATCAGAAATTTCATATAAGAATACGTTCATATTTAGCAGACCAAAATGTTTTCAAACGATATTCTTATAAACGTTGGCTATAGGTTTATTATTTTACAATATCATAATAAAAAATACGTTTTCTGTGTTTCAAAAGGCTTATGAGAAGGACGTTTAATATTTGAAACATTAAAAATGTAAAATCTGAAGTCATGATTACCAATTAAAGCCACGGATTAAAAGTAAAATATTCTTATATCTAATTGAACTAAAATTCGAGAAAAGTCTGTAATGAATTAAAGATAGAAATTACACAGCATTAGTAAATTTCATTTCCGGTCGTCAAGAGCTAGAAAATCGTCAAAGAGCTCGAGAGCTCGTTAATTTGCTTCTCTAGATTCAGAGCACCTCTAGCCGCGTGAATCGCGGTTTTACTTATATCTCTGGATCCCTCCCCAATCCTCGGTCAGAACTCATATTTCCCTCCTGGGTTTAGCTGTAGTCAGCGGCCTTGCAAAAGTACCGTCCATTAGCTTTGTCCCAATGGCGCAGGCTGCCGCATTTTCGAGCCAACCACGAGGATGTTAATTTCTAAAGTTGATGTGCATGTCACTTTGTGACGAATAGAGAGAATGCCAGTCACAATTTAAATGCGCCATCAAGCTGCGGGCATAAAAGTTGCGACCACCTTGATTCGACGTACCCCGCGGTATAAGTAGTACGGATTTCAATTGTGTCAGACCGCAGCGCTCGGTAGATCCATTGTAAGATGCACCGTCCGTACTAATACCGGCTTCGTCTTACTTGTGCTACGCACGGGAAATTGTTAGAGAACGGTGATTTTCCACCTTCGAACCATTCGCCGCAATCAAACTTGCTCACAATTCCCGGTAGCGCCGTTTTCTCCTCATGGGATGGCAGTTTGGAAACGAAATGGCGACAGCACCAGATTCACGTAAACGAACTTTAAGTGTTTTCATATGGAGTCGACGGCTCGTTTCTCTTGGTATTCACGCATCTCAGGAACTCAGGACCGTTAGGGTCAGAGAATTGATTCTCTAAGTCCTTGGAATTCACATGTGTGTGAAATATTTCGATGGTGGTATTGATACGTGAAATCAGCTTTTTAAAGCCGTGCTAGCAAAAGCATACATAATGTAATTTAAATAGTACATAGGTTGGGCTACACTAAACGTTACGTCAAGGATGTTAATGCTTAATCACATTTTAATGCTCTCCCTCAAATTTATTACTTCGATGGCTGATTGCAAGTCATAGCAAAGCTCTTTCATACTTCAGAAGACAGACGCTGCTATTTTTCTACAATTAATCAAAAAATTATACGAGGCCGTTAATTCCATAATTCGATTTTTACTTTTAAGAGAATTGTTTATCCAAAAACTTTTTATAGACTAATAATCACAGTACCGACAGGAAAGCTTGTAATCATAATAATGAAACATAATTTAATGCTCTTAACATTACGTGTTCGATTGAAAGTAGAGGAAACCATCTTTTGAGATAGACTGAACCATCTTTCCTCTCGAATAACTTCTACTCTACATTTGAAATTCAATGTCTCTGCTGGTGCCGATAAAAAGTCACCTTCTTATCGCTGTAAAAGTCGGTGAATTTTCCCACTCTATCGGCTTTACGCCAGAGGCGACGACATCGGCGGCTGCAACTGCAGCGACAACGACAGAAGATGGACTCAAGTACGTGCGTAGTACAAGAGGACTTGACTGAAGTTATCAGATATCGTCTAATTTCGAATCAATGAAACCCATAGAATGTCAATGTACTAGAGAAACCAAATATTGAATTACGAATTCCTAATAAAGTTTTGAATTTATCGATTTGCCTCTTGACAAATTTTATATTCAAAATAGATAGATTTAATGATATATCCTGCTTCAGGAAGTTGACTTACAAAATATTAATATTTTTGAAAAGACGAATTCACTTTTCGTATATTAAGACACATGTTTTCATCAAAAAATCATTTCAACGAATTGCTTTTATTAAAATTACATGAAGGTTTTATTGAACAATTTATTCTTTCGAAAGATTATTAAGATGTTTTAGAGACATAAATTTAATACTACCTGAACAAAAAATATCTTTTGAATGTAATACGATTTTGTTTCGTAACGTACAGAAAGATATATTAGAATGAAGCTAATATGAATTATATCCATGCTAAGGAAATGATTGGTCTATAAATTGAGAGAGATGTCATTTTTTGTTCTTTGATTTGTCATTTTAGTATTTTCTTTCTAAAGTTTTCTACAAAAAAAAACAAAATAAAATTGAGTTATGTACATTACATATCAATAAATAATTCAAAAGCTTTACCTAACTTTGGTAGATGAGTTTTAATCGATTAAACCGTTGTATTTATATTCATAAATAAGATATTTATAGCTTATTGCTATGTATCTATAATTAAGTAGCTTAATAAAGCGCATAGCTCTTTGTGTGAATAAAAATGAAAGTTTTTATTAGTATTCTGACATTTTATTAATTTATATTGTTGGCAAAATAATTTTGAATTACTCCCACGAACTTAGTGATATGTACGTGAAAAAGAGACAGCACTGGAAAGAATTATTTTAATCCCATACAAAATTTGATAGAATAAACTAAAAAATTTGATGAAGTGATTACCGTTTTAATCTTCTCAGTGCATTATTTCTATCCGAGCGGGCTTATTTCATTACACATATGGCTACAATAAGTACGGGATATGAAGCAAACTTGAATTAGTTTTTTCTTATTACCACCGGAGATCAAAGCACCACAATATTAGATTTGAAATTAAACATAATTCAGCTGATATTAATGCAAAATTTACATTTCCATAATTACTCTATGATCCGCGGTCTTCAAGGGTATTAGAGGTTAAAATAACTTTTATAAACTGCATAATTACTCTTCATTTTATGAATAACTATATGAATTACTATGCTTAAAATATATTAAACTTAGAGTTTATAGGTAATATATTAAAAATTACAAAAATAATAAAACACAACATTAAAAGTTCTTTTAAAATCTATATTTTAAGGTCCTAAATGTTATTTGAAGTTAAGTTAATCCAAAACGGATTAATAAATGAATTGAGCTTATATGCTC
Source organism: Kradibia gibbosae (assembly GCA_018907135.1). NCBI lineage: Eukaryota > Metazoa > Arthropoda > Insecta > Hymenoptera > Agaonidae > Kradibia > Kradibia gibbosae. Next base: position 14,854,515 of record JACCHX010000001.1, on the reverse strand, counting down.
AACCTTCGTTTATAGGAAAAAAGTCATTTTTAATATTTTTTAATATAAAATGCATTTTTAAATATAAATATAACAATTAAATTTTTATTATAAAAAAACATAAATTGAAATTAGAAAAGAAATACGAAAGTAAAAATTAATTGATTAGAAAGTTTTTAAAAACTCTAGGTCTCTGTTTTACGAAATAAATCACGACTATAAATATAAGTTTTTGAAAAAACACGTTTAAAGATTTAATTGTTGTTTTATATGACTAAGAAACGTGTTTTAAAACATACATAGAATCATCAATTTCAAATCAATATATCATACTTCTTAACTTTTCATTGCCGCCTTCATAAGATCAATTCTTTACTAATGACGGACTATTCTTATTGATCGAATTACCCTTTTATATACGTATCGAACATAGATATTATAGTTTTTGGTAATTATATAGCTAACGCTATAATAATTATTCTTCGCAGCATTGTTTCTACTATTTATTTTCATACGTTTAATAACAGTTTAACTAACGAGTACTAAACTCATTTTTAACAATTGTAAAATCCTTTTTGTTATAACAGAGGACAACTGTAAACATCGGCACCTTTCCGATAAGTGACGACGACATTAATTAACATGAAGTACGAATAATTAAGCTACTCTTCTGATACAATGCCGTAATTGCAAAACAAATTAAAAATAAGACTTAACAATATTCCAGTCTCCTAACTCCGTAATTGTAGATCGATAAGAAGAAGTAATCATTGGACGAGAGTAGAAAATGAGATGTGGCGCCGCACGCGCCTACTTATCGCGGCTGCAGTTTTGTGGGTCGCCGCGCGCGCATTTCTTATAATTTTCTAAGAAATACGCAGAAGCTCGAAACGACTCGCGGATATACGGCTGTAGTCTGGGCGGGTGAGCGGACTTTTATAAAACAGAAGGGCTGGGAAGACGCGGAAAAAGGCCAAAGCAGCGCCCCGGAACTTCTGAAGCAAGTACCACCTCCTACTTCCCCCCCCCTCCTCACGTACCCCAACCTTTGCAGTCCTCCTTCGTATTTCATATTACCTGCGGATTTCATGGGCCCCATATTTCATAATGACGCGCCCCCTCGGCTATCAAATTTTCTCTCTATAATCTGTCTCTCGTCCGCCATCAACTGCCCCATCCCCTGCCCTCTTTCCCCTTCTTCAAAGCAGCTCCGCCGACGTTTCGCAGCAAGGCTGCGCCCAGCGACGTCTTTCTTTTTTCTTCATCCGCTGTACTCCGGCCTTTTTGCGTTTTATTGCACACTTCGCAGGGAGTGAATCAAGCAGGTGAACGAACGCGCCAAAACAAATGGTTACTTTCTTTTATTCGTGGAATAAGATCCCGTACCACGTGGCCCGCGACAATTCACAGCTTATGACCTGGCGGACGATGGAAATTCATGCAAGTGTTCTCTCACACTTCTTTCTCGCCTCGCTTTGTGAAATTTTACACTTGCGATTCGGAAAAAGTCATTTATCACCACGAGAAATAGCGGAGCTATAAGAGATGATTTACATGTAAGTTCGAAAATAAAGAATTAAAAATTTCAAAAATAATTCGAGACGAGCAATAATTTATTTTCCCCATGTTGGACTCGCGAAGATTGACTTAGAAAGGCTTACTAGTGCAGGGTAACGATTTTTACGCCCCCTTGTATCCAAACATTTTAATATTCTATCAGGAGCCTCTATTAAGCTTTGAAAGTAATTTTACGTTTCGAAAGAGGCATCACTATTTAGAGAGTTTCCTTAAATTAATCATTCGCTTAACAGTTATCTACAAAACGTGTATTTCATACATAATGAAAATCACTTTTCGTATAGCTCTTTAAAAAAGGTAAGCTTTCATCAGCATCCAACGGCTCCTCGATCTCTCAGCTTCACGGACGAATTTTCCCGTAATTCTGTAACAACGCGTACAGCATGAAAAAAGTTTTCGTGTAAAAAGCTCCCCGGCCAATAAAAATTTTACGCCGAGCGCTATCATTTTTAATAAGCTCAGGAGTTGAAACTCGCCATGCCGCCTAGTCTTAATGTCCTTTACAGCTGGTAATTCCCGTGAAACGGGACTTACCATACGCCGCCAATATCATGGATAATAACCTGACACCGTTTCGTATATCTGCGGATTAAACAGTTTCGTCAAAGGTGCCTCCTAGTACGAATAAAGTTGCCGGCTTGCCTTAGGCTCTGGATAATAAGGTGCAGTGCGATTGCATCCGCCCGTTATGCGAAGCATTGCTCCGATCGAACTTTTACGAATGTAACATACTTTTCTATCTTCCATACCTCACAATCCTTTTAAGCGGATGATTGGGAATTTTTTTATACGCAGGCATTCAGTTGGCATTTTTCGATATCGGTAAAGATCCTCCGATAATATTTCGCTGCATTCAAAGCCGATAGACGGACTGGTTTCAAAGAGGTTTGCATTTCGTTTTCAATGTATATTTTTCTTATTATAGGCCAATGGACAAATAAGCAAATTCTGCTACAAATTTATTATTAGAAGAGTCAGTTGTAATTTACTTTATATGCAACTTCGCATTAGATTGCTGAATACCACATACATGAAATAAAATTGTTAAAATTCATCCGTTTTTAAATTGAAAAGTTTTTGTTTACCATTTAAACTCACAAAAATATACACCATACGTTCGTATTGTTAACATTAAGCTCGTGTCCAGTTTCACAATTTACAGATATCATTATTTTTACGATCTACCTCTAGACAACTATTGGTTAATAATGTGGAAAAAATTTTCGTCAGTATATTTATTAAAAAAAAGGAAAATGTCCTAGTTTTTACTTTATTCGTGACATCCATTTCTGTCATGGGCCAGAAGTTTCAAATCTACTACTTTGACTCTATCAGTAATATATCTTACTCTCATGTAGAATGAGCTTCTAAGCTTCTCTGTTTTTTTTTGTATATAAATAATACTTTTCTAAGAAGTTGGTACAAAATTAAAAAAAATATTTAACTATAAATTATCGAGAGATCCGCGATAAAATACTTTTTCAAAACAATGGTTTGATTCTTTTTCCTGCGTTATATAGATTAGTCAATGAAAGAATTAAAAAATTGATTTATAGAAAAAAGTACATATAAAATCATGTACATATTTTTTTCAACTAATTTATTTATAACATTTTTATCTATAATGTAAGTAGTCTGTAAAATCGATAAGTAAAAATTCAGAAAAGTGCATTTAAAATAGATTTATGAAATCGCGCTGTGAAATAATATATTTGTAACTAGTATTATTACAAAAATATTTCTAGAATAAAAATTACGATTCATGCGGGTAGAGAAGAATTTAATTTTAAATTTTGTAAAAGCTTAAATATTTTTTATCTAGTAATCACAGTTGTAATATTAAGCTCTTAAAAGAAAAATTTTTGGAAGTTAAGTATTTGCTTGTATTTAAAACTTAAAAGCCTTTACGAGAAAAATATTTTAGTAATCCTTATAATAATAATGATTATGTTTATTAAAAAAATACATAATTATTATTATTTAAAATGATAATTACAAAATGATACAAAAAATAATTATAAAAAAGTAATAATTAACAAAGTGTGGCTGCCAAAAAGTAAATACTTTAATTAAAAATTGATTTAAAAAAAATTGTTCAACATTCGTTTTTTATAAAAAATAATTATTTTTTATACATACTCACGATATATAAATGAATTTTTTTCATTATTGCATTTTACTTTCGTAGGTAATCTGTGAAATTAAAAACTGTTCGTAATTGTATTTTACCATACTTATACAGTATTGGACTTGGTGAAGTATAAATATTTATGAAATTGAGCAAAAATATATAAATAAATAAGGCTAATTTGTTCAGGCAAAAATACATATTTCTTAAATTTTGAGTTAATAAATTTTACAATTGCTTACATTAAAAAATCTTAAAACCATTTATTAAATGCATTCTTTGTCAATAAATCCGTGGTGAAAGTTTCTAAAATAAATAGACCAGCGTTGTATAATCAAAAAGTAATGAGTTAAAATTTCTTCTTGCTGATATAATTATTTTTATTTTTATGTCTTTCTAAGGTACGTATCAGTGTTTAAAGAAAGTGTAATTTTAAGTTCGACATGAATTGAAGTTTCTTCTTACTTCGAAGTGTTTGTGCATACACGTCGAACGTTGCGCGATGAAAGTCTCTATAAAAGACCGATCCAAATTACAGAAGAAAAATCCACTCTTACAAAGTTATGTCGCTGAGAAAATGAAATGCTTTGCGAAGTAAATGAACTATTGAAAAAGTTAGTGTCTTAGAAATAAATCGAACGATTTTACTGACCATAATGTCAGCTCACTACCGCAGAAATCAATACTCGCCGATAAATCACTGGGACGTGTCAACGGCGGAAATCCTTTTCCCTTCGCCTGTAAAATGGAAATGGGGTAAATGACAGAGAGAGAGAGAGAGAGAGAGAGAGAGAGAGAGAGTTATAAGATTGTGTCCACCCCCATGATGTTTTTACTTATGCAGCGTGGAAATAATTTGTGCCGTTGATGAGAAACGAATGTATTCGTTACGGACAAAGGGGGCGATCGAAGAAACAGAAAGATTGGAGTAAGACAAAAGGTGACTGTAAGGGCAAACGAAAGCTGGAGCCGGGTGAGACTAAGTCACTTAAAACTGCGCCGAGATTATGCCATCCTCATTGTGCAAATAACTTTTAGACTGCGGAATTTCAAGGGAGATTCCAATTAAGCCCCGGCGCGTTGCGGTGCTTGGTGTCTCTCTATCCCCTTCTCGCGAGCTTCCCCCAATCCCTGACCCTGTGCCGCCACCCCCTAGCCAACGGATCTCACCCTTCGAATCGCGCATACTCCCGAATTATCAGATGCGCTTCGCGCGCTTTGGAGGTCGCCTTAAGGCGTATTAATTTCACGAGTCTCTCGGAGAAAAATGACGTTTTTAAACCCCGGACCATACGCCCTTCTCCAATCCACGCCGACCCCCCCCCCCTAAGCCTCAATTGAGACTTACCCATCCCTCGGTCGTTAATTCGTCTAATGAAATAATCGTGACTTGAATGAGTTTGCATTTTCGTCCTCTCATATTCTTCGAGCCTTTCGCCTCACGCAACATTTAGCGCGAGTTGTCGATGCAAAATCCCAGTGGGTAAGAGTGAATAATGCCACGTTGTTCGATAAGAAATTATGCTAGGATGCAATTCAATAAAGATCGATTTAGAAATATTTCCCCTCGATTCCCTCAATTTCCTTATTATGAGCTTACGCTTTCCCGGTATTATGTTCCTCAAAATTATTTAATCGCCGTTGATTGTATTGTGCCTTTATAAAGCATCTCTTATAGATTCTTAATTCCTCAGAGATGCCTAAATTTATACTCTACTTTTGAGCGAAAAGCACCTTCGATTTAAATAACAATTTAACTGTACTTACTAAAAGCAAAGTTCAATGGAAAACAAATAAAACCTGCTCTGTTTTAGCTAACAGTAAATGTAGAAACTACACTCTAAGATGTACGTTTTCAGTAAACTTCCATCGATTCTTTTATAATATATAAATGTATATACAAGACTGAATCTTCTTTCTTTTATGTACCTCATTTTCTTTATAGTATCTTTTAAATGACGCCTGCAAAATACAAATATTTTCATGTCTTCAAAGTAGTCCAATTTCAAGTCCAAGTGAATTATTGATGAGCAGCAAGTCCTTAGATGATATATTTGAATAATATCCAAGGCTATCTATATTCATCACTCGATTATAACATTGAGCCACTATAATTCTGGATTTTTATTCTAAGAGTATTGCGTTTATTACGTAATTCGCTTAGATGGTAGACAATAGTTCCCCTAGCAATGTTACTCATAAAATTAATTAAAAAAAAAAAAAAAAATGATTACGGAGGCTTCCTCGTGATTTCAAGAAACAAATTTTTGTGCAAAGTCCACGCTTCAATAACACTTGTGCAGTCCCCGAAAAAATTACAATTTTATTGTTAAAGTATCGATTGCCCATAAGACCAATCGGGAGTCAATAATATTTGAAAGGAAACAAAATTTCGTGTTCACGTGCCCATTGTCATGGATCGGATTCGAGAGTAACGTGTCCATCGTGCACAAGGGCAGAAATCAGAAATAAAATCTGGCGCCCGTCGCGCCACGAATAGCTGTAACATCTGATATTGCACAGGTAAAATTAGCGCGGTCATTTCTGAGAAGTGTCACAACAATAGGGCTTCCAATAATATTCTCGATCTGAGGTTCGACTGCCAGCTCAAACGTCGCCTACCAACAATTAATCCACGACCCCGGGATTAATGATGATTCGGATTGTTAGGTGAATCCACTACTAAAGACAACCTTTCGCAGCTCTGCCGCCTCGATGCCGCGCCCTCGTAAGCGAGACAATTCCGGAGACTCGGCTAGTGCATGAAAGGCAGGCGCAAATGCGAGCGCGCGCACACAACCGCACGCGCACGTGCATACATCATTCAGCATTGAGAGGAAGCAAATATGCTTGGCTACGAACGATTTGGTTATCGCTGGATAAGGATATGAGTCGCGTTTGCCGTGAAAATAGCGTGCGCGGCTGCCAGTCCGCTTATCCGTCAGATTCATCACGCCTCGGTATTAATTTCGTCATTATTATCATGGGATAATTAGAGCTCCGGTTGGGAATCATGTCTATTCGGAAAGAGACATTCACGAGACTGACATTCATCGATTATAAGAGCGCAGAGAGTTGATGCGAGGGAGCGTGATGGAGAAACAGAGAATGAAATGTGCGGATGTATTTCATTCGTGTGTATATAAATTTAACGTCATAAAGGAAATAGCAATTGAAGAATGAAGCGGAAAGCTGACCTGGATTATCAAGTAGCCGTTTACTCGATTACAAAGCGGTGATTTCAGCAAATTAAAGGATTTTCTATTATAAATTTTATAATTATTGTTAAATTAAAAAGTTGCTGGTAAGGTTGAGGAGACCCTATTATCCTACTTTACATCATAATGGGCTGAAATATCGCTTCAACGTTGAACTGCAATCGATTACACTTGTATCAAAAGAAATTTATAATCTACTTGATTTTCTGAAACAGACCACTGTCAAAATCAATATGTGTGGGTGTAAAGAATCATCACTATTGATTAACATTTGATTATTTTCAACTCCTTTAATTGCAACTATATTGTAAAAGTTTTTTTGACAATCAGGTCCTTGTGCATACTTTGAATATCATTTTAATGTTACTTTTACTTTATTTTCCGTGATAAACTCACTGCTACTCTTTTAATATATAAGTTAAAGTCAGCCTCTATTAATCTTCTTAGATAACTCGAAATTTCATTATAATATGGCCTTCTTTCTAGTCCATCATACTTATTTTTAATGGGCCAAATTATATTTCTACATAATTTATACATAATTTGTACATTCGATATTGTTTAAGATTAATAAATACCTGTAAATGAAAAAGTAATACGAATTTTTGTTTTTTAATTTAGAATATTTTTAAAAAAAACTTTCGAAAATTTTCCTTTTTCTTTTTATTTCTTAAAAGTAATGTAAACTTGATATACATATTTATAAATTTGTATTTTAACATCTTTTTTTTGGAATTTGTAATATATAATAAAAAATATTTACAAACCATAACTGAATGAAACATTAGCTCTCTTTTAGTTGAAATAACATCTAATCACTTTATGTATGCGACATAAACTGTAAAATTAATCAATTTGTTTAGTACATTAAAATATGTAGTTAATAAGAAAGCGCAATTCAAAAATCAAAAATAAGCTAAAATATAGGTTCATCTGTATACGAAAAGGAAATGTAAATTTCGTATTAAAATAACTTAGAATTCTAGTAGGTTGAAAAATAAGATGTACGTGTGTAGAAAACGAACCACGAAAGAAAATGCCAGCGGCTCTGCCTTTACCGGTGCTCGCTACGAGCACATAATATGTCACTTTTTAAAGCGATTAATAATTCTGAAAAATTCATAAATACTAAATCGTACTTTTTCATACTATAAGACAGTATTTAAATATCATTTAGTATTTCGTATATACTATGCATGTTTAATTAAACGCTACATACATTTTTTAAGTTAAGTTGTAAAATTCTTAATGTCAAAAGTAAACTTAAATTAACAAAACAATAATTTATTATAGATAACAATTCATCTTAACATATTTTTGTCGTATATTTATATTTTAAATGAGTTGCCATGCTAAATTAAATTGAGGCTGATCAATATATATAAATTTAAAAATAATATTAATGATATTACCTTAATCTCTTCAAATGTAATTAGTAATTAATATAGTTTATGTACGCAATAAAAAGTCCAGTATAACTTTCATTAAATAAAATATGCTTCCTTTACTGATAAATTGAAACACTCTTTATTTATTTATAAAGTATTCAGATAGATTGAATATCGGCTTGGCTATCTGATTCAAACGTTGTAAGTCTATTTTTTATATGCTATACCTGTAAGGTGTTTCAAGTTTTTTTTTTAATTAGTTTTTATTAAGAGAAAATTTTTAAATTATGAATGAAAATTCAATTCAACCAATTGACTTAATTGCTTTAATCATTAGTGCAATTGTCAAATTCCTTTTATTTTCATCGATTCTATTTTCTCTTATCTAAGTTTTCTTAAATATGAATGTTTCATGAAAAATTAAGTATAAAATATTGATCAGACAATTTTAAGTAAGTATACATTTTTCATATAATACACATTTATAATAATTCTTGTAATTTATATTTTATATCTAACTTAATTATTATAATATTCATAAATTAATCATGTTTTTATGAACACATTATTAATGTAAATAAAATAATTTACTTTCTAATGCCAAGTTGTTAATAAAGTTTACAATCAGCGTTACCGTATAATGAGTGTAGAGTAGATAAGTACGGATGTATATAATGCATTACAAAAAGCAATATAAGTAGTATTAGTGGACTAATTACTTTGGTTGCTTAGTGAACAAGAGCGAGTTGAAAGGAAAAGTAAAAGAGGGAAAGGAGAGAGAGAGAGAGAGAGAGAGAGAAGAGAGAGAGAAAGTAAGTGAAGCGGGAAATACTGCTAGGATATAAGAGGATGAGTTGTGTACAGAATGATACAAATAACATGAGGGTCTCAAGTAAGCTTACTTATATTAGAAATCTCATATTTCTTCTTACAGCTATAACAAACTTGCAGTAAGAGCTTTTATTATAAAATTACTGTCTATTATAATCAAAAACTTATAGTTTAAGAAATGCTTTAATAAAATAAATATTAATTAGCCGAATGGCACTTACTTTCAATGTCATTTTTTAGAGTTTTCTTTTAATATTTATATTTTACACATTAATTTTTATGAAAAAATATTAAATATTCTAAAATATAGTAATTGAAAGATAGTAAAAAATGTTAAACTCCACAATCATAATTATTTAATCTAGCTTACCTTTTAACAGATAAACTGTTGCTTTTATTGTAAAAAAAATGATGATTTTCAGTATTTTAAAAAAAATTTCAATAATACCCAAATAGTTGCCGTTTTATTTATCAGCAATTACAATACAGTTGAATTTAACGAACAACCGAGCCAACGATTTACCTACTGTAAATTGAAAAAAAGTGACATAATTTCGGGTATCGAATTTTATCTACTGAATAAAATACGACCTAGTAATTTATTTATCTCCATTATGATATTCATAATTATAAGTCAGTATCTAAAAAATGAGTTAACGTAAATTTATAAATCATTATTAAACTTTTCATTAAATCTTTAAAGTTAAGATTTATGAAGGCATAAGTATGTATTTATAAAATAAATACACGCACTTTATGCTGATTTTGTTACGTGAAATATTAATGTAAATACTATTTTTCCTGACTTCATCTTCATTTTGAAAATTTTATGTACATTTATTCTATATTGCAATGTATTTAATTTTTGAATTTTTGAAGACTATACGAACAAATAATTGTGATATCAATGAGTAAACGTATTTTTCAAGTTATTTATTTTGTTTAATACTATTTTATTTTAATACTATTGTCATGTACCATAGCTTATATTTTTTATTCAAAAAATAACATTACACGAGAATCAATCACATATATATTAATTTTTAATAGGCATTTGTATTATTATTTACATAATGAAAAATTGTATAAAACGTGTACAAGCCTTTTACTTGGAAATGAATGAAAAATTTTGGTAAATCTTTTTTTAGTTTAATTTATCTATTCACTTTACATTATATTTACATATATTTAACTATATCCAATAAACAATACATTAAATTTGGAGAAAAAAGACACAAGAGAGTAAAAATTGTTTTGTGAGGTTCCATTGTCTGCTGTAAATTTTTATTATTTTTAAAGAAATAATAAGGAAATTTAATTATAGTTTCTATCGAACAAGATAATAGTAGCAAAATAAATGTCCAATTCTCATTAATTAAGTAACCTTGTACCATTATATAAAGATCGACGGAAAATTATGGAAGACTCATCGTATTAACCTTCTGCTTATTTGCACCCGATATGACGTTACGAAGATTCTTCTGCCTTTCCAAGAATTCAACAAGGCCTGCCGGAATCTTGCGAGTTGACTCTTGCAATAACAACCGACCGCAGTAGCAATCACCGTTTCGTGAGTTTAAATTGTTCATCGGATGGCTCCAATTTAGTGCCGTGTTTTATAGCTATCTGAATTGCAAATTTTGCTTTACTTTGGCTAAAATTTTGACTTTGAACATAAAGATTCTGTAACTAATTGATATGTTTCAAACATCACATTCAAATCCGGGTTTACGCAAAGTTTTATACACGAATCGCCTAGAGGTGAGGATTTATTCATTTTGTGTTGTACCAGGAATAGTGGATTGACGCACGTAAAGAAAGACTATTCCCTTAAACATACCAAATGTCGAACTCCTGCCTTGAACTACAGTTTCGACTCGATACATACAAAAACAACTAAGAAATACATTTAAGGTAGTCAATTGTATTCACGTCAGATCGCACCACAAATCGTAGTATCGTCGCTACAAAAATTACATTAAAGATGATCGATGAGATCCGAAATCAATTTTCAGGCATAGCGGATGCAGAGTATTAACATTTCACAAATGCAAAATAGTCAAGCTCTCACAGGTCAAGCTCTCGAGCCCCCATAAAATCCAGTGCATTTCATCTCTTGTACGAGCCTTCGTAATTTCCAAGCAGAGCCTCCCGCTTTATGGCTCGCCCGACGAGTCAAATTCGATTGGCGATATTGCATCCCGACTCGGGCTCGTCATTATATAAATTAATTTTAATCGCTTTAACGACGGCAGCAGATCTTCCGTATCCCTAGCGGAAACGAGCACCGTGGAGCGGATGATTTTTCTGCCAGCTATTAGATGGAGATAAAGGGAAGGTATGGCCGATTACAGGGGCACCCGGATAACTTCACTTTGCAGGGCTCACGAGGAATTCACCCAGCCAATTATGTCGTATCGCCCGACTCCGCGTTATCGCTTTATTGCTCGCGATTTCGCAACAACTTCGAACATCCATTCTCACTAGCAATGACCTTTTTTCACTTTGCAAACTTATATATATATATATATATATATCTCCCTCTCTTCCCCCATACTTTCTTTCTAATTTTTTTCTTTATACACGATTATTATGCACAGCACAATTGCAATAATAAGAGATGCATGAAATTTTGAAACGGCCCGAAATTTCAATGGCGCCATGCAAGACTAAACAATGCAAACTTGAAAACTTTTACCTCTGCTAATACTAATGAGTACAAGTTTTAAATTATACGTACGAGACTGGGAAAATTTTCTTCGTGGAACATTCTACACCATTACGCTTCACTATATAGCTATGAGGATTATTTATTTTGATTCGCATTGTCGGCCCCTAATAGTGTTCTTGTTATTAATAAATACATTTTTGATGAAATATATTCTGCTTCTGTTATTTTTTTTTTACTCTTTATTTTCGCTAAAATCGAGGATAATATACTATTGATTAGTCTTTATTTTAAATGAAATTTTCACATTTGGAAATACTATTTATCATCATAAAAATTTGCATCGACATATTAAAAGAGATAATATTTATGATAGAAGTTATTGTTTCTATGATAAAATGGAATACACTGATATATATTTTAATATTTATGAATTTTATCTGTTAGGCATCCTCAATATAAATAATATTACATTCGATTTGTACAATTATTTCTTCATTCGATAATATTTATTTTAACGAATATACAAATGCTTAATTATTTTCAGCATACCGTTTTAAATATTATACGGTCAACATATATAGAGAGCAATACTTGAAATCCATTATCTATTCTTATTCTGTTAATTCATTAAAAAATTTAATAAAATTTGTTAATTTTACGTAACATTAAATTTAATCAGATATATGAATAAAACCTTTTTGAAAATACTTGCAGTAAGCGATCTCATACGATATTTTAATTAAAATCAAAATTAAAGCATGTGGCTGAAATCCATAGAAAAGTGTAATAGTTCATAATGAATGTCAGAGGTGCTCCTTGCATTAAAAGTCTTAAATTTTATAAATAACCATGCATTGTTTTTTTAATTTTTCTCCTGCTTGAATAAGAAAAAAAAATAAAGAGACACGTTTCACACTTTTTATAAGTAAGTAAGTGGGATGTATTACGATAAGAAATGCGTGCCTGGATGCGAATGGAAAAGCGCGGGAAATAGAAAGGCCACATAACCTCATTAAACTACTGCACATTGTTCGCATCTTTAATACTCCGTTATCAGATCGGTCGGGCCAATCATAATGTTAATCACTTGTAAGCTACATTCTTGTTAATTTTCATTTAAAATTAAAACTTGGCTCTGTTACGATATGAATTAATTACGAGTGAATACCTATCGCGTTCTAATCCTTCTCTCTCTCTCTCTCTCTCTCTCTCGCTCCTCTCTCTCCCTCTACTATTCATCGCAATGCTGCGTCTAATACAAATCGCCGTCGGGCGGGGGCAAAGCAATCGAGCCGCGACTAACCGAGTCTGTCACTCTCCTGTTACAGAGGACGAGGGCGCGCTGGTCCAGGGTATCGTGACGGAGGACGGGCTGCTGGACGGCAGCGTGTCGACAGGCTTCGAGGAGTACTACATAGAGCCGGCGAGCCGATACCTGTCAGCGGTGGGCGACACCTCGCCGCCGTACCACACGATAGCCTACCGCAGCTCGGACGTCGAGAAGCCGCCTCAGCCGCTGAGGTGCGCGAGCCAGAGCCTCGCGAGGGGCAGCCTGGAGGAGTCCCTCGAGAGGTGAGTCCTCCCCCCCCCCCGAGGACCGACCGGCGCCTCGGTTCGCCTCGTTCGCCCCCACGTACTTCAAGTCGCCCAACAATACGCGCATTGCTTATGCGGACCGACTGCGGCACGCGCTTGCGCTATCGCCAAGATCGCCGCTACCTTACGGCCGCCTCGGTTAATCATCATCTGCTGTACTTTACATATCTAGATTTTATAAATCTGATACCGTAAGCCAGTGGCTTACCTTCGGAGCTTCCCTCCGATGTTGCTTTGGCACGTATGAACCGAACGGTATTTCAGACGATCTAGAGCCAGTCTAATGCCAGTTACGTATTATTATGTGCAGCATTTGCATATTTCTAAGCTCACCTACGTGTATTTCATTAATATTTGAAGCCTGACATATTCCAGGACTAAAGAGAAAGTAGTGTCGATCATAAGTTTTGAATTAATCGTAAACGTGACACAAATATGACGGAATATCAAACAGCGTGTCTATTGTATAATAATGTATCATAAATTAATACAATCTTTGAAAAAAGACCTCAGCTCTTTTAGAAGATTTGAATAAACGTAGTTATAACAAGCATAGACATCTTTTTCTTGGAATCTCAAGTTATTAGTCTTGTACATCCATATACATATATATATATATATGACATTCAGCCTACATTTAAAAAAAATCACTAGAATTTATTTTAAGTAATAAATAATTTTTTTATATTCATAATCGTGTCAAAGGAATTATCATATAAGTGACGCTTGCTTTTCATAATGACCATAAAATTAGCGATGAAAAATTATAACACGAATAAAAATGGGAAACGTAATTTGCGTAATTTCAGAAAATGTTACAAATAACATAGTATGCTTCGTCATTTTGCATTTTGCTGTATGAAATATACGATATTTGGTACAATGGCTGATGTTTTAGCCTTAACAAGAAAACTTTATTCAATTTTATACGATTTATTTGTAAAGTATATACAGTTGAAATTTTATAATTACGTAGCATAGCGTATCAATTTCTGCAATATACGTACAGTTACATCCACCCAGATATTGATAAAAAAATAAATTTATAAATTTTAACATTCTTTTACTTTTTAATGAAAAGTTTCCTCGTCATATATTTAAACAATGTATAAGAGTTTAATTATTGATGATGCAGCTTTGAAAAACTTCCGACGTAATTAATTTGTAATTGTCGAAGGAATTCTTTCCATTTTGAAGCTCATTTTTTCCGTGAAAACTGCGATTGGTTTAGTTAATATTGAAAGTTTATTGGATGCAAGAAGCCGTGAGATTAATGAAACCATGAAATTTCTACAAGCACACACATTAATACGAAAACACAAAAGTTATCTTAGCGTACAATAAATCGATTATTGATAATGAAAAATTCATTGAAAAAACCTCTATTATTACTTATTAACCAATAATGCTCATGGTAAAAATATTAAAAATAAAAATTGAATGAAAAATTCGCTTTTTTAAAAGTTCCATAAGTTTTATTAAATTGCTACTCTCGTGTAAAAAAGCGTTTGCTGCGGAATCTATAATTAGAAGAAATTTATAGCGTTGATATAGTTGGCCTCGAAAAATAGGCGTACCGATTAATTGATGTGAAAGGTACCGTTAGGTAGGAGGCATCTTATCGTTGAGTCACGATGCCGTCGATGACCATTTATTGTTCATTCGAAATTATTAGTTCGTGTCAATTTTTCTCAGCCTTCGATCACCCAACGATACGTCGGAGCCATTCTACGAACATTTGCTGGACAATGAGGTTCGAGTACACGGCGGATTCTACTCAAAACAGTCGGAGGTCGATCCTAGACTGTCGGAAAGGCACTTTGATACGGATTATCTCGACAGGTATGTAATCGTGCTCAATCAGAATACGTCATTGACGGGAATGAGATGTTCTTTTAGCGCATCCTCATTAGCCTAAGCTGTTCGTGTTTACAGCTTCTACAAACCTTTTCCGCTTAAATCACAGCCATAAACTGCATGCGCGTACAATATAAGTTAATAAAAAAACAATGTTTGGCTTAAAAATACAAGTACATTTAATGGTCACTAATTCTAATAAAGGTGATTTCCTTAAATCACTCGTTCTTTGTTACATTTGTGAGTAAAATTTTATAATTACGTAAATTTACAAGTTCACAATTATACTTTGAAGTACTATTTTACAGAACTTATTTTAACTACCTAACTTAAATTTAATCCTAATTTAAAATAAAGAAGAGCGTCATGAAGTGTGGAACTCCCAAGTATTACTTTTCAAGTATTACTCATTGATTGCAACGCACCATATTATTTATAGTAAATAACTTTCCGATTAAAATTATACTTGCCCACCACTTCATAAGACAGTACTGAAATCTTGTTTATAAACAAAATGCAAACATTTCTTTATAACATAATAAAAACAATAGTGTCATTACGGTATCAAGCTTTCCAATGACTTAAATCTTTATATTAAATTACATAATAACGGTGGGCTTAAAATTCAAACTCAGAGAAATCAAGAATAAATTTTACTTTGAATTTTTTTAGCGTATTTTCTCACGCAAATGGTTTAAATGGTAAACGTTAATAAATAAAGTAACATAAGTTCCGAGAAAGGGCTAACGAAAATGAATTTAATACATTCAACTCGTAGAACTTTAATTTCTTGTATATTTATGAAATTTTTATGCAAATTTAAATGATTTTAATGTGCATAATAAACGTTTATTTAGAACATTTTCATGCTCGCTTAATTCGAATCCATTAGACTGTATTTATTGTGTGATTGCATAGATAATACACCGAGCAACCAATAACTGGAACAACGTAATTTAAAAAAATTATTTAAGCGTGTTAAGGTGACGTGGTAGTAAAAACAATATTTCATGTTGAAAATTTAAATTCTGGTTAGATTCAGAGTCTGCGTTTCGAAAATCCCTGATTATAAAGTCCGAGTTTATCGCGGTGACATGAAAATTCATACTTCGAGGCACGTAAGCTTGGGAATTAACATGAAGCTTCGATATATTTAGAGCCAATAATACGATTTGTATTGTACTAGCTATTAATATTTCATCCTACTTGTCATATTAAATGCAATTAATTTGAAAATTCTGAAACCACTTTACCATCTCGTACTTACGGTACATACAAAAAGTTCACCTATATTTTTTAACCAACGGTTCGAGCCTAGCGTTGTTTCCAGTAACAGAAGTGAGCTCCTAATTATTAAGTCCTAAATATTAAGTCGAATAGATCTCGACGACAGCTCCAATCGCGTACCTGCCCGGAACGAGATTTCATAAATTCGCCACCATTCAGAGGCACTTTTCTCGCTCGCGGTAGTAAAAAAGGAGAGTGAAGCCAGGTAAAAGGCGAAGTGACCATGAATCGCTCAGTAGCGTTAATCGGGCGACGCGCGGGGCCACTCGGCGGTCGGGTTACGGGATCGGGAAGAAGCGTGGCGGGGGGGGGCGAGAGGGGTAAAGTGCGGGAAAGGGCCGGACGCTAAGTCGAGGGTCGAGCCGCGAGAGGCGACGCACAGGAGCCGACTTAGCGGGCGGCTCGGATGGAAAAAAGCGCGCTGATTGAGAAGGCGCACGCGCCCGGGCAACGCGGCTACACTTGTTAAGCATCTGCCTCGATTTTGGCCGCAGATTATACCAGGAGCGCTACGCGAGGCATCTGCATAAGCGGGCCACCGTGGATCCGCGCAAGACCACGTGTATGCTGTATCTGCAGGCAGATCATCAGTTCTTTGCGCGATACGGCACGGAGGAGGCCTGCATCGAAGTTATGACTCGGCACGTGCAAAAAGTCAACTCGATCTACAAGCACACAGGTGGGTGTTACCTTATAAGCGCGGCGTAAAACAATGTTTTCCCAAACAATGTTGCCTGGCTCCGAGCCTCCTGCATCGCAGGCGCCAGAATTACCGCAACCAGTTACGCCCTCTCCCTCCCCTTGGCCCCGCGAGCTCTTTTACTCTCCGACACCGCCACCGCCACCCACCCTCTCTCTAACTCTTCCCCGGCCCCTCTACCGCCGACGCCCTTCTTAGCCGAACCGGTATCTGAAAATGCAAATCGACCAGCCACTTATTGTGTTCACGACATTCCGATCCCTATCGAGTGGAATTATGTTTATATAATATATTAATGACTACGTGTCACACAATATCGTTTAAAAATATAAATATTTTTAAACAGATTATATATCGAGTTTGCAATAGGAGTAGATATAGCTTTTAATTCATAACCTCATTGATTAAGTATCGATTAGTACCTTACGTTTACACTTATAATTATTGATTTGAGTGTAACCATTTATTTTAGGTCAAAAATAATAAAAAGTGTATATGCAAAGTTTCATTGTATTAAAACATTTTTTTAAAAAGTAACTTAACTTAGTGATAAATGTCTGTTAATTCAAATGTACATATATATATATATATATATACGAGATCACATTAATTGTATACTTGATGAATTGAGCTTTCATAATATTCATTAAACCTTCATGCGTATTATGAATATTGAATCCAATTTTTACATATAAAATGTTGAAACATTAACGTATAATATACTAGAGTTAAATTTAATTTAAAAATACAACTTTGATAACTTTATAAAATTTTATCAATAATTTGATCGGTGTGATATTTTTGAGGGAACAAACATATACATATATCAAATTTTCCATGTAAAAATATTAGTTATTACTCAGTTAGTAAAGTGGACTAAATTAATTTATTTTTTGATATTTTCAACATTTTTTTATATAAATAGTATCATAAATCAATTATTCAATCAATTACATTAATTTAAAATCATACTACTTACGAAATAAAGCCTAAAGTAAGCGCAATTTAAATTGCCCTCTCCTTTCCCACTTCAAATGCCCCCCCTCCCGTGCTTTTATGCCATAAAATATTCCAGTATAACTATATTCACTTTAGAATTATTTTCTGTAAAATATATTGCACTTGAAATACTGGTATTATTAATTTAAGCGTTTTGAAATAACGTTCATATTTCTCGAACAGCTTGAAACAATTTAATGAAATAATTTGTTGTTTCCAGTACTTTTATACACATATCGCGTTTACTTTATAATTTCAATTTTATTATTTTTAGTATGCAATATGAAATATAATTAACTAAATTATGTTTACATGTATTGTTTTTTTATACTAAAAAAATCCTTCTAAGTTGTTGTATAAATTGATTATGATATAATGTATTTATATACTTTTCATCGCATAAATTGGCATTGTAATAATAAGTATTAATAATATATTAGTGATAACATATTATTATATCGTTATTAGCAAAATTTTTTAACTAAAAGGAAAATAAAATATTTTGAAATGTAGTCTACCTCTTCAAGCCTGAATAATAGTTCGATTGAGTACTACTCCTAATATTGTATACAATGAACGTTCTCAAAATAGCTTTTTGGCATTACATTCCCAATTGTTCTGCTTCTGATATTAAGATTATTAAGGGCTTTATCTTAAAAAAGTTCCGAAATCTTCAATTGAAAAAGAAAAAATTTTTCCTCGGAACCAAGGATAAAGCCGTGATTGTTCATGTATAACGTAAATTGCCGATGAAGGAGAAAGCAAATATTCTTCAATTTCAAAATTCTGAATACATATATCGCTATTTTTTTTATAAAATGCGTGATGAAAGGCAAATACACTTACGCAAATATATTCAAGCAACTTAAACTTATATTAATAGCGAGATCCCATACTAAGCCCTTATCAGTGGGTCATCCCTCATCCCTTTACGCGTTTGTACACGAAGGCGAACATGTCCGGTCGGTCCATTATACTTCCCTCTATCTATCATTGTCTCTCTCTCTCTCTCTCTGTCTCTCTTTTCAATTAAACAAAGATCCAGCCGATTGAGCGTCCTGCGTGGTGCGAAGCTCGCAAACTCGTGGCTGGCTCGCGTCACAGATTCAGCGTATCCTCGCAAATGCCTCGGCGTCTCTCAGTACTGCGCTCGCGGACGCATAAAGCACCGGAATTTCGCTGCTGCACCCTAGAAAATCGGCTTAAAGTTTTATAGAGATTTCGAATTGGGTCAGTTTGCCAGCGCCAGCGGCGTCCACTCAGAGATAATGATTCTCCCCCTGGCTTTATGTGTCTCTAGCGATGGAAGGCCGAATCCGTGCGAACTCCCGTACGCGAGCGGAGGCGGGACGGCAGGAGAGAGGGGACAGGCATCCCACCTCAAGAATTACTCTTGCGTGGAATGTATTAGCTGATCCGGAAGCCACGTTTTTTTAGCCCGATCGAACAGTAGAGCGACGGATCACCGCTGGACATAAAGAGTGTATTAAAGAAAATTCGTCTCGCAGATGTAGAGACTCGATGGACAATCCGACTCTGTTCTCGAGTTTCTAAGGACATATTTACAGGTCAATTTACGCACAGCTCACAAGATCAATAAATATAATATCATAAATATGTGTTTTCATTTCTCCCTGCTGAGGTTAACTTTACTGGTCTATTTTGTCTAACGCGTTTCGAATTCCATGCATCATGACGCCAGGGCAATTTCGATCGTACGTTTACTTTTCATAGAATCATAACGGGTGAATTAATAACAATAAGTTTCCCTGATTATCTTTCCCGCAATTCGATACACGCTCCTGGATAATCTCTTTTCACCGTGCTTTACCATTGCGGTATTTTTTTGCAGTGCCAGAAGGTAACGGAGCCAGTAATTCAATTGGGAACCGGTTTTATAAGTCATTAAATTATTTTCTTATTATCTAAGAATTACATTACGACTGATAAACAGGATGTACATGATGCGTTTGATGAATAATTTTCCCAGTACACCTTCATCCGCGGATGGGAACTTTGTGTGCACTACCTTTCGCAGGATGCCAGCATTTCTCACCCACCTCGAGATTCACTTTATACCCGGCGTTACGGAGCTTGGTATATTTTCTTAAGAAAAATTCTCTCCCAAGGGCATTTAAAGTCAATTAAAAAAAGGAGCAGGGGAAAAAAGCTACCGACGTATACGTTGTACGATGGAGAGAAAAAATAAGAGCTCAACCGCCGAAAGATGAAAAAATAATAAAATTGATAATGGGCGGGAGAGAGAAGCGAGGAAGATCGGAGCAGTGGATTAATCGGAAAAAAGCTCCACTATGGACGAAAAATCGAGCCAGGCAATTAACAGAGCTAAGTTCTCGTCGGTGACTCGAAGGGAAGACGAGCAAGAAAAAGAGAAACTGATATCATCGGATGAATGCGTTTCCAATTGCCCACTGAGTAGTGTCGACTAACTAGTTTATCTCTTAAGTTCGCCGGCTTTGACCCTCGACTTCGGTCACCAACGCTTTTCCAATATGTAGAATCCAGTCGCTTGCTCGGCCCCCTCCTCGCTCTCCTCCCCCTCGCCCCTGATCGACAAACTCTTTCCCGTTTTATATCTAACCGAGCGCCTGTCTGCCTCTTTGTCAGTTTCTCAGTCTGACTGGTTGTCTGTCAATTTTAACTGCCGCGGAAGCGATATGTCTTCAGGCCAAAAAATAGCAGAGGGTCTGAGAACTTTTCTCGCTCGGAGCGCTGACGAATCGGAACCTTCCGAAAGTTTTAAGTGTTGTGAGCGAGACGGGCAGACATCGAGAAAGTAAAACAGCGAGAGAAAGAGAGAGAGAGAGACAAAAAGGCAACGATTTCGCTACAAAATTATTAGTTAGCTTCCTTGCACTTTGAATTTTCGAATCAACTTCTATATCGATAATAAATTTATAAACAAAGAACACTTAATGTATGAATATATAATATGAGTAAATCCTAGTTTATCTTTTAAATTTTTTTTTCCAAAATCAGGTTCTTTTACATAGTATTTCCAACTTGAGTGAAATAACGATTATTTAACGAATTTCTGAAATACCTTGATTTATAATTTAGATACTTAGTCCAGTAGATATTACGAATAATTAAAAATAGATTTTCATATGAAAATATTCATTTTATATTGAATTATTTATATTAAATTCGCCAATCAATGACTAAAGAATCTAATCTCTTGGAAAAAATTTTTGTGCACTAAATAACTCATCATTCGTTTTTAAATTAACGATGCTGTAAAGCGTTTTAATTTTTTTTTTATTTTTTACCTTATCCATTATCTCTAAAATTTAATGAGTATTTTCGTTTTTATATCATTCATCACCAAGATTTAATGGCTATTTGTGCACCAACAACCTACTTTCTGCGGATATCTCACATCTGCTACATTTTTATTACACTTAAGTTCATCGTTGCACAACATTGTAAATGCATATTTTTAATATTTTTTATGAATGCTCTTCTAATTAAGTGTTTTTATGATGAATAAAATAAAAATAATGACGTACCGTGTTGATACATAAAACGTTGTGGCCCTGCTTTATTCTTCAGATTTTAATCAAGACGGACGAGCGGACAATATCAGTTTTATGATAAAGCGAGTGAAAGTACACAGCGGTGATGCTCTCAGGGATCCAAATTACCGTTTTCCCGGCAACTATGGAGTCGAAAAATACCTGGAGCTCTTTTCCGGTGAGTATATGCCTGGTGGTGCTTGCGGAACAGCGCGCGAGATATTTAGCTTTTGCATGCAATTCAAATAGTTCGAATAACCGCGCACGCGCCTCCATGAAAATGCCGCGAGGCAACTTGAGTTTTAGGCTACTTAGACCACCAAGCCAAAACTCATCTCCCCCGAGCTGATAATTAACTGCAGATTCCAGACTCGTCGGCGTGAGATTTTAACAACTAACTTAAACAACGTAACAAGTATGCATAAGCTCAGCTTTTATTATTCTCAGCCATGAAAATATCTAGCATACTGCACTTTTAAATTATTCGGAAATCCAGTCGTTTTATTATCTTCTTAAATATACTCTCTGGATATTGAACGAAATTTAATATTTAATAGTCTCACTACAGCTTTATGGGATTATATTAACGTCACGGTACATAGATATTTTCCTATAAATTATTTAAACACTCCTTAGGTGTTTTTTTAAATAATCCAGGAACTGAGTAGTATTAAAATATTTATATATATGTATATATATATATATATATTGTAATAAATATAAATATACATTTAAATGAAATATATATCAATAAAAGGGAAAGAAAAATATCATTTATTGAAGTTTACAAGTTTACATTAGTTGAAGTATACAACAATCAGTATTAAACTTTCAATATAATGAAAATTTTTACTATTTTCTTTGAATACCATGTGAAAAAATCTATATGGTATGCATAAAATCAAAAATATTTTAAGCTTTAATAGTGGAATAGAACTTTAATTTTACATCGTGATAGAAATCATTAGATTGATACACGTTACTTCATAGTACGTTATTTTCATAGTTACTTAAATAATTAATACTTACGGGAATGAAAATTCTCCATAAAATCAATCTCATTCGTAACATTTGCCACGATTAATACTAATTAAAAAAATAAAATAGGGACTTTATCGAATTGTAAAATTGTATAAATTATATTGTGACGCGGGTGTCCGCACCTACGGCAAGAAAGGAGGGAGTAGTGTTTGGTTGGAGCTCGCCGGCTCCAGGGTTCCGTGGGACGCGAGGATGCAGGGTTAGGGGAGAAGGATAATAATGCAAATAAAATAAACACAAAAAATATTCTCTTATAAATTTTAACGCCCCTCCGGTCGTCGTCTCGGTGCGTCGTTTCTATTTTATTTTTACAACTAAAATAAAATACTCACAATTATATTAGTAATAAGCAAGTTATGTTAAATATTTAAAACGTTAATATTTATGGCTTAAATTTAATTCGATAATATAGTTGCAAAGGAAAATTAATAATTGACCAGCAGGACTATAAAAATACTTCGGGAGTTTGTCTAATAATTTATTGACCTTAGTAAAAAAAATGTCTTTCTTTTCTTTTACGCGATAATAGATTCCCGCGGATATTGCGTCAATTCTGAGGCTTACGCGAGGAGTGCGACTGGAGGGCGGGACGATGCTCGGTCTCAGCTGAACGAAGGCCTTTCGACCGAGTCTGATTCGTGCTGAATATTCTTAACAGCCTGCACTGGGCTAAGGCTGGATTGATCCGTACTTATGCGTCTTGGCGATAAGTACTCGTGGTATTTATGCTGCCCTCGACCGGCCTACGTTTTCTCGGAGCTTGACGATGGTTTGGATTACCTCTGCCCTCGCTGTCGCGACTACCTTTTTGCACCAGCAAGAGTTGGCGAGGGGGGAGCGGCAGGGTACCCTTGTTCGTTGTAGAGCCCGCGACCTTCGGTTTCTTCAGGACCGCGACAAGATCTCGACAAGATTCAGAGCGCGCGCTCTGATCTCGACTGACCCGGGGTGCGCCCCGTGTTCTGTGCGATTGGCGCGCAATTTAATTTGCCAAAGTCTTGGCCGCTGCCGACCAATGAAGAGCTCAAGTTGGTCGCCGGACGCACAGACTACGGCAGGATTTAGTTCCTGGCGCCCAAGCATTTTTAGCGCGGGTTGCGATTTACGCACGTTCGTTCTCTTTTGCGGCTGGGCGCATTTCCTCCGTCTTTACCCCTCGCCCCTCTGCACCGAGAAATTATAAATTTCAACGTACATTTGACAAGTCATTTGACGCAAATCTCATACCCAGAGGAGAGGAGTCCGGAGCGACGATTTCTTCATAATATAATAAAATTATAGAGCTTTCAAAGTTTTTATAATTTTTAATTCGATATTTTAATATTAAATTAAAGTCTGCAAAAAGTCCCATTCAAGTATACTGCGTAAGTCGATCACAAAACCGAAAATTAATATATTTTAATTTCTTACAAATGAATGTAAAATGCAAATTTCCATCGAACCCGCACATATTTGATTTTTCCATATTTAATTGTTTTAAATATATTCAACGGTTGGAGTTCTTTAAAAATATTTCTAAAAGACTTATTATTATATAAAAAAAGTCAACATCATCCATCATTCTATCCATTCTATTCATTTAGTCTATCCATTAATTTTAATACTGTCCTAGAACTGTGATCATGAAATTAAAATATTAAAAAAAACAAAAGCATACAAATTCAAGTAATTTTGTATTTCATTATTTATCTATACCGAACTGATAGAATGTTTATTACATTCTTTTTCCTTGTATTTCTTTTTTTCTTTATACCTCAGTTAGGAAAATTCGATTGAAGAACCAGGAAGAAAAACCGCACTAGAACTTCAAAGGGAAAAAGATAAAGAGCAAGAGAGTTAGAGAAAAAGAGGCAGCGGGAGAGAGAGAGGGAGGACGCGAGTGAGCAATGGCAGGGGCAGGGGGAATGGCCCGCATAGAGTTCAGTTGCAGCCTAAGGGCCAAGAAGTTTGCTAGTATTGTAAACGTGATAGGAATAGGAACACGAGTATACGAAGAATACTCGAAACAACGGAATGAAAGAACGCAAATAGAATCAAACATGATTTTTAAAGATGGTTATTTGAATATCTGTATATGTGTGCGCCTTCTATTACTGTATTTTAAGATGAAAATATTTACTGGATGTTTTATATAATACCGTTAAAACTGAGAAGCAAAGTAATTTGTTGAAAATGTCTCTATAACTAAATAATAGTTATTCCGGTATTAAAATATCAAATGAAATAACTATTGTAATAAGTTTTTAATATTCTATAAAATCATAAGACTCCCAAGAAATGATATAGATACTTTTCAAGAGATGATTCAAACCTCACTTTCTCACAATTTTTATACCAATTGATTTGTTTAATTTCCTACAATGTCTTGAAAGAATGAGTTGCTTTTCGACTCCTTTAAATGTGAATTTTTATTTTTTTCTCGAATTATAACCAGAGACATCCATTTTTTCTTAAAACTACTGTCAGCGAAATTGCTAGTAATGTACGCTTTAAAACGTTGAAGCACCCTCTTTTAAAAAATTAAGGTACGACGCTGTTTCCTTGTTCTGATTGGTTTTCAACGACTGTAAGCCCTTCCACAATGATTTATTTTATTGGAGCCCGTAAAGCTTGTAGAACTGTGCAATCAGCCCTCTTACTCGCTTTTTAAGCTTACTCGCAACCATTTTCTGGAACCTCTCCAGTCTTTCTCTTCTTCATATTCCGTGCGTACACGATCTAGTAGGATATATTATAGTATGTGTGCGCGACAACGTAAAAGTTCTTACTGACAAGGATCACCATTAAGAGTTCTTTTAATTTTCCAAACCTGGTCGACTTTTCTCTCTTTATTATTGTCTATTATGATTCGCATGCGTGGCGTGTTTCCTAAAGATGCTACTTAAATAATAGCATTATTGGGTACCATCGCGTGGAGAATTTTAGTAGGTAGCCCCTTGTCATTCTTAAGTTGATATTTATCTAGGTACTTATGTTTCAAAAAGACTTTAGCAGCGCAAACTATTTTTTTACGAAAAAATACTATGTAAGCAAAGTTCTTAGCAAATTAAATATAATTTCAATGATGAATACTATATAAAAAGTCCTAAATTAGCAGAAAGTTTTGAGCGTAAATACACTTAAAGTGGAAGGATAGTCGATAGTATTCCTTTGATAGACGCAAATGCATTAACCAAATTATAACGTCGTTAAAGAAATGTTCGGCTGTGCCATTTCATTATCAATGTATACAGATATATACGTAATTATAGAGCTTACCAAAGGGTCATAATTTGCCATTACTTCACGATTGCTTAATAAATCTTCCCCTGTAATTGCTTCCGGTTTTCTCGGCAGGAATGAAAAATAAAAGCACGTAAGGATAGAGCCGCGTATGTAGGTTAGCGAAGTCGGTTCGGGCTTTGAGGAAAAGGAAGATAGAGGGCATAAAGATAGGCGGGGATGTCCTACAAGAGGCTTCGTGGTCGAATTCCCCGGCGGCAAACATTTCTCATTATTGACGGCTGACCAAGCGAGCGGCATCGGCGTCGACGGCGGCAGTCTCGTTCACAAAACTTTGAAATGGAATAAGTTGCGCCTCGATATCTCCTCGATTCGGGACGCGAGTGGACTCCTCTCATATTTCCCAGGGGCAACTTATTTTTTCCATCTCTTTCTCTCCCCCCCCCCTCTCTCTCTTATTTTCATTATCTCTTCTTCGTGCATGTTCTCCTTAAAGAGAAAGCGGAGACAAAGAAAATGTAAGAGAAAAGGACAGAGAGAAAGCGAATAAGAAAGGATAACAGGACAGAGTCTCGAGTATATTTCCAACAGCTTATCGATTTATGCGTCGTATAGCTGTCCTTTGACGTCGCTCGCAAGTAAGCGAGATCGGCTTATTCTCCGCTGAGCGGCTTATTATTGCGGACATTTGAATATTTCGCTCTCGTGGCTGGTCCTGCTGATACGACACTTTTCGCGAAATACAGGGAACGAGTGTTGAAAAAGAAACGAGATTATTTCGGGCCCGCTGTACTAAGTACCAGGATAGTAGACCGCTGATATCGCGATAATGGGATTTTACGACAGGCGGGGGAAGGCTGAAAGAGGCGGAATACGGGAAGTAGAAAAGAGCGCTGGACTGGTCGGACTAATAGGAAAAGACTACGGATTTTCCATGAGCGAGGTCGTTCATTTCCCTGGCGCTGCGCTATACTGCATACACGCCGAGAGCAGCCTTTTTCAACTGTAGGCGCTGACCCTCGTCTCCTTTCGGACATGAAGAGAAACGTCCAGCGCCGAAGTGTTGCCTTCTTAATTTTTCTATTGGGTCCCCAACAGCGACGTCTAATCTCGTCGCTGGAAGAGCAACATAGACATCTTCGACATTATGGATGGGAAGGGCCAACGGCTCTACGTACATACAGTCCGCGCTTTTAGGAAGTCTTGTAAGGGCTTACTTATTTCCCGTGGCTCCGTAGAATATTCGACGATTACTACGGCTGAGCTCCGAAGACTGTCATAACGACGCGAGCGCCAAT
The DNA here is from genome assembly GCA_018907135.1 of Kradibia gibbosae. NCBI lineage: Eukaryota > Metazoa > Arthropoda > Insecta > Hymenoptera > Agaonidae > Kradibia > Kradibia gibbosae. The sequence continues at coordinate 14,827,186 of JACCHX010000001.1, read as the reverse complement.
AAATTCGATGTACTGCCTCGCGCGAGCCCCGGAGTAAGGTGGAGCGAGAATATTAAGAAAAACGCATAGCTTGAATTTATGAAAGGTCGGGGAATACGACGTTTATGTGCGAAAGTTATCAGCTTGTGGAATTTTTTGACTCCTATTATATAACCGATCCACGATTATTTACGACTTTCGGTGAAAAGTTTTTACGCCAATTTCAACGTAGCATTAGTTTTTTTCGAACAAAAATTTGAGTGAAACCTTCCCTCGAAAAGAAATATTCCTTTTAGTTAGAGCAACATTCTTGCTTTCTTTCTAATCAGCGATTCAAGCATAGGCAGACTACTTTTCTTAATGTCATTTTGAAATGGTTAATTCTAAATAGCACGTATTTAATTAGCAATTCAAGAAAACATTTCTCTATGCAACCCAACATCGGATATTACTTTTTACTTTCATACCGCGTAATGTAAATTAAAATGCAGAGACTTATTTCTAATCTTAAAATTTGAAATGACGTCTGTTGAAATAATGTGCACACACATATTTAAGCTTACAAAAGTTTTGCAGTTTTAAAGCTGCATTTAATTTCAAATTAAGATTCTAGCTCTCTAACTAAAATAATATTTATATAAAAATTACAGAAAACATTAAAACAGCAGCATCGTATCCGCATATACATCGTTCTGCGACATACAAAAATTAACTTTTGAATTTATCGAACCGCCTTATTTACCCACGGTTATAATAAGGTGCAATTTTCATAAGTAACGTACAAAATGTCTTCACGCTTAAGACAACCACTTTTATTTTACAACCTGATTTCAGTTTACAGCATAAAAGCATCAGTATTCACTTTTTAAATTACTTGATTTTACGAAGAATTGCGAGTGAATAAAATATAATTGTACGCTACTAAATAAGTCGGGATGAAGTAGCGACAATAAATACTTTTACAACATCTTAACTTTTTCCCAAACCCTGAAGGATGAAATTATAATGCAAGCGTAGATCGATAAATCGATACATTACCGCTGTCTTTGTTTTTCAGAGGAGGACTACGACGCGTTCTGTCTGGCTTACATGTTTACGTACCGAGACTTCGAAATGGGTACTCTGGGACTGGCCTGGACCGGGGATCTCAAAAATGCCGGCGGTGTCTGCGAAAAGAATGGGGTAAGCCAAACAATCCCTTGCTTATATTCTTTCACGCATCCTCTCTTTACTTATTGCTCTTTTATTTACATTCTTCCTTATTTAAATACTATTACAAAAATCTTCTTCTTATGTAAATAAATACATTTGTATGTATATATATATATATATATATATTTTTTTTTTTCATTTCAATCCGTTTGCTCGTCCCGCCACAATTTAGCATTTTTTCCATATTAACGTTCTCATTGGAACTTCAGCGATAAAACCAAAACTTACCATAACCATTTTCTAAATTATCCGAATAAAACCAAAGCTGCTGAGCTCGTGATATAGCGATCCTCGTGATTTTCGCGTTTCCAGATGCTCTACAATTTTATCCGCAATAACCCGAGCTATCAATCACTAGAGGGTATTTTTTACATAAGTTGTATTGCCATTAATTTCGATCCCAGGTAATTACCGGCGACAATCTGGCTCCTACTTGTCACTGGCAGCAAAAGTCGCAGTATGTAAATCACTCGCGCCGCGAGCCTGAAAACATTAAATACACTATACATCGAGTGCTTCACTGTCTTTACATCGTGAGGCATTATCGACACCCTCTTCCTCGTGATTTGAGTGGGAACTTTGAATAGAGCTTTCGACTTTCGTGCTCAATTTATCATGGTACGAATGCCAACCTAAATCTTAAACTACAGAAAGCTCTAAATGCTTGTGAACGATTTATATGCAGGAGCACATCCACACGTAGGCGTACCTCACACCATCTCAGAAGGCTTTCGGTCTCAAGGCGTTTGGAATATCTTTCTGGATTACGTTTACCAACATTCGTGCAAATTGTCAATCCATGGCACAAAGCGATATATTATTCACCAGTTACATATCTCCTTTCCTGCGCTCGATCCCTAGCTTCTCGAAAGTTTCGCGCCCCGTGTATGTCGTTAATTTAAAGAACAAAATACCCTTCCCTCCCCTATTGCCTAATCAAGTCACTCTAATTCTACCCTCAATCGGAAATAAAGTCGCTTAAGTTTTTTCTGAATCCATCCTTACTGCGTATTTTCTATAAACATTCATAAATTATCTATTAATATTTCAATTATCTTAATTATAAGTTTACCTATTTTTGAGCATTTCTGGCGTAGACTTTACCATACAAAAGTACTCATAAATTAATCCATTCGAATCAAATCCGACACTCCATCTCGGCGTCGTTTATTTTTACAGTTACATTTTCGTCGACTGTTCCCAAATCATTTCAGCTCTCGCAAGTGCACATCGACATCATAGTCGATGTCAAGTCGCGGAAACTGGGTTAAGCGAGTCTATCGGGGCTCTACAATGCACCAGAATCTCGCGTCCGTGTAAGAGTCAGCAATGCAATGAGCACGAGCACAAGCAGGAGCACGCGTCTGATAAATAGTAGACATCTTTTCTCCTGGATCATCCATTCTTTCCTCCTCCACGCTATATTTATCTGGCTGCGATTTTTCAACTATTTAGTTATAAATTCGACTTCTTTTTTACCTTCTTATATACCGACAGATCAGTTTCATCTATACTTACGTTTTTTTTTTTTTAATGACATTCCTTGCAGCCCCTTCAAGCTCGATATTCTAATATTAGAAAAATAAAGATTTGTGCAAGCGGTGAGCATTTGATACTGAACGTGCCTCATTATCATTATTGTCTTTGTAAGGGTTAACCTACGTTTGTACGAATATTTAGCCTACGTATTTTTATTCACAATTACGTTGGGATGTATTTCAGAATCAACTTAAGCTTGTGTTTTTAAAAAAATGAAACTTTTAACGCCTTTATTATTTTCAATTTATTTTCAAGTGATACCTTTTAATATTTTTACATTTTTTATACATGTGATGAAATTTTAAGTAATCTTCATATCGTGCTTTTTAAAATGTCGTTGCTTACAAAGTTGAATTCGAGAAAACTTTTCCCTGATATCTTAAAATAACATTGTAATTTCATCTAATAATTGATCTAATTTATTATTTGCAAAGTAAGCTATATTTATAATTCTAACAGTAACATCCAAAGCTTAGAAATCTTTCAATGTTATCGATATAAAAAATGCAAATTTGATTTCCCGTCATTTTATTATAAACAAATTTGATTGGAAAATTAATGATTTAGTTACAATTTTCAAAAATTTATTATCAGACAGTAAAAATTCTTTTATTTTGGCCTCTCGTAATTTTAACGCAATTGCCTCAATTTTCCCACGGGGTGAACGACTCTACGAGATTTGCAGCTTTCTACTCTCTAATTTTTAACGAATTCTGATTCTGCTTTCTGGGTAAAATTCACATATACCCTTGGGTATCTTTTTTTAGTTGCAACTCAAGCGGATTCTACTTGGTTCTACGTTATACATCTCAAAATTAAAGTTGATTTTACGGAAATATTATAAAAATTTTCCATGGCAAAAATACGTGTATGTATCATCAGTATGCACAGAGTAATTCAAAGTGCAAGATTACATCGTTTCTACCGCTAATTAATTTGACAATGAAGAAAGCATAAAATTAATGACACTCGCACTGAAGCGATGCCGTAAATGAGCTTTTTATTAACAGTATTTTAAGATTTATTTAAATACACATATTGTCAATTTTGAATACCCGCATTGCACATTCGTGTTCTGCTCGAAATAGAAAGAAACAGAGAAAGAGAAAAATATATCTACGCTTTATCGCCGCGTATTCGTGCAACTTACTAAAAAATAAAAAAAGAAATAAATAAACATTCTAGGATCGTTGAAATGAAAAGAGAGCAAATATCAGTAGTCTTATAAAATTGGAAGGCGGAGGAGGCGGGGGAAGGTGAGACCCAAGTAAAAAGAATTCTACGAAGAGCCAAAGAGGAATAAACGGTGCGATGGCGTTCAATCGTGATTCCGGGGGGTGAGACTCGCAAGCCAACAAGGGAAGCCAATCGAAAGTTTCCGCAGATAAAGAAAAAAAAAAAAAAAAAAAAAAAAAAAAATAATAAAGAGGAACTGAGTCCGAAAGAAGCGAAGGGGCGGGGCAGGCAAAATGCAGAAAACAGTCTAGATGAAAGGCGAGGAGCCGTACAAGGCATTCAACCGAGCGGTCGGTTCACGCACACGCGTCTCCGGGAAAATTGCCGAGCTAAAGCGTTCCGTCGTCGTCGCGCTGCAGCCCCGACGCAGTCCGAGAGCACCGGACTTCCCTGCTCCCGACCGCCAAAACCCATTCGCCGCGACTCGCATGAATAAGCCATCGGCCAGACTGCGTCCGCCCTTATTGTCGTCAATCGGACTTCGCCCCCCCCTCTTATTTAATTAAGCTGCTATGCACTCCCATTAACCCCTTCGACCTTAGCCTATCGCGGCGAACGATCAACTCGAGCCGCAAGATATTTGTATCAATTCCCGTTAATTGTAACCTCGCGATTGAATACGACGATATTTACATTATTGAAGTCCACTACCATAGACCTGATGCAAAATGTATCATTTTTCAAATTTATCAAACTCTTGACTAAGCATTCCCGACTTCCTCGGCACGATTAGATGTATCTACCTTCATTATAATTTAGCTTTGCATCAAATTAGTTACTAAAAGCATTTTAAGATTAAAACATTTAAAATTTTTTTGATGTTTTTTTAATCCAGGAGAAATGTCTACAAATACTTAATGTGTCCCCGAACTTCAATCGAGCTTCGAATAATATAAAGTAACGAACATATGTAATTTTAATACATAAAATTTATAAATAGAATTTTTAAGTCCTCTCTTTTATCTGGAAAGACATTTCTATATGTGATACTTTTAAACGTAATCATTTAAGGGGAAAAATTGGCCGATTTAAAATGAATTTTCTGAAAAAATTTATTAAATCGATTTCATGCACTCAAAACCAAGTATTTAGATTCAAAGTACACGAGATTTATAATAAATTGAATGTCATGTTCAACATACTTGTATTAAAGTAAAAATATTTATTGCTTATAGAAAATAAAATTTTACATATTTATTTTTTGTACTTGTAAATATCAACAGAAAAAAAAAAATAATTGCTGTGAAATCTTGATAAATGGATGTAAAAAATAGAAAACTATTAAAATTTTTTGATATGTAAAAGAAGCAGAAAGAAAGGTCAACAAAAAATAATTCCTTAAGAATATCAGCATTGGTGCATGCAGAAAAGACCATTCGCTTGCAAAGCGTCGCAATAAATATTATCTCGGACGAGAGGCATTGCAAAAGGTCGAACTGCATCGTAGAGTGAATATTTTAATATTAAGCTAAATTTTTGGTTTTTTTTCTGATTCCAGCATTATCGAGGCAGCATGAAGTCGCTAAATACCGGCATTGTGACTTTATTAAACTACGGTAAGCACGTGCCACCTGCGGTATCTCACGTAACGCTCGCCCACGAAATTGGTCATAATTTTGGCTCACCGGTAAGTTTGAACAGCGTCTTCTCATCTCCCACAAAGGTATCAAATTCATCTCCTCCGCCTCTTCCTCTCGCTGCCTCTGTAATTCCGCAAATTCTCACTGTGTCGCTAAAACGAAACCTATTACGTGTTTTACCAGTAGTAAGAGGGTGGATTCCGTCGGACGCGAGATTCTTTTCCAGTCTATTCGACATCGACGAACTCGAGAAAGTTACTATCCTGATGAGAAATAATGGGATCGCGTCAATAACGCTGAAAGTTTAAGGCTCGAGATTTTGCGGATGAAAATACCGACCGCTGACGCCTCGTGGCATTAAAGCATAAAAAGACGCTGTAGAGGCTCAGTGGGTGTCAAGAAATGCAGATAAAGACTCGTCTATAAAACGAGACAGCGAGAGAGGGAGAGAGAGAGAGAGAGAAGTGGGGTTTGGGTGGAGAGTTGAAGGGACAGTGTGGAGAAAGGGGTAATAAAGATGACGGAGATACGACGGTTATTAAACGGCAGGATGTCCCCGACCCTCCCCGGTCCCCCTAACCCCTACCTGCCCTTGCTTTTATCGGTCTCCAGCACGATCCGGAGCAGTGCACACCGGGTGGAGAGGACGGAAATTTCATAATGTTCGCCCGTGCAACCAGCGGCGACAAGCGCAACAATAATCGCTTTAGCCCGTGTAGCCTCAACGCCATCAACCCGGTCCTCAATACCAAGGCTCGCTCGCCGAAGGGCTGCTTCACCGGTGAGTATTAGCCCCGTGCTCGCGAGGACCGGAGCACCGACGCCATTGTCGCGCGAGTCCGATATAAAGGAACTCTCGCGCGGATCTCCGAGCTCCGGAGTCGTATCCGCGCACCCGAAACGAACCCCCTTTGACGTCCGGCCCTCGGGGCGCTCGAGCACCCGGCCGTTCGTTTGCCCGAGGATGCACTTGCCGGAGCTCGGGCTCTCGTCTTATAAGAGATTGTCAATGGCGCTTTGCTCAGTTTTGCGATTAATTGCCCGCTCGACTATAATTTTCTCTGTTGCAATTGTTGGCATTACTCCTCGACATCCCATTGTAATAAACTATTGTAATATACTGCCTTTGCGAACTTTCACTCGTATACCCGCTCAGATTTGTATTCTCGGGCTTCCGTAATTCAGTGGAAATCGCCTGTGAGCTTTCCTAAAGGAGATATGACACCTGCCCATTGACGTGAAATGCACTTTTTCAAATATATTCGATATTCTCGGAGCTTCTACGTACTAAAATACATATTGCAGGACCGATCTAAGATATTCAATTTATATACAAATCCATGGAAAGTTGGATATAATTTTCAAGACTGTTTGAAATTTACGTCCTTATTTTCATCAACTATATAACTTTAGAGTAATTCAACGCTTGAAGCTTCTTTGCCTTATTTTACATCGAATGAAATTTCAAATACAAATACTCGGCTAAGAGATAAGGTAGTTATTTAAATATTTCCAACGTACATAGTCATCAATTTATAAAATCTGAAGCTTAAATATAAGAACTGATCATGCACGGTATTACTTAAATTTCTTTTAAAGTACTTTAAACTTCATGCTTATAATGATACTTATATCATCTCAAGCTTGCCAGATTTCTTTAAACAAACTTTCATATCTGAATAAAAAAAAGGCTTGCGGTCATTTGTACCGATAAGTAATAATTATAAGATTAAAATTGTAAGTGAGTCTCCGATTCCGATTTATATACCCGGGCGACAGGTAGGAGATTAAGATGTATTCATTAAGTCCTATTGCCGGAGGTTAAAGCCGAATTCACGAGTTCATCATCTTGCCGTGTTTTTCCCCACGGGGATTCACCGAAGCTTTACACCTGGCATATAAGCTTTGGGTCGGAGATAGGATCGAGCGATTAGTGTGCCAAGGGGTCAAGCATGTATGAAGAATATATCGTCAATAATCGGTCGGGTGCTTATCTCGAACCAACCGGAACGAGGAAGGAAGGAAAGCTGATCTTCTCGGGGATATACCGGGAGTACGACTTTGCAATCGGCAGCTGTCGTCGAGACGCCCGACGTAGTTGTCTTGCATGATGCGCTCGTTCTCCGGTGCGCAGAAGACGTGCCGGAGAATCATATTAGACGCGAAAGAGGACGGCGAAGCCGGCAGAGGTACGGATGATGTCAGGATTCCGGTGACGCGACGCCAATACACAACGCTTTCTTTCTTTTTTTGAACGCGACGGTCAATCCGAGTGGAGATTCCTCCGATCCTGCAGCAAAGACGATACCGAAACAATTTATTTAAGCTACTTGAAATCGATGCCTGACTAGGATCTAACTTTTTGGGAATGCAAATTTTTGCAAACAGATTTCCAATGGGACGCTCGGATTTCTCCTAGTCAGTTCCAGACGCTTGTTTGCGTGTTTTTTACGTGAAAACATGATAGATATAGCTTGTAAGATCAGAAATTTTATGCTGACGAATCTTAAAAATTATAGCGATAAAAAATACAAACATTACTTAAAATGAGGCGTAGCTTTGCCTATGATATTGAGATTTCATAGCGTATGGGGAATTTTAATTTGATGAGAGCCCATCAAGAGTTACACGTATTCCTAATCATAAAAGTTAAATTAAATAATGTCACGCAGAAATTATTTACGAGGTATTTTTAATTTATAACAATTTTTCGATGCCTAGCTATTTATTTTCTACATATTGAATTTCTAGTACAGATCCTAAATAAGTGAAATAACTTTTACATGTACTCTCTTATCTTACATTTTTAAAGATATATAACGTACAACATGTGCATCCAAAGCACGTATTTCCTTATCAATGAAATTCCATTAGATTTAAAAGATACAGTTTCCTCAAACTTATTTAAAATATAGTTATATATGATCTCATGCATAACCAATTGATTCGAAACAGACTTAATGCAAACGGCAATGCGTAATAAATGATAAACCATTTTACTTGTAACGTATAATACGTACTAAGATATAATACTATGAAAATCCATTCGGATTTCTATAGTCTAAAGAAAATTTCAGTGATAAATTAGATTTTTCCTTCGCCCCCTTTAGCATCAAATGCATAACTCTTTCCATCGATATTATAATTAATCATCGGCTATTAGAATCAGATAGAAATATAAATGTATGTTTTTTTATTTTTTTTTTTTTAAGACAATAGAAACGCAAAGAAAATACATAATAATAATAATAATAGGCGGATATATCGAAATTCGCGATGTAGAATGTGATAACGTGTAAAACTAGCTGGAATGACAACGAGATTATTTGAAATTTTCGGCGAGCTTAGCGCGAAGCCGAGAACCCCGTGGAAAATACTTGGGCGGTCGACTCTGGAATCGCCGCAATCCGCAAAATGTACGTACGGCTTCGCCGACCTTATGCAGTAAATAACGCCGGGTCGAGTCGTTGGCCAAATGGAATTCCTGATTGGCTCAACGATGCCATTCGGCCGCAAGCGCCAAAGCAGCCTCCGCGAAGTCGATCTGCCCCTTGGTCTCCGCTCTTGACGATGGTCTTTTTTTCGCAGAGCCTCAGGCCTCACTGTGCGGCAACGGCGTCGTCGAGGAGGGCGAGGAGTGCGACTGCGGCTGGGAAGAGGATTGCCGGGACTCCTGCTGCTTCCCACAGCGGCGCTACCCACCGGCCGAGGAAGTCCCTTGCACCCTCACCCCTGGATCCGTGTGCAGTCCCAGTCAGGTGAGCCTGGCTTCGCCTCTAACTGCAAAGGGTAGCGATATGATTGTGTTATACGGTGTCCACTGCCCCGATGTGGCACGGCAAGCGGTGACCCTCCTGCTCGAGCTCGCGCTGCCAGCTGGAGATGTGAATGATTTATCGTATAATAATTTCCCTGGTTGCTCTCTGTCCATTTTACGAGGACGTCTGATTGCCTCTGACTCGTTGATCGACGAGTTATTCTCTTTGCATCCTTACGTACGAACGATTTCGATGGGGTTCGTTACGAAATAAAACGAGAATTGCGATTTTTTACGATAAAAACTTTTTTGAAAATTAAGCATCGCGATATATTGAGGAATGAAATTTTATACCTAAGCATTTAAAGGCCAGCATAGGAGCCTATATAAAACTTGAAATAGATGATCCTTTGTTCGAAAAACATTAAAGTTTTCCTGTCTCCGCATTGAATTAATAATGATTTTTAGTTTTAATGGCTAAAATTTACCACGCCTCCATCTTTTGTATATTAGCTATTAATTTTCATCGAAGAGTTTTTTAGCTCTTACGAAAATTATCTCCTATCGTAAACTTAAAGATTTTATATATATATATATATATATTCGTGCAATTTTAGTACTTTCATTATTTTATTCTATTACACAGAAACAGATATATGTAAAAACGAAGTTTTTTCTAATTAATTATTAACTTGATAATTGTTCGGTATAATATATGTATTCATAATTTTATAATCATAAATAATATAAATTAATCATAAGGAATATCAGTCTTATTCTGTACCCAATACGTAATTATGTATTCGCTAACTTCTAGCGAATTGCATCATTCGTTTTATTACACCGTTTAAAAAGATAAATTTCTATAAGTATTGAAATCAAACGATATAAATGAAAAAATACTGATGCAATGCGTACGTAAAAATTATGGTAACATGATATTGCTCAACTTGTAAAAACTAAATTGCTTGTATCGGCATAATTGACTGAATCGCGAAATGTTTTTATTCGTTTCGTATAAAATTATTACATAAATACGACTTTAATATAAATTGTAACCAAATAGTATAGGGTACGTACTCTACGGGTATCATTTAGTTATTTTATGATATCGGATATCATTGAGTACAAGAGAATATCGGGAAACTGTAAACTTAAATAATCTAAAAACCTTAGGAGAGTATAATAATAAATCTGAAAGAAATATACCAATAACGCTCCCTTAAATACGTAATGTACCATTTTGTTCGATATTAACTGGTCGAGATAAAGGATAGAAACTAAAAATTCTCCATTTGCGCTTAAAAAATGACAGCGAAATGAACTCTGAATCGCGTCTCGGTTTCATATTAATGCGAAGACACACCGATTCGGGCGGGGGAGAAAATTCATCGCACCCTTTGGATAATTGCACAGGGCAACCGTCGAAGCCGCTTCTGCCCAGCAAACGGCTGACCGCGCGTCAGAGGGGTTGTAGCTCCTCTATACGCGTGCGGAATACAAGGCTTCGGTGCTAACGCTTCGCTCTCGTTTTCTCTCGACAGGGCCCTTGTTGCACGACGGACTGCAGATTGAGATTCGGCGACAAGTGTCGGGACGACAACGGCTGCCGAGATGCGAGCTTTTGCGATGGTCGGGCGCCCTACTGTCCGCCCTCGATTAACAAGCCCAACAAAACCATCTGTAATCAGGAGCTCGTCTGCTTCATGGGAGTGAGTATATTAGCGAACAGAGGATATTTCCCTGCCACGGTCCCATCGCGATCCGTGATAAAAACCCGAGATAAGAAAGAAAGCGCCATTCCAATACTATTCGACACGCGACGGCCCGAGGACGTAATTCCTTTTGCATTTGCGTGCGAATCTCATAGCAGCGAATGGCCTGACCCTATCCGGTATAATTTTCATTTCTCTCTGGCCCCTCCCCCTTCTCTCTCTCTCTCTCTCTCTCTCTCTCTCCCTTTCTCTCTCCCTCTCTCTCGCTCAATCGCCTAGCTTTATTATCGATTTCATTTTCGGGTAGGAGATCGGTTCGCTCGGCTGCTCGCGAATAAAAAGCACCTCGGTTTTATACGATTTCCAACTCGGAATACAAAAGAATGCTATATCTGTAAGAAAATCTAGTATAACACATTTTATTTTTAGAAACAATACCTGTAGGCTCGGGTAAAAAAGAAAGCGAATAGCCCACGCAAGGCTCCGTAAGTCTCAGTAGATGATGGCTAAATCTATTATTTAATAGAATTGGAAATACTCGGGTTGAAAATATGGCTGTAACTCCCTTCGAGTACAGATCTCGTATGCACTACTGCAACTGGCAGTATTTTACCTCTAATCTCTCGTCGAACAAGAGGCTCTCATCCTTCTTTGCGCAAACAATCCAAGATAAGCGGATAAGAATCGCGCCCCGACGATGATAAGCATCGTCGTCCCGGGCAGTCTCGGTTCCTCGACGGGACAATCCTGGCCCCGGATTCTTCGCGCAACTCTCGCGCAAATCTTTAATGCTCTCTTTTCCTTCGTCGCAGGAGTGCACCGGCAGCATTTGCCTGGCCTACGGACTCGAGTCTTGCCAGTGCATCCCAGGAGCCGACGACCCGCCCATCAAGGCCTGCGAGCTTTGCTGCCGCTTACCGGGGGAGAATCAGCCGTGCCTGTAAGTCAATTACGCCAAGCTTAAAAACTTCATTACCCGTCGTTATGTACATGGTAACGGTGGTGGAATCGTCAGGAGGGGAGGGACGAGGCTCGTGGGGCCTAGCATCATGTGATTATAAAAATCCCATTCCCTAGATTTTTCCTTTGACTACTTGCCTCGGCGACTTTTATGTAATTAAACTTCGGCTCATCATTGTATAATCTCCGTCCTCTTGCCTTGTCCATATCATTTTTCATACTTTACCAAAATCGTAGATTGCAAACTTCTTTGGCTGGCATTGCTTTATCTTATTGCTTTACGCGTAACTCCTTGTTATGCATCTATCTGAATCTACGCAAGGTAAATTAAGACTCAAACTTTTTCGCTCGAAATCCATACTTCCACTGGTTAATAAACAAGTGAAAACATGAAAGTACAACTTGATAGTATAAAAAAAGATGCAACGAATATTTAAAATTCTAATAATTCATAGCTTCCGCTGAAAATTCTTATTTATCCTTAATATGTAGACGAAATTATAAAATTTTATTTAAATATCCTCTGCAACGAAACGTAATATCATATACGTAATCCCATTATGTTTTATTCAATTTTTTTCCTCGAAATATTACTTATAATATTCTACCTTATAATGTTTCAAAATCTTTTGTCAATAGTATAATTGCTTTGACTACCCATTAATTTTTATTCTCGCCAATTTCTCGAATGGCAGCTCGCGTGCAGAAAAATAAAATAAAAAATCACACACGTTACACTCTAAATCAGACATAAGCCAAACTCAGCAGAGTTCAATTGCGTGCAATAATAGTCATTTATACATCCTGGAACATATACCAGGTACTAACATTACTAAAAGCACCATTTAGAATTATAATTTCCAACTAGTTGAGCTGCAGCGGTAATAGTTGAGTAAAGGGGCGAACAGATAAGAAAACATAAGAGGAACAAAAGAGCTCTACACGTCCAAGAAATTTTCGGTACAATGAAGTACATTGAAACACCGTTTATTATTAAATTGCATATCGAGAAACAACCAAAAAGGGATGAGGGGACTTATGTCAATTTAATCGAATTCTCTCGAGACTAATACGGTGGATACGTTCACTTGCCCACTCCTCGAGCGCTTGGTCGCTGAATTTTGGAGTAACTTGATTACAGCGAGGGAAACTAGAGTTTACAGAAAGAGAATAGGGAGAACGAGAAAGATAGGGCGAGAGAAGGAGAGACAAGAGCTTCTGTATATTTGTTTACATATACTAATGCGTGTATGGTTTTAAGTGCGTATAATATTCATGTGATAATAGAATAATGAAATACTCGGGAAAATATTAAAAAAAAGAATAATAAACTTAATTAAATTAAATAAAGCTTTTTCTTAAATAATACCTTTCATGTTTTATTACTTATGAAATCCCACGAAGGATTTAATTTATATTTATGATTTTCAAGATTTAACGTATTAATCTCTAATTTGTTTTTTAACCAAATAATGCGCTATAAGTAAATCCATAATACTACATCCAACTTAAATCTTCTATGCTATAATACAAGTATTTGTTTAGCATTTCCAAATACCTATATTTTATTTAATAAACATTAATAATAAATAATTACATTATCTAATATTTAAGAGATTAACATTTATCAGATAAAGTTCCTTTATTGAAAATTTTGAAATTGAATGTAAAAGTTAATATTCGTTGAAGCTGACGATGCTACTATTAACTTTTATCATTAAAGAATACGTGGAAGATTTTTAAATCATGTTGAATTTATTTTATTAAAATTTGTAATGCTTTAAATGATGAAAGGGTCATTTGTCTCTGAAATTTTAAAATACTTTCCGTCTTGCATAATGTCCATTATTTACTATAAAAAAACGCACAAATTTTAGCATTTTTAACTACTTTAAAAATATATTGAACATAATGGGAAGTAAATCTATTTTTTTTAAATTACAACATTCTCTTATAAACTTTTATTGTTCTCATAACTATTCATTAAAAATTATGTTTTTTTAATTTACAATACAGGTGCAATATTAGTAATGTTATACGATGATTTACTTTCAAGTTCCTAAAATAATTGAAAGGTAAAAAATTTCAGTAATTTTCGTAAATAATAATGGTCCATCTTCGAAGATGAAGTTTTTTACCTATTTAATGTTATCAAATTTCTAATTGACTGTGTAAACTATTTGATAAAATTTTTTAAAAATTTATTTAAATTATTTAGTTTAATTAAGCAATGTTTTCTTTCATCATATTATGAAAATTAAACTTAAAATTATTTTTATATTTTTTGTGAATAAATTTTCGACTTACATCAGTATTATGTAAAAGTTATGAAAATAATAATAGATCGTATTGATTATTAATGTTATAAAACTCGTTAAAAATGGAAGACAATTTGAAAAAGTTTACTTTAGTTTAAAATAAATTTGCGTTCAGTGTACATGAAAAGTTGAAATTATAGACGATTTATGTAATGTACTTATTTTTCAGTATCTGACGTTCTGAAAGCCAAAATTAGTTTACGAATAAAGCAAAGATTAAGAAAAGGTGTTTCGGAAATGACAGGGCAGCTTAAATGGCTTAAGCTTAAATGTGGATTATATAATATTCAAATAATAGATATATATATAATAAGATTTTTTAGTATGGTTTTTAAACTCAGCACAAAAGTGATTTATAATTTTTTTTTCCTTTGTATCAATTTTTTATCGTTGAACTATCGAAACGTTTAGTCTCCTTTGCATTTATTATTCATAAATCTACGAATTAATGTAAAATAGGCAGTTTTATTAAGTCATTATTAAATTTAATTGTCTAAAAAATTATTTTTATATATATAAAAATATGCACCATGGTAAATAGTTCATGAATAAAATTTTTTAAATTATAATAAGGAACATTCAATTCAGTGGTTATTAAATTCATTCAAGCTTTGGCATCTGATTTTCCATAATAAAAGCATTTAATTAGCACTTGATATTATAAAGAAAATTTGAATGACTGAGAACTCAAAGATTATTAAACTTTATAACATATAAATATAAAAGTGGGATTTCCTTCTCTTAAATTATTTTAAAACACATTTTTGGAAAATTAAAGTGAACTTTACATATTGATAAATAAATCTTAGATTAAAATTTAATTTTAATAAATTTCTAATCAAATACAATTTAATCAAATATTTCGCATAATTTTAGTAAAATAATTTCTACTCATTACATATTAAATAAATATGTCAATGCATTATTATAGTTCATTGCGTTTTTACACATATTAAGTTTGTATTCCGTATTTACGATAATCCTATTTTATTTAAATAGGATCTTACTTTTTTAGAATAAATTTTATCTGTAAAGAGAAGAAAGTTGGTTAGAATGTTTCGAAGATATATTGTAGATCAATAAAAGATATATAATTGAAACACAATTACTTAACTCACGAAATTTGTTAAATTCTCGATAGGTAAATTCTGTTGGATCAGTTACTTCTATAATTCACCCTATTCGTCGATTCAATTAGCTTAACACTGGGAAAAATTTTACGCTTTTACTCGCCGCTTTACCTTTCTTTACTTTAAGAAAATTTATATACAATACTAATGTCATTATGTTCCGTTCAATTAATCGGAAAAATAATACGTTTGATTAATAAGCTAATGAAACAGATCATAGTATTGGAGCTTTATTTCCCGAGCTTTGTCTGTATTTAAGCGTATTACATGTCTCTTCAAGCATCAAATTCAACTCCTTTCTATATTTATATTTTATCGAGTGCCCGCTCTTAGAGCATACCTGTGAGGGCGACACTTATACTTGTGTAAAAATATTTTACACTCGATGAATTCGGTTAGAAAGTCGTGACAGGTAGCGACGCTATCGAATCCGATTTCACAAGGGAATCAATCAGCTTTCCGTTTCTTCCGCAACTTTCCAAGGCTTTTCTCTTATTTATCTTGGATTTGGTTGGTACTGATGACTGAAATGCAAACCTGAAATATTTTGCATACTAATTTCTATCCTAACTCAAAATTTTCTTGATTTTTCATCAGAATGCTTGTGGAGTGAAGCTGCTTAAATTTGCATAACTAATTTCCAACAGTATCCTACAGATGTGTGAAAGTTTTATATGATACTATCCAAGCAAAAGTCCCGTAAAAATCGACTATTGTTTTGGATTCTTGAGTGTATGATTTCATCAAAATAGATTTTTTTCATTTGATAGTGGAACAAAGCTTTTTATTACAGAAATATCATCACTCGGTTTTTTAAAATTTAATAATAACTTTATGCTCAATAAATAAAGCAGACTATTACGTATTTCTATGATATTTTATACTAAATCATAAATACATATATTGTTTACTTCCGTTGGATAATAATATGATAGAAAAGTTACTACAAATACTCTCAGCATTTATTTTTTTGATTACAGATTTAATTGTATTTTTTCATATTTCTTTACTAGGTATTTGTTTTAAATTTAGTATGCGTGTATCTCTTGAAATAGACATCGGACGATAAAACCTACTGTTTTATATGTACTAAATTACTAGGTGAATATTAACGCGTTAATAATTTTACTTACTTATCGAAGTATTTTAGATGTTGAAAAATATTTAAAACAATTGAAATGAAAATGATAATAAAATATTGCGGAGACCTTGAGTAGATCTTTCTTTAAGTAAGAAAGAGTAAGAATATCATCTAAGAATGCTTTGAGTCGCATAATTTTGTTTTCAATCTTCTGAGATTTCAAGAATTCGGCTCCCCTCCCGACCCTCGAACTCCTTCAACGAACAAAGGAAATCTCCATCTTCACGTCGAAGTAATCTATCCAGCTAAACATTTGAATCACCTTGTATATTCGTTCCTTTCTCCCCTTCCTCCTTGAAAGTTCTCTTTCATTTCATAAACTTACGCCTCTCGTCCTCGTGTACTCTCTCTCTCTCTCTCTCTCTCTTTTACACACACACGCACGCGCGCGCACACACACACACACACACTCCCTCTCTATCTATCTCTCTCTCTATCTATCTCTCTCTCTCTCTCTCTATCTATCACTATCTCTGTCTCCCCCATACCATCGGACATATACCCGGCAAAGTAATTTCGAGGATTGGTCGTTGGTTAGGAGGAAGGCATTGCAGGATCTCTCGAGCATTTCGACGTTCCTTGAGATATTGAACATCGACGGGGTAGTAAGTAAGGGATGATTGGGACGAGGGAGGAGGGCAAGGCGAAGAGGTAGGCGCGGGGGAGGGAGGGGGTAATGTGGGATACAGAGGGATCGGGACTGGTGGTGGCGGAGCTGTAAAGCGTTCGAGGCCAGTGCATAACGATCGACATCGAAATCCGTATACAAGTATGCATCATCCCAATCGTGTGTGTGGGTCTGTTCGCAGCTCCTCCTTCGATTGGAATTCACCGCCCTACGACATCCCCGATATGTTCGCGAAGCCCGGGACGCCGTGCAATGATTACAACGGCTACTGCGACGTTTTCCAGAAGTGCAGGGAAGTTGACCCCAGCGGGCCACTGGCCACCCTTAGGAAACTCCTACTGTCCGACGAAAGTTTGGCCACCTTCCGGCGCTGGATGTCCGAGCATTGGTACGCGGCAACGCTCATCGTCTTCGGGGCTATTTCTATCTTGGTAAGTACTATTACGGCGCTTCATCGCTTCTTACTTTGCCCGCGCACGCTGCCATCCCGAATTGCGAATCTGAATGTCGACCCGTGTTTCATTGATCCAGGCATGAATATCGATAGACGCGAGCCAATAGTAATTGAATATTGAAAGAACGACTCGCTTCGAACAATACAATATCAGGGGCAATTGAATTATTACCATCTAAAGTTGTTTCTTTCGATACTTTCACGGCTATGCAGTATGAAATTATGCATAAATATATGTTATGCGACCGCTACAACTATGACTAAGAACGGAGAATAAATTATCCAAGCGGGCATCGATCATTGCATTAAGCAATTTAAATTTAAGATATCCAGTCTTGCAAATAGCTTTCTCCTTACTTTTAAACTTACTTACAATGCGTCACATCGATTATTTAAGGAAAATACGACTTTTTTTATTATCATTCGATATTTTTTAAAATTCAATAAAAATAGAGACAAGGGCTTGTGACTATTAGGAATGAGAAAATTGTAGCTCATTTAAGTTTTGAAATTTTTATACTTTACTTTTAAAATTACATGCATTATAAATAAAAAAAAATTACCTGCAACTTCGACCGTACTTGCACATTTTCAAACTCATTTATAATTTAATAGCAACATATCATAAATGGCTTATAACTCTGAAAAATTATTATAAATTATTATGTATCTAAAGCAGACGTCTTTGTGATTATTAATAAAAGTAAAAAATTTTTAATCCCTGAAAATCGAAATTCAATTTCAATACATGTTGTTCTTAATTAAAAATGAGTTTATTTCGTAAACTTAATATAAAATTATACAAACCAAATTTTAAAAAAAACCTTGTTTTATGTACATATCTTTGGAATTTATTAATTTTACATACGAACGAATTATCTATTTATAGAATATTTTATGTTTCTTGTCGTTCCGTTACAGAGTAAAAGAGATTTTTTTAAAATATGAATACTATTTATGAGAACAATTTGTTTATTTTCCATTCCATTTGCAGCGACATCGTAGAACGAAGAAATGCGATGATGATAATAATTGCAATAGTAAGTTCATCCATAAATCAACGTTAGTAGCGGAACTGAGTAAACATTAAATTTGTACAAAGCTGCTTAGAGATGCTTAAACAAGCATTTGCTCAACTTATTATAGTCTCCAAAATGTACTTCTTGCTGTACCTGTACAATTTGTAATAATAATACAAGTTCTTGAATTGTCAGTAATGCTATTCAGAAAATTCTGTATTTTCTTGTTATGCTAGAATGGATAGCTTGCATAAGCATTAGAAAGCTGGCGTTGAAATAAGCATCCACAGAAATATTTGTTTACAAAAAATAATTTATGCTATAACTAAATGAATGAAAAAGGAATCATTAAAATCAGTGTAAAATCTATTTTACTGGCAATAAATCACAGTTTCCATTAAAAAAAAAAAAAAAATTTTCTTTTAAATTTAAATGAAATTATTTTGTGAAATTATTTCATTTGAAATGTCTTAAAAGGGTCTTCTTCAGATGCTGTATTAAAAAAGGAATGTATAACGATCATAATACTCTTAAATTACTATAAAAATTTAATAAGCTTTCTATAATGTTAGTACATTTATTCAAAACTATTTTTATAGTTAATAATATGTATAATATAAGCTAGCGTATCTAGAAATGCTTCTCGACTTATTTAATACAAATTAAAAAAAAAGGAATTTAAAAAATATTATCTCAAAATATGAGATATAATAAAATAAGGGAACCAGATTATGTAGAGGATAATTGAAAACGAAGTGACGCTTTCGTAATGTAGAATAAAAGAAGCTCGAATTTTTTTGCATTTCTAAACGTGTCCCTGTAATAAAAAAGCTGGAAAATTTATTTTTCATTAATTTTTAAATTTTCATTAAGGAAAAACTTGAACAGACTTACTCGAAACGTATAAAATTGATCTGGAAATAAAAAGGTTGCTACTGTTTTTCACGATATTCAACTAGCGCGACGACATAAAACTAGATAAAAAAGTAAAAATGAGTGCAAAAGAGTGTCGACCACAATGAAATGATTATTCTCAAAGCTGCGAGAAATTCGTTTACCACGTTTCCGTAGTAACTTCAGGGAAGATCATAGAGCCAGACGAAATCCGGTGACTCTTGTCATCATTACGTAGCCTTATCTTGTTAGGCGAAAAGAGCCTCGTATGATATTTATTTTTAAAAACAAAAGAACAAAGTAGAAGAGTTCCGAATTAGACGATTAAACGCAACTGTAGAATGCGATTTTGATTTCGCTTAATGATGGGGCTTTCTATCTCTGGCAGGTGATCACGACGAAATTGTTGAGGAAGCGGCCAGGCAAGAAGCTCAAATCGGTGACAATCATCCACAGCTCGACGACGGAAACGGTGAGGTTGCCCCCGGAGGGAGCGGAGGGGGTCACCGTTCATCCACCGGCAGTGAGGGCGAAACTGCCCCTCAGCAAGAAGGTGCGGGAGAAGCGACGCAGACCGAAGCGTAAGAAGGATGCAGTCGCGCACGACAAGTCAGCGAAGGTAAGAGACGTCCTTTTCTCTAGTTTTCTGAAGCCCTCGAAACTCCCCCCCCCCCGGGCTGCAGGCAAGCCCTGCAAATCATAATCCGACAAAATAGCTCTCAGCTCCTCCTAATTAATTCGGAATTAAGCCGTGGCGGTGCTTCGCTCTTTCTTTCCCTCTGCACTTTTCATACGACGCTACGGAGATGCGCACAATGTGCTGTTGAGGCTTTGTTTGCTTTCACGAATAATAATGATGAATTTGCGCCGGACACCTGCTACTTTTTATTATAATTACTAGAAAATCATTTTTTTTTGCTTTCAGCCTAGTGCTTTAAATGGAAGAAAGGGATAAATAAATAAATTAATTTAGCAGACTGAGGGTCGCGTAACGATGCATTACTAAAAGAAAGTATTTAAAAAGGAATTCAATTGAAACTCGAATGTGCAGAAAATACTTTTATTTCGAATCATTTATAAACTTATGTAAAACAATTATTCGTATAAAATTTGAGAGAGCTTGACTGCTAGTTATTCTTATAACTTTCTTATATAAATATGATAGATTACGGGACGTGTTACATCGTTATATTACCATTTTTATTATAAATGAAAACTAATAAATTTCAAAACAGATGAAAGTTATAAATTTGTACTTTAATACCAGAAATTAATAATTTGAGATAAATTTAATTAATAATATTAATAAACGCTTATGTTATTATCATACTAGTTTTAAATATAAATGCAAAAATTAATCTTGTGAATTTTATGAACGCAATGCAATAAGTAGTTATTGCATGTGAAGAGGTAATTGGAATTATTGAAAAGGAAAACCTAACATATTTTTATGTTTTGATTCACAAATATTTAATATTTATTGCACAAAAGGGATTTCAATTAGAAAATTTAATATTAGTAAAAAGCTTTTATTATATTAGCTCATGATACCTCATGAATTTATGACGCTCAATAGATAAAAGCATTGATGTAATTAAATTTTTTTTTTTATTTATATATTTTTTTAAACTAGTATGTAAATAAATTATTTTGAAAACATGAATTAGTACTAGTCGTGTAATTATTAAAAAAAATGAAATAATGAGCCTTGTTAAAATTCGTTTTAGCTTTGATATTAGATAAGCATCAGAAAGGTGAAATCGCCTGACTATTCACATTTATTTTCCCTTGAAAATTATCGCGTTAACTGAATAAATCATATTTTATTCAATAAGCTATTTATATTACGGTATTAAAAAAAGCCGAGATTTCGTATCGCTTTTAAAAGCAGCAGTTAGTTCGTAACGACTAGCAAAATTGAATTGCCCATTGCCATAGGCCAAAGCAAAAACTCAAAAGCAAGCACTATCACTAAAACTAACCGCTTTTCCCATTCCACCTCGCCCCCCCCCTCCCCCGCCGCTGCTACAGGCCAAACGTAAACGACCGGCTGGTGGTCCGAACGGGGCGAGCGCCGGCCAGGACGAGTCGTCGCGGAAGCGGCCGGCGATCGGCGACCCACCGGCCGCCGCCCCCGCCTCCGAGGCCGCGAAGCAGCAGCGGCAGCGCACCTCGACCCTGCAGCAGCTGATGAGGCGAGCCCCCAAGAGCAAGCCGGAGAAGCCGAACCCGGAGCCGAGCAGTCCAGCCGCGCTAGTCGGGCCCGCGAAGAAGAAGCCCGGCTCGCAGCATCAGCAGCTGCTGCCCCAGCAGCGAAAGAAAAAGGAGGTCATCGATTACTCGATCGCTCAGGCGGAGAAGGCGACCGAGAGCGCCCCCGTGTCCACGGCCGTGGTCATCGGGCCAGTCGGCGGCGCCGACCCCAAGAGCAAAGTCCGTTCCTGGCTGTTGGCCACCCATTGCCGCATCGAGACGCCCTTGGCCTCGGCCCTGCCCAAGAGCAAGTCCAGCCCCATGAATCTCCAGGCTAATCCTGCGGCTGGCCTATCCTCCAGAGCACCGGCCCCTGGCACTCGTGGCAACAACGCCAGGTCTGTAATCTACCGGGACGGGCCTCCTCTTACAGACCCTGCCAGTAGCCCTGCCAGTAGGTATCGTCGGCCCTAATATCGGCTGATTCTACTTCGGTCTTCGAAAGGATTTACATGCTGGAAAGTCAATGGGAATGCATTGACTGCATCCTTTCGGCGAGTAATTCGTTTTTCCACGCGATCGTGCAAGGATATCGATTTGGCCGCTCGTCGTAATTTTTGTTCCACTGACTTGTCTATCTTTATTCCATTGTCTGGCTTTGTTTAATAATAATTCGTGTTGTCGAGCAGTTATCAATCGCTGGAAGCGCTAGAAGCTTGTCTTGTCGCGATAGCCAATAGAAAATGACTGGTGGGTGCTGCTGACGAGGACGTCTGTAAAGGAGCGCTTAAAGGAAAAAACCGAAAGTTGGCTGTAACGATGGTCTGTGAATGTTTGCAGGCACGTGGCCTTGAGACGACTGACGGGCTCCAAGTCACGGAGCGTCGGTAACCTCGTGAGGAACGACGCCAGTGGTGGGGTCGGCGTCGTCGGCGGCGGCATCGCAGCTGTCGGAGCGTCTACGGCCACAGCGGCTGCGACGGCCGCATCGGGGGCTAAGAACGAGCGCGTGAGGCTCCAGGTCGTCTACAAGCCGCCCTTCAAGTTCACGGTGAAGCTGCGGAAGGCGGACAAAGTCGGGCAGCTGCCGACGGCCGCGGGCGCGGCAGCCAGGAGCGGGAACCCGGGCGCGAGGGCGGGAGTCCTCGTGAGAACGATCGCCGATAAGAAGGCCAGCAAGGAGCGGAAGAGAAAGTCGAAGCCGAGCAGGGCCTCGTCGAAGCTGAGTCAGGCTTCCTGCATAGCTGAGCCCGCCAACTCGGACCTCCACACCGTGCCCTCGGACCTCGAGGTCCTTCTATCCGAAAGCGAGTTCCTCTTTTCCGACACGTGATCGCGACAGGTGAGAGCCCGAGGTAGCGACCTTTTTACGATCGATAGAGTTTTTGGCCTTTACCTGACCCGCAGCTCGACTCTTGGGCAATTGCTCGGGTCGTTGTTTTTAATTTTTGCCCGGCCAGCACCAGGAGAATTCGTTACTCGTAGTTTGGATTTACCCTCTGAGTATCGCTTGTTAATCCACTTGGGTATAGTAACCGATCGCCGCTTTCGTGCGCGCCCTACAAATAATAGCACAGTTTGCCTTTTTCCACGAACCACATTCTCGCTTATAAAGTTTGCCGGTGCACGAACTCCGTTCTTTCAACAAAAAGTACTGGAGCATTCGCTCTAAATATCTAGACTTATTTGGCTTTCAATTTTATGTATGACATTTCTACAATACCTATGAGCATTTAATACATGACAAGTTTTTAAACAATTTTACGACACTGATTTACACTGTAGCTCCATCAAATCATTTGAAACTCACATGTCGTTCTCAATTTCAAGACACTAATGAATAATGCCTATTTATGATTGATCCTTTTCTTATGAACTATATATTTAAAACCTGTCTTATTATAAAAATCCTTTAGATTAATTTTATTTCTAAATCATTGTGAATTTACGTAATGTAATATCATCCGCAGCTTAAAAATTAATTTCACTTTTTACGGTTTAATTATTTAACGCTTATTTATTGTTTACTTTGTAAATTCAAATATATTTATAAGAAACATCTATTGGTTTTAAATATATAATGCCGTAAATAACGCTGAAAATCCAAACTACTAGTAATTAAGAAGATATTCAGACCTGAAAGAGGTAGTTTATCCTTTCAATTGCGGTGTAAACTGCTTTAATTTCAAAAAACTCTATCGAACTATCGACCATCTTGTTTAGCTATCGATTAAATTCGATAGATTAGATTCATTGTAGATAAAAAAAACTTGCCCTCTAAACTTACGCACGATGTCATCGCAACGTTATATCAATAAAAGCATAATATTGCCGATAAAAAAAATTGTAGACCGGCAAACGTGTCAAAAGGCGAACTCGCATTTTTGTATATAAGGTTAACTGTGATTTTCTTGCGAGTTGTTAAATAACTTTCAGAAACGTTCCTGGGCGACGAGCGAAATACGTGAGATATAGAAAGAGAGAGTCTGAGACCGACGCGCATTTATAGCCCTGAATAATTTTTCTTCGTTTTTTATGTCAAGCGTCAAGTTCCCCGTAACGGAAAAAATGGCAAGAAAAGTCTGTTTTTCGTCAAAGAGGCTTTTCTCGAAATAAAATAACGCGAGAAAAATTATTGCTGTACTATTACTGTACTGAAGGCGAGAAAAAGAATGAAAATGTAGATAGCAAGAAATAAAAGCCAGAGGTGTTTTTTGAACCTTCTTATTAAGTGCGCCAATAAGACTTAATTTTATGTCTATTTTCTCCTATCGTTATTCTTCTCTTTTTTAAAGCTACGCTAAAATTTATATTATTCTAAAGAGATACTGTTAATAGTTAGTAAATCTGTGGTCGTCAGCTCCCGATTTGTAGCGGACATCGTCATGTGGATTGGCTCTTTTGTGGCTTTTCACTTGTTTTTGCACCACTTGTTGAAAGATTGAGCCTGTAAAATATTCATTGTGCTCAAAGTCACCTAAAAGATTCGCCAATCAACAGTAAAATTACCAAAGGGAATTTTAGGCCGTTTTCAAGGCTCGAAAGTAACTTCTTAAAATAATAGACTCGTATTTTACGTGCGTACTTCGTTGTATCAGTAACTCATGGATGGATTAAGTAATTCAACTCTTGACACTGATATTGGGTCATCGACGTGAAAAGTATAAACAAAGCTACGTATGCGTATTCTTCATTCAAATATTTTCATCACACTTCAAACATCTCAATGCCTCGTACATCTACTTGATGGTAGGAATTCCTTAAAAGAAATAATGATACAATTCAAAAATTGACAAATTATATTCACTATTGAAATTTTAGTAAACTTTAAGCTAGCATGCATTAGTCCATTAAGTTACAAACATTAGAAGATGTCTGTTTTTAAATTTTGAGAAATGTTTCGAATTAAATTTCGGATAATGATAGCCTAAAAAATAACTTTAATCAGTTTACAATCGCACGATCACCCCTAAAGTTTCCTTTTCGTGCCGGGCCAACGTTTTCACGAAAACGAAAAAGTGATTCGTCGATGATTTACAAGTGGCCTGACCCTTCAATGAAATCTGACACCACTTCAGAAATATATTTATCCACTCTAATGTACGTACGTCACGCATAGTTGTTTCAATTAGGTCGACTGGACACCGGCTGGATTTATTTACGACTTATGGATTCTATCGTAGCTTTAAATAAAAGAGAGAAGAATCGACTAGTCATAGCTTCTTTGGTAAGCTGGATCTTTAACTTCTACACGATCTCGTGCATTGGAGATTTACGCTTACGATTTTTAATCAAGTTGTAAAATTAAACTCCTTCGTGGAGGATTAAAAAGGTTAGCGTTGCAATGTAACTCGAAGATAAGAGGAGGTGTCATTAGATTCAATTTAAATTTTTCTTTATGATCGCTACATTTTTATTATTATCTTTTAGAACAAATTGTACTATATCCTATTACTTAGGGAAAAATTAACAGCTAAATCGAATGCATATATTTTTTTGAGAGCTTTTAATTTTTTTTAGAAAAGGCGAATATTTTTTAATTTAAATTTATGGTATAAGAACAATAGGAATAGAGTGGGGTGCTATTTATTAATTGGAAAGCAAAACTTAAACAAACGGTCTCGAACGACGCGTAAGCATAACGCATTTTGAAAAATACTTTTAATCGATTATTTTACATTTTTTAAACTCCAATCTTCGCTTATGCTGAGCGTTTAACAGGTGATGGCGCACCGGCCAACGAGATTAAGATTCGATTAAGCGAAATAGCCGGTCGAGTATAATTATTTCGAACAAAAAAATCATTAAACAGTGTAAATATACATGTATTCTCTGTCTCTCTCTCTGACGCGACTCCTTTGTGAAATGCAACATTATGTAGTTAATGATGTAGTGGGAGTCAAGGGAGATTATTGGAAAGGGATCAAGCGCAGCTAAAAATTCGAGTCGCGTGGATACTGCACGTGCCAATGTAAGTCACTGAGGAAACACTGTTCCCCCCCCATCCCCCCCATCCCCCCGCCATCCTTCCCATCGTGTAGTAACATGTATTGGTCAACGAAAAAATCTAATAAAAGTAGAGAAAATCGAGAAAAAAAAGAAAAAACTTTTAAGTCGTAAGATTAAGGTTTCTCAACGAAAAAGGGAAGCCACTTAGCTATACTCATGCTGATCGCTTGATACAATATAAATGACCAGTTTTTTAATCATTTTATCGCCAAATAATGATTTAACGAAGCTTTTTTTTATAATGTATTGTAAAAAACACTTACATTGTGTAACATTATAATTTTCTCTCTCTTTATTTTACACAAAGAACAATCTTAATAATCTTAACAATCTTTTAATAGTTGCCTTATAAGTCTTTTCTATTTCAAATTATTATGTACTATAAAATTTCACAAAAGATTTATGAAACATTCGTACTTAACTAAGTATTACAATAATTATAATTATTATGATAATTTGATCTCGTTTCAACGCTTACGAATTTAATGTTAAAAAATATTAAAGACATAAAGAAAGAATAAAAAACAACTGCTATCGCTTATTTAGTAATTGAGTGAAAGCATATAATTTTTTAATGTTGAACAATAGTACAATTAAGTCCAATAAGTGAAAAAGGTGAAACAATCATAAACTAATTATTAATCACTTGTATTTAAAACATTTAGTAAAAATGATTTACTACATACTTGGCATTCATCCATAATTAATCCAGTCGACAATTCATTCGAAATTCCAACTTTTCATTGAGATTATATACAACCAGCGCCAGGAAAATAATAATTATTCCCATTACATAACAATTTCAAAATATATGCTGCATTATTGATGAATATGTTCATTCTTAACACACGTGAAACAAAGTTCACTACATAAGAGCTCACTTTTAATTTCCATAAATGTGCATCCATAAGCATAGCAACTATCATGCATAAATATATGTATGTGTATGTATGTATGATTTTGCGTGGATGAATATGGCTATACAAATGTATGTATGTATGCATGTATATTATGGCATTATGCACATCATAAAATTATATATGCAGATGCATATGGATATACAAATAAATAATACATATACATATGTATGCATATAAATATAAGTGTGTGTGTGTGCGCGCGCGCGCGCTGTGTATATATATATATATATATATTGGAAATATTAAGCATTCACACCAGTGTTTGACAGGAGTGGTATAAAGTTCTAGAGGGAAATTCGCACTCTCTTTCTAACTTGGTTCCTGTAGCTAGGAATTCCTAAAGACGGACCGTCGAGCCACGAAGCCCGGCGCACGGTTCTTGCATGTAAATATGCACAAACTAAACGTAATTTGAATATAAAGCGGGGGAGGATATGTGTGCATAAAGCCGGGGGCAGAGAGAAAGGGGAGCCGCCTATGCCATTGACGCAAGTCGATGCTCACTCAAGGGCGATTCTTCGCTACGTCCCGAGTTACTGATATTTTTGTGATGCTGTATATATATATATGTATGAAATCTCATGAGATAGAGAAGGCTTTCGGTCAACAACTTTTTTTTCATACCAGTGCCCATTCCTTTGCAATGTTTCCTTTTTTCATCTGCATACGTACATCTACGTATATCTATACGTTGTCTTTTCTATTTCTTCTTCATTTCTCCTGTCCGTTTCTTCTACCAATACTCTTTCCCGTCATAATAATGCATAAGGTTATTGTTATTGCCGAAGAGCAACGAATTACTGTACTGATTTGTATCACCTATCTGTTTGTATTCCCATGATTGCCTACAAGATTGTAATCATTTTTCGCTTTTACATCCTGACTAATTTCCCTTATTTCAATTATTACAACTATTGTTATTACTATTATTATCATCATTATCGTCATTATCATTATTATCATTATTATCACTATTATCATAATTATCATTATCATTATCATTATTATTATCATTATTATTATTATTATTATTATTATTATTATTATTATTATTATTATTATTATTATTATTATTATTATTATTGTAATAAGAATACATGCGACACACATTGTTATTTTACGTATCGTCGATGCTGCGAAGTACTACAATTTCTCAATTTCACTTTTATAATTTATGCTCACGCGACAATGCGAAAACTCGAAAGGCGCTATATATGTTTGTGATTCAAGAACGCTCGGTATTTAAGAAGCGAAATTTGAAAAAAATGCCTATTGAATGAATTGGAATTAATGGTAGCAATGTAATAGATAAATAATTAACAGGTGATTTAATGGGGTTAACAAGCAAGAACAATTATTATTCGAATTTTGAGTTTTCACATTTGTGCAGCTGGTAAACTCTGTTTATTGCTAACAATTATGGAAGGCGAAAATTTTAAGTGAAGTGGAAGAGGGCAGTTCGAAAAAAAATTAGTTTTTCGAGTCCTCTTGTATTCACGTACGAGTACTGCCCAGCTCCGATGCAATGCGCTCCGTGATGATCAACGAAGGTCATATTCTACGCTTTTACAGTATTTATGAGTAAAGGGAAAACAGACCGCATGGTTATTTATTAATCTCTCATGAGCCAATAAATGAAGTATGACGTACGTGCAATTTTAATGTTTAAGAGATTGTGGTAAATTTACGGGAGAATATGCGTCCACGGGAGTGTATACCAGAAAAGTATTTACGGTTTTCTCTCGTGTGCTTAATACAATGAATAGTATTTTTATTATTTATAAGTATTGTATGAGAGTTTAAAATGTTTCGCTTTTAAAACCTTCTTATACTGCACAGAATTTAGTTTAATGTTACGCAAAACTAAGCAAAGTTATGAGGTGCAACGCTCGAGTAGGTACGCAACAGACAACAAAAATAACAAAAATGTACGTTGTACAATATTATTATAGAGACGATATTATTTTAACTCTCGTATGGTGGATAACCTATTCGAAAATACCTTGTATCAAAAATATTATTAATGATCCTCGCCTTCTTAATTTTCCACAGCTGATCGATAATACGAAATTTTATATATAACAACTATAGCCATAATCTGGCATCTCGTCACGTAATTCATAATCATAGAAATCAGATATTATATTGATGTTCCGATGAAAATATACTTTCTTTTTATTTATCAGATCGCGAATATTATTATAAGCATAATCATCGAGACTCGTCATCACGCGTAAGACCTTCGTCAAATGTTGCCGCAGACAATTAAAGTCGACGACCAAAAAAGCTGTAAAATCGTATTTTCGTTGCTTTAACGAGTTTTTATTTCAATGGTAGCATATGTTTGATACACATGGAAAACTGAATTACAGCATGCATAAATCGCTTCTTCTCGTTGTACTGTTTAGCGTTTTCAGCAGTGTTGGGAAACTGACCAAACTTATTGTAATATCACGAAATAGAGATAAAGGTGATCAAAAACTGTATTTACAACTAAACTACTCTGAAACAAGATCAAAACAATAACTGAAATTAGTAAACGTAAATCAAATGCAGTATCTCGTATAACAATCGCTGTATCAACAGCCTATCGTTTCCATCTGCTGATAAGTAAGTTAAAAAAGAACCCGAACTCATGAGAGATTAAATGTAAATGTCAAGTAGGTATTTCTGTTGAGTCAATATAGCTGAAAGAATTACGAGCTGGAAGTAATTACAATTATATAATTCTGACAAGCAAGAATTACTTTCATGTGTTTCTATTTAAACTGTACTGTTATGACTGGTCTTCCACTTTATTGAGTTCTGTACGTATTTTTTATCAAGAATAAATTTATCAATGAAATGACATTTATTCTGAATTTAACTTCTCATATAACATTATTATTTTAAATTACATCTGCGAAAATCACAGGTTAAAGTAAAATCAATCAAAATTTATACTAATTCAATGTAAATTTATGTAGAAAATTTAAATGGAGAATTATTAATGAGAGAACCGTGTAAGGAAATATTAAGAACAATGTAATTATTGTCAATGCCTCTTAATAGTTTTATTTCTACATGACTATGTTTAAGTATTTTTTAAGCTGTAAAAAAGTACATTTATAAATATTTTTTCTTCAGCCGAAAAACGAAAAAAATAATAGCCACCCTTGACTTTGTCTAAAATGGCCTGATTATAATGTCATTTCCACTATTAAATAAATGGTATGGGCTGCTGTATTTTTACACGAAACTTATGTGTAAATATCTTTAACGATGGCTGTAACATTCCTGTACTATGTATATACCAATGTACTAATAAACTCTAGGATGAACTGCAATCCAATGTGTTTTTATTTTACAATTTATCATTAAGTAATAAAAAATTATATTCGTATACCTTATACCTATCCTATAACATTAATGATGTACTTCGTATATTATAAATGTTATATCTCTGTCATTAACTACGGTAGACATTACACTTTCAAATTTGAAAAAATGTACATGCCTTTGTGTATTTTTTGTAAAAAAATTTATTTTTTGAAATTTATTATTTACTTTTATAAACATGCATGTATAAAGAAAATTCAATAGTTTTTAATAAATTTTTTATGTTTTATTGCAAACAATACATTGCTACATTTTTTAATTGATTCATTTGTTTTTTTTTGAATATTGTTATTCCGAAAAGTTGGAAATTATACATGTACAATCGAACTTAAAAGTTATCTGCATGTACAATATACTACAATAATAAGATAAGTTACGTTATGATAATTTTATTCTACAACTATAATATATACAATTACGTTAATAAATTTCTTACATTAAATCATATTTCTATTATTGTATAACTTATTTTGAATGCCTAAAAAATGAAAAACCTTTTTTTAAAAATAAAGCAACGACAAAGATTTTGGTATAATTATTCAGCGTAATAAATCTATAAGCATCCAAGATCAAGTATATGATAATATTGAAATCTATACGTTCTTGTGATGATTCGTATATAAAATTTTTTTTTAGAATTATTAAAAAATTTCTTAGATGTAGAAGTGAAATAAAAAGATTCATTGGAACTACATAGGTAGTATATATAGATTATATTGTAAAGAAAAATTGTTCGAATTTACTTAAATTGTATCAGGATAACATAGACAGCTGTAGGTATACGAGTTAATTCTTGGTATTACTACTGTCTTGTATTAGTATTCCAACTCTGTCAACATGTGCTCCTAATACTAGACTTCGCTTATTGAGGATTTTCTCTTCTACATCAACGATTTAACAATCGTTCAATTGTATAGTGCCTTATTATGAAATCGATTACAAATAAAAAAGAAAAATGAACGACCGACAAGCTCATAAACTTAAGTCTTATGACTCATAATTCATATTATTTGTACACAATTTAAACAGTTATATTTTATCTAAAAATTATGAATCAATTATCTATTTGTTTCACTTTTTCGTAATTTAGAACGTTTTAAAAAATTCTGATATATTTTTATACGTATTTATTGCGTATTCTTACGTAATATAAATAATTGAATTCGCAACATTTGTTTATTTAATGCTCTTAAACACCATTTACAAAAATGATTGTTAAAAAAGAAAACATTTCGTATTTTTTTTAGCGCAAGTTGTATGTAATTTCTATTTATTCAAAAATATCTTTTAAAATCGTTTTTATCTTGTGTTCTATTATAATCATAAGAATTTATCCTATATTTTCAATAACATCATTAACATTGTAATTATTATTATTTTTTATATTTTGGCTAAAACTTGAAATGCTTATTGGTAGATTAATTCTCCTGGTACATAAAAATCAAACTGTGTAGTAAAAAAAATCATATTGTTAAGTATACAAAGTATATGAAAATTAGAATTATGATTTAATTTTTTTATCGATATAATAATATTCTTTACTTTAATCGATATTGATACTATAATTAGAAAATTTTTGATTTCAAAATAAAATGCAAATTATAAGTGTATTATTTAAAACAGTCATAATAATGTAGTTTCAATCAAACTTGATAACATAAAAAAATACAATTAAATTTCAACTCCTTTATTTCTTGTAAAATAGATTTAAGTGTTAACAAAATTTAAGAGGAATAGAAAAATTTAGTTTAGGACAATAGAAAAATTTGCAAATAAAATATGTAAAAACTAAAAAAAATTTACTATATCTGACCAATTAATAGTAATTGACTTGTTAATTAAATGAGCAATTAAGGGAGCATAATTATATTTAAATTATAAAAACATATTAATATTAAATTATTTTTTTCTTCTATATTGATTTTTAAATAAAACAACATAATACTTTTTTCTGAATGTATTTTATTTTTTTGGCGACACATTAGTTTTATACAGAATTTTGCAATCACTATATACGATTGTTGCTCATCCCATGCAGTTGCATCCAATCTTCGACTCTACAGAGCCTGCCAATTAAATCAAGTCAAACTTTAATGTAAAAGCTATAGATTTATATAGCCTATGTTTAGCTAACAAGATAAAGTTGAAATGTGTTAGCCTGTAAAATAGTGCATCCTTACTTATCAAACAACTTTACTTACATCTTCCTCGACTCGGACGCGAATTATAACGATGCATTTTCGTATTGCGCTGACTTATGCTTATTTTTATAGCCGCTCGGTAACTTCAGTGAGTTTTCCTTTGGGGCGCATTATGACGCATTCATAGTTCAGCCAGTTACGATGCGCTCGGATGTAATTTCGAGGTAGTCTATCGTTCTCTTAAGGCAACCCGAAAGTAAATAAATAAGGACTCCGCAATAAATTTACTGAAAAACACATGTGACTTTTCACGACATTTTGACCTAAGGTATCTGGGAAGGGGGCGGGGGGAGGGGAGATGTCAAGGACCGTGGCATCCGTTACAAGTGTTGGGGAGGAGGCGGAAGAGGGAACGAATTTGTCCGCGGGCGTAACACCGCGTCTCTTCCGCTTCCCTTATTTATTAATGAAGTTTGGGGCCCAGCCTTCAGAAGCCAGACTCATCAGCTCGTAAATCTCTATTTCAAAACGACAATAATTCTCAGCGAGTGGCCGTGAACATCTTATGATTAACTACGTAAGAGTGGGACGGAAGGGATTTCAAGGGTGTATTTTCGCACCAGCTGAAGAATACACTTGGATGTATACCCAAGATAGCTGATGGTAATTCGCTGATGTTACGGGCGCAAAATATTTAACGCCAAGTCGCTAATTACGCCCTTCGTTACAAGTCCCCCGGTCCTCGTCCATTGATCTGAAAACTACAATCAATTATAAGCACGTAAAAGGGGCAACTTTATTCTTAAAAAAAGCTTCACGGTGCCGGATCATTTTGTGGGGAAAAAAATTGTCCGTGAACTCGAGGGAAGCTCAAACTAACGTGTAAGTTTTAAATACAGTTTGAAAATAAATTGCCATTCCGCAGCTTTGCTCGTAAGTTTCAATGACTTTTTTGCGTTGTTTGTGAAAGTGTTATTGGCAATGAAACAAAGCCACTCGAGTGGAGGAAGTTGGAAAGCTCGCAGGAGTTCCGCGACTCTCTCGTGGCCGCGCGTAGAGAAGAACGAAGTAGCGCAGACCTTAAATAAGCGCCGAGCCCCAGAGCGACGTCTGCTAGATTTCCGAACACTGGGGGCCGGTACTCCAGGTTCTATCGCGACGCAGAATAATTGGAGAGGAAAATCTGACCGGAAGAAAGAAAGTGCACACCCGGTTGGGCTGAGGCAAGAGCACCGTAATAATAAAGTTGTCTCGAGATAGAAAAAAGGAACCGCATCTAGAGCTCACCTGAGGGGAGGACGCCAACATGCTCGTGAGCTCCCTGGCCCGACGACGTCTGGGCTTGAATGTCGACCAGCGACAAGAAAGGATAAATAAAGGAGGGAGGGTGGTGGGTGAGGCAGGGACGCGACCGGAGTACGCCACCAGTGCATTTACAACCGCGAGTTTTTCCGTTTCTTCTCCGTCCCTTTCTCCTCGGCTTTTTCTCCCGTAAGTAATAGCGGTTACTTTGCAATTGTGGAATGTCTTTTTCGTCGGCAGTCCGTCTTCTTCGCCCTGCTCGACGGGAAAAATCGCTCCCCCGAGGACCAGCACGTGAGGCTTACCGAAGCCGCATTTCCGCCTTGTTTCGTATACTATGAAACCTGCCATTCCTCTTTTAGACTGTGGGGTCCATCTGCCTCTTCATCTCCTCAATCAAGAGCAACCATCGAGGTCCAATTTCGCAAGGCTCTGACAGCGAAGGGGTCAAGAGTCCGGAATTCCGATCAATCGCCGATGCTCGAGCAGAAGTCGTTTTCACCGCCGCGAAGTCAAATGGTTCGATGGAATCGAGTAGGGCGGCAATGGCGAGTCGCTATTGATCTCCTAGCGTATTAACAAATCGAACAACATAGGCCGAGGGAAATTGAATTCAAAGCGGCAAACTGATTCAAAATGTGCGACTGCATGCGGAAAGTAAGCTTTCGTGCCCTTGTATTATTTTCGAAGCATTTCAATATTGAGCGCAGTCCGGCCTTAATTGAGCCTAAATTCGGACATTTTGTACCAGTGGTCGAGCCTTTGAAGCGCTAAACCAACGATCCGAACTTCGAGTCGAAGGTAACTTCTCGAGAATTCGATGAATAGCGATTCCTCGGCCATTTCTCGGCAAAATCTCTGCCGGCCGGGAAGAACGTAGTTTGGTAGAATGTAACGACCCACGTCCGAGTCTACGTGGTTGATCATGCGTCGACACTTTTCTGCCGGTCGACGATCGCGACCAGCATCTTTTCCAAAACGCTTAGCCGTTATCGCCACCGAGACCTTTATCACACCCTCGCTCGAAATCGAGGACCAAGAAGGGCATCGGGACGCTTCATGGCGAAACGAGCTGAGTAGGCCGAACTCCTCTCACCCCCAAAAAGTATATAATTCGAGGAGGCTCTGCTTCCGCCTTGCTTTTCCTGGCGTACCACTCGATTTCGTATTGAATTGAACTGGCCGGAAGGAAGGGAGGAAATGAGTGTGACTGGATTGTCAGGGCTGTGAGAGGGAGAGATTTAATTGGAAAAAAATAGGTCGAACCATCGTGAAGATATACACTTTTTGCATTGGGTATTCGAGTATTGCCGTGGAGAATTGTCAAGTATGTACGTGTAAAATCGGAATTTGCAATCCAATATCTAGACTTCTCATTTGAACTTATCGTTTTCGATATTTCTCACCGAAAGCAACGATCCTATTCGAAAGAAAATTATTATCCTCCTGCTCCTGTGAAAATGAATTATGAAAATTTATCAAAAAAAATTATTAAATTCGTTTGTCATATTGCACCGTCTATTTATATCAACTCTTTATTAGAAGTTCAAGTGGTCTTGCTATTTTAAAATTTAAATATTTTCATAAATGTTAAATGCCTTTAGTTTTTTGTTAGATTTATGCATATAAAATCATAGTTTCCAAGCTTATATTTCGTACTCCATTAAAACTAGCTCATGGGCATTTGCATATAACGATTAATTTTTTTTACTAATCAAATTAACCACTTTTTAATCAAGATTTTCTCCGAAATTCCTCTCAGTATTCAGAGTTAATTATTAGTTGTTTAAAAAAAATTATTATCAATTATTAATTAATAAAAAAAAATTTAGTCGTGAGGTACAATTTTACTTTAAATTTTATGTAAAATTTTATACAAGCGTTTGTTGAATTTTACACTTATATTTATTTTGAATATTTCTGTGGTATGAGCAATATTTTCTGTAAGTTATAATTTTTTTAAATTTCATGGAAAATAATAGTACTTGAAAAGCCTTAATTTTTTGCATCATGTGTCACTCGATCAAACTGTAAAACTTAATTATATGAATAATTATGATTCAATTTATTCGTGTCCAAAATTTATTCTTCGTATAATATATCGACAATATTAAGAATTCTATTTCGAATTTCATTTACTTTTCATTTACGAAATTCTCTGTAAATATAATGCTGTATTTAAGTGATTTTCTTTTTCATAACCTTAATTTTCGAAAAACCATACAAATTATGAAGTTATATTTAAACTAATGTAGAATGATTGTTCTATTTTTTTCTGCTATCTGCTATAATATGATTAAACATTTTGATAAACTTATGCGGTTTCCGTATCAGTCTTTACTCTTAGTTGCATGACTTAAAAAATGTAATATAATGTGACTTCTCCTTATAATATTAATAAACTACATCTAAATTTAAATAATTATTATTTATAATAACATAAGCATACGTTTCAAAACGGAGCTACGTTAATATATTTATATAACTACGATAAGCTTCATACTGTTAATAAACAAAACTACGATAGTTGTTACAAAATATCACAGAAATCAATTTACTTAATACAAAAAATCAAACATTGTGTCAAACATTTTTAGCTATATGCAGTATTAATAGAAAAATTGGTAGAAAAAGTTACGAATTTCATTGGGTGATATAAAAAATAATATGTAACTAAATGAAAAGATCTTGATAAATAGTTAAAAATTTGTGACTAAAAAGAATCGTGAAAAGGCTTTAAGTAAGACCTTGAGAATAATTTCACGTTGTAATTTTTTTATTATCATTCTTTCGTTCATAATTTTCATTTTTATTTTCTTCAACTCGTTTACTTATTTAATGTAGTGTAATAATTATAAAACTGTATTATTGAAAAAAGTAATAGCTAAAATATTCATAACTCACAAAATATTACATAAATGGTAAGATCAATTAGACAACAGTATTAGTAGTTAATTATTTTCAATAACGTCCTTAATATATCTCTCTCTATAAATAGTGTGTGCGTGTGTGTGTGTGGGTGGGTGGGTGGGGGGGGGGGGGTGCATGTTTGTGTAAATAACTCTGTTTATGTTTCTTTGTTAAACTATCTCTTTCTGCTTATCTCTCTTATTGTTATAATTTTAATTCTGAATTTCATTAAAAATTTACGAACAATTAAAATGGTTAAATTTACGACAAAGAAGTAAATTACATTATATATGGAAATAGTTTGTAAATAAAAAAATCCTTTTAATTAGTATTACATTCGTACTTACCTAATTTATAAGTCGATACCTTTATATTTTTAATATTTTTAATAAACTTATCCTTATAATGAATAATTGTTATAATTTTACCGTAAAATAATTAATTGTATTTGTATTTATTGTATAATATTTTTTAATGTGAAAAAATACGTGAAATACATATTTTTAAGAACATGCGCGTATAATAAAGTGAACATACTGTATTAAATGTTTTTTACATACATAAATTTTCTGTTACGTAAATTCTAAAAGTTTAAAAGTTTTTCCCGCTTGCCAAGTATTTTAAAGCGGTTTTCTTGTGGGTACAAAAGATCCCTATTTTTTTATAGGTAAGTGCTGACAAGCTACTGTAATGAATAAAATATATTGCACAGATGTGCTCATTGACATTGAAGAAAGAAATACAATTACGCTAAAATAAAATGTCATTCGAAAACAGAGTTTGTTTAAGTAAATATTAAATAAAATTTATAATTATTTTATAAATTAATTTACGATTAAAAAAAAATTACTGAAATAACTACAAAAAAGATTATGAAACAGAAAACAATGGTTTTCAGATTATTGATTTTATATTGAATTTAATGTATATGCAATCGCACTTAATGAAAATACATAAAACTTTAATTTACTAAAATATATGATTTTTGTTTTTAATTACTGGGAAATAAACAAAATTTAACTTAATATTGCAAATTGTCAAAAATCTAAGCTGAATAGAAATAAAATTGTCTACAAAATCGTGACCAAAAGCAAAAGTAACTCTTTATTAAATATCAATGTTTCAATTATATTTGGAATGCCAATGTATACGGTTGATAAATCAATAAATTACTCTTCAAGCTATTATCAGATTTTTTAATACATATATATATATAATTCAAAAGAAGTTCATTTTACATATCTATCAAAAACTTATTAGATTTTGTTTGAAAATTATATTGCGATTAATGCAATTAAGACTATTTTCGTTTTGAGGTTAATAACGTTATTAAATTTCTACTTTTGTAAATTACTTAAAATTATTACAGTAGAGTAACGATTACTTAAATTACAATTTACAATTACAATTACAAAAGTAACACTGCATCTTCCTTAATTTTTTTTTATCTAGCGCTAAATTAATTATTGACTTCTAAATTTGCGAAATGCCAATCGACTTCGTTACTGTTATCAACGGATACCTCATTAAATGGAAAAGATGGTGCTGAACCCCCCGCTTATACAGGGGATGCTGATCTCATAAAACATATGCGCTCTTTAATCACTTTCATATAACCCTACTTTGAGCTTCCCGACAGCTTCTTTTAAGTGACTGAAAATCGCTCGTCAGCTAAGCCCAGTTATTACCAGTAAGAGCTTGCGTCGCGACTCGTCAACCCTTCAAGGATGTGCGATCATCTATGGGAATAATAATATTTAACATCGGCTCCGTTATAGCGCTGATCCCTCCGATGAGTATTGTTAAATAAAGTCCTTGATCGACGCAATACAATCTAGTGCTCCACACATCGAGTCGAGAAAGCGACAGGCATGACGCGGAAAGTAAAATATTTGAATTTAAAATAAATTTACAGTCGACTAACTGAAGTCGGGCGAAAGCCCCGGATTCAGATTCATCCATGACTCTATCAATATTTGTACAAGAGTAATTGCGTAGTCTATTCATTGATAGTTCTTTACGTTATTAATTATAATAATCGTTTAAAAGTTGATCATTCATAAGAGGTATAAAACTCGACGTTGCACAAAGTATTCCATGAACTTTATAAAGCATTGTATTATTTTTAAATGTTATTCATACGTATTTATATGTATCATATAAATAGTAAATAATAATGGTTAATTTGAAATAAATATTCTTAATGAATAAGCGGTAGAAGGAATGCTTTAAAATTTGTGTAAAAAATTTCGTGTACATCGAACCTAATTCTTAATTTAATTTCTTAATTAACTTAATTTTTATATTTTAAGCGGCTTTTTATATATTTTATAATTTAGATATGATTTAAGTGACTTAATAACCATAGCAATTTTAGAGTGAAATGCGAATATTGGTATCAAAAACAAAAGTAATCACACGTACGTGAAAAAATAAAAAAAAATCTATGAACAATGAAATCGAACTTTAAAACCTACATCGAGGAAGACACAATGACTTGCAATCAATAAGAAAATTTTCTGCCTTTTTAAAAAAAGCTCGAGCCACTATCAATACATATTTATCAATGCATTTCGAAATTAAGGCAAATAGAAAATTTTAA
The DNA here is from genome assembly GCA_018907135.1 of Kradibia gibbosae. Taxonomy (NCBI): domain Eukaryota; kingdom Metazoa; phylum Arthropoda; class Insecta; order Hymenoptera; family Agaonidae; genus Kradibia; species Kradibia gibbosae. The sequence goes on along the minus strand of JACCHX010000001.1, from coordinate 14,787,669 downwards.
AAAGTATATGCTAATTAGTCCAAAAGAATATACAGATTCCAGGAAGGCAGTATATATTTTCAATTTTAAAATCCAAATAAAGTATTTTAAATTCAACTTCTTACTTGCATTATATACTAGAATTTAATCAAGTAAAACAATTCGATGATAAATTAAAAAAATAAATCCCTTACATTCTCACATAAAAGAATGCGTATACGGAGTTTAGTCATATTGTTTTCGGATAAAAGATTAAAAGTATTTGTGGATAAATTTGCTCCTACTCTAATGATTACCAAATGGTTATAATAAACTCACAATATATATATAAATAAACTACGTTATATTCATTTATTTTTAAATCATAGAAAATTCGTGATAATGGGTAATTAGATTACAATTCATGTGTTAAATAAGCATGCGATTCCACTGAGAACAAAAGCCCGACCACACATAGTGTTATTTCACTTCCCACGGGAACAATTAATTTTCCAGCAAAACGTCTGAAAATAAATCTTTATAAAGGCGAATCCACCGTGAAATCGACGCTTGAATATATGCATATACATCAATTCAAGTGCAGCATCTATGATAGTAAATCCCATATATACATATAAACATGTATTTATACGTATATACCGACCTTCTTCGATACGTCTTGAAATGCAAATTTAATCTGGTCGAACGTTGTCGACCAGCTTGCTGCCGCACTTCATGAATAATACATACTGACCCCTCATGTCTCCTTCGCTCTTTCTCTCGTCTTACACGCATTACTTTCCTTTTTCTTTTTTTCCTCTTCCCTACTCCCCCTCGTCCTCCTCCTCGCGCTCAGTCTAACGTGCAGACGCAGCTCGCCCCGCGACTTCCGACCGCTTGATATTTCACATTGCATACGCTTTTCGTTAATTCAAAACTTGACAGGTTACGCGCGCCAGCTTGAAAATTAAGCTGCTTCCACTGGATGTATTATGTATACGGGCTGGGCTGCTTTCCGGATGAAAATTGAAAACTGCTTGAAAGTTGGCGGATTCGTATTAAGAATACTTGGAACGAGTTGCTCCGGAATAAGTTTACGTGAAATTTTAGTATTTTGACTTATCAGGCAAGTACGGTTTTGTTCAGCTGCCGCACATTTACTTTACCCCATTTTAAAGCTCGCGATATACTCATTTTTTTCTCATTTTTTTTTTTTTTTTTTGTACCAAAATTAAATTTATGAATGTTACAGCCTCGAGTAATAACATCGAAATGCCTTTTTTATTCCATAAGGTGAATCAATGATAAGTAGCTTACTTCAAACTTATTTTTTGATAAGATTTTAGTTAAACAATTATAATTTATATGTATATTTGGATCATTCGCTACGCGGAGGGTCCAAAAGATCTTATCCTCAATTTTGTTGTGGAAGTAGAGTGGAAAAAAAGATCAAAGCCAAAATTTTTGCACTTTAAATGCTAACTGTGTGTCGGTAGAATTTTTCGAATTTTCAAAAACAGCTAAAAATTAGCTTTTTTCACAAAATTCCCCGACTTTCCGCTTTGATGTATTTAAAAAAAATGTATAGGATACTCAAAGTTTTTAAAATAAATTAAAGTAATAAATATAAACTTTATAGATATCTGAAACTGGCGCATATGGCACTACTAACAATAAACAACAAAATTCATTCATTTTTGGTTATCTTTAATTGTATGTTATTTTAACGCTATTTTATGGATTTACATTTTTGACTACTTTAATTGTTTGTTTTAATAGTAACTTAGATTTTGGTAAATTTTTAAAAAATTAATTACATAGTATGAAAGCTATAAGTTCTGTAATGAAGTCGATTTTTCAAAAACCACTGACTATGTATTACTGTAACAAATGTCTACATGCATCAAACTTAATTTTTTATAGTTTAAGAGTAGCTGAAACTTAGTCCAATAAAACCCTTAAATTTAGTTCTAACCTCAGCTCTCGTTTCGGAGCTTCGACTCTTTTCCTAACGTCATATTGTAATTAAGTGATCGAATTATAATACTTTCCTTTATATATTTTCATATACATGTATGTATTTAAAAACACAAGTAATACACACGCACATACGCGTGCGCGCGTACTCACACACACACGCACATATATATATATTTGTAATAATATAAATTTGAAAGAAATACTTAACAGTAGTTACATTTTAAACTATAGGTACTTAAAAAATACAAATATTAAACAAATCTTTTGAATCTTTAATTTATTTATATTTTTTTAAACCGAAGTAAATTGATAAAAAAATATTTTGATTATATATAAATTAATTAATTCTACGTATTTCATTCTGTCTTGTGAACAAAATATTCTCAAAAAGTACGTGTTGGTAAATGATCGTTAAAGAAAATAACATTTGTATGAAAGACTAACAGTTTTTCCAATGGTCAAATGACCAACCGAAGAACAATCGTATTTATTAGTTTCATTCTTTTTACTTTTTTTACTACTATTTTCATTTTTTTTTTACTATTTTTTGTATCTCTAATTTTAATATCGAATGTATATTCCCCCTAAATATATATACACCCTAAAGGGATTGCATAAAATTGTCGTCGGTGAGGGGGCTTAAGCGATAATACGAGGCCCTAAAAGTGCATGGTCCATTTGAATAGAACAGAGGATGCGAAATCAACCTATAAATGGATTTTCCATGAATGTAAGGATCATTCTTAATTGGGGGCTTTCCCTTGAATGGCAGTGTAATTAAAGTACAAGGACGAAGGGCTTAGGGGACTGGTTGGGCACAGGGAAGCAGTGGTCGCAAACGGTACATCGGAGAAACTGGGCGAAACCTCCGAATATTTAGCCTTACCACCACATGCCGAGCTCTGTGGTGGTGAATCAAATATTTCCCTAGCCCATCGTGGGAACAAAAACTGATTGGAATATTATTAAAAATAAAACAAAACCGAGCACGTGGGAACAAGCGGCACAAGTGATTCAAACCCCAGCGTCAGCCGCGAGGATGGAGAAGACGCCGACCAGAGGGGAATGGCAGATTACGGCAGATTGACAGGAGTAGATATGGAGCAGCCAGAAGAGGGCTAGCCAAGCAGGATAAGCTCTAAAGTCGGATCAGTGGGTTGCTCCTGCGACCCCTGCGAAGGATAAATCAAAGCTCTCTTACATGGCCAGCAGAAGAGGTATGACGAGGACAGGTCCCCACCTTCTGACCCGCGTAAGACGGAAAGGCCGAATTGTCCGATAGGCACCGAGGTCGGCCCGCTCCTAACAAGGTGAGTCAGCCGTAGAGTGTCACTTTGCCTAGAGAACACAAGATCAAATCCTTGACAGTAGTTGTTGTAAGGGAGGACTACCCTTTCTGTGCAATTAGCTTGTTCCAAAAATTCCGAGCTGTATTTTGGGAGGCCCTAAACGTTGAGACATCAAGTCAGTGGCCCTAGTTTGGCGCGGTCTACTTCAAGGATGGAGCGATAATAATGGTGTCCTCTTACCAGGGACCGAACGACTGGGTATTAATAACTATTTCCACCATTAACGTGTCTTGGATAGGTACCCAGATGGATGGGGTGACCTCCTCTACACCAGGGTGAAGGTTCCAGGTTTTACGGGTTAGCAACCTTTCTGAAAGTTTTGGAGTAGCGGAACCCCATCCTAAGGCTACTGTATGGAGAGTAATCAAGGCTCTAGGGGCGACGAGGAGAACGAAGGACCTGTAAACCGTGATGTCCTTTACCGTCGATCCTCGAGTCACACATCTGGGCTCTGATTGCCGCTGATGATAGGTCCCTCATCACCTCAGTGAGGATAAACCTTATAGTGTTCCACAAAGGTTTGAAGGAATCTGGGGCAACTATGGTTAAGATTCCGCGATGGCGAGCTTCAAATAGCTCCATCGATTCTTGATAATTCGCAAATTAACTTGCACCATAAGTATAGACACCTCTATAATATTACAAGTCATGAGATGGTAAAAATTGTTATTAGAGGACTTTGTAAAGCAACCTACATTAGGAACACCAGTGATACGAGACCCAGGGCTTGTGTAGGGCTTAGAGCGGTCAATGCCAGTCCGCTGCTGAATCACGGCACTGGCGATCTGTTCGCGGTAATAACCAAGGTGGAGGAAATTTGAAAATTAGTAATAGCATCTGTCTACCTTCCCTTTTATAGTAAGAACTATGCGACTTTGGAGGTGCGAAGGCTAGTGGAATTTTTCAGCGGTATTAATTTACTACTACCATATTGGTTTGGACTCCAATTCACATCATAGAATGTGGAGAAACACGAATACAAATGCCAGAGGTACACAACTTTTAGATTCTTCGGCGGCACAGATTTAGACATATTAAATGTGGAAACCAAGTTAGCAATGCAGTCAGAGAAGAGTTAATGGATGTCACACTTTCCAAAACAAATCAGAGGCATAAAGGCCCTAGAAAAGGTAGCAAAAGAAACTACCGACTGTATCGTCCGAGCATATAAGAGGAACTGCCTACCCAAACGGACTTATAGAAAGTGGAAGTGATGCTGGTGGACGCTCAAGCATGTCTGGAAACAAGATAGAGTCCCTGTGAACTCGCTATATTATTATTAGGGAGATGTGTTGAAAAAATATTAAGTAGACCAAAGGAGAAAGAGCATTTGCGAAGGCACCCAGTCAGTTAGAAGGGTAACCAACATGAACAGAATTCTCGCAAGGACTCCTGACGTTATTCCTGGTGCACTCAAGCTACCGGACGACAGGCATGCTAATATAAACGAAGAGTGTCTGACCTCTCTAATCTGCATACACTTCCATTGCTTCGAGGGAAACGTGAATATGTTCGAGAAAAAAGGGACAATTAGGTCCAGAAGTAGTTATGTACCGAGATATAAGTACACCGCAAACTGGTAAACGTAATTGGCACGCCAGAATGGATTAAATGGGTGATTGGATTATTCGAGCGACTTAAATTACAGAAAGCGGAGGCTAGCATGAATCCGGCGATGAAGATGACACGATTCAGTATTGTTATATTGTTTACGCCTACAGGGCCAGGAGATCGACGGAGGCTGCCTATAATGGACAGTCATGAAGATCGATGAACAACTGAAAGTGAAAGGAGATGCGGTAAGGATGGGATGGGATGGGATGAGACACATATAGAAGAAGCTTTTAATGAAGCCTTTAGGATATTGATAAGAGGGGCTATAGGTAGATTCCATATACCACAGGGTGTGGTTGATTGGTTAAACTGTGTGTTGAAGAAGCGGCATGTGGTAACCAGTAAGAGAGACACCGTACTAATGGGATCCGTAATTTCGGGTTGCATTTATAATGGTGTTCTGTTTCTGCTTATACGGTGCCTATTAGTAGATTAGCTACTCACCCAACTGAATGAAGCGGACTGAACGACTATTGGATATCCTCATAATGATATTCTCATAATAACGAAAGGTCGGCTTCTGGATCCTCTAATGAGGATCATTCAAGGAACTCTCACATGTGGCCGAAAGATGTAGAAACACTGGAGTCAAGGTCAACCTCGTCTACACTGGAGGTCCAAGTGGAAACGAGAGTGCAAGATGACCTTGGAAGGACGGAGTCTACAACTTAGCGATTGTATAAAATAACGAAAGGTTGTTCTGGACAACTATGTTGCACTGGAACCGGGACATAGATTATTTCGGCGGGAGTATATCGGCTAACCTTACGAACTCCTTGAGAGAGTGGAGTCTTGGGGAATCTACTATGCTTTCCAAGGGACTGGAAAAAATGGTATCGTTTAAGATACCCCCGGACACGAGGACTACAGCCTTTTTCTTCGATAAGGAATAATATATTAGTATCCATCTCCCCCTCCTCCAGACGGTAGCGGGATGCTAAAACAGGGTAAATTGCTGCCGATGGACGAGTTTTGTTTATAAAAGAGTCCAAAGATACAAATGGTTCGGGCGCGAGATGCATTGCAAGCTAGGAGCTCATTCGAGATCCTCACGGGACATGACAGCCTCAAATACAAAATGGTTTTGGTGTTAGAAGTATACTAAGCCATACCTACGGCTGTGAGGAGAAGCGAACCCCTGAACATCTCCTGTGCAACTTTCCGGTATAACTCGAGAGGAGGATGCGCCTTTTCGGTGCATCTGTTCTCGAAACCCAGGAGGTACGTCCTCATAACTCCCCCGAGGTCTTAATGTTCTGGAGAGAGTGGCGAGGCTATGTGCCGAACGAGGGACGCTAAGGGAACTACTTTTTTTTTAATTATTAGTTTAATACTTTACTTTGTACATCTTTTTTATTCCTTACTATAATTGTTTTACAATTTTGACCCTTGTTAAGGTGAAAAAAAGAAAGAATTTTTTATCTAGTTTACGTAAACAGGATACATTACGTATGAATAATATGTATTCAATATTATATTTTTTTGCGATTAATTTGTAGGTTTTACGGACGTTAAAGAATTTTTTTTTAATAATGCAAAAATTATATTTTATAAAGACAATTTGTTTATTTACATATTCATCGCTCTATTAGTATAATCAAATACATATTAATAATAAAAAGTAAAAACAAAGATACACATGATATAATTTTACTTCTTTCTTGTACTCCTAATTCAATCTTTTGCTTCTGATCCTATAGCTATCTAATCTTGTTTTAGTCTCGAACAAATACATTATTCTGATTTGAAATAATAAATGAAATTGGTCAGATTCAGTATGATCTGATGGTCATCATCTTATATTAAATTAATAGGACTGTTGATTTCCCGGCACGGTGCAGGCCTCAAAAGTGCCGAGACGCGCGTGAAAAAAATTAACTTGCAGACGTTCATTTATATCAAGGCGAATAAATCAAAACATTTCTTTGAGATTGATTAATACCGTGTGAATATCAGTAAAATGACTCAATAAAATATTAAAATACTTGATAAGAAGTACATTGTGCGTGACTACATTTTAAACGTAAACATCCTTGTTCCAATAATTTATTATTTATATTTGATAGCTATTGAATATTGTTTAACATAATAAATCTGTGCATATATTAAGTTTGTGTTCTAAAATTTATCTACAAAACGTAGCCTGCGTAAGTTAATCTCTAAATAATTTACTTCGTATGAATACTATAATAATATCCGGAGAGAAATTAAGTAGCTATAAATGTAAGTATATAAATAAAGTGAATATATAAAAAACGCCATATTTCGATTTTATTTCGAAGTAACATTATTGCAATTACTTCTGGAAAGACTTCAATGACAGCTAACAATTTTTTAACGTTTTTTAAACAATTGATAAACTATAATAATTATATATTACATATTAAATTTTTACTTTTTCTTTTTTTGCTTTTCCTTTTCCTTTTTTTTACTTTTTCTTATCTTACTTTTCTCTTTCGTAACTTGAATGCCCGTTTAAAATCAACTTGCGCGCACAAACTAACGCTGATAATCGAGCAACTCAACGAATGCTAGGCGCAATTGCAGCCGAGCTAGATAGCCACAGTGACGATTGAAGAAGGTAAGAACATATTGAAGTAATAAATCCGAAGCGAAATGTCATTCAGAAAAATCTCTAGTTTTCAAGCTGCAGGCGTCCGGTACCCACATTTTTATTACCTCAAATATCAATCAAGCCTAATCAGTAGGCCTCAAAAATTAAGACTAACTCAAGACGAAAATATTTTCCAGATGAGTTTTTCACAACCGCATCGATGAGACTTTAAAGAAGGTGACAGGGACCCCTTTTTTATAGAAAAGTGAAAACTTTTATCAAACGCTACACATGTCTGGTATCGATAAATACTTCGCCAACGCATATGTGAATCCAATAGGAGTGAACTAGAAATCTTTATCGCAAATAACTAGAAGGGTAAGGATGAGATTTTCCGAGGTCACAATTTTATAAAAAGGACCGGAAAAATACTTGAAAACACATTGTATCAAAAAAGTCCTACCACTCGGTCCAGTACAGATTAAAACTATGTCTTACAGTTCTATAGTGCAATCCAGTATAGGTTTAAAATTCATTTCGAGTGTTGCATGGATTTAGTTATTAGAAAACAAAGTTTTTCAAGAAGCTTAGATTTAGATAGTTTGCCTAAATCAAAAGCCGGATAAATCATAAAGAATTTCCAAGGCATTAAATAAAATAAAAGTCCAATTGCATTAAAAAGCTTTAAGGCCAAAATCTGGAAAGATCTATATCTAGCGAAATCAACAAAAGGATATTATCGTACATATTGTTTTATTTTCATGGAACCCAATACTATTACGCAAGTATTTTTTTTTATTTTTCATACACTCTAAAATTAGCGAAGTGTCACCTTTTTCTTTTAACTATATTTTTTGGTTGTTTGCATCTCTCTCTATCTCTCTATCTCTCTGTCTCTCTCTCTCTCTCTCTCTCTATCTCTATCTCTCTCTCTCTCTCTCTCTCTCTCTCTATCTCTCTCTCTCTGAACTATTGCATGAACCTAAATATTGTAAGTTCAAAATTATTTAGTTAATATTAAGAGTATTTTAACCGTTTGTCAATGAATCAGGTAATAATTATATGTCCTTTATATAAATATTTATATAAATTAAAGTGATTATTTTTTCTTTTCCCGAGCTAATCCTTATTGCTCCAAAACTTCCTTTAATAATATTGATAAATAGATATTTGTTTAAATTTAACTAATTGTGAAACTCACTCTCTCTCTCTCTCTCTTTTCTTCATTTGAGCTAGTTAACAACAAAGTTTTGCAATTTGTTGTTAGTAATAATTTGTAAATATATTATTAAATTTTTCAAATCTTTAACTTTGTTCTTTCGTTTTTAAAAAATATGTTAACAAAAAATTTTCGTAATTTGTTGTTGATGATAATTTATAAATAAATTATGAAATTATTCTCATATATAAAAAATTTTCTTTTTAAATTTTAAGGTTAACAACAAATTTTTGTAATTTGTTTTCGTAATTCGTACAACAGGCCTAAATTTTAAACAATCGACTTATTAACCCTTCTAAACAAGCTCTCCGTCCCGTGATATTACACTTAACCGTATAAAGGCATAAAAAAGGAGAAAATTTTGATGAGTATTAACCGGTAAAGGGGCGCACTCACTAAGTAGGCTGTATTCAGAGTTAACCCGGTGGGGGTATATTTGTGTTTTAGATTGGATCTTACTTCCTTGACCTAACACCTGTGTAAAACTGCAAATTTTTAATTTGTGTAGTTATATGCAAAAAATTAGAATTATTTCTTTAAACAAAAACTGTATTTACTTACAATAATGATACTTACAAAATCTTATCCTATTATATTTATGTTATATATATTTTTTAGTTGCTCGTATTTAATATTTTTTCCTACCATCTGAATTTATGTATACCCATAAAGTAATTTCACTTTTTTGCTTAATGTAGCTTATTCGTCGTTATAAATATATATTTCCATTAAAACAAGGATGCCTGATTCTTTTGAACAAAAGGATCACCACGTTATCGCCAAAATTTGTATTAACTTTTAAATTAATTAGCAATAAATTTTAGGACATATTTTCTATTTAATATTTTTATTTTTATATCTGGAAAACACATACTTTAAAAACATTGTTCAACTAACGTTGTATTGCATGGGGAAAAAATTAGTGTCGAGGAATCTACCTATTGTTAATCATCTTTTTAAACGAAAAACTATTTGCGAATATCGTGGTTCAATATTGTTTTTCGAGACCACAACATTCATAAATTTTAGTTACACTACAATAAACATGAGGTACAAAATATTGAAATATTGGGAGCTACAAAATAAGCAAAGTAAATGTGCGGTAGCTAAACAAAACCTTACTTGCCTGATAAGTCAAAATACTAAAATTTCACGTAAACTTATTCCGGAGCAACTCGTTCCAAGCATTCTTAATACGAATCCGCCAACTTTCAAGCAGTTTCAATTTTCATCCTGAAAGCGGCTCAAATGAAACAAAATACATGTATATAAATTTATATATATAGACAAAAATATATTAAAATAAGATACAGAAAAATGTTTTTAAAATGCTTAAAATATAGTTTTTTGCCTTATATTCCATATACTTGTACATCAATACATTTTGATCAATGACTGATATAATAATCATAAAATTATAATTAATACCCGAATTATCAAAAAAACGTTATAAGAATTATTTAGAAATATATTTAAAATTATTAAATACAATTAAACAAATATTAAATATTAAAAAAATTGAATTATAATTGAATTATTTTTAAAGATTGATTAAAAAAGATACCGAGATAATTTATGAGTAAAAACATATTTACATATTAAATAGTAGATATCACAATTTATCTGGTTATAGCAGATCTGTAATTTTTTCACGTAATTTTTGAACTACGATTAGTTTAATCCTACATTTTAGTAATAGCTAATATAAGAATTATGAAAAATTCATAAATACAAAAAAATCTCTTTCAGTATCTAATAATTGTTTTGTAAACATAAACCTCATTATTAGAATATATAACACAAATTCCATGCATATGCATGTACCTACAGACGTGTAAATTTTAAAATCCATACTTCAAAAAATTTGTGTTTAACCCCATGTCCAATATCCAAGCCACAAATTTTTTTTTAATTTTCTATTAACAAATGTCATAAATCAGATCGAGTTTTATTCATAATATTTGAATGTTTTTATATGTATTATTGATATTGATATTGATATTGTTTTTATATGTAATATTGATATGAATCTAATTATATGAATAAATATAAAAAAATGTGTTTATGTACATATAATGAATTTTAATTTTTTTTAGAAAAAAATTTGCATATTTTAATTTTCTTTTGTTTAATTAATCTTTTTCCAAAAGTGATAAATATAACTTAAGAACTTAAATAATTTGTATTTTACTGTATATATGGTAAAGCCATGGCACTTTAAACGTCAAATAAAAGTAAATTTGCCAACTGCGATTTCGTAAACAACACATACTACATTCAGTGTCATAATGCACCTTGACATTTGATTATTTTTTTATTCAAAATTTTTTACCCGCTTCAAAAATAATGATTGATATGCAATACTTATATACTAAACCAACTTTTAAAAAATATTTTAATTGAAGATTTTGATATTTTATTTTGAAGCTATTATTATTCTGGTGGACTACAGCATTCACAAGTCAAGTATCTTGTATCTAAATTTCATTATACAATTTAAAAAGTGTGAAATTGTAAAAGTATTTATATAAATGGACAAGCAATCTTTTTATACTAACCGATATTTTGTTAATTTTGTATTTGAAATTTGTTTCTAATTAAACTGCTTGTTAATATTACTAAAAAAGTTAATATATGATAAACATAGTTTATAATTCCTAAAATCATTGATAGAACAAAGAATTACAAATTTAATACTAAAACATACAACCCATCAGAAATGTAAAATATATCAATTTTTTATACAACTTTATTTAAACAACGTGATACGTATTAAAAAAAGTTTTCCTTGTTCTATACCTAAAGAAAAGGATTTTATTGTAAATTTTAATTGCGGTTTGAATGAAAATCAACATTAGGTAAAATTTGTGCCTTTTTATATTATGAATACAATAACATACGTTAAATTAATCAAAAGTTAATAATAATATTTATAATAATTGCGTATATATGATATCTATTTGATTAAAATCCAAATTTCGTATCCAAAACATCAAAGAATGAAATAACCGAATAAATATGTATTTTTTTGTAAGAGCTGAAACTGTGCGAATCATAATATAAGCAATAATAATTACAACTAGATTTATGAACTAGGCCATATAAATCATTGTTCATAATTTATGAATTAACAACTATATAATATTGATTTTAAAAGTTGTCTTATTTATCTGCGAAATGTAATTTTTATTTTAATTTCAGTGCACAAATCAAAACATGAATGAAATATTTAAGATATATAAATATATAACCTGCAAACCTATGAATTTTCAAATATTTTCTGTGGCATCTCATGACTGAGAACTCTAGATGTAAGAGAAGCCAAAGTTTTCCGCTACAATAATATGGTTTTCAAGAGTAAGATGTTACACAGAAATACAAGAATCAAGAGATTGAGATTTTTCTGTATAAAAATCTGTTTAAGGAAAATATTATACAGTCTGCACTTCGTAGCTTTTTCACTCGTATTGATTATTTAATGACTAATAAATAAGAGAACTTAATATAACCAACCAAAAAATTAATAATTAAAAATTTATTGAGAAATTATATAATAAATTTGTTATTAATTTTCTATCTACTTTTTCAAAACACTTTGTATTAATAACTAAAAAATATTATTTTTAATTATCTATAAGCTATAATTTGAATTAATATTTATTTTTTAATAATAATTTTAATGTTATAAATTTTAATCGATAGAAAAATTTAGAAAATTTAATCACATAAACATTTCAAGTTTTAGAATTTGAATTTATACTATGAAATTCAAGCTTTAAATTATATAGAAGAGAAGGAGAAAACGGAAAAATGTAATTTTAGAAGAAGAAATTACGAGGAATCATCCACGAAACGTACATAAGTAACTTTACCATGAAAGATTTTTAAGCTAGGTAAAATTTGTTAAGAGATGAAAATAATACTCGCTGTTGGGTAAATGTTTTATATTAGTACAAGAAGATACAATTATGTTTTAATATTAAATGTTCGTAGATTTATCAAAAACAAGAATATAACTAATATTATTTAACTAAACTTATAAGTAAGTGTCTAGTTTTAAAAGAGTATGCACAAGTTGAAATTGAATAATAATTACCATTATAATACAAAACTACCAATTATAACTAATAAATTTAATAATACATAAATAAACTTACGAAATATGGAATACATAAGTTCAAATAATATTTATTTATATCGATTATACAGTTTATTAATAATTCATGGTGGCAAATTTAATAGCTACAATCAAAAATGTGTGTATTAATGTATTTTAAATGAAAGTAATTACATAAAGTCTTAAAATGGTAAAAACAATAATGTGTCATATATTGATTTTTAATGTTGATGACGTTATACGTGAACATTAATACAATATCTTCACATTCACTATTCATTTTAATTCATTAAAATAAAGATATTTTTTATCAATGAAGATTATTTTATACGTATACATGTGTAGAATAAGAATTTTATAAAACTTTTAAAATTGAAAATTCATGAGTATTCAATTAAAAAATATAATTTATTTTTATAACTCAAAGTAAAACTAAACCAAGACACTTAAATGTATCTAAGTTTCTTTTAAACTTAATTTAATATTAACGTTTCATCTTCTTGCTCTACTAAAGAACTTTTTAATTAATTTTCAATTTGATATTAAAACACGGTGTACTATTCTTTTATCTTTTAATTTCTCGTCCAGTCTTTGTTTAATATACGTGATTTGATCACAAGAATCAGTTACACTTCCTCTTTTTATAGTTATATATAATAATTTTATACTTTCTCCCATTTCTTTGTTCTTTTTAGTGACCAGGTTTATATATTTTTTAAAGGGTATGGCTATATATGAGTGTACTTTAAGTCTATAGAATGGGATACGAGCGGTCGTTCATTTAAAAACGCTCCAAATTTTCGTTATTCGTCTAAAATCGAGTTAGCATTGCAGAAAGGGTGCTTATAATGTAAAAGGGGGTAACTGATAGGTTGGTATCATCTACAAAACAATTGTAGTAGTCTAATGGGTGAATTTTAATAATATACAATTGCTATTGTCCAAGCAAATCTTGAGATATTGTCTTTACTCGGTTCGAAGGAAGGGAGTATTTAATGACTCATTGAGTCAAGATAGTCGCTTCGAATAATGAAAAATAAGTTATCTAAAAGCATGATTCGTGAACCGAACCTAAGTCAAGGGGCTACCAGGACGTACACAAGTATAGCCTTATTGATAATGCTAAACTCTCGACGACGCGCTGTCTTGCTTAAAGAGAGATGTATAATTTGTTCTATTGCACCGCTTATCTCTCTCTCTCTCTCTCTCTCTCTCTGTTTATCTCTTTATCCATCTATATATATATATATATATATCTGTCTGTCTCTCTCTCTCTCTCTCTCTTCATATCTACCTAGGCATTAAACTCTTTTACTCTCTCAATCTATCTTTCCCACCAGTTCCTCTCTACAAGCTGACGCATGCTCGAGCTCGCATACCCGTCTGCCCACGTATACATGTCATGAATGAATCACAATGATGACCTATATAATTTCAGCAGGAGGCATCCGCGCCCTATGATTTCGTCTATTTCTTGGTCAGTTATCGAATTCCTCGACTGCTGTAGCCCGCGCCGCTCGATCGCTCAAACGAAATCCATCCGGATACAGTGGCAGGGACGCTCGGGGCCGATCACAATCAGCGCCGGATGCGACGCTCTCGGTAATGGACACGGCGGTCGTTGCACCCTATCAATGATCGCTCCTGCTCGAGGCAATGCGCTCAGAGATGACTGCACCCTTGGCCCCTAATTCGATGAACAACGAATCGCCCGTGATTGTCATTCAACTGAGGAAGTTGAGACTAATATTTGAAGAGGCGGTCTGCTGGGGGGAAAGCCATGGAGCGATACGAGGGATTAAAAATTTCTCTTTGCATTTGTTTCGGCGAGTGGTGCGTCGATATTTCAGTATTGGATATATGGAGATTTTGGGATCGATAGGTTCATACCCCTTTTCCAAAACCTTTTTGCTTAATTTTCGTAAAATGAAACACCAATTAATAACTTTTTTGCGTATTATCGAATAAGCTTTGGATAGAAATTATAATGGATTGCGATTCCTATAGAATAATAAACTTATTACGGAGTACTAAATTAATTACCAAACGAATGTTTTGTATAGTATTATACGATACGTGTTTGAGTGTTATTTGAAATGAGATTTAAGCTTGTAGCTTTTAGCAACAACTTCTTATAAGTGCCGGTAAATTGTAACGATCGACTTGGACTGAGATAATGATTTAAGTCTACGAAGTGAAAAGGATTCAATGGAGTTCAAGAGTTTCAAATATTTGCAGATATGAAACGATATAGTACTAATACTCGTGCTATGATCTTAAATTGATGGAAAACATATTTCTGTACACTCTTTGCTTGACGGATAATTTTATAGTATAAATTCTTATAAGTATTGAAACACTACTCTTTGTTTGGGAAAAACTAGTTCTCTAATTTTAACGGAAGTGTTAATTAATTCTGCATTCTAGACTTAATTTAGAATCAATTATTGTACTAAATAATAATCACGATACGTAGCGATTTTAGTTAAATATAATTTTAATTAAAATGTGATAATTATTCCAACTATTCGAAAATAATTGTATATTTTCATTTGTGCATGTATTTTTTTTTGTACATATATTTAAAAAATTAATAAATAGTTTTTAATAAATAATAATATATGAATCTCGTGTTAAATTTTGATACAATTTTAATAAATATTATGGATTTTTCGATATATTTAATATTGTAAAAATCATTACATTCATTTCCAATATCAAAGTTATTAATTAATATCATAATAATTTTTAACTATAATTTCGTCAAATATCGAGTATATACATAATATTTTATTGATTATAAAGAATGTTTTATCCGCATAAAAAATTGACCAAAGCAATGAGAGTTTCACTTGAGTTACGTTTCTTTGCGCATTGTTCATGAAACGTTTCTTCTTAATTTATGATTTAAATTGTAAACAATAAAAAGAGCGCATCAGTTTAATCTGTACAAATAGTTTCCAGAAAGAAGCACTGAATCATATCCGTAAAAAGAGATGATAATAAATATAAACATACCGTTGTTGCATTTGTCATGACCAATGCGCGTCCGACAGTAGAATATGGGCGACTCGACTGGCGTTGATTTATCGATATCAGCCAAACTCTTCGTTTTTATCTGTCTCTTGATCCTTCAGCCGGTTTGTGTGCAACTATATTTATCTCTTTTCAATACTTTGACTATTTTATTAATGCCATTTATATCTATTTCAATCCAAGTTCCTTTCTTTAATAATCAACAACTCCTTGTGCAAGTGCTTACTTTCTGTCGTCGCGTTCTTTGCTACATTCAATAATAAATCAATTTATAATTTTGAATAGTTTGGTGATTTAGTAAGCTTATATTATATTTAAAAAGGAATCCAATTAGTTCCACTTCCTGTTCTAATTTATATGGTTATGCATAACATTTTTACCATTTTGCATGAATAAGAGCAAACATTTGGCAATACTTTTATCTTCGGAAAATTTATTAACTACTTTACAGATTTCATTGTGAAAATAAAAAAACAATATGATTGGTTGGTAATTTACTCAGAAAAACTGTAAACAACAGAATAAATTTTCTATTTGTAAGCATATATATTCTAAGCGATTAATAATCTTACAAATATCTATCAGATTATTTATGTAAGATATTACCATCAATTTACAAGTGAATAATATCTAAATTAATCATGAAAAAGATTTCATAAAAATGAAAGAAAAATAAATTTGTGATTGACAACTTTACTTAAAACGTAGCGATTATAACTTATGAGCAATATTTATTATAAACATGAATAAATTTTAATATAATTGAATAGATATATGTCTTTTAAAAAAGGATGTTTTTTATAGCAAATACAACTTCTATAGGAAAATGTGCAATGAAACTTTTATAAATATTGTATGTATAATTGCAAAATGAAATAAATGATTCAAATAAATATGTAAATTTTCAACAGTGAAGTATGAAGTTACGTAATGTAAATTTATCATTAAAAATATACAGCATAAGCAACGATATGCTGCGAATACGCTTCTGTCAAATTATTAATTAAAATTGAGCTAACATTCTTCACATACTTATAAAATAATATGCAAACTAGTAAAATAAATTATTTATGAATATAAATATATATATATATATAATAAATATATGTATAACTAAAAATAAATTAAAAGAATATGCTTTGAATGTTATTTCAGGTATTAATAAACGTATTTCAAAATTTGACATAGTTTCCTGTTCAGATACGTAAATGTAGCTGTTTATAGGCAAAAAAAATCTTACAAAACTTTACAATTGAACGTGATTTACTTTAATAAAAACTATTTAAGCAAGCAAATTTATATTTAATTTTATATTGAAAACTGATTCGTATAATGAAATATTACTTTTCATCACATCTTTCCATTCGCTTAGTAAAGTTTATGTGTAATTCAATGTTATTTGACAAATTAATGTTCGGTTGATATTTAACTTCTAGTATTTGCTACATGGTAAGTTTTACAATTAGCTAGTATGACTGTATTCTGCATACTAAGCGGCAAGAATTCTCCTTTACAAGCCCTTTCCGAAGTTTCCGTCTCATTGCATTTTAATTGATTTCAAAATAAAATTTATAGTGGCTGCATAAAATAATTAATGATACATTTGTATCATTTTTTTCTACCTAATATTTTCAAAAAAAAAACATTAACGAAATTATTAAGGAAGTTGACAAGTGTTAAAGATAAACATTAAAATATTCTAAAGCGAAGGACATCGGTGCAATATATTTATTTTGAACATTTTAATTGGAAAATTACTTTGTATTTAAAATTAAAGGTCAGTAGATCAAAGTACGCACTTGCTTCAGTTCAGAACTTACCACAATACTATGCTAAAAGATTAATCTATAATCGTACTCGAGTAGATTATATTTTGTCTACAAGAAGTTTTTCAAGCTTATATTTTTACATTTCTAAAACTTAAAATTCATGAGAAACTATACTGTAAAACGTATTTTACATTTTCACTTGCTATATCTAAATGTTTATAAAACTCTGCAAAAAGCTTTTACAAACTAAAATTATATTTATTAGAGCATAATCTCAAAGAAGTTTTTTTTTTAAATACTGGATATTAGAAAGAAGAAAGTTTTTTTAGCAATTTGATTGGAGTACTACATAAAATTACAGAATACTTATAGTAGAACCTTTAGAAATTAAACGATTATTGAAATGCTTTGAAGTAAAAATAGTTTCTTTTTGATACATTACCTTGAAAGAATTGTAATCTATATGCATACTTTTTGTTTATGTTTGATCGCAGTATCATATTATTGAATCTTGAAAAAAGCAAAACAAACTAAATGACCGCATGTTTGACAAAAAATGGAAACAATACTCTAAAACATTTGTTACATACTATTATTCTGAAGTGTCCTGTTCTTTATAAGTACACTTGCATTTGAATGAAGTGCAGGTTTCCATGTTATTTTGAAAATCTAGCTTATTAAAACGTAAACTTCATTGATACAAGGCGTGAGCTGAAAATATAAATGTATCAACTTGGAGTTAAACTGTCCACAAATAAGAGAATGAATTTTCCAAAAAATTACGCGACAATCTACTCTGTAATAAAGCTATCGCACGCCAAAATGATGACAATGGCTGAAAACAGCTGGAAATGTAGGAAGAGAATGAAAGCCAATGATTGGTAGCGCGTATCTAAATTGAATATAATTCACGAAACTAGCAACGATCAATTAAGTAACTCAAAAAAATTTATCTAAATGCTAATCCTAAGTGTTTTCTATCGTAAACTAAACTATCAATTGTTTAAAGCTTATAAAGTAAATAAAATATTTAACTTCAATTTATTAAAAAATATAAAAAAAAAACTATTTTTGATAAAAAGACATTATAATTGCAACAAACATCAAATTAAAAAAATATGCTTTTTTAAATAAATATGTTTTTATATACATACATATATACACTATGAAAAATGGAGTAATCGAGCAAATATATCTAAAAATTAATTCGTTTAATAAAAAAAGTTTAGTGTCTATAACAATAACTTATTAGAAATAAAACAACTAATACTCGCTGTATGTAAAATAAGATTCATAGTACAGATAAATATTATATTTAATAGCACAAAACTTAATCTACTCAGGATATTGTAAATGAACAGTAATACGAGACAGAAAATGTTACAATACTAAAAAAAATGAAATAGCATAGAATAATAAAAATAAAAATATTTACATCACAGAAAATAATTACTGTAGTGTATTAGTCCGAAAATACGTGTAAATACTTTAAATATATTTGTAAGGAATGTTTTAAAACACGAATTTAAAAAGTGTAAACTCTATTGTACTAATAACTGTTTTTATAGAGTTAGTAAAAACTTCTTCGATTCATTACGGGTCAAAAAGTATAGTATGATCCATTAAAAAAATTTTTCTTTAAATATAAGAACAAAAACTGTAAATTTATAATCTTTCGATTTTAAAAATTTTTTCATTTTTATAATTAATTTTTACGTATGCTACATTCATGGTACCTATATGAATAACTAATTACTATTATTATTTTAATTTTACATTATCAAAAACTAGAAAAGTATAACTTATTAGTGATTAAATTTGTAAACTTATTTTGATTAAACTTATTAGTTATTAAAAAACAGTACTTTTATTAAAAAAAAATTTCTTCGAAGATTATTCAACCTGAAAGCTTATTCATAATATTGAAATGTAAGAGGAAAAAAGAAGGAATTCAAGCTTTTAGTATAAAAAATCTTACGTTTGCAAAGAATATGCATTTCCTGAAAAGCGTGTCTAATATCTAAAGCAGTTTTGAAATATTCATTAGCATACGTATGAAGAAATTTACTATTAAAAAATTTTATTCAAAATTTCTTACATCAGTAAATCTCAAATAAATTAAAGTAATTGTAAAATATAGTCGATGTATCAAACACTAATTTTAAAAAATTTGAATTTTCAACTAAATTTTAAAAATAAGAAATTAAAATTTTTTTTAGATAAAGGTTAAATCATTTTTTAAGCTGAATAGTATTATTGAATTCAATTTCATATTATACTATTTTTCAATTCTTAACGTGTTATCGAAAATAGAAAAGAATTTTCCCTACCTAAAGAGATTTTCGTCAATCCGTTCATTGTCACCTTTGAAGCTACATAACGCTTCCACTAAAAAATCTTCATATTTCACGACACGCAAAAATTCAAAGTCGATACGTCATTCCTCAATACCTGTATACCTTTATGCACCCAACACACACTCTCTATATCTCTTCGTATCAGTGTACATGATATCATTTTCAATTACATTTTCATTTTTGAACATCTTTTTGAAAACGATTAGTTCCTCAAAGCATCTTTTCGACTTTCGGTGCCACACCTGATCGACTGTCATTCGTTCTACTGAATCCTAAATATTTACATTTTCAGCCAAGTCCAATTTTTTTTCTTCTTCTCTCTTTTTCATTTGACCTGATAATAAGTATATTTTTCGTTTATATTTTTAAATTTTACTACCTTTGAATATAAGTCATAAAGTTATACTTTTTAACAATCTTTTCGTCAATAAAAACTTTTTATACCTACCAAAATAGAATAATTAAAAAATTATTCATACTTACGTTTCTCAACATCAAACTGTATAAAATAAAGTTGAAGCTTATCAACTTCTATTATTCTAAATTAAATGAAAAATTTTCGTTATATTATCAATCAGTAATACACATCAAATTGAAAATATATGAAAATACTCTTTACATTACTTTAAATTACTAATTAAAGTAATGTAATGTAATTAAATGTAATTTTTATTTAAACAAACTTAATTTACTTAGAGAAATATTGTAAATATTTTTAATTTTTTATCATAAATAATATATATACAATTGACCTGTCGTTATTTTGAATAAATAATAGATCTCGATGAACCTGTGATTAACAACACATTTATACGTAGCAAGTATTGATTAAAGAATTTATCTTCTAATTAAAAGCAGCATATAAAGCTCTTATAAATAATTTTAAACAATTATTTTAACAAAGAGTAAATTCTAAAGTAAGCTGATTGTATAATTAACGAAAAAAATTTTAATTATATGTTACATGCTATTTAAAGTAAATGTCATGAATTAAATTTAAAATATTATTTAAGAAAAACTTCTTTATTTTTTAATAAATACAGGTGAATGCAAAATATAAATATGTAGTAATATAAGGATTTACTTGCATAAAATTTAATATTTTGTATTTAATTTATATATCATTTAAAATTTCATGAAAAATTTTTTTAGATTGTTTTATATGTACTTAATATTATTCAATATTTTTATCCTATTAATATTTAATTTCCTTCGAATGTAGGGTTTACTTTTATAGAATCTATTTTATATATTGTTAAATAAATAAAATGATCTTTTTCATAGATTTTCCTTGTATTCGAATCATATTCAAACTTTTATTAGAACATTTTAAATTATTAAAAACTATTTCTTTTATTCTTTACAAAATGTCAAAAGCACAAATTTTTTGTTACTACCTGATATTTCACTTAGGGAGTGCGTATGAAGTGCATACACAATGGTATCAACACAAATAATTTTTAGTTCTGCTAAAAGAGTTTTTATATGAACATTAAGTGACTCAAAACTTATATTTTTAATAACCACTTTCATAAATATATTAACAACATATAAGATTTTTTAGGACACTATACTACTAATTATATGAAAATAATAAAAGCCCTTTTTCAAGTTTCAGAAACTTTCATAGATTTCTAAAACGAATTTTAATTTAAAATGAAATAAATATGTCTATATATATATATATATATATATATATATATTCAAAAAAGCAATAATATTTGTAAACAAATATTTATAACAAAAAGAAAATTCAACCAATTACAATTTTGAATCCGTAAACATTTTTAAAATAAATACAAATTTTTTTACATAGTTGAAATAGAATAAATATTTTATGTCTTAAAACCACACTTATTTTACGTACATACATTAATGATTCTTTACATTATTAAAAATTATAATAATGTAAGTGCAATTAAAATAATTAAATTAGTGAAAACGTACAATTAGGAAACGCTTTAGTAGGTAACGGTAAAGATTTATAACCTTAAAATTTAAAGTGATTTAAAAAATTCTGAGTATTATTTAAAAGCTTCATATAATATGAAAAGAAAGTTCCTATTTCACATGATATAACAGTCTCTCTTTAGTACATCATAAATCCACGAATTTAAATCTAAATAACTGAATTATATTTTTGAGATTTATGTAGCATACAAGCTTTTAAAAGAAACTTATTTTTAAAACCTATTACTAAAATATAATTAGATCTCTGTTCATGGCCCTATTTATAATTAAAAATGTATTCAAAGATTGCAATATGTAATATTATTTCTTGACTAAATATATTTCTATATAATAAACTCTTTGTAATTTATAGTAAATTAATCTAGCATATTTTCCATGTATTATGAAGTAATTAGCTATTATTATTCAAATATTTCAAACTTTTTAAAACATAAGTTATTTTAAAAAAACGTAAATTTTTTATAAAATTCGTAAAATAATATGTAGATTTGTTCTTGAAATAGCTTATAAAGGGATACTTTCCAAAAAAGTAGGACTTAAGTGGAACTATAGATCTTCAGTAAACGTATATTTAATAATAAAAAATGTAGATGATATTTTATA
The DNA here is from genome assembly GCA_018907135.1 of Kradibia gibbosae. NCBI lineage: Eukaryota > Metazoa > Arthropoda > Insecta > Hymenoptera > Agaonidae > Kradibia > Kradibia gibbosae. The sequence goes on along the minus strand of JACCHX010000001.1, from coordinate 14,765,142 downwards.
ATATATTGTGTAAGCTTAAGTTAAATATGTAAATTTTTTAATTAACTTTTTATGCAAGAAAGAACATTAAAATAATACATTTTAATGGCTATAAATGCAATAAAATATTAGTTTAAAATTTCTTACGATTCACTACAGATTAATACATTATATGGCTCTTCTAAAATTTTATAGTATATCAATTAAAAAATAACGAAGCCACAATATTTGTAAATTTAAAAACAAACCATGTTCGAAAAATTTCTCTATACTCTTTATTTTAAATTTGATAAAATATTTTAACCAATTTGCACAATAACAACATTTTATTAATAAATAAATTAAAACAAATTATAGATGCAAAAATATACTCGATTTGAATAGAAATTACCAGAAATAAGAAAATTATACGCTTTACATTTAATATTACACAATTTCAATAGTTAACAAAATCCTGGAATATTTCTATAAGATATTTACTTATATTAAATGTATGAATAATAACTTTAAAATAAGTTAAGTCTTTCTAAACTACTTACAAATTACTATGCTTGATAATATGAAAACTTAACATATCTTAGATATTAAATCCTTTATATATCAATATTCAAATTAATCTATTAGCTCGGCAATAATATATAATATTTATGTGATTTCGTGCACCCCTTCTGAAGGGGTAGTATGAAAATATTCTAGGAAATTTGTTCGCAAGGAATAATCGAGAATTCGTCAAAAACTGTAAAATCTCATTCTCTTGCAATATCGGTGAAGATATGAAGTTCTCCTTTAGTGCGAATTTTTTTTATTTCCTCTTACGACGGGTTGAGCACACCATCCTAGACCTTTTATCTACATGTTTATAGATCACACAATGATAAACATGATCCGTGTGATTTCATGAATAACATACGTGGGTATGAATACTTTGTACTTTTATATTTACATCACAATAGACATAAATGACATAAATATAAAACCTGTGGTATACATTGAAAGTGGGTTGGGTTGGATGATTTAAAAAGTGGGTGGAGTGGATGAGGTTGTATATTTAATTATCTTTTCAAGAATAAGCGATTTTAAAAAGAAGACCGAATAATAAGCATTCTTTGTTTCACTTTAATATTACGTTACTTCTTGTTATTTTCAATTTTTGATGAATTTCATAGGAACTTCTCATCCAATGATTGTTTAATCGAAATACATGCAACCCATAGTCCATATCCATTCTCATCTTGAAAACTATATATTTTACAGTATCCGGAAAATATTCCCGTGACAGCATCATAAATCATTACTATAAATTTCAAATACATAATAGTTTTCATCTTGACAAGCGCTATATCTTTAATTTATCATTCAAAATTACTTAAAAAATGTTTATTTACATAACAAATAATTACATTCTTGAAAGAACGTAAGTAACTAAATTTAATAAAACTTCAGTTATTATTTTATATTTACTATTTTAACTATATTATTGTTCTTACGTATTTTATTACTAAGATTGTTAAATAGATTTAAATAACTGACAACTCAAAATTATAATTTAATTCATTAAGACTATTTAATTCTCTCAATCAAATTAATTAATTGACTGTGAGGTCGTAACTCCAAGAAAATATAACTCACTTAATTAGGCATTTAAAGCATCCACTATTCACTATTGTTGCATATAATAAATAAGATAAAATATAAAATAAAAAATATTAAATTAATATAATTGATTTGTAAAAATTTGTGAATCAATATTTTTTAAGCGAAGGTTTGTAAACTAATCATTGAATTTCTCATTCTATATTATAAAAATTAAGTATACAAAAGAAGACTTTATTTAAAAAATGACAACCTAAAAATTCTCATTTTAGATGAATTTTGAATTACAAACATCGTCTTTCTTGTGCTAGGTTCATACATGGGCAATCTATTTAAATTTTTAGTAAAAGAAAAACTTTAGTAACTTATATTTACTTATATTGCAAATATTAATATTAAATATGGTTTTTTAATTTATTACTGTTATTTAATCTTTTGATACAATTTTTAAAAAATCCATAATTTGTATTTATTTATTTAAATTTAAAGCAATTTAAAATCTTAATACTAGTCGACAATATATGATCACCAACACCACTTGATAATTATAAATCAGAACCTGCAACATCGTTACTGAATCCGTTTTATAAATAATACGTAATTCTTGATTTTGTTTACAACAAAATTATGTTATGCGCATTATATAGAATTATAAAAATTATATATTATACTATTAAAAAGAAGAAAACATACAGTGGCTATATATTACATAATTAAATTAAACCCTATCTTCTTACTGTATAAAAAAAGTACCAAGTGATGCTCATTTATCTCATCTTCTATCTTTATTATACCATAAATAAAGCTTTGATAGAGATTGACTTTCTCGGTGATTTACTCGATTCAGATAATATTGATATTTGTTATCTTGTTAGTGTAATTTTAAAAACCTTGAAGCAATTATTTTTGTAAATAACATGTAATATCTTATAAAATATAAAAAATGCAACAAAAAAACTGCCTTAAAAATATTTAGCAAAAAAAAAATTTAATATTGACAACTATTAATTCGAAGTATGGTTAGAGTAATAAATTCAATGGATTTCTATGATTATGAAATGAAACTATTAAATATCCTGATTTTTAAAAGATATATATATAAAAAAAATCTAAAACTCAACTTTAAGGAAGAGAAACACTTCCCAATATTAATCGAGTCTGAGATAGAACTCGCCGACAAAATAAATGATTATATGTGATTCATGAGGGATCTGTGCTCTAGACAATACGAGAAGTCGTGCAACGCTACATGTTTTGAGGAAATGGAGGAAGAAAGTTACGAAAAACAAAAAAGAAAATAATATGATCGTTCAGAAAAGCGCGAAATGGATCCGCCCAGTGGTGCAGTTCAAAGCCTACCAGACTTAAAATCAAAAAATTGCGAAATTGAAATGGATCTGAAAACTGTTCTTTTTTACTTCCTGATTTTCATTACATGAATCCATTTAAACTATTTTTAAAGTAAATTTCATTTAAGCTCTGAATTATATTAGTAATATATAAAGAAACTATTTTTAAGCGATTTCGTTTATGTAAATAGAAAATAACTCATATTGTACAATTTCTTTGAATAATTAAATTTTTTGTTCTAGATTAATTACGTAATTCAAGATTGAATTTTTTTCTCAGACTTTATATTTCATTCTGTTTTTCTCACTACCAAAAAATAGTAAAAAATGTCAGCTCAGTTGAATGAATTTTACACAGATGACCAAAGGCTAAAGTACAGAATTTAGACGGATGTAAAAATAATAAAAAATGTAAAAAATTTTTTTTAAATTCCAACTTTCACATTCTATGTACACATTTTGTTTTGAGGGTTTCACGACTGTGATAATGATCAATAAAAAAACGAAAAAAACATTTATAACTTGGTAAGCTACATGATGATAACATTTTCTAAAATGCAACAAAATGCAAAGTGACTTTCCCTTATGTTTGCGATTCATTTGATCACGTGCATAATAAAATTTGATGATGCAAGTAATATATACATAGACCAGTTACAGTCGGTAATAAAATTTTCCAAATGCAAGTACTTTTTTCTCGTTACAGCTTGTCTTGTAAGGAGGTCCGATAACATGAACGTAGCACGTGCCTATATAAAACATAGAAAGTAATAAAGTTCAAATGTAGCTACTTAAATGCTGATCTTTTTCATTTTTTTATCTGTATCTTACAATATCATGTTCAAATTTGTTCTTGAAATTTTTCTATACCTTCACCTCAAGAAACCTCAGAGTTTTTACAATAATATTAAAGGGCTTAACGTCTTAGACCGTGATTTTATTTAACCAATTTCTTTTATTATAAAATTTATAATAAATATATTATAAAGGATCGAAGTGAATTCTATAATAAATAATCAGATTTATTAGCTTAAAATTGTTTATCACTTTTAACGATTATATATTATTACGTACTATTATTATAAAATATAAAATACAAAAATCAATAAGTATTTCAATGCGTAATCAACTAACTTAATAATTTTATCCTATAAATGAATCCTATAATGAATTATTCATATGGTTATTAGGGAATAATAATATTAAAATATTAATAGTATTAATAATTGTTTTGGTATTTTATACTTGTAATAACATTTAATCTTGTAAAATATTTTAAGCTTTCATCTAGAACTTTGTAAAGACGTAACACTGTGAATAACCACTACCTAAAGCTCTATGAATTCTGAAAGGGCTACGTAATCTAATTTGTCTACTACTTTCATTGTCAAAAAAACAAAAAAAAATATTTTTTTTGCTTAAAAAATTCAAAAGAACTAGATTTAAACTGATACTTTTCATGACGTTTATACAATTTTTATCGCGAATTTTTATCTTAAATTCAATTTTTGCTTACTATTATTAATTCAATAACTCTTAAGGTAATGTATTTTTTTGAATAATATACAAACTTAAAAAACTTCAATGGTTAATAAAAAATTTGATTAAAAATATAAATATCATCTATCCATTTTTTTTAAATATAGTTTTAAAGCAATGTAAATCATTTTTTTTAATATTAAGCAAATATATTTAAATTGTTCATTTTTATATAAAATAGTTTTAATATGTGATTTTATTACTCAAAAAAAGGTAAATAAGTATCAGCTATATTAGTTCAAAGGTTTATATTCAAGAAAATATCGAAAAAAAATAACGAAATATCATTTGTATTTATTCGCTTGCATTAAATTTATAAAAGCAAAATAAATTTATAAACAGAAAAATACTCAAATATATTTTAATAAAAAATACAATTTTAATACAATCTTTGAAAATTATACTTTTTTGTTACCAAATGCACAAAACTTCAATTTTTATATACTATACTAAAAAAAATAAAAACTGTATTTTAAAGCTTGTAGCTATTATTTTCAAACGCGTACATTAAATTTTTGAAAATAATTAATTTTTTATAGATTTTATTTCATTCTACGGTTACTGTTTTTGAACATCGAATATACATAAAAGTATTTTCGTTAATCTTGTATTTTTTTCATGATATCAATACAACCATCCACTTTATAATTCTGGTCGCTGCTCTAGCAATATTATTGGATTTACATCAATAAAATCAAATTAAATGTTCATCAAAACACCTTTGACAACATTTTTTTATAAGTGTCAGTCCAAGTAGTAGATTTGTATTTATTTTTTAACTTTGAAATAATTTTCAGTCGTTACTGCGCATTTGTCAATTAATATTTTGGATACCTTCGACAAAATTAATATTTTTTGTTAACGATAAGAATTCCTGATGTAATATTTGTAAAATCATTTATTCAATAATCAATAAGTTTATACTTTCTGCTAATCTTCTGGTATTATAGTTACGATACTATAAATACAAAATTTAATAAAACGCATGATTATTAAACACAACATTAATATTCTGATTAACTGCATCAGCCAAACATAGTAATTCAGGATTTATCTAGAATTTTTATAATACGCACTCTTTTCTATGACACTAAATTTATCTGAACGAAATCTTATCCCAATAGTCAACATAAACATAGTCGCAAATTCATATTGACTTACTATTTTTTACTAAAATATTAGATATTTTATTAATTCATATTATTATTCATAGAATTTTGTAAAATATATTGATTATATATAGTCGACATTGTAATTTATTACCATATTTTACATAAATGTATGTTATACTAAAAAAAAATGTATTTATAAAGTTGCTCATATCGAACAGCAGATTGTTTGAACAAAAAAATATAAATATTTTATTAAGACCTTTTTATTAATTTAAAAAAAAATTTTAATTAATATAATTTCGCTATAGCGTCAAGTATTGTACATGTAATAATTTGCAGACATGCTTCCATAGAGACTTGAATAATGTTATATATGCATGGATGAAAGATACGGATGAAACTTAAACAAAAGAATGTACATGATAAATATTTTCTTCATTTTGCTTTGATACCTTCCATAATAAAATTATTGCCAGAAATATAAAATAAAGTTCATTGATAAAATTAAGGCATTAAAGATATTTCAAAACACGCTTTTTTTAATAATATAAAACACTGCTTTCTACTAAAATACTAACTACAGTTGATATTATTCTTAAGACTTCTCCATTTGTGCTTAACAATGATGAGTGATGAAAGCACCACATAAAATCGTGATCGAAGTTAGATTGAACAATCTTTGAAAATGGAAACTATGTTCGGGAAGAAATGACCGAGTACAAGGATCAATAGCTAAGAAAATGCCGCGTATGCCTATAAGTGTAATTTAAAAAAAAACCAAAAAGGAACCATGGATTGAATAACCTTCAAAAAAATACAGATATTACACTAGAACTTTAAAAATAAGGTTTAATTATCTACAATCATCAACTAATGTAACCTCCGGATGTAAGTTTACTTTCTCAAAATAAAAATACAAATTAAACTATTGACATTTTTTATATATTATTTAATTTCTACCTATGCTTGAAAATTGAACATTAAAAAATCACGAATGCATATATTTTTAATTGAAAAGTTAATTAATAATACAATCAATATAATTTTTTTATACGTATCAGAAATGAAATATAATTATTAAATTGATTCAACTCTCCATAAAATGAAAAAAACAACATGTAGATATTTCTTGTTTAAATAATGTAGTAAAGGAAATTTTCTCCTTTTAAATTTTTTATCTCTTTACTTTAAAATATTGTTAAAAAATAAAGTTTTATTTGTGAGTAGTTTAAAACTATATTTTAAATAAATTTATTATGTGAATTTGATTAATACTACAACTATTTTTGATGAGCTAGTAGTTTATTTAAAATAAGACTACATATTGTCAAGTAAAAAAGTGAAAAAAACATTGAATATTTAAATAAAAATATACAAATTGTATTGAATTTTCTTTCTTATCAAAGAACAACATGTTCAGTACCAATTGACTACTATACATTTTACCATTCGTTTTCACTACGAAATAGCTAACACTACTGGTATATTTTATCAGGTAAACCTCCTCCTTCTCAATTACACAGTGACACTCTCGGATTTACTGACTAGTAAAAAAAACGAAAAAACTGTAATTATTTTTAAGATATATATAAGTATTCGTCACTTCACGATAGAAAACGAATTTGAAAAAATTAGCCTATCGGTTAACGTCTGTTAAAGCTGGGATAAGCCTCTTAGAGTATAGACATATATTAAGCTTTCGAAAACAGATCTTCTTAAATCCAGAAGACATTTTAAGAATTCTACAATATATGCAAATTATTCACATTAATAAGTCTTATCGAATATATTTTACCGCGAAGAATGTTTTTTTATTTCATTGTTAAAAAATATCACATTTAAAAATTTTGCTTGGATTTCAACTAAAACAATTGGTCATACTTAAAAGTGATCCCGAATAAAAAATTGTAACATAATGGATAAAAAATTCACTTCCTAAAGTTTAATCCAATGATCATAAAAAAGTGACATTAAAAAATATGAGCTTCTATACATCTTTGTATTAATTAAAAATAAATCAATATATGTAGATTATCTAAAAAGTAAGCAATCAATATATTATTAATATATAACATTCAAGAGTAAAATTAAATTATAACATAAAAAGCAGTAATTTCACAGGAATAAATGCTATATTTAAAATTTCTTAAAAAATTCTTTGTAAATGTTTGGTGACTACTGCAATAAGTACATCTTTTTTTAAATCTATTAAATTTATTGAGAAAAAATGTATATTTTCCTTATGAATTTAACTTAATATTATAACAAAATAACTAGTATATCTGTATATTAAAACTTTTTAAATCCTTTCTAAAGTAATTAGTGATTTAAAAAATGATAAAAACTTAATAAATAACTGCATAACGAACAATAATTAATTTCTTGGGTATTTCTAATTTAATGTTATTATTCCACTTAAATCAGATATCCTTAAATTAATTAAAATCTTGTCATAAATATTAAAAAAAAAAACAAATTCTAATAAAAACAATTAGAAAATTATAAAGACGCTTATTTATCTGAAAATTCATTCAATCCATTTTTAATTCTGGCTCAAATTTCTATTTAAAAATATATTTTACATTAATTTTATACATAAAAACAGCAGAGTTTCTCAAAATATTTCTAAAAGAATCGATATTGTCGTGTAACGAATATGGTGCCATAAAAAATATCAATTTAAACATAATAATCTATATAAAAAAATAATAACTGAAAAAATTTATAAATTTTCTTTTATTAAAAAACCGGTTTTTCATTTAATTTTATCTTTCTCATTTATTGTAGAAGTTAAAATTAAAAGATTACCACATGATACAGAAGTAAATGATAAGTCTTTATCTAAAATAAAGATACAATGTGTAAAGAGAAATTAATTAAAATTATTTTAGTATATTTTGACCACACTTTTCAGTACAATAAATTCTTTATCACAAGATAACATTGCTTTATTGAGTTATATAACTCTATTTAATGTAAATTTGCAGTAAAAAATCTACTAGTAATCTTTTTTTTTAATATTATCTATTTTTTTTACATTCGATTGCATAATTCTTCTATATGCAATCGCAGCTATTTCCTATTACAATAAACCAATACTTACTTGGACATACAGTTGAGATAAAATATAAAAAATATGGAAATGCTAAGCTTTGCGTAAGGAACTCGCCAAAGATTTTCCATAAAATAGAACATCGAATTTTACGCCGGACGCTTTAAAGATATTTGATAGATTAGAATATCGGACTGCATGCCGCATTTCCTATTGATATGAATTTTAATAAATTTACCATCTATCCTTATGCCATAGAATGAAATTTACTAGTTACTGTTCCAATCTAATTTTCCGATTGCCTTGTTTTTAATACAGTTATTGAATGAGCCTCTAAATGAGAAATGCTAATAATAATTACTTTGAAATTTACTACTTTCCCCGATTTCTCTACAATTTTATGTATAGAATATTAGTTATTATTATTCAAGATTAATTTGAATTGTAGTTAATAAAGAGATTTTTTACGAAATATTATCTGCAACAATTGCATATATACGTATATATTTCAGCCAGATAATTTTCGATCATCATGCATTCTAAATCTCTGCTTTTATATTATATAAAATTTATATGACACACAATCGATATAATTCTTTTAAAAATTAGTATTACTTTAGAACATGAAAAAGTTTCTTGACATAATAGTTATTAATGATTCTAAAAAAAAACTGTCATTGATAATAAAAATTTTTCTCTGTTTAGATTCATCCATTTGATACATTTTTCTTCAGTGTTTTATATATTAATCAAGTTCTTTTTTCAATACGCCTGATTATTTTTTATCGTTTCAATAGTATTTGATTCGGTTTTTTTGTAGGTCGAAGTTGAAAACACTAAAAATCAAACGTTGATTGTAAAAGTGACAGTGTCGGAAAATTCCAGAAGTTTTATTGGCTCTTATTCTACAACAGATTCGTAAAATGTCATCATAGTGCAGCATTCGCATTTAGATCTGCTTGACTGCGACGTATTTTAGTGTCGGTAATAGAGAGCCTTTTTTGAAGAATCCGTATCGAGGAAGAAAAAGGGCTGCTCGAGCAGCAAATACAGAGCACAAAATAACGGACTCGTAAAATAAATTCATGTGGTAGCGGCAGCAATAGTGGGCCTAAAATTTCGATCTAGGGCTGGTAAAACTTTATCTCTTATCAGAAAGCTGAAATGATGAAATATGTACCGCCGAAGTCATATTGTCATACTAATGGTAAAAGCCATTAGTCTATTATTAATACTTTTTTCGTGTAAAATACTACTTTTACTTCAACTTCGAAATATTCTATAATAATTTGATACTGGACATATCTTGCAGATTATATATTCTATCGAAAGTCAGAATTTTCACAAAAAAGTACACCTGCACCAATAGTAATTTTTTTTTTTAATCCTTTAACAAAAAAAATATTTTTTTTTCTTTGTTTGATAACGCAGAGTAAAAAACGTCTATTATATTTTCTACATAAACAAAAAATATATCCGGATATTTTGATTAAACAGTAAATTTTCCTACTATAGCTAAATTTATTATCCAGAAAAGTAGCCTTAATTCCGAAAACTTTACTGCTCTTCATTTAAAATAAATTCTTATCTGCGTAATTGAAGAATAAAAATAAAATAGCAAATGTGCACGTATAGCGTAGATTTATATTGATATTTATTATGATAGTCATTTGTATTAGGAGCAGTCGATTCTGGCTCATGAAATTGTGTGGCTTATAGTAGCATTATAATGAATTCACTCTAGGGATATGTCTACATCTTAGTTAGATGGCAAGAAAATATTGTTCGATCTACGGGATGTCGAGCTTTGCGCCTCACTCCCCGAGGATATTCCGTAAATTGGGACGTCGAGCCGTACGTCCTTCGTCCCGAAGATGTTCCACAGATTGGAATGTCGAACCCTAACCTAGTGCCGACCATCTCTCCCCCCCCCTCCACCACCTCCTCCTCCTCACGCCGCTACTTCAGACTCAACATCTACCGTTCTAATGATGTGGGTCTTGATAGATTTGCCGTCAAACTTTACACTGTGCGTTGAAATCTGCTATTCAGTAATTCCAATCACATTGACAACCACTATACTCAACAAGGGCTTAATGAAATAATATAATTGCATAATGTGAGCCATACACAGCTAAGAGACAGACAAGAAACGTAGAAAAAGTAATTTTCTTAAAAATATTAAAAGATTCATCGGAATATTGCCGAGAAAATGGTGCATGAATAACACCGGTTAGATAAGTCAATTAAAACTAAATATCTTTGCCATAAATAAATCAAGACAATTCAATTGAAAGGTCCTGACCTGACAATGATCTGAAAGGATTTGAAAAAAAATGCCCACTAGACTCTTGTGCTGAATACACTTCATAAACCGTAAAGGAGACATGAACTTAACATAGCAGAAAATTCAAATATCAATAAAAAGGTATGATTCATTGAATAACTAAAATTTTAATAACTATTGACTGCAATTAACATAAGCGTAGATCAAAACTTTCAGGCACTAACACAATTGTTTGATCTCGTTTTGAAACAAATACTATGAATTTTTCATAAGAATAATTTATGAACCAAAACACTACCTGAATTAAATTACTATTGAAAATTAAAGTTTCTTCTTTTCTGTTAAACTACTAGCGCTGAAATTCTTTTGAAAACATTATATTTAAAAAATATAAATTCTAAATTATACTCATTACTCATAGTAATAAAGTAGTAAGTTATAGATGTCACTATTACAATTAATATTGAGTTATATTACATGTTAGTACAAATTCAAATTATTTATATTCTATATTCAAGTGATATGAAATAAGTAAGATGAAAGAAAAAACACATTTGACAAAAAATTAAAATTTTATTTTTGTAATAAAGTAAAAAAGTATCGACTTTGTGGTACCTCGGTAAACAAAATTTATTTTCATTCTATTATTGCAATTTGTTATTGCAAAAATATGTAGTTAACTGTATCTTTGATATGCAATAGGAATCGTTACGTCACATTTAGATTTTTAATCGTAATTCAACGGTCAAACCAATCTTTACACACAAGAAGTACATATTTCAATAAAACAGAAGATTGTACTTGACTAACTTTAACAGGTCAATCTATATAAAATTTATTGAGATAAGGTTATCCCGTTTTCGTTTTTGTTCTTTTCTAAATGAAAATTTTTTATAACTTAACTAGGTCTTAATTTCATTTGTCATTGAACCATGTTATATTATTTCAAATTGTTAATATCTATAACAAATAAAATATTTATGGCAATATTTTTTGAGTTATAATTAAAATGTGTTAGATTGACATACTGAAGCTTCTCTAAATTGTAAATATCGCATAATATATCTTTGAACGTATTACTACTATCTACTACAAGAATAAGTGCATACGATTAAACAGGAGAATACTGGAGTTCAAGAAGGATGCAGATAGAATCAATAATCAAGTCAATATTTCATTCAAATATGTAGCTTTATTGAACTTTCCGTTACCTAGACTATCTAACTTATCCTATATAAATACGAGCAACCACGTTTCTAAATGCACATATAAGAATACATAAGCACACTTCCTAAATTAATTCGCAAATTCAGTAAAAAAATTAGACCATCGTATTACTGATTTATTTTCATAAAATCTGCAGTTTCATTATACGTATTACATTATCAAAAGATTATTAATTATTGCATTGCTCATTATTCATTCTAACTTCAAAAGTTTATTTAGACAACTTAGTAAACATTTCGATCATTTCCTTAAAAGATATACGAATAATAGCTAAAAAAGAAAAAAATATTTTTTGGATAAAATAGGAAAAGCGTTAATTTTACTCGTGCTTTTGAATTTTTTGAGTTATCTTCACTGTACTAAAAAAATTGTATAAAAATTTTGTAATATCTTATAAGCAATAAATACATTATTATTAAAACTCTTAAAGATTAGGAATTCAAGTTGTTTGAAAATTAATTCATTAATAATCTGAAATTTATTATGGTAAGTAGATAAAACTAGTCACATTTTTTCAATACCTTTAATAATAAATAGGTCAATATGTTTGCATTTTCATTACGAAATAAGTAACAATTTAAAATTTCTTATAATAGCGATAATATGACGAGGAAAGAAAAGAAGAATCACATAATCAGAAAATCAACCAAGGATGTTAACGAGAAGCAAAAGAGATTGAATTATATGAAATACTCGGAACACGTGTTTTTTGGAAAAAAAAGTCAGCAACAAATTCAGAGACGATAAGATTGTAGAATAATGTTAGAAGTTATGTTTTTCTCATACCCAAGATTTCGCCATCGATGAATTTTTAATTAACGAGTTAGATATGTTTGTATTTTAATATAAACTTGCATGACGCTACACATTTGTAGCCACGTGTTATTTACTTTTATATCTTTTACCCGAATAAACGAATTTTTTCTTCTTTTTTTTTCGAATCAACAATTCGTCCTTTAATCGATAAATTATCACTTCTCGTAAGAAGCAAGACGCCCTAAAATTGGCTTAATATAATCATTTTGTTCAAAATACATCTATCTACATATTGTTCGAGTCGTAATCCACGTATTTCTAACAATTTAGAAAGCGATTATTGGAAATAAATTCAATGCGCTGACACAATAAATGTATAATGAGCGTCCAAAACGGCTCAGAGAAAAATGGTTGAATCAGAAGTCCCGGTGATTATACGAGATGGTTTAGGAGAGGGGGTCCATTCTTCCAGAAGAAAACACAGGTACTCGTTTTACTTCAAAGAGCGATGACTCGCAAAGGAATCGAAGTAGGCGGTGCTCAAGCGTCAGGATCCCGTTTTACATAACCTAATTCGATGGACTTTGATGAAAATCGACGCATCGACCCGCGAATACTTATACCCGAGGTGCGCTCCACGCAAATTGACCGTAACACTCGACGTCAATGAAAATCTCATAGATATAGCGATGACAAAGTTTTTGAAGAAAACCAAAGTCTTCCTCTGAACGTTGAAAATTAATGGAGCTCCTGGCAGCTTTGATTGCCAATGTCCGAGGCGAATATCCAGGCGCGTCGAAAATCGCTCTGTACCCCAACTCTCACTCCACTGTCCCCTCGAGTCTCGCCCACCGACTATCGGATTATCGTAAACCAAAGGAAGCGAGAGAGAAAGAGAGAGAGAGAGAGAGAGAGAGAGCGAGAGAGTGAGCGAGTGTGTGAAAGAAACCTAAGGCATCCCGTGTCCTTTCGTGTCTAACATACACACACACCCGGAGGAGTGAAACCAGGCACAATCGATAGGAGAACAACCGATGAGAGAAGGCCAGTACGGTTCGAGGCCTCTGATACGCCTCTTCTCGACCACCTTAATTTATGCCATCTGGTCGCTTGCTCTTCCACCATAATTAGCATTATTTATGCAACAGCCTTGAGGAAAATGATGACTTTCCCCCACCCCCACCCCTATCCCCCCAACAAAGCCCAAAATCTTCGCGGAGAATCGATAGCCGCGTGCCAACAAGCCGAGAACGACGCCAAATCCATATGCATGGTTCATTCGTTCGCCTTTTTCCCGTGACACTCTCTGATTGCCAAGTATATCAAGACACGGGAGGCGGGAAGCTTCTCTCACAACACGGAACAATGTCGCCCCTGTTTGCGTGCCTTGGACTTTGTGCTCCCCCGGCGCACCGTGAAAAGACATACACCTGTAACACGAAGCGACATTCGGATTTTGATTTTTTCATTATGCCCCAATAAACAATTGTTTATACAACGATCGCCTGTGTACAAAGCCTCTATGCACCCGCAGAATAACAACGCGTTTCAATAATAAGGAGCTTACTAGTGAATTTATATTTCGAAGATTTTCAAATTTGACGTTCCTATCCAGAACTTTCTTTTTTCCGTATGAATGGGTGTCATTTTAGTCATGCTTGCGTGACAGCTTATTTTCGTAAAAAATGTATGGAAAATAAAGTTATTAGATTTCTTATTGGATATTAATGCTAAAAATTTTAGATTTAAAATAAATCAAGTGCATTTACATAATTTTTTTAATAATTCCAGTTAAAATATATCATTTTAAATCCTTTGTTAAATTATTCTGATTGTCTCATTAATTAACTTCACCTTCTTGTGTCTAATTTAAATCAATTTATAACAGAATTCAAACCAACTTTCATTTTCTTAATTTCTAACTTTTGTATTAATTCAATGTATTTTTCACGAACATTTATCTAAAAAAATAGTCATACAATAGCACTTTTGTTCTTCTAGAAATCGTTAAATATATTTTAAATTACGTACCTAGCACTTGTTATCTTTTTATATAAAAGTTCATGTATATATATATTGATTGATATAATTTGCAAAAAACATTCAAATGTAATAAAAGTTATCAATTAATGGCATTAAAAAAACTGTATTAATTTATAAAACAGATATTAGTAATTACGTATTGAATTAATCACTTCAAATTACTTTATATTTATCCGTGTATAGTTTACTTAATATTTTATTTTGTATATACATTGTTTATTTATTTCATTAACAAAAATGTTCACTTTTTTAAAAATATTACCATTAATCTTTAAAAACGTGTGCACTAAAACTATGTTCAGCAAATCGCAGCAAAAAATTCTATTCTAGAAAAAATTTCATGAACAACGACTTTTTCGGTGTACGTAAAAAACGTAACTTACGTAAAACTACATTCTACGTAATACAAAGTGATAAACCTTATTTATTTCGGGAAGTTAAAATATAACATGATAAAAAAATTCTTTTTGATATGATTTTGATATTATTTTTATATCTTCTATGAAATTATATTTACGAATACAATTATTAAATCAAAAAGAAATATATATATATATATATATATATATATATATTGCCATTTTCAAAGAATAAAATATACTTCTGTTATTTTAAAATTAATAATATACGATGAGAAACAGTGAGAAACAAACGAGAGCAATTATGCTTGCACATATATTTAAACTTAAATTATAATTTAAGTGAGTAAATATAGTATTGATATAAAAGAAATTATTTATAAAGATAAATATAACAAAGAGAATATATTTTTTTACACTTTATATGAGAAGCTAGATATTCAGTTCCATAAATTGTGCTTGCGCATCTGTACGGATAAATTCTGAAATACACAATATGAAAGAAGTCTTACAATGAATATAAATATCCTTATTTTTCTTAATTTTATACGTAATCTAATAACCTACATTATATTGTATATATTTTCTACAAAAATACTGTTTTCTTTATTTTGAGCATTATAGTTGTTTCTTAAAACATGTGTGTGTGTGTGTGTGTGTGTGTAATCTTTAAAATTAAATTAAATTGTTATCTTTAAAAAAAATAAACAAACTATAAATATCTTCTGTCTAGAAAAAATAAAACTGTCCTCAAAATCTCAGACTGACACAGATTCTGAAAGATTTAACATTTAACTTAAAAAATTATAAAAAAAATTAATAAAAAATAATAAAATATTACTCAAAACAATATTAGGTAAATTTAACATAACTAAAATGTATATTACATATAATCAAACTAGATAGTATTAATAGTAAAATAAATATGAACATGCTTTAAAAATTAAAAAAAAAAAAATTAAAAACATACTCACGAAAAATAGAAATTTTGACATTAAAATGCAGTCAATACAGTTTTAAATTAAAACTTAAGCCATTAAATAATAGCTAAATATGTAAGTTATAAAAGTCGTACAAGTTATAAATAAGAACAACGAAAGATGTACACAACTCAAATGCCAAAAATATGTCCTCTTACTCATATAGCTTTCATATGTATAAAACATAAGGCAAAATATTATTTAAGATTTTTCCCTTAATACGCACAGTCTATTCAAGTCAAAATATTTTAGCATATAAAGCAAAATATTATATTAAAGGGAAAATTATTTATGAAGTCAACGCATTTATTCATTTATATACTATATTTAATCAAATGTATATTAAAAAAGTTAGGTACAGTATTAAGTATAATAATGAAGAATTAAATACTAGTGAGTAAAGTATTCATAATCAAAAATTTTAAATGAAATTTAACAAAAACATTTTTGTTAGAACACCATCTTCTAAATAAGTAAAAAAATATATTTTTGTCTTCAATATAATTAAAAAAAATATACAACATTTTTGAAAAACAAAATATTTTTTTTATAAAGAATCATTTTTTTAACATAGAAATTAAAGCAGAAAAAATAATGAAAAATAAAAAGTACATAATCCTTCTCTGACTCGACATTTTTATTCCTTCTTTATCATTCTCCTGATCAGTTATTAAAAAATAAACGTATAAAAATAAGAAAAGAACATAAATTTCATTCTATACTGTTATTTTATTTACATTCTCCGTGTCCTATATATTTTCAAAAAGAAAAACATGCAAAGGAAAAAAATCACTTTTTCCGTTGACAGAGATTCTTTTTCTGTATAATAGCATTTTCACTTTTTCATCTTACAGAATGGCAAAACCTTTAAAAATAACCTTTTCCCCTAATTAAAAGCTGATGTTTTTTAATTTTTCTACATAAGAACAATACTTTTTTTCTTTTACATTACTTACTTATACAAATTTTATTCAATAGATTATGAAAAAATAAATACCATTTTAATTTGCAGCAATATAATAGAAATGTTTTTTAAAAGATATACAATAAATTTCAAGCATAATAAGATTTACAATGTGTGCATTATAAAAGTAATCTATACTACTATAATGCTTTTGGAATTCAGTTTGAAAGGAAATTCTTTAATTCCCTGAACAAGAGATGCTGTTATCTCAAAGCTGTCGGTTCATCAGTAATGGATTAAGCAAATACTGTTGACTCACAGATAAGGTGTTTTAACTGTTTATGCTTACACTTTAAACTGAGTTTTAAAAGGAATTTGTAAAAAAATTATACGAATGTTGAATAGAAAATCATCTGCAAAAAATAAATCTTTCTTAAAATAAAATAGTAAGTAAATATTTAAAGAGAAAAAAAAATAATATATAAAAATATTCTTTCATCTACTAATTACATTTATTTTATAAATTAATTAAAAATACAACTACAAATGAATTTCAAATGTGTGAAATGTCAAGTACTAAAATTAAGATATGTCAAAAATCTTTTAAATTTGAAAAATATGCGTATATGAAATAAAAGAAATTAATTAAGAATTAAAATGAAAAGATTTTTAATATATTTAATCAACTGTTTTTATTGTAATAAGATTTTGTAAAAAATAGTTCTTATCGTCAGTACATCTCTTTAATCCAAAACAAAATAAATTAAAGTATATTAACTTTTATAAATAATCTATCGTAAATTTCTGTACTAAATGAAATCAGGATAAGAAACATTTTATTATATTTACTAGGATAAATAAGGATATTGATAAGGATTAATGTCCATTAAATATCATAAAAATTTATTGAATATATTAATAAATTATAAGCAAAATTATTTTTAACTGAATTTATTGGACAAATTTCAACTAAAATAGTTAACTAAATAATGTTCACAGTAGCGTATGAAAAATTTACATGCTAGTAGAAATTACAAGCTTTGTTATAATTTCTAATATGTATTTAAAATTTTTTAATTTAAAAATTGAATATTAAATTGATCTGGAAATCTTAAGATAAATTTTAAATAATTTGTTTATCGTTCAATCGTTTCCATTTGCTATTTTGTATTATGATAAAAAATTTATGATAAAAAATCACCCAATTTTTACCTGAAATTCGTAGTTAATAAAAATATTTTTATTTATTACACAGAATTAATTGATTCACTAACTCAAAGTTGAATTTTGTTGGATGTGTCAACAAATTATTACATTGAAAGTATATCAAGATAATTAAAAGCTAAAAAATATTTCTATAGATCAATAGATACTAGATTTTGGACTTTGAATAAATAAACATTTAATCATACTATATACAGCAAAGTGATATTGATTATTAGATTGAAAATTATATTTAATATAATATTACCCAGTGTACTGACATCCCTTTAAATAAATCATTATTATATTATTTTTCATGGGATAATCTAGTTAAGTACTCTAGTTTTTTAAAAATACTCGTCCATCAGTATTAAAACATTTTTTTCAAATTTATTTTAACGAATATCATTTTATTGACATATTATTGGATCAAATGTACATCACTGGCTGCAGGTCAAAGTTTTTCTAACGAAGCTACGACATGACAAAAACCTATGTGTTTGATTGTGTGCAAATATCTTAATTAACTAACACGCCAGACAAAATCAATTGAAATATATTTTGAATAAATGCTTGTATTTCTATTTTCTATTGACAACATACAGAGCAGCATAGATAAAACGACGAAAAAACTGAATCCAGTTTCACTTTTTTCCCCATTTTTTAAATACTGACAATTCAATTTTTGTATCTCAATGCGTTACTAAATGTTTAATATACACTAAACGTAACTTTATTTATTATTTGATTTTACAATATATATATAATATTTTTATTTACAGTCAATGCTTAAAATATGTTTTCATATTTTTAAATATATATTTATTTATTATTACAATAAAAATAATTTCTAAAATTCTACGTAAAGATTTGGCTTACGTTTCTATTTCATTTTCTCGTACCAATGATTAAATCGAATTTTTATGGGACGCTATATGATTAATACGGAAAATGAAAATCGGGAACTGTTAATTTTAAAAGAAAGGGAGTATATAAGCTTATCTCAATTCGATGTACTGAATTAGTTAATGAAAACGCTGTATATCATCTCTATTCTAAATTCTGTGAGAAAGAACAAATGAACCATATTTTGCCACTAATCTCCACATTTTCTACCCGCTTATAAGAAATACCTATTATACACCGAATAGAGGTGTTAACAGAAGTGTTAATAATCTCTGTACTATTCCTATTGAGTTATACATATCGCCCTGATGTTATGTATTGTGCAACTTATATGTGTTTACACGTCAAATAATCTCATAGCATTACTGATATTTATGTAATAAAAAGGTAGTCCTATTTATAAAAATTGTTTTTACAATTATTAAATATTGAATAAATAACATATATAATAAGGATATGCATTCGTATGTATTAATATTCATTGCTAACCAAAAGTATTGGAGAAAAACGTATTTGGTAGAAAAATTATATTGATATTTTTTTACGTCATTTTTATATCTAGAAGAACATTATTGTGCCATCGATAATTTACCGTCACATAAACACAGGTCCGGAATAACATGTTCAAGTTTCGACTAGTGGCGGCTGCAAATGCAATTATAAGTTTTAAAGCAATTTCTCCCACAAGGTTTTATAGAAATAATAATAGTACATTTATTACCATTATAATGTGTATAGTAATCATTTACAAGTTATTCCAAGTTTGCAAGCTGAAATTTATCCAAGATTATTTTCGTCATCCCCGTAATTAAAACTTATCGTACTTAAAACAATATACATCAATTTTTATAAAAAAAAAAAATCGCAATGGCCTAAAATCAATTGTCAAAATGGTTTAAAATTGATAATGAATTTATAAAATTATAATTTACAGTATATACTTGAAAATGCTGCATTCAATTACAAGAAATAAAATTAGCAAATAAAATGAGATTTTCACTAATCAATATGTTAAAAGCACGAAATAAACGTAATGCATCTTCACTAACGTACATTTATGCTAAATATATATACACATACATCTGCATTTTTTTAATGTATACAGGTGTGTATTTTAATTAAATTCTTTTTAATTTTAATATTAACAAATTAATATAAATTAATTATGAATCACACGGTATTAAATTTACGTGTATGGTAAGCACAGTAACGAATAATTTACAGACGAATTAATATTTGTTTTATTACCTAATAAGCTACTAAGAATTTTAAATTAAACAATAAACTATAACAAGACAAAATATTGATGTTCTATTTAATAAGTGGAATATCGACTAAATTAATTATGTACTTCTAACCAAAAACATAGAGAATTCATCAATACATGATTAACAAAAAAAAACAGAAAAAAAACTTTAAAAACCCATAAAATATTATAAATTTATAATAATGAACGCTACTTACTTTTATAAACTGATAAGAACATAAGAATTATAGAATTTTTATTCCCTATTAATCTACCGCATCTCTGCACATTCGAATATAAAATTAATTATTATTAAGATAAAAAAAAATGAATTTTACATTATAATATTTATGAAATGTTAAGTTTTTATTTATTCAAAGCAGTATATAGAACTTTTTAAGTACTTTGTCTTGTTAACGATAATAGAAAATTATATAAAACAATTTCCTTTGAATTACGAGGAACAGAAGAATTTAAAAATCTTGTACTCAAAAAAAAATTTGTATATGAAATCCAAAAGGACCTTAATAATAAATAAGTTTTTATCTTTTCAATTCTAAAGATACCTAGTAATAAAAAAATAAATAAAATATTAAAGCAACTGCTTAATGTCAAATTTACTATTATTAGTATAATATATTTCATCATTTTTTGGTTAAAAAGTAATTAAATAATTTTTTTAAATGTTTCTAAAACTAATCACAACAACTATATTTTATAGTAAATTGATACTAAAGCTTAATTTTGTTACATCTGAATTCAGTAAATAAATAATTAACCTTATTAATTAATTCTTTAACTTTATTAACAAATAATTATTTCGAATCAAAAATACACAATAATTAACAAATTTTATTGATTAAATTTATTACTTTTACGAGTTTTTTATTCTACATCTCTAATTTTATGCTACTACGCAATAATTTTAAATAATAGAAGCGATTAATTTCTGACGTATATTTTACTATTAAATAAAGAAGTATAATATTTTTCTTATCAACAACAAATGCAAATATTAATATAATTAATTAAAAACAACGTCCCATAATACGAAATTAATTTGTTAACACTTTTTAGCTCATAAACGAATTTTACAAATCATAAAATGATCATATCTATAAAACACTATTGTATGAAATTATTATTTTTAAACTTTATAATAGAAATAAATATCTAAAAAAAAATAAGAATGTGTAATTATTTTCATTATTGCGTGGAGCCTCTGTTAAGTAATATATTATACAATATTTATACAACCTTTTAGTTTATTCGTAGATAGAGCAGATACCATTACAATTCGTTTGGTTTGCCATCACATATGTTTTTAATGTAAATCCAAATAATATAATGCAAAGGAAGACAGAGCAAATATATATAATCTTTCAAGAACTTATACGTATACTATCAATCCTATTTAATTTTAAAGATTCTGAAAAATATCAGTGAAATAACTGGTTGATGAAACGTCCCATCATTGAAGTATCTGCTCTACAAAAATCTGTGAACGAAAAGTCGATAAAATATCTATGAATGGAAAATCCTTTAAAATACTGTATATAATTTACTTTCTCTGTCATGATAGGTAATAAAATTTCTAAGAATGTTCGCACACTCAAACTTTAATGGTCGATCTTTGATAAGTCAGTTTTGGTTAAATAGATTATTTTAAATTAATGTAAATTAAAGAAAACGAATAAACATCTATTATCAATGCATGTAAATTGAATATATTAAAAATAGTAGTTTAAATTCCCATTATCAAACTATATTTAAAAAATATTTTTTAGTTAAACAATAATTAACAATTAAAAAACATGGGTTCAAAATATCAATTATAAAAACATTCTTTTTCTATTCTATGTAATCCTCAAGTTTTATTTTCCCCGTTTAGTCATTAAAATTTGGAATTTTTATATTAATAAAATAATTTTTTATTGCGATATAAAACATTTGACAATTTAATAAAAACTAATGTATTTTTGATATTTTTTCAGAGTGCTAGTAAAGACATACATAAGTTTAATGTAAAAATTCTGTTCGTAAATTCATTATTTCTTAAAACAGATGATTCTATGTACCGGTAAAAGGATATTACTCGGGATTTTTAGTACATGAACAAAATAAAAATAAGCCCTCAAGAATCTTTTTTAATGCATTTGTGATATTAAAATGTATTATCGGTATAAAAAATTGACTAGTACATTCTTCTGGTACTTCTACACATTTATATATTCTACATCAAATAGTAAGTTAAAGCTAAAATATTGTGACGTTTATATATACACTTATAATATATTCTTGAACAAGACAAAAAAATAATATCCTTTTTTTATAGAAGTTCTGTAATAAATTTTATTTTTTCAACCATAATGGCATAGTTGACCGTAAACATTTTTTAAGGGAGTAATCCGAGATTTAAGTTTTTATTTTTATGAAAGGCATTAAAGATTCAATGATTATTCTATGTAGATGGAGTACCAATCATATTCACACAGACGAATGAAAAATAAAATACTCCTATACATTTCTGGTAATTATAATTCAATTTATCCGTGATCATCAATGATTCCGTATTTGAATGGTTTATTTTTTAACCGCAAAGAGAATTTTATAAGTGTATCAAAATTTAAAGAATACGAACACTTTTTTATATTTTTCAGCATTTTTATTTTTTATGAAAATATTGCTTTTATTATTATTATTTGTAGGACTTTTTGAATATTTTTGTCAAAATAAGTCTTTATTTTATTCAGAACGCCATAATTATATGGAGTGTAATAAAGGTATGGATCGGTTTATAATAATAAAAAAAGATAAGTAGAAATTCACTTTTTTGCATAAGAAGAAATCCTACGAACCGTATATGATGGAATAAAGCGAATACTCTTACGTATAAACATACGTTAATGTTAGAATAATTTTCGCTGCACATTACGTATAATCATAAATTGTGTGCACTAGTAAAGATGATAGCATACACTTCTCGTATCTTATTTTCAATGTTAGTTTCCCAAGCATATTTCATACATTTAGGTCGACAAAAGGCAGAATATTATCGGTAAAAGGATGTACCAACTTAAATTATCTTTTCTTAGCCCTTTTCACTTATGTATGAGTAGCTTATTATAATATTTTTGGCTGAAATAGTAAATATTTGTGGTAACATATAAATTCTATTACTTTCCAACCCCATCTTAATAAAAAAAATTAAAACCGTGATGCGTGTATACATATTAATTTATATTTGGTTTAGAATAAAATTCTTAATATAAATAACGTGTAATAATACTTGATTTTTCAATATGTTATTTATTGCCATTAATTAGCATTCATAGATTTTAAATAAAATATTTTGAAAATTTACAATCTCTATCGGTCAGCTTTACAAGCACATTATCGGTTTGGTTATTAAAACATGATAAAGCAGATTTCTGTAGCCTTTCTGCACTTTACTAGAATTACCTTCATTGGATATATTGTTCTTAATAGTAAACAAAAATTGTATAATAAATTTAATAAATGAAAGGCTCGAGATAAATAAAGATATAAATTAAATTAAAAATTAAATTATAAATTTTTTTATTACGTTACGTGTACAGCAACTTTCTAGCATAAGCTTTTTTATAATTTTTCATGCAATTTCCAAAATTTATATTATTATTAAATCATTTATAACAAATATTTCATCATAATATGTTTCGTTAATTTAATTGAAAGGTTTTTTTTATTATAAAAACGTATTATTCTGTACGTAAAATGTTTATTTGGTATGGAATGAATAAAGAAACATCAAGCTCCTTTAAATTTAAAGAAAACAATTTCGGTTTATTAAATGAATTTGTCTTAAATCTACTTACAATTTTTATTACAATGATCGGTTTTTTTCTATTTACAATATAATTTGTATGTAAATAAATATACTACGATACTATATATACAGGGACATTACTTAATTAACGCAAGTTGAATCGTAAAACTATGTTTTTTTTATAATGTGTAAATTTGAAAGAGAAAGGATGAAATTGTTCTCTACATCGTCATTTTCAATAACACATCATATAAATTTCTTTTAGAATGGAAAACAGGCATACCGACATGTCTTCTTAACAAGGAAAGCATAATGATCCAGTTGTTACTGGCAATTAAAAAATCAGTCTTATTAACAATCCTTTTCAAATTTACCGCATTTTAAATGTGCTGAATAAAAATAATAAATAATAGTAACTAATACCGGCTTTGGTAATTTATAATTAATTATAAATAAAGCTTCTCCATATGGCCTGTCTAATATTTGTAATTATTAATCCGCTCACAGAGTTCTGCTTAGAAATTCCATACAAACAATAATAAACTAGAATCATCTTTTGGCACTAAACTTTTGCTAAGTAACTATTTGGTTAATTCCTGGACAGTGGCCGAATTCGTTTAATTATTGTCCTGAGTTGTACAGAGGCTCGAGCCCAAGTCTCGTAAAGTCAATCGGTTTCGGTCTCGTCCCTACGAATGAATTCGGTTATAGCCCCTGTATCGAAAAGGTGGCGATTGGTAATAGCCAACTGATCCAGTACTGCGTTAAGCGTGAGCTAAGCGAGTTAGAAAAAAAATTAAATAAATAATGAACATAAGAGCGAGCAGTTTAATACGGCGTCAATACGACGTCGAATAATGGCCATCGTGAGCATCGGTCGTTGATACGACTTAGGCGGTAATGACAGCCGCGTTGGGGGTCAGGGTAAGCCTCGAGAAGGGACTGATCCTCGGGACGTATACGTCGACGTCGGCCTCGTCGTCGGAACCGGCACTGCTACTGCTGCTGCTGTCGATACTCGCGTCGAGCTCGCAGGGGTGAAGCCCCGGTGTAGCGCCGAGCTGCAGGAGGTCGTCCGCGATCTGCGGCTGAAGCTCGAGGGCAGTTTGATAAGCGGTCAGGCCGCCGTAGGTGACGGCGTCGAGGCAAGAGCGGCACTCGCGGGCGAGGTAGTGCACGACCTCGCGGCATCCGTTTTCTACCGCGAGGTGTAGCGCCGTTTTGCCACCGAGGCCCTCCTGCGTGTTCGCATCCGCCCCCGACAGCACCAGAAGCTCCACGAGCTCAAGTTGTCCCTTCGAGGCTGCGATGTGTAGACAAGTTTTGCCTGAAAATCAAGAAACGATGATGATGAGTTGTGCGAAGAGGCTTTTTCACTTGGCGATCTGCGCGTCGCACTGCGAGAAAGTAATAGACGCGCGGTTCGCGTGCGCGCGCACAAAAGAGCCAGCGAAGTGTCTCTAAATGAAATCTTTAGAGTCGGTATTTAACCGCAACGCTTAAAGCAGCCGTGCCAGAAATAATAAAGAATTTGGCGTCTACCGGGGTAAGGAGGGTACGCGGTCTGCCCACCCCATTGAGATTCACACCCGGTGGCTTTCTCTTTCTCTCCCGCTGCTCAAGGTCGTCGCGTCTGATGAGCTCGAAAAGAAATGAATAGAAAATTTTAATGAATTTTCCGTGGCATTTAATGAGTTCATACGCGAGGTGATTCAGGAAATTCCTCGTCTCTTTCAAAGCAGCTCACATTATAAGGACAAAGAGGAAGACTTCTGTTTGTTTATATTTTTAATTTTCGCTTTAGCTGCGGCTATTATAACACCTGACATTTTGTTTTCGTTTAATGCAACATGTGATTTTTTTTTCGAGTGCCGCGATAAAGGCATAAAAATAATGTATTCGCGTTGAAAAAAGACCAACAATAACATCGCGTACTTTCCCGGATTCAGAGTGGCGATGACGCGTTTAGACAAGGCCCAACATTAAGCGAGACAATTTTTACTTTGCCTAAATTGAATATCAGACATATTGAATATAGGATCGTTCAAAGAGAAACGCCTGCGTCAGGCTGGCGGTATTATTCCATAGTAATAAAATCGATTAAACGCAATGCGAGCAAATTAATAAGCCATTCAAGCCATTAGCATAACTGTTGATCCGATCGTAATGCCAATGTCAAGTATCCATTGCGGTACACGGTTAGAAAAATAAACGTTCCGCAGCCTATTGAATACCAATTGTCTCGCAAGCGGCCGACGACGAAGGTAGAAAACAGATAAAGAAAAAACAAGACTCACCAGTATAGTTTCTAGTCTCCAAGTTGTGGGTGATCGGCATTATGGCACGCTTGGGAACGACGCTCGCGAGCCAATTCCTCTCGAGGATGTTGAGGGGCTCGACGAGGGCCTTCGCACTGGCAAAGTCGCCAATGGCGCAAGCGAGGTGAAGAGCCGTGTTACCGCCAACCGTTCTCAGACTCGTGTTAACACCGGCGAGGACGAGTCTGCGGACGATGTGCGGCTCCCGGCAGACGACGGCCAGATGTAGGGCAGTTTGCGAGTCGTCGTTCATGATGTCCAGGAGGCAGGGATGAGGTGCCATTTGAATGAGCCAGAGGGACGCCTCCAAATGGTTCATGGCTATTGAGATGTGCAGCTGCCTGTTAACAGAGATTCGAGCTCGTCAGTCGATCGTCGCGAAATATAAGCTTAGCACGACAGAGGAAATACTGGGCTACCAAAGTCGTCGCGGGTGACGCAAACATTGCTATCGACGCGCGTAATTCGCAACAATGCTCGCTATTATATTAGTCGAGCTCGAACAGATAAGGAGGCTTATAATCAAGAAGCTATTGTCGAACCCAAATTGCAACACTAACGCGCGCTTAAAGTATTAGCAAAGAGACTCACGTGTCACCATCGGCGTCCTGTTGGAAAAAGTATTCGTACGGCTGCTCGAGGAACTCGGCTCCGTATTCAGTGCGCTTGACGTTGAGCTGATGATGGAACGTCATTATCTGCTGTCGCCTCCCGGCCTCGAGGTTATTGATATTGGAGTGCTTGAGGCTCAGGTTGCGCACGAGATTCTCGCTCAACTCTTGATCGGCGATTCCCTCTTCCCCGGGTCGGACCCTCATCGTCGCGTCTTCGCTGCTCTTCTGCACACCGACGAAGGCTCCCGTGTAATCAGTCGCCAATTGAGCGCCCGCGCAGTCCGCACTACTCCACATGTCGAGCTTTCGTCTTTGATGCGTGGATACGTCGGTGGCTACCCGCGTGCGTAGATTCGCGCTACGTTGGCTCGTGGCTGAGTCTCTACTCGACAAGGTAGGCTCGAGCTCCAAGACTCGACTGGTGCCGGGCTCAGCTGTCGATTTGACTCGTGGCCTCGGGACGTGCGCAGAGTATCGCATCTAGGCGATGGAACGCGCAAACTCGGGGTGGGGGATGAATACAGCCGGTAGCGGAAAGCTTTGGATTTGTGAGAAGTGACCGGCCGCCCTGAGGCTGCCGAGGGCGGGATTTCCCCGACCCGATCTGGATTATGTTAGCTGCGTACGATCGGCTTTCCATACTAAACGACGATGCTTTGTGATCAACGCATAATTGGAAGTGAAATTACTTTCGCAGACCCGAAAAAACTAATCGTTAAATTATGACATTTTTTTACTCGTTATTACAAACTTTACTTTTAGCTTTACAATGTCGAAATACATTTGCATGAAAACACCCTAACTGTTATTCGCTAATTATTCGTTACACGCCTCGATATCTGCACTTCTATATAACGTATCCATAGCTCTCTTAAATCTCAGTAGACGAAAAAGTTTAATTAGTATTCTAGTATTAAGTTTCTTTTTTATTTTGAATCAATGTTCGTTCTTGTACATTTAAAAAAATAATAATTGAATATTGGTTAATATAATGTAAGTTCTAAATAATCTTAAAGATATTTTAATTGTATGTAACTTGAAAAACTAAATGACCATAGCCTATATTTACTATTACTTATTCTATTTTTGATGCTCTTAAAACACTTAACTAATCCATGATTAAATTTAGAAATTCATTTTTAGTTATCATTTGACACCGAAATATCCCTAATTATTACTTGTATATGAAATATTAGTCTAAACCAAGAATAAGTCATTTAATTTTTTGTGACATCCAAATTTTGCCATTCTTGTATTAATATTTGCAATTTTAATATTTTTATTACTTCAGATAAATTTACCAAAAAAATTTATTTTTAAAAATTCTTTTCTTATTAAGTTTCATTCATTTCAAAGGTAAACAAAAATTTTCAGCATTGAGAATAAAAAAATGTCCCGAATAGTAAAGATGTACAATTTTATATACACGAAAGATTTAATAAATTATATTGAAAACAAATTTAATCGAGTAATAAATTACATTTATATTTACATCATATCTCCATACAATAAGTAATTTTTTATACATACTTATTATGAGACTGAATACTTTAAACAAAATAATTGAAAAAATGGATACAAAAGAAATTTAGAGCATTAAATAATTAATGAACTCTGTAGAAATTAATGTAACATTAATTTTTTTACAAATAATCTCGAAATTAATTGGAAATAGTCAAAATCCTGATCCTGGATTGATTTTCAAACAGTAGTGTTTTTTATTTTATTTCTAAAGTGGTTGATTTGCATAATCGTAATTAAATAATAAAGAATAAGTTTTCTCTACTTTCAATGGCTAAATAAAATTACGATTGTAATCTCCTTATTCCATCTAAAACAAATAGTAAGTCATTAAATTAAAAAACATTAAAAGTCCCCAAAAGTCATTCGTTCCGTCTTATACTTCCAATTCGTAAGCACTCAACTGATGCACAAGGCGTTGTAAGAGCGTAACAAAAACACTACTACTGTAGAAGATCGTGAACGGAAAAAATAAAGGAACCGCTTAGCGCAATGTCCCGAAACACATTGTTTTGGGGGAAACCCAGCTCGTAACAATGGAACGTGTGCGACGGCCACCGGAGACTCGACATATGTACACACACGGAAAAAAAGCGATATCCGGAGCTCATTACGGTCTAAGGGCAGACGCGTGTAAGTACCAGTCGAAGCCAAAGCCAGAAAAACCCAAAATTAGACCTCAACAGTATACCTGGGTACCCCCTAGATTGTGCACGCACGGGAAAGCCCCATGCAACACATTTTTCACATGCGCCAGCAGTAAGGCCCACACGTGGGTGGGATACGTGCTTCTACGCTTTTATGGGGCTACGGCACTTTCGACCCTACCGCAGCCCCCTCCCTCCCACTTGCGCCCCACCGCAACCACCAGATCGCCTACGCAAAGCGGAGCAGAATATCAAGACTAACGGACGCTGTCAGCGGAGGAATGATCGATCACGAACCCTTGCGAGGAAATCAGGCGCCAAGATATGATCGGAAGAACCACCGGAAAAGTCGTCGCCTCTTGACTTTTCTGCTCGTGTTTGTTGTTTTAGCTCTGGAAGCTCCGCTTCGTAAATCTTTCACTGTACTTTTCGTGGGAGACACTTCCTTCTTCCCGTTAATCGCATTTCAGGAGAGGCAGGCACGCGCGATTCAACTCAACTTTTGCAATTTTCAGAACTCGATCCCACGGGTAGTCTTTGCTTATCTTTGAACTCAGATTCCGTTCGAGCACAAACTTTTTGATCGTTTTTAGAAATAGCGCGTACTAATATGATTCATCGTGTTCTCGACTTTGCGACGTTTTCTGTGCAACTAGCGTTTCGTGTTTCAGTATCATGAATGTAATCAGACCGTAAAATAAGATAGGTAAAACAAATAAACATTGTATGAAGGGACAAGCAAAACTATAGTTAATTATACAATGTTTCTAAATATTGCTCCCAATAGGATAAAACTCGGTGTAATGTGAGCTATAATCAAATTTATAAAATGAAAGCTATTGGCGTTTTTAGTACCAATTTTTACAGATACATTAATATACAACACGCGTTGTAATAAAAATAAGCTTGGACAAAAAATTTATCTGGCACCGTAAACTATTTATTTCTATTAAGAACTTTGAAGCATCAGCGTTTAAAGAGTAATTTAGCCGAAGCAAAAAGAAAATAAATATTACTTTTAGACGCGTTGATAAGACATCCTAAAATTAATTTTGTATTTACTTCAAATGTATCCATTAAAAAAACATCATCGTCAAAATAAAATCAAATGGTATAGAAGAACTTTATTTCAAATTAACCATCGCGTAAAACAAAAAATCTTGTTCGAAGTTGCCAGACCGTCGGGGTGTAGGTCGGTGTGAGACAGCCGAGAAAACAGAAAGTCCATGCTTCGTAGCGATAAGTCAACGTGGAAAAAAACGTAAACGATTATTAATCCACCAGAAGATAATTTAGGGTATTAACGGTAGAATCGTAAAGAAATTTTTGGTCGCTATTGTCCATCATTGGGCACTTTCTGGTGGCCAGTCTGTTCTTAGAGTTTTAGTTTACTGCGATACCAGTACGCGCTCTTATACTCCGGCCACTCGAGTATGCCGACTGTGGACAAACAAAATCGGATTATGATGGTATTATACCTGTAACAGTGATGGAACCAGGTACGGTACTGCTGGTATTTCCCCTTGGCAACATGTGGACACCCGCCATCCGGATGGCGGGTGGCAAAAGAACCGGTGGGAAAACTCCGGTACTAATGGTACCCGCACAACTACCCTCTTACTCGAGCAATTACTGTCCACGTTTGCGCAAGGGAAATTTGCACGTTTCCAGATTTTTTCTTGGCAAGCACGAAGTGCCGACACCAGGGATTTAAGTAATCCGGCACGACTGTCAAGGGCCGCGATGAAAGGAAAGTCTTAACAATTCTATTCCGTTTTTTGCCGCTTAAAGTTGTGGTAATTTTTATTACATATGTGAACCGTATTAGAAATATTGTTTATTTCTGCTTTCGGTATTAACAAAGAAATGCAATAGTATGCAAAAATAATATAATTCTGCATCATACTTTACATTTGTCTACAAAAATGTTTGAAAAACTAAGTCTAAGTTGGTATATAAAGTTTAAATGATTTTGTATAGATCTGAAATATATTTTTCATTAATTAATTGTACTTAGAGTAAAAAAGCTAAAAAAAATCAAATGATACGTATAATTTTAATTGAAACGAACTAGTGTTCAAAAATAAAATAATAAGTTTTACACTTGTAATTTGTAATAAATGTATAAATAGCAATAATTAATTATTCATAATGAAAAACCGTACATTCTTTTTTATTAAATTTAAATAATGTATTATCACGTTGTATATAATTTGTCAATGACTCAAAATTAATTGATCGATTAGGGGCCTAATTGTTATAAAAAATTCATTATTGAAATAATTAAAAATCAATCGATTATTTGAAAGTACTTCAGCTAAATATTTATTAGTGAACATATTTTTAATATGAATATGAAAAATTCATTCAATATTTGCTATGGTTGAATGTGTCTGACCTAATGAGACCGTCAACATTGATAAAAAAGAACTTGCACTGTCTTAGTCATCCTCTTTTTTAAAATTTGTCACCATTCGACATAGCAATGCCGTATTATTCTGTTAGGTTATTTAGATC
Source organism: Kradibia gibbosae (assembly GCA_018907135.1). Taxonomy (NCBI): domain Eukaryota; kingdom Metazoa; phylum Arthropoda; class Insecta; order Hymenoptera; family Agaonidae; genus Kradibia; species Kradibia gibbosae. Next base: position 14,733,182 of record JACCHX010000001.1, on the reverse strand, counting down.
TTAGAGTGTGCCTTTCCAACAACCTTATTAATGACTACTGTCTAACATGTACAATGCTTTTATCGATTTTACGTTCAGCAACATAAATAAACGTCTTCATTGTAAACATTTCGAAAAATTACTTATTGACAATCAATATATGACATAATTTATTAATTGAAAAATTAAGTTTTATATGTCATATTTGAATTTTTTAATATTTGAGTACAATAATAACACCTTAGAAATTATTTTAAAAATAACTAAGACTTAAGGGTAATCCAATTTAAATAATTAAATTCGAAATAAGCAAATTTTGTTCGAACCGCTTTTTAATATTCTTTTTTCAAATTGATCAGTCATAGGGAAAATATGAGCATTCCAAAAATTATTTGGCGTAAATATTAAATGTATATTCAATAATAATAATGAAGATAAAGTACCAGTGCTCGTTGACGAATCATATTTTATTTTTAACCTATCGGATTTTTAATAACTTTTTTTTATAAACATATCTTAAATAATTTTATTAACTAATAAAATAAAGGAAGAAAGAAAAAAATATATGTATACTAATATTGTATTTACAGAAATGTAAAATTTATGTAAGTGCTAAACGTTTTATAAATAACAAATTTAAATGGGGTAATAGAATAATAGTATAAAAAGTAAATCCTATTACCTTTGTAAGAATACCTTTAATTATTGTCTCGATATTTAGTAAAAAGGCTTTAGATCAACAAAAGTAAAAATCATATAGGTAAATTTATATTGTATATAGTAGTAGCCTCTATTTTCAGCTCTATTTTCCTACACGAGTTGCTTCGGAATGTTGTTTGGGTTAGAGCCCTGACTCTAAAATTTCTTTCCTATGCACGTCGCCGTATCATCTCTTGCAAGTCGACGCTCAATCTGTATTCGCGATTTGCACGCGCCTTCCAAGCCTAAAATTTCACCAGGGGGTGTCATAGCCGCAAGGGGAAACAGTCACGTCGTTTCAGCCCCTGAATTTGAAGAACCGTTACTCTCCAAAGCCCATTGTTATAAAGATGCGGTATGTTCTGAGCTATAAAAATTGTTTTCTTCAAAAGTCATATTTTCCAAGGGCTTGGATGATATTATTATTCTTCTTTTTTGCTTTTATTACAGGTTCATATATCTGTCCATTATATTGCTCTTAAGTCGAATTTACGTTCAAAATTTACACATTTTTGCAAAATATTTGAATGCACAGGTATGCAGATTTACTGGATCGTCTACTGCGTATATTTGTTTGAGCTTTCTTCAAATATTAAAATACTGAACAATTTTAGAAATTATTACAATCATGATTAGAAATCATTTTTATTTCTAATGGTAATATCTATTAACTCTCTATCCAAGTCTAGCATATTGTTTACTTACATAATTATTTTAAATTTTTTATATTTTTTTACTGATGGACATATCGTAAATAGAATCAGACTTCTTTTATGAAGAACCGCAATATGGCATTTTAATAGTATTGCAATATACAGATGCTTGTAAATAAAATTTATTTTAATTAAAATAATTAAGTTAGCCTATTACAATAAAATTTTAAGAACATTATTACATGACCTTATACAATATCAGACTTCATAGCAATTCATTTCATATTCAATATAACTTTCGCATTACAATTTTAATATTTAGTCAATTTATTATAGGTTTTATTAGTTTTGAAAAATTAAAATTAATAAAAACAAAATGAAGCTGAAAACTTATCAAAATATTTAAAATTAACTTATTATTGCGTTTATTTCGTATTCTTAAAAACGAAACCTTAAACCACTTTCGAATAAAAATCCTATTATAATAAAAATTCTTGAAATTTAGAATGTTGCTAATTGTCATATATAATGTTTATGCGTTGACGATGTCAATAGTGTAAACAAAATATTTTTCTTTATGCACATAAGTACACATTACTATTTACGATGTGCTAAAAAAAATTTATACATTTTGATATATAATGTGCGGATGACAACATAAATTCCTATATAAATTATGGGAATTTCATAAAAATATTTCCTGCTTCATATCATGAAATAAAATCGATCGTTATATACGATCAATATTCTATCATAGCTAGGAAAGAGCAAATAATAGTAGTCCCTAAATTGGAAAAAGTTGCGTGAGTGTTTAGGTCCGTAGCTTTCGAAATTCACGTACGTGTTTTAAAAAATGCAGCACTGCTATGGCTCCTCGTTAAGCGATGACAATTAAGACTGAGCGAATTGTGAGGATAAAGGTAAACCCTAATTTGGCACAAGCTATATACCTGATTCCTCAATTCTCCCCCTCCGATCGGCCCGAATAAACAATTGGCGCAGTTCCCGGCGTATGAGGCGACGTCTTCAGGGGAAAGCCCGCCACCGACACATTTTCCACATACCCCGACCACGTGCCTGGGAAAATCGCACTAGATTTTACGATCCCATCACATGGTTTTTCCAATTCGAGCGTCGGCTAGCCTACTTATCGGCCCTTTCAGGACTTTCCTACGGGTCTACGTGGTTAGGTAAGAGATTAAGTGCGCGGTCCGCGTAGGCGCCGAGATAACACCAGACGTATTTTTAGGCAGCGGAAAACTCTTGACTTTTCGCCGACTGTTTGTTGTTTTTCTTTCCTGGTAAGCTGCTCTCGTACGAAAGTACCATATAATCTACCAGGGGAGGATTTCAGCTAGTGCGTAAGTGCCCGCTTACCTGGGGAGTCGCGTTTTCAAGTGGGGCACGCGGAGTTTCGAGCCCCATTACCCATTAATTATATGAGAAATGTGGATGCTTTCGAATGGACAGAGACCGAGTTTGACATTCGGATTGAGCGACCAGGGAGTGGGTGGGCACGTTTCAAAACAATTATGTTTACTGTTTCCTCTTAATGACCAGATGTGTGTCTATTTTGCAACACTACTATCTTGCGTTTTGTTAAGAACACATCACTGGCACGTATGCCAAATCGATGAAACCCGATTATCATATATTGACCTTTGTTGCAATTGCTATATCCTATGCTTTTTCAAGATCTTAATATTGTTGGAAAATATTTTTAATCATTCCTGCTTTGCTTATCACTTTTTTAAGGTTCCCATTTAAAAAAATAATATTCACTCGTAAAAAAATAAAATTATAATCATAAAAATAATAATTCTCAATTTTGATTATTTATAATGTCTTTGTAACTGGCTTAATAAATTAAGGGAAATACGTGATAAATTACGTTATTTTATATTTGACTAAATAAAAGTTCTAAATTTTTAAATTTGAATTTACTTTGAATTTTCATACAAAAACTGTATGAAAATATGTTTAAAATTAAAGAATTTAATTGTTTTCAAAAAAAAAAATAAATCAATTGCATGTACAAATAAATATTTTTCATACCAGATTTTTAATGTTTTTCAAAATTATTCAATAAAAAAAAAATTTATACTTTTATAAAACTTCAGTGTCAGAACAGCAAAACTTTAGGCGACAAAAATGCATTAAATTGAACCTGAATATTTTTTTGTAAAATAGATTGTAAAAAACTTTTGACGTCAGACTACGTTAATATTAAAATTGAATACTTAAAATGTACAACAATAATGATCAAAACTGACAATGGTACCAAAATTCAAAATATAAATAAAAAATAATAAAAAGAATGTAGAAAAAGTCGCGAACGCGTAAACAAATGCTTACAATTAATAAATTCTTTTTTTTATTATCAACCAAGTAACACGTATTTTTCAATATGGTATATAACGCAGTCATGAATTATTATTGAAGATTTTATAATTTGTAAAAGCTTGCTTAAATGGGAAGCCTAATCCAGCTCTCGAACGCATGTAAATAATATGCGGCTCATACAAATATTGCTATTCGTAATGTACCAAGAATTGGTGCATCATAATTGCTCCTCACGTGAGGTAGAACAGTGCAATAAACTACGACTTAGCTAGTACGTGACATAAAGTGGACATCTGAAGCCTTTCGATCACGAAATTTGCATATGTTTCCACCAGGTCAAGTTTAACGAACGTATGTTCACCACCCGCAGTAATACAATGCGAGGAGGACAGACGAGAAAGACTACGACGACGACGCTGAAGTGTATACGCGAGTAAAACTGTGTGTGCGTGTGTGCGTGAACGTGCGTCCGTACATATGCAAGGGTGTGCAAGCTAACAAGACAGACAGAGAGAGAGAGAGAGAGAGAGAGATATATATATATATATATATATATATATACAAATAGAAACCCCGGAGACGATTATTAATCCACCAGCAGGTAATTTAAAGACTTACGATGAGGGATTGGTATCGAGTTGGAATTCCCCGGGAATTCCGCGCTCTACCCAATAACCCCCCGCCGACGCTTTTGGGGCACTTTCTGGTGGCCAGTCTGTTCTCCTGTTTTTGGCGCTTGCAATAGGAGTGGATCGAGAATACGGTGAGGTGGACTGTGGACAAACAGAATGGGATTATTACAGCATTGTGTGTAGCCCTAGGTACCAGCAAGGCGGCGCGCGTGTGTGCGAGGCTCTGCCCCAGGTACGTACACATGTTGGAGCGTTTTTCCCCAAATATGGCATGTCAGCAGTCATAAGGTCCGCTCGGGGAGTTTGCTCCCGAGGAGCTACGGGGACTCATCGCAAGCACTATTATTTATAAACGAACTAGCTCGCTCATACGTACCCTCGTCTCTTATTCTACACATTGTCCAATAGATGTGTGTACACGAACGCGAGTGCATTTATCCTGAGACTTCACCAAGGAACCTGCTTTACTTACAAGCAAATACTAAAGTACAATATTTGATACCCTGCCTGTCCATTGTCGAAGCCCTAGGGTCGTTATGGTTATCTTTAACTCGACCATCAAAGGTATGATCGTTTATGTTATTTTTAATTGTTTTCGTTTTTTTATTTCATTCCAAAAGACAGAGCGTGTAATTCCAAGCCTAATATTTCAATATTTTTACATTATAGTTTCTTTACATTTTATATGTTTATGAATCATAGATATATCTTATTAAAATATAAAATATTACTGAATAAACAAAAATATGTCGAATATAAAAATATCCACTTTCGCATTCATGGATTGGAATTTAACAATACAAAGCAAAAGCTATTTTTATATTATTAAAATACTTTCAATATCACGGATATCATACATGTAGTTGATAATTTCATACTATATAAATACGATAATTTCTTATATATTTAAATTAAATTTTGACTTTTTAATTTTAATTTTTTTTATTACAAAAACATATTCAAGTTCTAATATAAATTTATAAAAGCTCAATATCAAATTATTGATATTTATTCTTATACCATAATACAAATAAGTACTTGCACTTAAAAACTTGTCTGCGCAATTTAATTTTATAATATAGAGGAACAGGTAGAACAGAAAAACGAAAATTAATGTACAATATCATTCTCCTTCATTTCATTTTTAAAGTAAAATCATTTGGAACAATATTATTTACAACTAATTATTCACAAATATTATAAATTTTAGGATTAATCTTGATAATTAATATTATTTCAAACTTGAAAGGATTTTAACAAATTTTTAATGATAACCTAATGTAAAAGTTATATTGCAATAAAAGTTTCATACTATATAAACTAATTTATTGAAAAGTAATTTATTAGAAAGTCAAGAAAGTAAATAATAGTGGCCATGGCGAGGTCAAATAAATAAAATCTTAATTCAATTGAAAGAGATTTGTATTTGGAATTCATTAAAAGATGCGCCATACATAAGAAAACGTACTTTCTATACAATAGTTAGTATTTCAAACACGTTTTAATTTGATTAATTCTACGCAAACAAAAACATTTTCATTTTAGATTACTTAAATCTAATACACATTTTCTTACATAACTAATAAATGTAGAAATAATTGTCTAGCTGATTATAGAATTTCTAAATGGATAAAAAATACCCCAGTTGTGCACCTATAATACAGAGATGCAATAATTGTCTTTAACTTATAAAGGACCCATGTGTAAATCTATACCAACATTATCGTTTCCTAAGTTACTGAAATCATTTATTGATATTTTTTCTATTATGCTTTTTCACAAAATATCCAATAATGTTCCACAGTATTTTGTATTCAAAGAACAAGCAATAGAGATACCCTTTATTGAACAATAATTTAGCAATATACATACATATCCAAATTAAAATATTGAAAACAAAAGTACCTTAAATTACTTTCTAATTATTTATATTTAATTTTTTTTGTTTAACATTGACTAAAGAATTTTTACAATTATATCGAAAGTTTTTAAAAATGTGTTGTAAACATCCACTATTAATTTCCTTTAACATTATTTAGACGGCCAGTTTTCTTTTTTACCGACAATTTAATGCTCCTACGATATTAATATAACTTTACGCGTTCTACATTATCGACGAAATTTTATTTAACAAACCTAAAATATAAAATTTTAAAACATATCCATAGCAACATTTTATTTAAATTTAGATGATTAAATTTATAAAATTTATTTTAAAAATTTCAATTTGCTCAACATATTTTAAATTACATGTAAGCTACTAATCTATTATTCTTATGAATAATGTACTAATTACTTTATAATCTATAAATTTAAAATTAAATTATTAAAAATAATTTTTATGACGTACTCTGTATGTAATAATTTTCCGGACGAACTGCTTTCTATTTATTCATTCTGTCATTACTTACATACAGTACAACTTTCGTATTTCTTGAAACATTTACTTTCGGAGCAGTAGCTTTTACAGTCGGTAAAGTCATCAGTATTATTACCGACTTTATAATTTTAAACTATTACTTTGAATAAACAGATGTTTTTTGATTGCATTCAGTCACATTCTTACCTTTTCGTAATAATATGAAGCTTTAATTTTTATTTTTCTCACGTCTAACTAGCATTATGTAGTAATAAATTAGAGACGAAAAAATGAATGCTAAATATAAATACACTGTTGGAATGAATATTTTCTTATCGTAGTCGTCAATGTATAATAATATGAAAGTATTAGGAATGTCTTTCATTACTTCAATAATTACGCCCTGCTACATTTTTTATAAAATAACAATAAATTAATTTATATTAAAGTTTTTTTTTTACAAAACTAAGCATCATTTTTTATTGCACCATTAGCGCTTGTTGTCTAAATATAATAATACCATCATGAATATTCCCAGAATATTTTATATATATTTGAATTTAAAGAAAACTATGAGTTGCAAAATTAGTGTATTTGTTTTTTTTTAAAGTAGCATTTTCGTTCGAAAGAATAAAACAAAGTTTTTTTATTTCCATAACTATTTCCCTTGATTATTAACATTAAATTCAAAATGATAATGATTAATTATAACTTAATTTTTTAGAATTATGCACTTAGTACAGATAAAATAAAAATTTTTTTTGTAGAATGATATTTCACTTAATATAATAGTATGATTTTTAGATTTATATTAAGAAAAAACTTCAAATAATTGTTACAAATAATTTTATTTTGTAATTTACATTATATTTTCTGATTTTCTCTTATTAAAATTGATTGATTGAGACTGATCTTAAATTCAAATTCAAATTCAAATTTGAATGTGCAATTTAATTAGTATCAATACATCGTATGATATTTACAAGATAGACGAAATCGTCTCCAGTGGTTTTTGCGGAAGATTTAAATTCGTAATTGCAATAATAATATTAATAATAATAATAATATCTGCCGCATATCTATTGATTAAGCAATACTCATGAAATGAAGAAACGATAAAGGAAATAAGAAAGAGAATGAAAACAATATTATACGAGAAAAAAATAATATAATAATACTTACATGTTTTATCGAATTACGAATTACGCGCATACGTATAAATGTGACTGTGTTTGCGTTCAGATTTGCTCTATTCTTAAAGAGATAACACGACTATGATTCCACGCGATGTCATGACGACAGGTCGAATACATTAATAACTATGCATGTAGTGCTGTACATGTATGCCTCTTACATCATACCGCCCCAATAATTTGAACATTGCACTCGGACCGATGAATGGGGTCGGCCAATTGCGCGGGCGGCTCGACCGAATGTATTCTTAGTTTTAAAAGAAATTGAATTTTTGAATTGGTAATACGGACTCGTTAAGCTAAGTCCACGGGAAGTTGACATCGGCATGTTTTGGCATAATTTGAAGTCGTCGAGGTGTCCAAATGTCATACCTCAGTCGAGGTACGCACTCCCGAAACAGGAGCTAATGGCTGAATTGTATCTTTACTCGTTTTTAACATCGCTAAGCACAACAACACGTGATCACGAATAATAATAGCTTTAATCTTAAATAACCGCTAAATAATAAATCAGTCTTCGCATAAAAAATGTTTTCATAATCACGTGGGTGCGTTGAGACGTGATGGGCGGGGGTGAGGGTGAGGGCGAGGGGGGGGGGGAGGGCGCGGAGGCCGAGGGTCGCTCCTCGATTACCCGAGAAGTCGGGGCGACACCCACCATGTTTCGATACAAGAGCCAGCCAATGGGTGCGGTGATGGTAGCCCGATCAAAAATTCAACTTCCAAGTACTGCACGGAAGCCTACGAGAGCCGCCCTCTACCAATCATACGTAACGAAAGCATCGCAGTGCCGGAGGGGTTGGGATGCGGGGGAGAAGACGACGGATGAAGAAGCAACGGCGAGGAAGGGGATGGGGGAGTGGCGGGGTCGCCGAGTTAGGCGATGGCGAGAGTCGCCACGTTTGTCGGGCTGACGCCAACGCCGCGACCGAGGGCCATGCGGTACGATGCGGCGCCGCTCTCCTGCTCGTTGTCGTCGTCGTCGTCGTCCTCGCTCTCCGTGTCGCTGCTCAAGTCGGGGGGCAGCGAGGGGGAGGCCCCATACCTCGCGAGCTCCATCGCGAGCTGCTGGTCGAGGCACCGCGCGAGGTGATAAGCGGTCAGGCCCGCGTAGGTGCGGGCGTCCAGTTGGGCCCGGCACTCGTTCAGGAGCACGTGCACGACTTCCCGGCGACGGTGCTCGACGGCCAGGTGAAGGGCGGTGCGACCCCCGAGACCCTCGCGGGCCTCCACGTCTGCACCTAGACTCAGGAGGTGGCGCACCAACTCGACGTGGCCCTTGGCAGCTGCTATGTGTAGGCACATTTCACCTGGAAAATAAAAGCAATCCAGGCCTCTTGAGCGATTGTTTATATTTAAATGCAAAGGAAATTGGATCCCTTGATGCAGATATTACAATGATCGAAAAGCTTTTTCAACCTCTCTAATTCAAATAATTGTGAGTTATTGAGTTATTAGCTTATTGACTAATATACTGGTTTTCGATTCGTCATCGAAAATTAAAATAAGCCCCTCTGGTTATTTTTAAAATCACTCTCACGAAGTTCTTATATTTATATTATAAATATTTCAACTTATGCAATATATCAATAGACCAACATCTCAAGAATAAAATTTCTGTGAAATTATTAGTCCATTAGTAATAATTATTAACGAGGTTGTAAGTTACGTGATACATTATTTCTAAAATCAGTATAACTGATCCAATATATTTTTCAATTAGATCTATTTGTACGAATTTGTAGTCATATTCGATACTCTAGTAAAAATTGAGAAAACTCAATTTGAAAAGGATTTTTTGATAGTAAAATATGGGCATTTGCAAAGTGAGGAGCAATGGATTGTAAAAGTTTTGTAAAAATGAATATACCTCACCGATGTGGATAAACTTACCGAGCGAAGGTCAATATTATTCACTCCCATAACTATTAATCGCGCGGGAAATTCTTTTTTTAAGAGTATGATTCAATAGGATTTCCATTCTGTGTAAAAATTCCGATGGCTCATAATTTATTTATATATATATATTAAAAGATGATATTTATGGTGGTGGTGGTAGAGTGTGTGTGCGTGCGCGCCGATATGTGCCGAGTGCGTGGACGAATATTTAATAAGAATTCGGAGACTTAAAACAATACCTCGGAGCTGCTCATGCAAATAAGCGCAATGTCGAAATAAAAATGATGCGATGGGCCTCGATAAAAAACAACCTCAATTGATCTCGAATGAGCCATTTCACCTCCGTTGACGCGAACGCGCACGCCATGTGGCCCGGGGCCAACATGACACATCAGCGAAGCGGAGCTCGCTCGCCGCAACGTCTATCCGTTCATTCGTTCATTCACAAAGTGCGAGCGGGGCTTCCGAATGATGCGATGCCGGGGAAGCCGGGGAGGAATCCGTGACAAGGCACGAAAATAGCCGGGCGGCAGTCATCGACCGAGGAACGGGAGGAAAAACAAAAGACCCAGGCTGTTCCGATCTCGCCGTCTCTGGAAGAAGGAAGTCGCGCCTCCCCCCGCCTCCCGCCCCGCGGAGCATGCGGGGGCGCGGATTGTTGTAGGGCTAAACCGGAGTCCCGATGCACCCCATCAAAGGGCCCCGATGACGAGCCAACCGCTAAAAATAGACCGTCTCGTCGCGTCTGGTACGACCTCGTCTCCGCAGCCTCGCCCCCGCAACCCGAAGAAAGTCGCCGGTGGCGCGCGCTTTCACATCTATTATCGCTAACTGAGGAATTCCTTTTGGCGAACGGCGTTAAATATAGATAGGCTCGGGAGCCGATAGGAGAGACGCGCCCGGAACATTGCCGACAAGTCGACATCCTCGCTATTCCGGCATTGTTTTGCTTCGAGTCGTGCCACTGGGTAAAAAATCGTCGCCGATATTCCTGGATGTCGCTGATTATAAATAACGCTGCATTTCTGAATTTACGGCTTCTTTCTTATTCCTTTATTTTACGCGCTACCAGGCCTCTGGGACAAATGGACCCGCAAAGCTGTTTTTGCATTACTATACACTCGAGGGACTTATCAATACAAGCCTAGGTTCTTATTTTTTTTTTCTATATACATAATAATAAATTAGCTTGTCAACTACTGATTTTACAATTTGCATTAAAGAAGTGCATGGCACATTGTTAGAAGGGACAAATTTAAACCACCAGACCCGGCCTTCGTGCTTCGGGGTGCGGAAGAAATTATAAATTATATCCAGATGCAATGATAATGTTATTGTTATTCAGGATAAGCAAAATATGAATACATCGCCGAGCTGCATCCAGTCAACGTTGTATAGTTGATGTAACAAGTGTCAAGAGAGGATGGAAATCAGCATTGAAGTTTGGCTTGAGCAACAGGAGACAACCAATCGATCGACATAAGCTTACGTCGTATGGGTGAAAGCCCAACTCAATGGCGAGGAGATTCATTGAGAAATCGAACTGGTCTCGGTAATAATTGGAGCACCGAAATCGAGCCCCCACGACAAAGTAGAGCTGCTCCCCGTTCAACGTCGCATCTCGAAGAATATCGACATGACTTTTCCACGAAGTGAGATCGGTCTTCCTCTCCGGCCCGCCCGACCCGCACTCCACGCGACCCCGAAACCGTAGATGCCAATGGCCGCGGGGTTTTCCCGAGGCCGTCGCCGTAAATAGCGCACGCGGGCGACCCGTGGTCTGGGCGGACCCGCCGGCGCCGCGACGTCCCGCGTCTCGTGATGTAACGCGCGACGCGAGCAGGAAGAGTCCGAGCCCGACGCGGTTGACGAAAGAAGGGAGGGAACGGGTCGAGGCTCCCCGTCCCTCCATCGCTCCCGCAACAAGTCCGCACATTTTTCGGCGCGTCGACCGAGAGCGCGAGACAGAATTTCGCTCGCTCCTCCCCTCCCCCCCCCTCGGTTGCCGCTGCCGCCCGACGAGTCTCATCGCCCTTCGGAACGCGAATAAAAGCAGACTTCCGGCCGTCCTTCGCCGCCGCTCCCATGGGGAATTCCCCGGGACCAACCTTTCTCGCGGTTGCCTTGCCACATATTTTGCCGGCGCGTACGATCTTGGGCGCCGGCACTTATTATTCATCGTTTGGCCCGCGCGGAGAAAAGTTTTTTTTCTCGGCGGCGCAGATGAGACACGTTTGTTGAATGCCGACACTTTCGGGACAGCGTGAATATTGTTGTGCCGCGGCACTTTCCACAGCCTTCATTATCGAGTCGACTTTCGAGTCTCTAAGTTTACACGTTATTCCGGAAGTGTAAGGTCTTTGCTACTTTAAACATAACCAGGCCAAGTATTCTCGTGATGCCCATTTTTCAATATCCACTTTCAAACGACAAAGCAAATATTATTTACCTACTTAAATAAGTCTACACACCGAAAACGTGTGTGTTTTAATACACCTCTATTACGTACTGGTGCAGTCACTGACGTAACGAGTTCATTTATTTTAACGTTTCGATATTGTATGCAAAGTGTATTTCCAATCATCCTCTAGCAATCGCGCAACTATTCGGTGCAAAATTTTTTTTATACTTCGTGTAGCTTAATACAGTTAGCAAAATATAAATGGTAATTATTTATCAAAAATTACGATTAAGAATTTATAAAACAGAAAACTGAATGCCGTTTGTATGCTACGTGTGAATACCCCTTTTATTTATCAAAATAATTAGAATATCAAGGATATGTGAAAGCATGATAAAAAATAAAATTCAACATATAAGTGCAAAGCCAGGCAAACGTAAAAGATAATAAACGTGAGCAACTTATTGTCACAAATTCAATTTCGTAACGCGTGATGTCGATAAAATTGGGTTTTCCCAAGGTTGTTGATAAAAAAAATGAAACAATCATTTACGACAAAACATCATGTAATAAAAATTGAAAATCAACAAAGGCATTACTAATTGTTTATAATTTAACAAGATCGACCGTAGTTTAATAAATCTAATAATAAACAAAGCCAAGTTACACGTATTACACGTAAATTTGGTCAATTGATGAAAAAAGGCAGGAAAAGAAACGAAAGCGTAGATTAGCGAGTTAGTAACACAGCTATCCGTTTCAAAGTATCGTCAAAAGCGTTTCAGCTGCAGATCCGGACAACTGATCAATACGAGGCGAAACCTCCATAATGAAAAAGCGACCAACGAAACTGCCGTGAGAACCGTAGGAAAAATACCGAGAGAGATATATACACGTGCTAAGGTTAAGCATGATTCCGCAGCAGTTATCCACCGCAATATTCCGCGCTTGATCAACTTTCGAGCGATCGCGCTCGGAGCTACATGCGCGCACACCCACACGCACACGGGCTCGCGCACACGAACGAGGCACGTACATTACATTCACTGGGGAATCCCCAATAAAAGTCGCTGGCAAGTGATTCCCTCGCAAACGAACCCAATGACCTCTGGCAAAAGCATTGAACCTGCAGATTTTCGATCAACGCGAGCTCGCCGAACCTGGAAGGCCTCTCGAAACTGGAAAGTGTGCACATTTAAGAAAAACCGTTGGATAGAGGACTGGCCCGAGGATAAATTAACTCCGATACCTCGTGTGCTTTAACGGCGTTTTAATGTACCCGCCGGGAACGCACGAGCCTCTGGGTCCGTGTGTGCGTGCGCGCGAGCGTTTTGAGAGCAAATGTCGCGTGACAATTTAAAAATAAAACTGAACGCTTGGTCACTATTATAGTAGATATACTAATCTAAAAATAAACATAAAAATAAAAGTAAAGTAATGACCTACCACCAACTATTATATAAATATATTCTTTCAAACGCTTTTCAATCAGGTATCGCTACCACTGACTTCGATTTATGTGGACGAATTCTTCCGCCATGCATATTATGCAAAATTTCTAGTATTATTTAACATATTAAGCATTATTATTGGGTCGGAATATTAATCAAAGTTACAAAAATTATTTAAATAATTATTTTTAATAAATACTGATGCGATATTGGGGATTCTCTTGAAACAGTAATGGGTACTTTGTACTTTTCAAAGATACTACTGTATACTTATAACGTAACCTCAAAATCCAGTAGGTCACACTATCAGTGGTGCTCGATGATAATCAATAAAATATCGCAAAAACAGATAGTGAACGTATCTTAATTAGCTACTAATTTTCGCGTAAATGTAAGGAATATTGCAAAAATAATATTTTCTAAACGATTTCTACATATTTTATTTATTGAGTTATTTGAATAATTTTTTACAAATTTTATATCTGCAATGAAGGATTTGTAAAAATATTTTTAATTCTATAAATGCAACGTTTTGTCCCTAAGCTAAAAGGCAAGAATAGCTGTATTTAACTAAATTTTTCCTAGTCAAATATTATTGACAAAATCACAGACAGGATTTTCAATAGCAATATTTAAGTTAACTGTATCCTCATAACAAAGCCCAGAATTATATGAAATTTAAATTAAATGCTTATAATCTGAAAAATTTCAGTTATAGAAATTTTTCAAAGAAAAGAAAATACGTCATTTATAGTTTACACTTTAAAATATGCGTACATTCCAATACTATTCATTCAAGTTGAGTAAAGCATTTATTAAATTATTATTTCACATCGATCAGACAAGCTATTTTATTGACAATACTGAATAAAAAATGAAATTAACATGATAAAAATATGATATATAAAAAATTAAAAATAAAAAAAATTATTTGAACATTAAAATAAAATATGTCGAATAAGCATTATGAAAGTAAGAAAACATTATAACATTTAATTCATTGGTTTTTACAAATTCAGCTTCAATAAAGGTCGCAGTAATGCTTTAAATTTACCTAAGACGCATACAATTTAAAATAATTGCAAGCAAAATTACCTTGCATATTTTTTTTAATTTACTGACAGAATAACTTGCAATATTGTGAGGTCATTCGACATCCGAAAAATAGTAAAATGGTAAAATACATTCATTAATTCCTAAGGAAAATCAATTCCAAGTGAAAACAAAGGAATTCAGTTGTCGAAAATTTATGCCGGATACATTATTATCGCAATTAGAGATCTAGAGAAAGTTGCAGTAGAATATTGTTAATTTATCATGAAAATCGAAGCTCTCGTATTAATTGGATTAAATTTGGATAATCGGGTAGACAATCATTCAAAAGTCCACCAATGAAAAATTGGCATACTGAATTTGTAAGTAAACATTTATTTTCTTGATTCTTTCGGAAACGACCCGGCTCCATTACTTTCTCCAACTGTCACGCAATGGAAATGCCAGATGATAAAGAATGAGTAAGACGCAGGTGTACGTGATTTTTTTTAATTTCAGCAAAACTAATCTTTTTACAATGGAGTTTTTTTTATAATATGTAGCCTATGTATAGTTCTGAGCTATTTATATAATAGTATGTATTAGAATATCAATGAAAAAAGTATTTTTAAAATATTATGTATTAAAATAACCACCTTCGGATTTAAAAATTTAATAAATAATCAACGGAAATTACGACAATAATAAGTTACTAAAACCACGAGCGCAAAAATGCGTCGTGGAGTAGTTGTAAGATGACATCACGTGGGAATTCCAAGACTTAAAAATCTCTCATGCGTCTCCTACATATATATATCATACATCCGAGGAAAAAGTCAATAAGAATGAGTGTTCTTACGAACGATTTTATTTTGTAGACCTTGAAAGCTGAAAATTCGCTTAAACTTATAGTATAAAATCTAATACTTGTTTGCTCATAGCTTCAAAGATAAACATATAGTTAAAAGCCTAATTATCACAAAATTATAGGATCCAAACACTTTTGCTTTTTACCACAGCATGAATGGAAAATGCACCTGCTTTTACTAGTAACGTAAAAAAAGTAAATTCAATAAAAGAAGTACGAATCAACTCATCTTTACAAAAATGAAATGAAATTTTAACGAAAAAGATAATGAGTGCATACTTCATGATGAAATTGCATTTCCTGACACTTACGTACTTTATTTGAATCGACTGATAAGCCATTGCTAAAATACAAAATACTAATTCGCTGCAATGATATTCAGTCGTTACATTTAAACATTCTTTGACATTACAAAATAACAACTCATTAGTAGCTTACAGAATAAAAACACATTCAAATATTTTACGATAAAGTGTGAAACGAATTTTCTTATGCCTATAAAAAAAGTCATTAATTTACCGACGAATTATAATGAAAAAAAAACTATAACTACTACATAATTCAGAATTTTACAAAATCCAACTGTAATAAAATGATTGAAATATAGCAATAAGTTATATTGAATTATATTAAACCATAGTCAGTATTTTTTAACTATAAATAAAATTAGCAAAATATCAATACACAATGTTTTGAGTTTAGTAGATTCATGTCCGTAATTAATTCATGTTATGTTATACTAAACGACAACAAGGAAATGTGAGTGAATTATCAAATCGGTAAATAAAAAAGCTTCTAAGTTATTTTAATTTATTTAAATCGCACTTTATACAACATCCATCACGTAAATCATTGATTAATACTAGTATTACTAAAATACATTGCATAAATTAAGTCATCAGTAGAAACAAAGATCAACTCTAATTGATTGAGGAAAAACATGTCAATTTTATAAATATTGTATTTTCAAAGTAGCCAAATAACACAATGTTTCTCGAACATGTAATTTGCTTTAATTAATAAAATAAAAACTACATAATTTTAAATAAAATTAAGTACATAAGATATTATATATTTCATTTAACAAAAGTCTATAGAATTTATGTAACTTTACTTTAAAGAAAAACGTAAATTTAAAAAAAAGCTAAATTAAGAACCCAAAGAAAAATCCTTTCAGAAACCATACAATAATATAAAGAAAATGTTAATATAAGAATTATGGGATATATCTGCATTTTTAATAATACGTTAAATAAGTACTAAAAACACGACAGTTTTATCATAGTCGTATTATAACATCATATACATTTAATAGATTAGATTTAAAATAATGTACTAATTTAGTACATTCATCTAAAATATATATATATATATACATATGGTTTAAGATATACAAAATAAACAAGAAAAATTTTACATGTAAATTGAACGTTATTTTTTTTATTATAGTTTTGATATTTATTTACCAAAAACATATAAAAGCTTTATAAAAAACATAATAAATCAGTAAATTTTAAATATATTTTTTTTCAATAAATTTTGCTTTATTACTGTTAGATTAGCAGTAAAAATCATTTCTGACGTTTATTTTTAACAAAAAGTGTTTTATCGTAGTAAATATCATATTATTTCAAATTAGTATAAGAAATTTTATTGTATTTACATTGTGAGTTTGATTTTATAAAAAAAATTTTTTATTATTTGTTCAAAGTTTAATAAATTTATAGATAGTAAAAAAAGAAAAAACTTAATGTGTCTGCATTCAATTTTGACAGAAAACTATCATTAATTTTTGCTTTTAAATTAGAGTATCTTAAAATTAATTAATAATTAATCTTATTTTTTCAATTATTTGCGAATTAATTTCAGCTTATTTTTTAATAAACACAACATTCATAAACTAAAAAATTTGTTTTTTGTAAAAATAAATTTTATAATCCAAATAATTTTAATTATAAAATTAAAATCTCAGTAACACAATAATCCTAAAAAACTGCTATTATTGTTGTGATTTTTTAATCAAGTACTTATTATAAGGAACTATAATCTTAACTTGAAAAATATAAAAATTTCTGTGTTTAACTTACCATCATAGTTTCTTTGCTCCAAATTTTGTGGCAGTGTTGGTAATTTTTTTCCTGGTTCCAGCCATGTTCGTTCAGCTGGTGTAAATTGATTGGTTAAAGCTTTTACGCAGTATATATCACCAGAAATACAGGCAAGATGAAGCGGAGTGTTTCCTCTAAAATTTCTAACAGTAAGGTCAGCTCCAGCTAAGACTAATCGTCTTACAATTCTTGGTTGTTGTGTTAATACTGCTAAATGTAACGCAGCTTGAGCATCATCGTTCAAGATATTGAGCAGACAGGGGTGAGGTGCCATACTAATAAGGAAAAATGCTGCTTCAAGAAAACCTTGAATTATAGATATGTGCAGTTGTCTGAAAAAACAATAAAAATTTGACGGTTAGGAGGGATTTGACGGTATGCATAATTTGTAATTATAAAGGAAATTATAAAATATAAAAATACTTACGTATCACCATCGTCATCCTGAGAATAGTAAATTTCCCATGGTTCTTGAGAATCTTCATTTTTGACCTCTTCGGCTGCCAATTCTTCGTTATCGGGATGAATGGTACCGCTATCAAGGGGATTGAGGTTTTCTCCTTTAAGAGACAATTCACTTAATGTACTAATAAGGCCTAGATCCAAGCCACTGTCAATAGCTTTCATTGGTTCAGGGGCTATTTTAATAGTGGTTATCTCGTCCTTCCTTTCCTCACTCTCCGAATCAATATTGACTTCGGAGCTGAGCAAGTTACTTCCGGACAGGAAACCAGAATCTCCTTGAGAATCCACACGATGTTTGTCATCCATGTTCTCTGTCCCATCGGTGCAGCCCTTGATCATTGGCTCCCACATGTTTGCTCCTTTGGTAAAACGCTATCGAGTGTGCAGGCCTAAAGCAGAGAAGACAAACGTGGCATGTAGTATTGAAATACGAGTGCCCTGTCAAAGTGTGTCGCAAGCAATCTTTAATGAAAATTGGAGCGCGTAAGGAAAAGACCTTCGAGAAAACACTGCGCGATTATGTCGACAGAGAATCGAAACGAAGTGCATCGTACTCGAGATCAAGGAAGAGGCGAGGAAAGAAGGGAGCTGACGGGTAAAGGGAGAAGGAGATAGAGCGAGAGGGGGATCGGGTCAGTGAGTGCGAGAACTTAACTGCGACGGTGAAGGGAGGGGAGGGGGGGGAGGGCCAGAGAGGGAGTGAGAGAGGGTCGAGAAGGGGAATGGCAATTGTGAAACTCGGTGTAAGTCTTTATAAGCCGTTTCAAGCGTTGTGAAAAAGTAGGATTATTCGCGAATACAAATAAGAAAACGAGCAGAGGCGCAAGGTCGGATTTTTCAAAACAAAATCAGTGTTGTTTACTCGGTACGGGGATATCGTAGGGTATCGCGTATCGCAGGGTCTCTCAAGGTGCTTTGGAAAAGCACCGAGCAGAAATGTACGTTGAAGGATCGCTGAGCCCGGGGCGTGACAGAGGCGGGGGCGGACTTGAGCGTCGGAAGCGAGATCGGAAGGGTCCGGGCCAGGCAAAGCCATACGTACGCGTATCGGGGGCCTCGGTGCGCGGCAGACGACGTACAGGGAAGGCGAGAGGGTCTGCACGCAACTCCTTCCTCGTACCGCGAGCCCAAGAGCTGCCGATCAACCACCGAGAAACTTTGCTCCCTGCTTACGGTCCGTACACTGCCGTCGAGATACTCGAAAGCCGCGTCGTCGACAGTCGACTCGCCGTCCCTCTTCCTCCTCTCTTACTTTCTCTCGCTCCCACTCTGAGCGAAAATCTTTCTCCCTCTACCTTCTTCCGCAGCGTACGGCGATTCTGCTCGCCGTCGTAGGCGCGCGCGAGATCGGGGGGGGAGAGAGAGAGAGGTAGAGGGAGTGAGGGCGGGAGGGGGAGAGGGAGAAGCGTCACTTTTTCCTCAGCGTAATCCACCGCACTGGACGTACCTCGTGCGCGACTGAGACGGCGAAAGGAAAGATTGAAAATGGAAGGGCAGATCCGACGGCAATGCGCTGCTGATCGTCTTGACTCGTAACGATGTAGTGAAACGTCAGACGGGAAAACCGAACTCTTCCCTCCTGCTCCCCCGATGTCGTGTGTAACGTTCGCTCGTTGGCACTCGAGTCTCGCGAAACTACCGACGACCACTTGTGATACACGGTGTCCTTTGGAAGCAGCCGATGGCCGAGACTGAATCCCGAGTAGTGTCTCCGCCTCGCTATTTTCAGGTTACTTCCTCATCGACCAGTGGTCCCTCGACGACATTGAGGATTTGAACCTCGCAAGCACTAGCCACATTATATGACTACCTACGATGTCTTCTCCTCTTGCGCGCCCGATTACATGGCGCCAGAGTAGCTTTTGCGATTGGCGCGCCACCGAGTGACCGATACAGAAACATCTTTAGACCCTCGGATCACCGATGATTTAACGCTGCCGCGAGGCACTTGCACCTTGCAAATTCCCTTTCCCTACGATCGCGTACTTAGACCGCACTTTCCGAGCCCATGGCCACCGCTTATTCCCTGCATTTTCTTCGGTGTCCCGAGCGTCCGACAGCCGCGGGGGTCGACGGGGGAGGAGATGAGGTCCGCCCCGTTCCCAAAGCGGCGGTACGCGATGGATTGGGGATTGCTTGTGCTTACTTGTTTGCTCCCTTCGAAAATACAGCAGCAAAAATTTACGATTCAACCAACTGCAATCGCCACGGTTTCTCTTGGCCTTTTTTTACAAGCCCTGCACTATATTATATCACTACGGATGGACTTGTGCCTTCTTTTGCGACGGAGGATAAAGAGATAATTTTAATAAGAGTATTTCTATACGACATCTTCAATGCTCGTTTTTATAAAAATATTCTTTTCCTATATTTGCACTGACGTTTTTGCGTCCGTACACTACGGCCCTCGTCGTTCGCCAAGACTACTCTTACTCATAATAAATAAATCGCTGAAAAATCACCTGAATAAACATATATGCTGGCTTCAATATGTTAATAAAGTCCCCTTACTCGTCGGTGAAATGCGCCTCTTAATGCCGCAGTGCTTGCTCCTTTTTAAAAAAATAGGATAAAAACACATAAAGATATTGACTTACTTACATATTCCCAATCAATATTCATTGTTTAAATTATACACTTTTTTATTCAATGATATTGTCGTATCCTTCGTTGTCCTCAAAATAATTTATGTAATTCCGACAACCAAAGACCTTTAGAGGCTATTTCCTTTATCGTCCCATAAGAACTTGTCATCGCAAAACATACCCCTTCTGCGTGAAAAGCACTCTACAATTACATATAATTTTTTAATTGCTTTAAGATAGAGCTTCTACAAGATACTATATTACGATTCCCAGCATTTGGAATTAGTTACTGAAGTAAGAAACAGTTAATATAAGGAATAATATAACTTTTCAACGCATAATACACGATTAATAATCGTAATTTATTAATAGCTATACTGTTATCGAGAATAGACAATTCCTCGTCATCGTGTTTTATGTATGTGTCTGGCCTAAGTTACCAACACGTACGTGCGAGAGTCTTGTACAAGGAAAATACATTCATGGAGGATAATCGTTATCTCTACGAAGAAGCTCACAATATTCAGGTACTATATACATCTTCATGGTTTCCCGGAAACTTTAATTAGCTTAATGTGCTGACCCACTATTGTTATAATCATAAACTTATTTACCATTTGCAATTCAGCTTTTCATACGCAAAATTTCAAAGGATCACTGGCAATAAAATAAATTTGTCATATGAAGCACAGTAAAAGCAAATGTACATCAGTTCGTGATTGTAAAACATTGCATTCGACTTCGACGCATTAATCATTCACGATGACATATGTAGACTATCAATAAATAAATAGTCGGATATTTCCAATAAATGGAGATTCACAAGCGCGGTGTGCGTTTTAATACATTAATCGTTAACTACAAGTAAAATTACTTAGTCAAACGCTTTCCAGATAATATTGCCAAAGTAAAAAAAAAATATTTCTGAATTTTCAATAAATCTAAGATCACAAAATATAACGAATCCACATTTCTCGCTTGGGCTTTATTTTTATTCGACCCCTTGTTTTGTCAAAGCAATGAACAGAGTTCAATATGGACGGTGCTTTCGATGTATACATCTTTGTTAAAACATTGACCTGAAATGGTTCGGTCTTTTGTTCAATATATAAGGGACGAGGACGTTTCCTTTGCTGAAGGCTACGTTAGTTCGATGGCTAGTATATCAAACGCAAAGTCGGTCGTCTTTGAAGAGCCTGAAATTCCTGGATGCATAAGCATCTGTATTCATTGGCCAATTTTACAAGAAATGTGAACTATTTGTCACTCGATAAAATCGTTGACCCAGAAGTATTGAACCAGAAATGACAAATATGAATTAATTTAAAATTTAGTAATCTACAAGATTATTATTGTATAACCACTTTCCCATGGTATATATATTGGAGGACTTCTTTCGTGAAATATGACTTCGCACCTGATGTCGAAGAAGAGCAATTTGCCATGACAGATTACGTGAGAGTACGGATTAAGTCACAATCGTATCATTAGCCATCTAGTGATTTAACGAATGAGATGAAAGGATTAAACAGTGAATGCATTGCTGCATTAGAAGGTGACGGGAGCAAAACAAAATATTTACGAATTCAAAATGGTGTCTGAGAACTGTTCGGAAATAGCAAAATCCGCACGGAATGCGTCAAATCGACGATTCGCAATTGCACCAATTGTTAAAATGTATAAAATATTCTCCGATGCTAAGCTCTGATTAACTTATGAATTTCGTATCATGATAGACAATATAAATTATTTGGCAGCTCTTGTAAATAACCCACACGAATGGACATTGTCAAGTGTCAGTAGCCTTACATGCATTAACTGTACTATTAAATATTATTAAATTCGATGCGATTACCCCGAAAAGTGTGAGACATGTATATGGACAGCAATATAAATTAGAACGGACGGACATTATGCACAAATCCTCTAAATTAACGCACATTGTGTGGCTTTAAAGTCCGCAAAAATCTCCATCCTCCAATGTAATTGCCTTAAGCTCGGCCATAAATTTGCCCCACCCCAGTTGGCTGGGCCAGACATAACATGAGCAATATTCGCACACTCGTAATGAAAGCGTTCGTTACACTTGTAATGCCGGGCCTGGGCGCCGCAGCGAGGCTTCCGGTCGGCAATTCGAGACCGGAGACCGCTTCCGGGAACATGTCTACTGGCAGGCGCAGTCGGCGGCGCCCTCGGAGCGGGTCGCCGTCGTCGGCACCCCATGGGGTGTCGGCCCGAAGAATGCAGGACCCTCCTCGCGCGGTCCTCCTCGAGGTGCCGGCCGGCGAGCTGGTGAACGCAGATCTAGACGTATCACAGGGCAGAGCGCGGAGTAATTGCGCAAACCCTGTGGTGGGAGTCGCGCGACCCAAGGGCGACGAGTCCGACACGGGCCTCGGCGGTGCCTTGGGACGCGGGGGCCAAAGGGATGCCCGATGGGGGTGAGGCCCGTCGGTCCCTCGCCTCCCTGTTTCGCAGGAAAGGACTGTAATGCCGGGTCCGCCGCGTGGGTGTTGCATTGCGCCCTCCCACGCTGTCTCGAGTCTCGATCATTAGCCAGGACTCGGACGTCGATCGGATGGTGCTTGTTGCTGCACGTTAAAATTTGGGGTCGAACTCCTTCCGAGGGCCCGGTGCCCATTGGATCGCCACCTTTTAAGCGTACCGTTCCACTTGGTGACATTAATTAAGATGGCCATTTATCTTTAAGCACACAAAGACGTGCCATTGTTGTCGTAATGCTAAGTAGGATGCTATTAAATAACAGATATCTTATTTTTCAATTATTTGCTTTCGCCTAGACCTTCGCAATGTGCATCTTAAATCAGAAAGTGGAATCAAAAGTAGATTCCTGAATATCTTATGGATGCACTCCTCGGACGACAATACGTACTCTCTTCGCGTTGATTTTTAAAATTGATAAGACTTCCTACAGTAAGCCTGTGTAAATAAACATTGATTACTGAATAATCTCAGAAAAATCAACGATTTATCGACAAAAGTCTTATTTTCAGATAAATAAGCAAATGTTTAATATTTAACGAACATCATTAATTTTAACATTAATTGAAAAAACACTAATTTAAGCAATAATTATTAATAATAACTAATTTAAAAAATTTAATAAATTGACCATATTTATCCTATTACAAAAAATATTAAAATTTTTAACAAAAATTATAATTTAAACTCCATAAATTTAAAAGCACTCGTTTAGAAAAACAAGAATTTGTAAAAACAACATTTTATTATATATGAAAAATAAATAAGCAATTTGAAATATTTTCTAGTATAATACTAATTCAAACGTAAATTAAATATAGATATTATTACATCACCAGAAAAAAAATGAATCTATAATCCGCGATACGTGCTTAATAATATACTTAAATGTGTTTAAATTATACATTATTCAATTAATACGTATTGTATTAACCATTAATGATAATAAGAACCGAATGAATTGCAATTGCTGTATTATATTCTATACACATAAAACAAAGAATCTTTAAGATTTTAAGAATATTCTTAATTGTTTACATACATTATATAATAAATGTATTATAAATTTAATTTGACATATTCTTTATTTAATTAAATCGTTTTCATAATGACTACGAAAACAAATAAGTAATGTACTCAATTTTATTTTTTGAATTTGAGTCATCTTTTAATTTACACAACATTAGGCGAGATATATTTTACATTGAAAAAAGTAGATTTCCAGATGTTCCTTAACTTTCTGGGAATTCCGTGATTTTTACATTTTACGTATATCTTTCATACGCTATCAAGTATAATCTTCTTTTAAAATAATTTACATATCTATTACAATCTTCTCAATTGAAATATTATTATATTTAAATACAAAAAATCATTGTTCCAAAAGAAATTAAATTTTTTTTTTATTAAGTCATAATACAACATGAGCGTTAAGATGAAATATAATAATTGTATCATAAATTTCGAAATTCTCAATTACTGTATTAGTTTCATTATTCTCATTAAAACGAAAATTTATATGAACAGCCTCAGATTTTAAAGAATGTTTCAGTAATCTGAAACTGACCGAAGGATTAAATGCTTTTCATATATATCCGTATATTTTAACAAGTGAAATCAGCATTTTTTAATATTTTTTTAAAGATAATTAATTTAAACGGAGAAAATGAAAGAAATGATATCTTAACGGATTGTTTTATGATGTCATTCATACTATTAGTCGTACGATCAACTTTCGAACATCATACACATTTACTGGGAATTTCCAGAGACTTGTGCAATTCTTTTCTCAATCATAGTTAAACAATACTTAAAGCGCGTAAAAACATTAAAATACGAGATTTAAGTAATTGGCTGAATATTCATGTTAACAACAGCGTTTAAACTACGTTAACATTAAAACTTTATTTAAATGGCTTAATCTTCTATAAAACAGCTGTTTTTACATCTATTGTCTCTCTATATTTTATATATATATATATATGTGCAGTAAAAGTTTAAAATAAATTTTCATTTGTATTTGGAAATTAAAAGTATACGTGTGTAGGTATGGATGCATGAAAAATTAAGGATGTATTTTTTTATGACTTGATTACGTAAGGCTAAGTGTATAAAACAAGAGTTTCATAAAAATATAATAAACAAAATAGGTGCAACTTCATTGGGTGAAAAGGCACTTGTTTTTCCGTTATTTTTTTCAATCATGAGTTATTAAAAAAATAAATCAACTTTGAAAAACATTAGAAACCGTCCCACAAAAATTAAATACGAAATTACTAAGTGTAATAATTCAATAACGTGTAAGATGGAAAAAAAAGGCAAACGCAAAATTCGAAGGTAAAAGGAATCTATATCATTAAAAGGCATAAATCAACTGAACGTTAGTCTCTCCAAATTAACCTACCGCGTCCAACCTCAATTGTTGGTTATTACTTCAGCCGCAAACTTATACAAATTCCCTCCATAGTAGGCCGGCTATCGATCATCGTTCGAAATCAATTGGGCAGAAATCGAAATCGGTGCGTCGCGGACAGTATAATGGTTGCTCCAACATACGTCGCAAATTATGCGAGGTGAGCGACTTCTTCGGGAAAGCTGATTGCAAAAGTAAGAAGGATGAACCAAAAAAGGGCCAAGGTATCTGTCCGGATGCACCTCCCGCGAGCACCGCACCGGCAAAGCCCGATTCTACGAAAAAACCCGCCGATCCATGTCCTCCAAAAAAAAGTCGTTATCGCGGACCGCGATCGCGCAACCCCTTTATCGTATTCTTTCTGAATGAATGTAGGAAATACCCGGGCAAGAGGATGGCGTTTATCGCCCGGGAAGCTGGTAAAAGTTGGTGTAGCATGAGCTGCGAACAAAAGCAGATGTACCGTAAAATAGCCATTCTGGAGCAGAAAAAGTACAGAGGGAAAAAAAAACACAAATGCAAGAATCGTCGCCCAACCAAATGTCCCAACAAGCCAAAATGCAAATAACCTTAGTGCGACAGACCTGCAATTGTAAGTAAACTCTTCTTAAAGTCATTCTGCGCATTCTTTGTCTTTGTAATTGTAAAATTTTAACTGCATCTTGCCGTCTAGTTTTCTGTCTTAATTATTACAATGTTTATTCAATTTAGTAACAAATACGGGAAAATAATTTCATGAGTTTAAATTTACTGTTTTAAATTTTTCGATAGTGAAAAATGATATTGCTTTCAAATGCTTTCAATGTTTTCATACCTTACCAAACTTTCAATAATTGTTTTATCCTAATATTATATGGCTTTCTTTAATTCTAAGCTCCCGCTTAGATTTGTCACTGCACTTGATGATTTTACATGTTTACAGATATGAACCAATACATCGAGAAATGATATTTTACTTTTGCATGTACCCGCATTCTACTTGACAGTATCATAAAACTGGAAGACGTCAGAACTACAAAAGTTTTTAAACAAAATATTTGTTTTCCTTTTTGACAGCCGGTATGTACCCATACATTGATTTTGAAAAAATACGTTTTTAATATTGTCGTAATTAACATTTAGTATATAATTACAGTGCTACCAAATTTATTATGAGATTTTTTAAGAAAATCTTCCATCATTTTTTAAACAAAAGCTTTATTCTAAGAACAGAATTACTATTTCTTACTATAATAATAAAATGAACAGCAGAAAATTCGAGACATCGAAATTCTTAATGTAAACGTACATGTAAATGCAAACACCCAAGGTGAAAATTATTTAACTAGCAGGATCAAAAGTTTCCGAAACATTTATCGTAAACATCGATGTTACACATGTAAACTTTGTCACGTACATCGTTAAATTTATCACACCATGAAATTATCGAAGTGCTTGAATAAATATTAATTTAGTCCGTTTCTTTTTTTTTACGAAAGACTTTGTAGGTCAAGAAACAAAATTTACAGCATAGATTTCGTACTTGGGATTTACCTGAACATCGATAAAATTTTCCCAAAAATTAATTCAAAACACAGAACAAACATTTCTGCTATCGTTAAAGTATTATATATATATATATATATATATGCATACACATTCATATTTGCATATAGTACATTACCATGTATTTTATATACAACCAAAATTTTATACACGTACAAAAAAAAGTAATAATAAATATTTTTCCTTAAAAAAGTTCTTTTTATAAGTAATTTTTTGATAAATCATTTAAGAATATTTATTGGATGAACTATGTATAATATTTATAAAAGTAATATTCGATTATATTTTACTAATATATAAGTATTAGGTCATAGAAGCAATTTTATAAATGACCAATTAATGTTTCAATTATTAAAATTCGTTTAGTTAAAATTTTAATTTTAAGATTTTAGGATTTTCCAAAAAGCAACTTTTCTCCTTGACACTATTTAACATAAAATAAAATAAAATTGTATTGAATTTAGAAAAAACTACCATATATTAATATTATAAATTTTATTGGAATCATACGTAATAGAAAATACTTGTTTAGAAATAATTTTTTAAAATAATAAAAACATTTTTATAAGTATATCTTCACCTTTTAATACTTGGTAATATATAAGAATATCAGGAAAGATATTTTAAATTTGAATGTACAAATCCTTTTTAAAGGCCTTATTAATAAGTATATAGGTACAAGGATATTTTTCAGAAACATTTTTGCGATTATAAATGTATTTAAATGCATTATTAATGAATATTAATGAAAATTGATTTAACGTCTGACGTAAAATAAACTGTTACTATCCATTCCTTCTATTTAGCGTTTTAATAAATATACATAACTGTGCGTATGGTCAGTATAGTTGTATTTAGATAATAAATAAGAGTATCAATCTGTATCACCCGGATAATATATTTTTGGAGAATCAAAGTAGTCTATAACATTTTATGATACTTGCTCGATCAATATTATCTAAATAGTGTATATAAATAAAATATAATATATTCAATATTTCAACTTCTTATTTAAAAATAAAAAAAAAAATTTCCCAAATATGAATGTTTTTAAATCGCACTTACAATTGAAAGCGTCGGCAACTCAATCAAACATCCTATTCTAAACATTGGATAATATATTCTAACGGATTAGTTTATGAAATAATACGTCCTCTATTTATTATTGAAATATAGATAAATTTAAAAATCTAGTTATTCGCTAACTTATTGAACATTGACCCTGAACTATTAGTCGTCTTTATGAGACATTGTCCGTAGTCGATTCAATTCAGAAAGATTGCGATCGAAACCCTCAAAATATTAACGAAAAATAAATTCTTGGCGATGCTTGAACTTTTTGGCCTTGTTTCTCGCGAGTCAACGCTCACACACCACAGTTAATTTAAATTATCATTAACAATGTTTTTGATGCAGATCTTTGGATTACGCGAAATTCGATCACTCAATATCAACTGCTTGACCTGATATTTAATATGTTCTTCTACATCAAAAACGACAACAAAAGATTTGCATTTTTGTGTATGTGTATCGTATTAGCTTGAAAATTTAACATGAAATTTCGGGTGTTGAAATTTATAACCATTATGAAGAACTAGGACGAAAAATTTACAATATATATACACATTACAAATGTATACAAGTATTTTCATATATATATGTGTATACAAATTTATTTACAGACATGCAGTGAACAATTTTATTAAGCTTTTTACTTTCAGATTAAAGTAAAAAATTAACTGTCTTTGATAAAAAAAAATTAATGATTTTTTTTTTATTAAAAAATCTTTATTGTATTACTTCATAATCATTAACAATTGTTGATGATTTTTCAAAATTTCAGTTTTTAAAAACTAAATTTGATAATCTTATATTTAAGCAATTTTTATGTGCAGTGAATAGTTTAATTTACATGACTTCCATTTCAATTTAATTTGTAATCTATAATTGATAACAATGACATGAATATTTACATTTGGCTTTCATGAATCAGAAGAAATATTTTCTGGTATAAATCACTAAATAATTTCATTTTATAATTATTTTATAAAATATTTTTAACACATTTCATGAACAATATATATATGCGTATTTGAAAACAAAATAACAATTTAGAATAGTTTATAATTACTTAATTACATTTGATATGTCAAAGCAAAATATATTAAAAGAATTATGTTTTATATGTATTTATGATAATTAATTTTTTTCTTTTCTAATACAAAATTCAAATATTAAATTCACAATTAATAAAAAAAAACTATTATGAAAATTTATTTTTAAATTATAATTTTTTATTAAAAATGTTCATAAAATGTATTCTAAAATATTTAATACCATATATTATAATTATTAAAATAATTAACAGAAAGATTCATTCTAAATGTACATGATTCTTGGTAATAAAAAAATTATTTTTAATTTTTTATACTTAAAAAACTATACAATTTCTTATGAAGAAACATGTTCCAAAATTCCTTGCCTAATCAGTGTTTCACATTGTGATCTAGGCAGTAAGTGATATGTATTTTCTTTCAAATTAACAACTTGGCCATCATCAAATTCAAATTTGCCATAATCTTGTATGCATCTAACCTATTGATAATATAAATAGAAAGAAAAAAGGTAACGTAATATATTAATTACTGATAAAAACAATATATTAGAACTTACTTCAACATATAACGATTTTGGTGGTTGAACATCATTCATTATGTTTAGACCTTCTTCTCCAATTGATCTCATATAAGTAGCCAATGATTTGCTGTAAGCTTGGAACCAATGGACTTCAGCACTTACTAAATTGGCTGTAATTTCAGATGGTAAAATACTTCCCAATTCCCATCTGGCTTGTCTTAATCGTCTTAGTCTGTGATAAAGATATGTTAACAAACATCGTTTATTTCTATTCATAGCAAAGTGTCTCACTATTACAGAATTTCTGGGTGCTGTATTAGTCTCGGTAATTGTACTCCTAAATTAAGAAATTGTATAAAAAACAAAGAAAATATTTTACAAATACATATTTAATAATTTTAATACAGACACGTCTTTAGAATTTTCCTCGTAGAGTAAATTGATTTCCTCTAAAACTTGACGAAATCTTGCTTCCTAAAATTTATTGCAGTGTATCAATAGTTAACAGATATTAATAGATCAAAATAAACAGATACATACATTAAATGGTTTTATTTCTTCGCTTTGATCTAACTCATGAATTAATTTAATAGCTTCCTTTCCGAACATTATTTTAGTTTAATATATTTTGTTACTCTTAATTTACTATAATATATTTTATTACGTTTAAGTGGGAAATATTTAAATAAAAAAAGTTTTCTGCGATAGTCACTATTGATTCATCCTAACACTAAAAATTTTAGGTTAAGAGAGATGCGAGAGAAATCGCTTTTATCGATTTATTTATCATAACATGGTATACATTTATAACTGATTTGTTTATTATTTTTATTTTTGCCACCATTATTTTTGCATTGTTAAAAGATTACCTCATAAAATATATTAATTTATATTTTTTATATTAATGTTCCAATAATTTTATTTTAAGAAATTTAAACGTAATTAACCAAAAAGTTTTAAATTCATTTAGTAGGTATTAATTAATAAAAATTTTATTGTAAAAAAAAAAAAATAATCATTTGTCGTATTCATTTATTCAAAATACATATTTTATGTTAAAAGCAAACTTTTTTATGATTGCTTTATTACTTTTTTTTAAAATCATATTTAAAGAGTAAAATTCAGTTTTATGATATAGCATTGTTTATAATTCTATAATTACTAAAATAAAAATAATCTTAACATAAAAATTAATATAAATTTTACAAAAATAGTCAATCTTGAATTTTTTTAGTATACTACTACTTACAATAGGAATAATGGACATGTATACAAAGAGTAATATTTTATGTTATATATTAAAATTAATTGATCTGAATTATTTCTATTTGTAATTTAAAGTACACGAGTAAGTATGAGTTTTTAAACCTGATAAGAAATTTTTTATATACATAACAAAAGACCAAAATATTTTATTTTCAAGACAAAAATAAAACAATGAAATAAAATATCGTATATAATAGAGTATCAAATGTCTATTACTCATTTATTTTTTATTGATAAAATTAAATAATGAATTTGTAAATTGTATACTATAAAAGTTAAGCTAATATAAAATTTTAATTGCATTAAGAATTTGCTTGATATAGCATATTGTAATTTTTTTTTATTTTTTTTAGTATTTTCTAAATAATTACTAAATATTACCATTTTTAGTTATGCAAACGATTACTTTTTTTAAATTGTTACTTTTCTAAAAATTTGTATCAAAAACTCAAATTCTTAGAAGCAATTCTTCTCCTTGTACAGTAATGCGTTCGAAATATAAAGTTGGTAATAGTCCCTTTAACATTAGGATAAATAAATTATTTTTTGATATCATAATTTGTTAAGCAATTTCAACTAAAACAAGTTACAACAATTGAAGAAACATAATAATGATAACTAGGTCGACTGAATTAATAAAATACTGAGAAAATATATTAAAATGAATAAAAATAATGGTTTTTTTTTATAAATGTAAATAAAGACGATGATGATTGTGTCGATGAAGTAAAACAATTAAAATTATTATCGATAACCTTACCCATTCATATTAATAAATTAATTTAATTTTCAACTGAATAAATATGTATATTGTTAATCAATAATAAATTAAAAAAAAAAAAATACATCTGGTAAAACAGAATTATTATATGGAATGCTATACATGATTAATGAATCTTTTAGGCGAAAATGAACTTACAGGTATTTAATAAAATGAAACATTTGTTGAGAAGTATTGTATTCAAATAATTTAATAACAATAGAATAGATAAATACATTTACAATCTTGACTGAAATAAGAAAATTTTAATAAATATTAATTTTTTGTAACCCTGATGAAAGAAACGAGCAATGATAAAATATACTATATTTTCAAAAGACCTAAAATAGTTCTGCCTTGAATTAATTTTATAAAACGTCTTATTCACAAAAGAATAGTGGAAACTAGATAACTATTTATTCGTCTAAATAATGGTATTAAAGGGATAAAATAAAAGAATTAATATAACATTAAATTTAATCAAAATACTTGCCATAAAAATAGAAACTTTGTTAAAAAATAACTATAATTAAAAGTATTTTACTTAATACTATAATATAAATTGATTATAAAGATAAAATTTTTAAAGGAAATAGAGTTAAAACTCTCAGAGAAGTATTCGGTTGATTCAAGATGAATAATTTTAAATTCGTATTTAAAAACATATTTTTTCTTGCAGATAAATTAATACTTCTACAACAAATCGATTGTTTATTTATTGAAACTTTGATGACAAACTACGAATAAGTCATAGTTTCGTTAAAAAAAATTAATTTTTTTCGGAATATTTGGATTCGAAGGGAGTCTAGTCTCTTCTCTAAGCATTTGATTTAGCGTTATTCTTGAAACAATAGAACACTTTCTCTCGGTGAATAAAATTGAAGGATTGATTTGGTCAGATACTGTGCGAAAAAGTGATGCTAATTTATTGTGCAATAATATTCGAACCTAAACCTCTGCGACATTTTGTATTTTAAAGATATCAATGTCGCGGTTCCGTTTGTGAATCGATGTAAATAACTACGTTGTCAATACAATTTACGGATTTATTTATAGATTAAATTCATTTCTATAATGTACTGCGAGTGTAGGATAATTTACTACAGTAATTTATTTAGGATTTGGTATTTTTTTTTTTTTTTGTAAATGTCCCTGAATTTATTTATGCTAATAAATATGTTTCAATGCTGTAAATAAATGTGACTGTACAGACTGAAAATAAATAGATAGTTTTGTTTAATGTATAAGTAGACAGTCGCTAGAAAACATTTACGGAATTTTTCTTCTGCCTGTCACAGCCGAGTGTGTGCATGGTGTTATATATGAATGTATGTATATGTAAATATATAGGCGTGATCGCACACGTTTGTCAATTTCTTTGCGTTTATGTGGATGTCTGTGCTATGTATGTACGTAGTATGATGAGACAAAAAGAAACTGAGATAAAATTTGTAAGGACAGTAACACTATTTTTTCTGATCGAGAAACTTATAGCTGACACTTTTTTAATATTATTTATGTAATTCTTCATATGTACAAATAATTAATATTTACAATATTTTTGCTTAAACTAGATACACGTTACTAAAGTAACATCGTTTACGTTATTTTTTCTATTTGCGTCAATAGAAACTTGATCGGAGGCATGTCTGTTGCTATAATAAGTATTTTGCATGGATTTTCATTATAACGATACATCTACACGTACATTATTCCCTTTTCTCGCGGTTTCGCATTGTATATGACATTATTATCACGTATAATTTTTTTATGTACACACAATCTTTTATAAAATTTGCATATATACGTAATGTCTAAGAATCTCCGATAAAAGCTCGAGAGAAACGCGCCAGGACGAGTAGTTGATTATTATTACTTTTATCGCGATTAAAACAAAAAGTGCCATCGTGTTTTATTATGTAGGTAATTTAAAAGGCCTTCTTAGCAGGCTTCGATTTACTCATCGTTACGCGTTTCTTTGACTCTTTATGTATGG
Source organism: Kradibia gibbosae (assembly GCA_018907135.1). NCBI lineage: Eukaryota > Metazoa > Arthropoda > Insecta > Hymenoptera > Agaonidae > Kradibia > Kradibia gibbosae. The sequence continues at coordinate 14,699,396 of JACCHX010000001.1, read as the reverse complement.
AGAGATTTAAATGATCAGCTACTTCGAGTTCGTCTTACGTTAAAATGCTTTAATCGTCAGACGGCTCCATTTTCTTTATATTTCATTAAATTGTTTATTTATAAATTAGAGCTTAATTAATTTTTTTCTTTAATAACCTGCACATCTAACTAGGCTAAGCAGGTTGACGTGTACCTTTGTGTAAGTATGCATGTGTAGCAAGTGTTTCGTGTGTCCTGTGTATATAACTTTTTTTTCATTAAAGATATAACACTGTAAGTCAAGTTTCACGATGACACAGTGGCAGTGTTTATTCGCGTGAGATATACACACGATTTCCTTCTCATGCTGTACTTTATCAGCTTGCAACTCATTTTGTTTTTGCGAATGGAAAATGCAAATATATGGTGAGGTTATACGCGATCATTTGTTTATTTGGCTTATAAAATTGCATCGCACGAGAAGTGCCATGTCGCATATCTCATCTTCTATTTACTGTTTCTTTTTTACTTTTTTTTTTTACTAATACACTTACTTTATGTAAGCTACATGTACATCGTTGTCGAATGACAGATGAGCTTTCAGTGATCTTTTGTTTTTCCTCACTTTCCGTTCAGCATGGAAAAACTGTGAATAAAGAAACTTTTGAAGTCTTTAACCTTTTCTTTTTCTTTTATTTGAAGGTACGATCATCGCTAAGGAATGCAATTTAGAATTTATTTAACGCGTCATGTAAATATATGTTTATAAGCATCCACGTCATATATATATATATATATATATATATATACATATATATATATACACACATGCATGGGTGCTGTCCATGTGAGTATATTTATGTATTTGTCAATTCATTCCGAAAATTTCGAGAAACTTACATTGTAAAAACGTCCAGCGTTTTTCGGGACTTTAAACATTTTTTTAATCATTGACTTTCATTGAAAATCAACAAGTCATTGTACATAATTTTTTATATGAAAAAAGGAATTTTTTAATATTTATACAACTAATAACGACGAATAGAAAGTATGAAACAGTTAATAATCACTTATTTATTGAAAAATATTAAAAAAAAGTCACTCGAGCTTCTCAATATCCATTGCATTCCTCTGTCGTGTGTCGCCTGTGTTTTATATATATATATATATTTTTTTTCATTTCCTTTTTTTATTATAGCAATAAGTATTATTTGTCTAATTTTCGTGCATCCAAAAGCTTCTAAATCTCACACGACAGAAGATTCGACGACTTCATGAGATCTCTGAAAGCTCTCGGCCAATGCCTTACACCGACTTTAAATATAGCACGTGCGTCAGCACACCCTATCCCTTGGTTTTTTTCCTCCCGTACTCCCTTCTCATCCTTCTAATCCTCTTTCTCTGATAGTATATAGACTTTGCATTTATAGAAGCAGTGACACCGACTACTATTGTTCTCTAATATATGTATGGCGCCGTGGACGTACGTAACGTCGGCTCTTATACACGTATTACTTTTATTTCATTTTATTTCGTCGCAATAGGAATCTTATTATCTTATGTAATTAGAGCTAATGTCGTTTGTACCATTGATGGGATCGCGCAAGAGCGCATACAACGTCCCTCGTTACATGCGGAATGAAATTGTCGGAAGTACCACGTGGCGTGCATTTTATATAATACACTGTGAGACATAAATAGTTGGCAATATTCAACTTAGGCTACTTAAGTTAAACTTTCGTTCCTTCGCCATCTGGCTTTCACTTATTTATTGCTCGTTTCTAATTTATCATTTTCACCAGCATCCCGACAATTTATCCTTAAAACTTTTGCTTCTTTCATAACTTCGTTTTATTAGGAAGGCGCGCGTTCAACATTATTTAATCATCATCATTATCATTATCATTATTATTATTATTATTATTAATATTAATATTATTATTATTATTATTATTATTATTTTATTTTTTCTTAATCCCCGACTTCCTACTCCTTCCTCACTTGAAATCGTACCCACGCAGGAGTTGACATTAACATTGATTTATATCGCCTCTTGTATTAGGAACATTTGGAAAAAATTCAAGAATCAATTTACTCTCGCTCGCGGCGTTCTCGAGACCTTCAGACTATTTAACGTTTAGTGATGCCCTTGTGTGACGATTCGCGTCGTGCTTCAACGTCGCTCGATGCGTTTCCCGTTTAATCGCGCGTCCGCTAATCTTAGTTGTGCTCGGCAGCTCTCGTCCTTCATTCTTCTTCAGACCCTCGGGACCACGGGGGCGCCTGCTGCGCCCAATATTTATTCGAAAAGGGCGAGTATGTCGTCATTCGACGGCGGATTTCCGCTGCTCGCGCCGCTGCTCGGCGGCGTGTTTAGATCTGGCGGGTCCAAATACGAGAGAAGTTCCATTGGGTCGACGACGTTGTCCGGCAACAGCTGTGATGCAAAAGAGTTTCGTTAATTTTATTGCTCAAAAATCGCAACGAATTGCGCCTCCATTCACTCTATATACATTGTATCGCAACGCTGCTTAGAAGAGATCTAGATTAGGAAATGACTAGTAACGACTCGGCGCACGCAACACTTCGTCGCAACTTTCGCCGGAGAAAACTTTACAACCATTTTTATTAAATGCATGTGTTTTTAAGTGTACGAGAACCGCTTGACAATGTAACGACTCGTGCCTTCTTCCATTAAATTATCTTGCTTTCATCTCCTTTCTCTCCGTAACTTAGTGATTCGATTTTGCCAAAGACCTAATATATTAACGTGCTCGGGCTTAGGGGCACCTAAAACGAATCGTTACTTTTATCCGAAGCTGGAAAAAATGCGCTTTCCAGCCGCGCTGAAAGGTCAGCGAGTCATAATAGTTCCACGGGAGTGTATTCGATGATCGAGTACTAGAGGTATGAAAGTGACGAAGAGCCCGTGTCGGCGCAATAACTGGGCAAACGGTCGACTGTTACCGGGGCAAGTGCAATACCCAATATTTGGAAATACCCTACTATGGTCGTAAGCGACGTATTTTCGAGAGGGGGGGTGACGAGCTAAGCGCATTGACTTACGTTTAGGGCCTCTTGGCCGGCGTCGCCGTCGATGACGGCCGCGGGGTCGAAGTTCAAGTCGGAGGCTATGATGTCGGAGGTGTCCCCAACGCCCTGTACACCGCTGCCCGTCGACGTGTTGAGATTGTTGCCGCTCGTGTCTTGGGATACGGAAGGCGCAACGCTCGGGGGGCCGCTATTTCCGCCCCCGCCGCCGCCGCCCGGCGTGTGTGGCGTGTGCGGCGTGTGGGGCATCTGCAAGAGAACGCCAGCAACAATTTTAGAAAAGCCCCTCCTACTCCTTCACCTCTTCCTCATCCGACGATTGCCCACCTCCACTCTCTCTCCTCCCCAAACCTCGGTAATCCCATCCCTCAAATCCACCCACCCCCGCCCGCCCCACCCCGCCGTAGTACGTGCACGTCCGCCTAGACTATTATTAATTCCCGGTTATTCTCGACTACGACAACGCATGCATTATATTCGATAATATTTCTATTAAACCTAGTTTAGTTATTGGACCTTCCTTTTGATCTTTCGTTTATTTTGGCGACCAAGCGTTCGCGCTGTTATAAATAGGATGAGTTCTCTCGCGGCCGAAGCCCGTCGCGATGAATCGTTCAAATTACGCGACATTATTCGGCAAATGATGGAGATGGATCCTCGCATCTTTATTTTCGACCAAGAAGCGACTCGGCAATCGAAATTCCTTTTTCTGCTTTGCCTGATAGTGAGCCTTCAGCGAGCCTAAGGGCTAAATAATTCGTAACTCATTGTTGGCTTTACTCAAGAAAGGAAATTATAAAATAAATAAATGAATAAAAAGAACGAAAGTAATGAAATAAATAAGACGCGCTGCTCAATATTCGGAAGAACCGAGGATTTTCATAATTTTAGTTTTTAGTGCGATGCAATTATAAAATGTGGTTGTAAAGTATTTTTTTGTACTCTGAATATCCATTAAAAACTTGATCAAATGATTAATGGCATGCTTAAATAACATGTTGGTATTTCATGTTTCGCAACATTCTTAAATATTCATCCTTTTAATAACTGTGCTATTATGTGGCAATTCCATTACATCATTTGTGTTTTAACAATGGAAATCATTGAAAAAAGGACATGAGTACCTAAATCGAAACTTAATATCTCTCGAGTTCTCAATAATGAGAAAGAGCAAAAGCATTAATTACCTGATCGCTCAATGATTTGTCAATGGCATTTAAGTGGTCCAACGAATTGGTGTGATCGTTAAGATGCGAGAGAGGCCCCGTACCGGAGTAATCGTTCTGTCCGGGATTGCCACTCATCGACATGTCCCCTGGATTACCCATTCCGGCGCCAGTCATGTTCGAGGAATTTACGTTGTTCGCTTGCGAGACCGATGTCGAGGACGGCGTACCGGGATTCCGATGACCCGCGGGCCCTTGGCTACCGTAAGCTTGCTGCTGCTGCTGTTGCTGCTGCTGCTGTTGTTGCTGCGACGTCGAGCCGTTCATCATGGAGCCACTGACTATACTGTTCATGTCTGGCGGCATGTACGGACTCATTGCCTGATTCGCGTCCATCCAGCTGTTCATCGTCGGCATGTTCATGCTACCCGGCGACATTGCCTTCGTCATCCTCTTGCATTCGGTATCATCCTCGTTCTTTTTCGGCTTCCAATTGGCTGATGAATCTATCGTCACCTCTTCGACATCGGGTGAATTTGTGTTATTCAGGATACCCCACATATACTGATCGACTTCGAGGCCTTCCAACTGAGCTGGTTTACTATTTTTCGAACAAATTTTCAACGTCATTCATTTTTTCGAAACGCACTGGCATGGTGTATATGATATGTTAGTAAAATAGAATATATCAAACTAATTGGGTCTAATTAAATTTTGACGAAGACAAAAAAAAAAAATTGGTACCTCTTTCTTTGAATTTTATTTTAAAATTACAAATCGATTATAATTACCTGCAAACTGGACACTTCCAATTTCCTCTCTCGCAATTAAGTTGCAAATATGATTCTAGATCGAAGCACTGTATGTGCTTGCAATCTTGCCCTCTTGCCGGCAGTGTGATTCGTTTAAACGTTATAGGACATTTAAGTGACACCTAAAAGAATTTCAGCAGGAATTAATGTCGTTTCGTAAGGCTCGTAAGTATAGAGCAAGAGTTATTCAACGTTAGAGTAGTGCATGTATAATCAAGGGCAGGAAATGTCGAACTTATAGGTAAGCGAAATGTCAGAGGTCGGTATATCGACCAGATAATGAAAAATTCACCTTTATCGATGTCTGCTCGACGACGTCCTTTTCCGTCGGAATCCCGTTGCTGGGAAGGGTATTGTTGAAATTTCTCTTTATCTTTGTTACGCCATGCTCCGCAGTGAGAAGCCGCTTGCGTAATAGCCCCTGCAATACGCTTTGCACACTCGGTCGGTGGACCAATTGCAAGACAAATAGGTGTGACTGTAAAGCAAATAGAAATTACTCGAGATTATTCTTTTATTAATACTTTTGCCATTACTACGTCGTAAAGAGGCGTGTATTTGTTGCCTTTTACGACTAATACTTTCGTACAACGAAACAAGGACGCTCATTTGTATTTACCATACATTTTCTCGCACACCGACACACCGGCACCCACGCCCACTCTTACTCTCTCACTCAGGCATCAAGCACGCACGCACGCACGCACGCACGCACACTCGCTCGCTCGCTCACTCTCCCATCTTCTTTATTCACTTCTAAACTGATTGATTTTCTAATTGCTTTTACGCGTATCCGACTTACGAAACAATAATCATCGTAATTGCTTAAATTGTAGATCCGTCATTTTTCATTTAAATCGATTCTCCATTTAAGGCATGATTTCTCGTGCCCGTAATGAACAACGCGCAAGTGCCGCCCAGATTTCCAACTCTCCAGCCCGTTGCATTTCAACGAAACCGAGCCGAAAGCTGCGCGACCGCGTGTGGCCTCGTCCCTCCACCGCTTGCCCTCCGCCGTCAACAACATTCGGCCAATATATCATAAATGCTACAAGGGCCGAGGAATCCGGCCTGCGAGCACAGGTGAATCGGTAAACTGCCAATCGGTAGGCAGGTCGTTAAAGAGTTCCGCTGATTTTGAATATACTTACACAGCAGCAGGCCGATACAGTGATCTGTATAGTGTTGCGACCTGCTTGGCAGATGTCCTTGAGATAGAGAGGCTTGTGGGACGACTTGTCCTCACCCCTGTCAATAACGAGCGGCGTCGCATTAACCGATATTTGGACACTCAACGGCCAATTCGTGCTCATTTGTCTATCCTGATGGTTGAAGCATTTGAGCTGCAGCTCGAGGTCCGGCCGCCACATTAACGTCTGATGTACAGTGGGCTTCAGTTGGAATACGTGGTTGCTCACAGCCAAATTGTGCTCCAAACGGAAGGGGGGGAGGATTATGCCGTCTCTCACGGGGAATGTTAATCTCAATTCTTCCTCTTCTGTGGAATAAAGTCCGAAAACTTATTATGGCCGCACTAAGGAAACTTTTAATTACGAGTTCTACAGCTACCCTCCGTTCGCCCCATTGTTATTCACGTTTAATGCTGAGACTACTGGCATCCGTATTGCACTTTACCCCATAAATAATGGGTTGTGTAAAATTTCTTAAAATATTCATATTGCCTTTTTCTTATGTAAAACGCCTGGGCACTTTTCTTCGCACTAAACATAGATTTTAATCATTCTTGATGTATTGCAGGTCACTTAGAAATCCCGGCATTAGCATCTGAGTTATAAAGCACGAAGGAAATTCCATAACAAGTTTGTTGTACCATTATTTGTGCGCGTTATATTTCTCTTTAAAGGATCTTAAAAAGTGTACAGCAGTCAGTGAAAACTCGGAACCGTCCAATAATGTAAAAGCAAGTCCCACATACGAGCAAATGGTTAAATATGGCCTGGAGAAGGCCGAAAATATTCAGCTCGAGTAAAGGACATCGATTCGTGACCGCTGTAAGAGACGAGGACGGCATTTGTCCCGGAGGACTGCGACGTCCGGCGTCAGGTAGCGGGGAAAAAGTCGCCCTGCGCGTCAGCGCCATAAAGTGTCTAAAAATCCAGTGCAATCCCTCGACAGGCCATCCCTAACACAAGGTGCCCACGGCAAAAATATGATTTACGGCAGAGTTTATCCGTCTTACGAGCTCAGCGCGCGCCCAGTCCCGACAGCGTCTTCACGCTTACCCCTGGGGCTCCCCCGGCCAAGGAGCCCCCTTTCGCCCCCGCGGTCGCGCTATCGACGACTTCACGGGCCGCTAAGCACCGACAGAGGAGCCAACTCACTTGGAATCATGGGTTTGATGTCGCTGAAGCCGTGCTTACCGTCCGCGTTGGGACTGACGTAAGGCGGTATGTTCGAGGCTGGCGTGAGCGGCGGCGTCGGGTTCCCCGGTATCGGACTGTGCTGGTAGCTCATGTTACCGGTGCCCTGGACCGCGGCTGCCGACCTCATAGGGGAGCCGTCCTGTTGGTACTGGCCGTTATTGACAGCGTAGGCCGTCGCCGCCTGTCCGTAGACACCGGGGTTGGTCGGCTGCGGCTGCTGCTGCTGCTGCTGCTGCTGCTGTTGCTGCTGCTGCTGCTGCTGCTGATGGCCCGAATGGTACTGCGCGGCGACCATCGCGTTGGGGTTGCCCTGGGGCACTCCGACGCCCGGCTGCTGCTGCTGGTGATGGTGCGAGTGCATGACGTTAACGCCACCGCCGGAGGGTCCGACCGCCGGTGTCTGGCTGCCGTAGTACTGACTGGCCTGACTGGGCACGCCACCGTAGCCCGGCGCCATCGCCTGCTGCTGCTGCTGTTGCTGCTGCTGCTGCTGTCGGGCACCGCGCATCATCGCCGTCGCCGCCGAGGCGGGGTACCCGGTCGCGGACATGGCCGCCGGGCTCATCTGCTGCTGCATCGAGGCCTGGTGCTGTTGGTACTGCTGCTGCTGCTGCTGCTGCTGCTGTTGCTGCTGCTGCTGCTGCTGCAGCTGGTGTTGCTGCTGTAGCTGCTGCTGCTGGGCTTGGAATGCGTTTGGCCTTGCGGCTGCCGGAGTGCCGTAGCCACCCGGGTACTGTTGACCCGAGCTCATACCACCGTAGCCACCGTGAGGCATCGCCGTGGTCGGGGCCCCGGCCCCATAGGGAACGTGTTGCTGCTGGGCCTGCTGCATCCTCTTCTGCGTGACGTGCATCGCTGGGTTCGGATAGGGCACCATACGCCTCGCGTACGCCTGCTGCGTCTGTTGCTGAAATGCAAGCAATTTTTCCTTCCAAGTTCTTTTGCCGGCACACTCGTTTCGTAAAGGCTTTTTGCTTATATTCGACTCGTTCTCATTAAATGTAAATATTCCGATCGTCAATTTGCACGTACAAATTTTATTATCGAGACATTTTACCTTTCCGAATAAATTTCTACACAATTTGATTATGTGGGTCAAATATGAAATATTCAAGTGAAGAAGGACTACTTTTGTCAAACGACTTTCACGTCCCTTAATAAGACAAGCGATTTTTACGCATCATTAATTTCAAATAAATATTCATGCCTCACCGAAGTCTCAAAGTATAAAGAAAATTTTATAAAAGGCTCATGATATTCTATAAGCCTACTGATGAAATCGCTGATTGTTTTACTTACAAAATTTAAATTTATGAAGATGAGAGATCTTCACACCACTGCTACGACAGAATGAAACCTTGTGGATAAAAATAGACGATTCAGAAATATTTTATTTATTGAAATGATTTGCTGCGCGAGTACCTGAAAATACGTGACACCAGTGCTTAATAACCATGAGCGGTCTACTTAACAAAATTCCCTAGAAATATTTAATGATTCGAACTTGATTTGTGTTCGTTATGTCCGCTTACGAAAATTGATCTCTCAAAATTATTAAGAATGTAATATGAATTCTCAACAGAGCTTACCAAATAAACTATCGGACTTTGTGCCAGCAACCAAAATTCACAATATTATTGAATTAACAGGATAATTGTATACTGCCGTAGCTCAAACATTTTAATAAGAAATGATTTTGTACGCGGTTTTACGTTATTCGATGATTCGCCTCTAAAGATTTCTTTGTGCGAAATTTTCGAGGAAAGGTAATTATAATACACAAGGAAGGTCAATCGATCAACAGTATAAAATAAAAAGACATTTACGGCTGTTGCTGATAGGAGGTAAGGAAGTAATGCAACATGAATAATCAATTGTCGAAGTAAGGATTAAAATATTCGCAATGGTCGCCGCTTACTCTTTCCGTTCGTCTTGAACATAAATAGTACTTAACATCTAATTTCATCGGAAGGAAGCCAGTGGTACTCACAATAACATGCGAAAGGCCGATCATTAATTGCAGGGAAAATATTCACGTGTGCGAGGCAATTATAGAAAGCTATTTTCCTTGGTTGCACGAGTTGGCTAGTGGAGAACCCGTTGACACTAATACGAAAGAGAAAAGATCTGCCGGCTCACCTGCATGCTCATCTTGTTTATGGGCACTCCAGCCGTGTTCATTGCACTGTTCATCATGCCGACATTGTTCATGTTGCCCATGGGGTTCATCGGGGACATGCCTGTCATGCCGCTCATGTTGCTCACGCCGCCGCCCATCATCATGTGGTTCATGGGGTTAACGTTGCTCATGCCAGCCATCGAATTCATGGAATTCATAGATGACATCATGGGACTGACCGAGCCCATACTGCCGTAATTATTCATGCCCATCGGGGCCATTCCCGTCATCGGGCTCCGCTGGTTGTAACCCATGGCGTTGTACGTCTGGTGTGCCATTGCGTGCTGACTTTGCATCTGTAACATTAGACGGGAGCGATATGTTTAATTGTTGGCTTTTTTATTTAAAACTTTATTGCTTTGATTCATTTGCCTATAACACACTTCCAATCGCATTTATTTCGGTACTTTATAATTGTTACTTAATAAAAGCATATTGATTCGATTTTATTAGAATTGTCTGACTCGGTTATTACGGTTTTATTTGGAATACTCGCTACGTTCTTAAATATCGATGATAAAAATTATTATTACTGCTATTATCATGGGCTTCGCTTTACGGTAATTCAAACGTCTTTCTTTCTATTTTCATTTTCATTTTACTGCACTGTTTTACTTAACAGGTATTTCGTACGTATTTAGTATAATTTACAGGGCTTAATTTTAATAACAATTTGAAAAGTAATGCAACTAGTATAAAAGCGTTATCCACGATTCTCGACTAAAAATATAACGAGCATACTAATAATTAAGGCGTTCAACTGTGTAAGAAGGCACTCATAATTTTGGATAACCCCTGGCCAACTGTAACAATGCGAAACACAGGGGTCAACTGAAAATGCTTGTCTGCTCGTCGAATAAGGCGCCTCGATTTATCGACAAAATTTTTCAGTTTAAAATAAAGATAGTTTACCCGCCGTTTTACAAGCTATTATCATCAAAACAGTTAACTTTTGCGATTTCAAGTATAGACGGAAAAAAACTAAGTAAAATTATTATATTATTGAACATGTGTACAAAAAAAAAAGAAAAAGAAAAAAAAATACAAAAAAAATAATAATAAAATTACCTTAAACGGTTAATTTCGACAAGACAATCATTATCGTTTGTTTAAAAAGACCCTAGAAAACAGAAAAAAATCGTTGAAAAAAGTAGGCGTTCGAAAAACGGAAGTCTTTGGATTTGGATTGGAAGAAAAATTGCACGAGGCAATCGGTTGACTTGACGGGACTTTTTCGTAATGAGGAAGAAGACCAAATATTTTACACTTTCGTGTCGTAAAGCCGCAAACAGAAAATTGGTTTTCGGTTCTTCTTTCCGCGTGGAGGGCACAAGCGTGTATAAATTACCTGCACAGACACGCACCAACGCGGCCAAGCACATACACAGCGTCCTTAATTGAATCCCGTGGGAACGAAACATTCCCATTTGCAGACAGCCGAATCCCGAAGAAAGAAAGTCTCGAAAGGCGCGCGTGCGGCCGATGACGTTGAAAATTAATTTGACACAGTAGCAAAGTCGGCGCGCTCTCTAAATTTCTCGTGCTGCATAATGATTGCTCTATAAATAAAGCTAAAATCTCGTGAAAATACTGCAGCGTCAGTGTTTTTCACTCGGGAGAAATTTCGAGAGCGTCGCGATCCTCGGGCATCTCTTTTTCCCTCTCTTTCTTTATACACATTTTTTAGCGCACTCGCAAGTGCAATAAACAGATTGAATACTGGCTATCCTAACATTCGCAGATATATATATATATATATATATATATATATATATATAGATAGAGAGAGATAGAGATAGATAGAGAGAGAGAGAGAGAGAGAGAGAGAGAGAACAGCAATAGCAGTTATTTGAAATAAAGGTACACGAGCGAGATACGGTTGGAAGGGGAAGAGGAGTAGAGCCGACTCGGGAGTATATACCTGGTGGTTGAACTGCGAGGATACGTCCTGGCGGTCCTGCATTGCCACCATGCTAACACTAGCAGCAGTGGCGATGACAGTGGCAGTGGCAGCTGCCACCATCGCCGTGCGCGGCAATGATCGGCTCCGGGCCTCTTTGGGCCCTCGACGCCCCCGTCGCTGCTGGCTGCGCTATGCTACGTTGCCAATCTCTGCCGTCGTCGGTCTGCCTCCTCTTTCTCCTACTTCACGGCGAGCGGCTCGGCACCGAGTCCGTCTACGTCCGCCTGTCTCCTGTCTCCTGCCTGCCTGCCAACTGACCGACACGCGCACCCGGTATACGCGCTCTGCACTCCGAGCTCCTTCCTTCCTTCCTTCCTTCCTGCCGTCCTTCTCCTCTCTTCGCACCTACCCGCCGTCCTTCTCGAGCTCGCAGGGGCCCGGCAGGCTTTTCCAGCTAAGCCCAGCAGACGACACGGGCTCCGCCGCTCGGGCCCACTCTACTGGATGCTCCCGCCGCTCCTCGCGAAACAGTCCATCTGCAAATGAGAAGCGAAACACGGCGTTCTTACCACTGGCTTTACCAACCAACACACGGCTCGCGCTCACGCACACGCGCGCGCGCCTCCACTCAAATGTAATACAACGCCTCGAGACAGATGGCGACTTTTCGGACTGGGCGCCTCGTCGCTCGCTGCGACTCTGACCCCTCGATGTGGCCGACTCGTTCCCTCTCTCTCTCTCTCTCTGTCTGTCTTTGTCGGTCTCTCTCCCTCGCTCTTACGTCGCTCTTGCGCACGCACACTCTCTCTCTCGCTTCTCCGATACTTGTGCATACGCGCATAAGTGCGCGAGCCCGACCGCGTGTGTGCGGCTGCTTTTTTTTTTATTTTTATGTCGCTCTCTTTCGCCTCGTTCTCGCCTTGCCCTCCCCTCACCGCGTCCCGACTGTCCGCCCGACGTTTCGAGCAGTTCGTTCCTTCGTCCCTCGCACCGCGGCAGGCTCTTGTTCACAACGACGCGACGACGCTTCATCGCCGTGTCGAGGCAAAAGCTCGTCACTCCGCTTCGGCTCTCCGCGGCTGAGGTTCCAGGCCCGAGGAGTTTCCGACCGTCCCCCGTCGCCTTCGCCTCCCCCCGCAGCCGAGCCCACTACCACCACGATGACGGCACTTTTTTACATTGTCGGTCGTCAGTGGAAATTAAATTTTATGGCGCTGCTCGGATGGTACGCTATTTAGCTGGCCCTAAGAATCCGGCGTTTATTATTTTGACGCGTGCGACTTCCCGGCGTGGAGGAGTGGGAAGTAGTGGTTCTGCCTCGGCTGAGATGTGGCACATTAATCGTTGGACATTTATTGACTGGTGTTCAAGCGCGAGGGAGCCCGATTCATCCCAGTGAATTGTTATTTTTACGAGAAATCGGTGGGGGTTCATGGGCCTAAGGGGTGGTTTATGCTAGTATCCGCCGGTGCAAACAAGTTGCGGGCAGGGGTGAGAGCCGCGAGGTTTTGCCCGATTCCAATCAAAGCTCCTCCTTTACACGACCTTGTCTACGTTCGGGGAGTGATCGATCGGCCTCTCAACGCTCATCACTCCTGCTCGCCCGTAATTATGATTTATGAGATGGCTCTCGTAGCTTTCGTTCGCTGCTGCCACCGCACGAGTTTGTTTGTGCTTTAGTGCTGTGCTTTGAATGCTGCGCTGCGAATTTTGGTAACCGCGGCTCATCCGCGACTATCGGAGCAATAATAGAAGAAAAATGGCAACGGCCAGCTTGAACCCAGATGCAAAAGTAGCGAATTGCGAAAGGCGTTCGGCGTCGAGTGGGCGAGTTGGCATGCGGGGAAGGGGAGATAGAGAGTGAGGGAGATGTAAAAGCTGGAGAGGGAGATAAGAATCGAAAGCCAATGTAATTCGAAAGTTCAGAATTTAGACGAAGGAACAAGATGATAATGCCCTATTAACTTGTCTCAATTCAGTCGCAATTGCAATTTTTTCTATCCCTCTCTCTTTCTTCGTCTCTTACAGTAAATACACGACTCACACAGGCACACACACACATATACTTTATATCTGTTTATTTCTGTGTACCTACCTCACTCACTCACTTATTGTCTCTCTCTCTCTCTGTAAATATATATATATATATATATAAACCCATCTCTCTTTCTCTAGTTACAAGACTCGTTCGCTCGCTTTCCCTTCACTCTCTCGTAACAAGCGCGAATGCGAATGGGGTGTCAAGTCAACCCAACGGGCATAACCGCATTTCCTGAGAAGGCCATCGCGGCGCAACTCGCCATTCTCGCATTTCCGAACCTTACCGTCACACAAATATGAAGAGAAAGAATGAGGGATGGAGACTGAGATAGAAAAAGTGAGTGAGTGAGTGAGTGAGTGCGTGAGAGAGAGAGAGAGAGAGAGAGAGAGAAGCCCTTAGTCAACTTCAGTTTGAGCGGTCAGGTAAGATCTACACCCTGAAAAATGGGCTCAAGGGACGAACGCGTGAGCTCTTAGATAAATTTTTACGTGATGTCTGTGGGTTAGTCCTTGCTCCTTCCCTTAAATTTGCGACGCCCTTAGACTTTAACGCTTGCCATACCTACAATTATTTTCTTTTTTTGTTTTGTTGACCATAAACTTAGGCCATTTGACGCCATGAATGGTTCTTCAACTAAAGTCACAGTTTTCTAGTTGTCCGAGTCATATTTGTTTTACCGAGTGGCGAACTGGTGGGGACGCATTCGATTTTCCAAAGGAAAACTTTCATCGACCGTTACTCCTTCACGAGGGAAAGGACAATCGAGAGGTATCGAAATTGTCATTAGGTAATTCCTCCGTAGTTCCGCGTTTGAGCGTAACGTAGGTGAAAATGGCTAAGATTATTTTTCGAAAGGCCAATTTATATTTACGATTGCGATCATTGCATAGCTTAGTAGCGTCTTTCTTATTCCTGCAAATCAGATCCTGACCATATAACGAGTGACTGTACTACCGTCACTACGGGGGTTTTGTGTCTGCATTGCCATCAAACTGGCATTTAATAAAGGTGGTAGTCAACTTAGCCCACTATCCTCTCTCTCTATTTTTCAGTGTCTGTAAAACCCCCCCCTCCCCGCTGTAACCCGCCCATTTGCCAATCTGTCGATCGCTACCTTTCTCTCTATCGTTTGCTAACTATGTATACATCGATGAGTCTTTATTTCTGTCTCCTTCCTTTGGCAATGTACTGAAAAAGGTACGAAGGATTAACGGTGAAGTAGCACATAAGCCTCGGCAAAAGGACCCCCGTAGCGCTGAGCTACCCGCGTTTTCTCTCCCTTCTCTCATTCTCTTTCTCCCTCTTTCATGTTCTCCCTTTTGCACTTCCAGCTTTTGCACTTCTCGTTCACTTGGCCTAGTCCTTTCTCCCTTCTCGACTCCCTTTCGCACGCGTATACTCCAACCCGAGTCGGGACACCAAACCGTAAACTACATCATATATTTACTTTTCTCTCGGCCTGTCCACCGCCGCTATTCCCATTTTCCAATATCTACGGCTTTCCTTTGCGGCATTCCTCTCAAAATAAAAGCCTGCACGTCTCTATACATTTCTAACATTTCTGCAGTGAGTCCCTAAGGGTACACCGACTCACGCGAGAAGGATATTTCTCAAAAGCGACTCTTACTTAGAGGCTCGTCTGGAGAAAACTTGGCACCGTGGGGCGATCATGTAAGTGCCTTGCTTTTTCCATCTTATAAAAAGCCCATTAAACCTCCATAACGTAATAACGCGGAAATTAATAATCAATGGCTCGGTCGAAGCAGACTCCGTCCGAGGAATACTAGCGGGATGCCGAATAACCCGAGGAGCGATACATAAAAAGTCAACGGCGGCAGCCATGGCGACCCGAGAGTTGTGCCAACTGCATGAGCCGAAACAATTAAAATAAGAGTCGGCGCATTAAAAATTGCCTAGAGAAAATGGCTCTCGTAACCGAACTCGCGCTCTCCAGCTTCCGTCCGCGCTTTCTCCCTCCCTCCCGCGAGTCGCTGCCACCTCCTCTCCGTTTCACCCCACTTCGTCCAAAATCCCACAGTCGTCAATCCACCGATTTTCACTCTCGTTTTTTCTCTCTCCTCGCCCGCTGCCGCGCTCCGCTCCGCGCCCCGAGGCGAAATCGCTCCTCGCGGTGGCGACGACGCGGAGTCTCTTCCGCCTCGGTTGGCGCGCACCTCTCGAGAGCCTCCGTGCGCGAAACGCGACGCGCACAGCAAGCACGTACACGCGTAAGCGCGCCGCTACCACAGAGCCGGCATAGGCCGTGTCGGTGTGCGGGCGCCGCAGCTGCGGCCCTGCCGTCGTCGAAGGCCCTCGTCGCGCTGCCTCTTCTGTGGGAAATGCACGTGCTCGCCATTCACACAACGCGGCCGTCGGTTTGCGCGCGCCCGCACAATGCGCACGATGGTCCCCCCGAAACGGCCCGAAGGCTCGGCTACGCGAAGGACGATCGGCCGGCCCCGGGCGCAAGACCGATGCACCGCCGCCGCCGCCGCCGCCGCGCTCTTGGCATTCCAGCTTTTGGCTTCTTTTGCCGCGCGGCTCCGTTACGGGGGAGATGAGGCTTTTTTCCTCTCTTCTCTCCACCCCGCCCCTCCCGCCCCCGGTGTCTCGCTCACTCTCGCTCGGTGCCTTTTGCTCGTCGTACCTACGTCCTCGCCGCTCGACCCTGCCGCGGCCGAACTTTCGCTCTCTCACCTATCCCCGCCTTCTCTATTCGCCCCCTCGCGCCCAACGGCAGGGCTACCGCTCGGTCTCAAAGGACCATTGACAATGTTTGTCAAAGTGTGCCCGAGCAGACAATCTCACCGTAGGTTTTAAGGATATTTACCTCGGCGAGTCCCGACCTCAACATTCTGTATAAGATGTTAC
Organism: Kradibia gibbosae; assembly: GCA_018907135.1. Taxonomy (NCBI): domain Eukaryota; kingdom Metazoa; phylum Arthropoda; class Insecta; order Hymenoptera; family Agaonidae; genus Kradibia; species Kradibia gibbosae. Next base: position 14,683,029 of record JACCHX010000001.1, on the reverse strand, counting down.
GATTTTCTCATTTGCTCATGGACTTGTCTGCCGTTGTTGCCGCGCCTCCTCCAAACACTTTCCTGACAGCCTGATTACATTCTTAATGTGCGAAACAAATGCCCCGGCTTCTGGGAATTCCGGCATTATAAATCGATCCTCTTTGTTGACGAAATGACAATTGGAATTGAACGAGCTAGAGCCAGACGTGTGAGAACGTCAATTGGAATGCCGTCAGTGCGCTCGTCCTCGTTCTTATAACAACATTCATCTATCGCTACTCGTAACTGTAATAGTTAAGTCCATGGCTTTTAGCTGGGTCACGTAAAGTGCTTTAAGAAATGATAAAAAAATGTAAAATTTAAAAAAATACCGCAGTAAGAATCGTTGCCAGGATCATCTACAAATCTCCGAGCAAATCTAAAGCTTATGCGATTTAGCTAACCATATATTGATACTGTAAACAAAACGGGATTCGCCAGGTGACTATTAGACGTCTTATCCTGTTAATCACGCGATTGACCTGCTTCGTGGAGTTTGTCATATTTAACCAACAATTACGTCTAAATAAAATAAAATGACATTTTTATCAAGTGATTGTCTTTTCGAATTATCAGCGAACTGATAAAACATTAAGTTTTTTACATGTTGGACATAGCTGCAGAATTTAAACAAGCATCTGAAGCGAAAATTTTATCTTATTTATAAACGTACAAACATTGCAGTTATTTATTTTAAGAAGTATGAGAGTTCGATCCGTTAAAATTTGAAATAAAATGTTCGCGTGCTCTTGCCAATTTCCTTAAATGTCAATGCTGTGTACTTCTAATTTTTTCGCTGCGTATAAAAGTGAAGAAGATTAAAGAAAAAAAGATAACGCGTATAAAACAAAAAAAATTAAAAAATTGTTACAAGCACTTGTTTTGTGAGCACCGAAAAATTACACCCGGATTTGTTTCGCTAAAACTTCATGCTCATCGAGTGATGTTAAAGTCCTTGAACAATAATTGCACGTTCTTAATGCTGTGATTTAAACAACGCTCATTACCTCCTGAAACGTGTCATGCGCGGAATAATACGTTAGCAAAACTCCGGCAACGCGGCCGCGTGATAATCATGCGAAAGATGTTTTCTCATTTTCCCTATGACGCAAGTATTATATATACAACTGAGTTATCCCCACCTACGTGCAGCTTCAGCCACCGTAAAATAATGATAGCAATGATGATAAAAAAGAAAGAAGGAAATAAAGAAATACGCAATAGGAGAAGCCAAGAGTATTGACTGTAGTGTACTCCCGCACAGGGGCAAGAAAGTGTTTTTATTGGCGAGAAAGATTCATTTATCGCACTCGTTATTACTTATATAGAAGTACCGACCACTATACGAGCGGATAGGAAAAAAAATGAGAATAACCCCCCAGGCTGACGTCATCTACGCGTAGCTACCCCTTGACATGCATGCTGAATATGCTTCCCCATTCCCATCGACAATCGACCTAACCTTCAACTATCCCCCGATTCTCTTTCTTTCTTCTTCTCCCTCTCTTAACATCCCCTTTGGTTGGTTAGAGAAACCTTTTTCTCTCGCAAAACGTCGTTCTCTTCCCGTCCAATTCCTTCCCTCCCTCTCAATATTCATTCGGCTCGCTCGCTCTTCGTCCTTCTTGCGAACTCGTTCTCTCTCACTCGCCCACTGTGATTCAGAGTCGCATCATCCGTCCCGCAGTGCACGACGACGACCCCACTGTATAGCTTTCTATTCTTAGATGTCAATATTTCGTCAACTACAGCCCGCCCAACACGCAACAATGGCGAATACACCCGTACGATTGGGTGAATATTCGTTTATGCGCTTGTATGCGTATGTCGGCGCTTTGGTGTATCGCTGTCGCGTTACGGTGCAGATCTCGACGGCGAATGTACTTTTATATACGTATTGTGTGCCTCCATGCCCGTGCGCGTGTTTTTATGCGCGTATACGTGCGTGTGCGCGCGCTCTTGTGCACTTGTACATTTATATATGAATATATATATATATATATATTTTTTTTTTAAACGTACATACTTATATGTGCATACGTACAATATGTATAAGTACACGCACGCCCGATCACGAAGAGTAAGAGGGAATACGAGAGCAGAGAAAGAGAGAAAAGTGGGAAAGGATATAGGGAGCCCATTCATTACGTTATGCAGCGACAATCATCGCGCGCGATCGTCTACGTATGCACTATAGTGTGTGTGCGCTGTTGGGCAAAGAAGAATACCAATTTCCATTGTGTACGTGCGTTCGTGCATGTGCCAATGTGTGCGACCGGAGACGATGCTGTTATTCCTTTTCGATGGGAAGAAAAAAACAGTTTGGTTTACACGGCATTTTTTAAAATTATTTCAAGTTTCTTCTTCAACGGATACCGAACGACCTGGGGGGGGGGAACGGAGAGGGGGATCTCGGTCGATGAAAGCAGGGAAACGGGAGGGAAGGAAGAGGAGAAGAGAAGCGTAAATCCACTTACTCAATTATCAATTCGCAATGCGGAATATTTTGTCAGAAAATCTTGAGCAATTTTTTGCAACCGTATGATACTGTTCAAGTTTCATTGCACACATAATTTTTCCCTGTTGTGACGACATACTTTGGAATTATTTATAGCCTAATGATGCCATACTTCATGGAAATCATCGATTTACACCGAGTTTTTAAAACATATTGTAAAGAATTATAGACACGTTATAAAAATGTCTTCAAATGTGAATTAGCTTTTGCATTTTACTTAGGTGTGCGCCTTCCAACGGCAGTGTCGGGCTTTTTTAAAATGCAATTTTGTATTTAATTCTCATTTACCATTTAAGATGAATATTCAATTATTGAATAATTTATTGTTACGCAGGCAACCAAAATTAAGCGAGCAAAGAAAGAAAAAAGTAGAAAAATACCTATTTAATTTTCCCTGAAAATCAGTAGTATACATAAATATTATCGCACCACAACTTCATTTTTAAGAGTAGGCTCATAAAACAGTTAATAAAATATTGTGTGATAAATGAATTTACCGGAAAATTGTTATATTAAGAATCATTGGCTTTGGTGAAATAGAGGTATCGTATTCTTAACATGCATGATATTCTTAATCATCGTCTCTTAAAACCTACGAACGGTAGAATATAAAAGATAAGATAAACAATAGGTAGTTTTGAGAAAAGCGAAGCTAATTTTTTCTAATGAAAACGATGATTAATGCTAACGTTAGAGCGTAGGCCGATTGCAACGCTGCTCATGAAATTATAAAACTAATATGCCGATGTTAAGCATTGCCGGGGAAAAAAAGTCTCATGCACTTGAAATAAAGCACGAAGCATGAAGAGTCAGCGTTGGCAATGATGCCCGTATGAAATCGCGATACAGGACGCTGAATCAAAAAATTCCAATAATGCCGAGCATCATAATATTGACATCAATTAAGTTAGACTGCATCCCCCGTCCGCACCTCGACAATGAATTGCAGCGGGTCGAGATGCGATGCACAGATGGACCTGAGCTCGTCACCGAGTGCTCACAGGCGTCGTCCACGCCAACGTCCGCGGCCGAGTAGACGGACAAGTAGAAAAATTATTTCAACGGCATTATCTAACTCATTCTCCGCGACCGCCTCTCTCCCGCCCTTCCGCCCCTGCCACTGCGCTCGCTACGGGAGCCGCAACCGCCCTCGAAACGACTTCGGGCCCTTGGAACCTCTGATGCCCCGAGCTGCCAAAGCCCCTTCTCAGGCGCGGCGCACCGACAAAGTCGATGCCGTCACCGGTGCTACCGCCGGTGCCACCGTCGCCGCCTCGCGAGCGATTCTTTCGCATAAGTGCGAGGAGCGCCTGAATGTCGCCGAGGTCTCGAGGCCGCGCGCTAAGCATGCGGAGAGGGGCAGAGACAGAGAGAGAGAGAGAGAGAGAGAGAGAGAGAGAGAGAAAGATAGACATCGGGCAAATCGATGTTTTTCCTTTAAAGCGCCATGCTAGCGACCGGAGACGCCACCGCCACGCGCATCCTTTGGCCCCTCCTCCCTCCTCCTAATAAGGATGTTAACAAAACGGTAGCTGCGGCTCGAAGTCGGCGAGGTCCAGTGTAGATGTGGGTGCTGAGTTCGAGTTAGTCCGCCCGGACCGTTGGGTGGGCGCTGCCGCGGTATTGCCTTACTTGGGGGCCGCGACTACGTGCCGCGTCACATAAACTCTGGGGGGATGCGACCTTCGCGGCTCGCGACTCACCTTAGCGGCGCTTAAGTGCCACTAATTAAAATGAAGAGAGAGAGAGAGAAGGAGAAATAGAGAGAGAGAGAGAGAAGAGAGAGAGAGAGAGAGAGAGAGAGAGAGAGAGAGAGAGAGAGAGGAGAGAGAGAGAGAATAGAGGAGAGAGAGAGAAAGAGAGAAGAGAGAAATAGAGAGAGAGAGAGAAGGAGAAATAGAGAGAGAGAGAGAAGGAGAAATAGAGAGAGAGAGAGAAGGAGAAATAGAGAGAGAGAGAGAAGGAGAAATAGAGAGAGAGATGGAAGGCTGGTCGGTGCGCTGGCGAGGGGAGAGAGGCTATTTGATTTATACAAAGCGCGCGTTCACCGGCCCTCGGCGACTGCAGCCGTATATCATTCGGCAAGGTTTTTAAAGTGAGCGCACGCCGTCCTTAACACTCATTGCTGGCAAATATATTAATTTGATTGTCAATTTTCCCGTTTGATCGTTTTGTTTGTTTGCTTTTTCAACTGTACTTAAAGGTGTTATCGATATTTTAACTTCAAGCTTGGCCTGATCGCGCTGATTGCATTGTGAAGTGCTCATAAATTCATGTCCATATGAATGCCGGTAATTCCTTCTCTCTCACACTTTTTTCTTCTTTTTCTTTCATCTTCTTTCCTTTATTAGAGCCGGTTATTCATGTTAGGTCGGTGGTACGACAGGAGCCACGGTTATGATCGATTCCTCGCGTCTCTTCAACGCCACGACGAATCTCTTTCCTCCCGTCTCACTTTCTTATTCACTTGTTTAGCCTTTATTGCACCAGATGCTTTACTTTACGGTAAATATGCCCTCTCACGTGGAAGAAATGCCCAATTAAGTTGAAAATAAATAAATGCTCGTAAGCTGGTAGAAGTACGACGGCTAAGATTTACGATGGACTGAAATCACTAAATAATAGGCGATAAAGACGAATGGATTTACAAATTAACAAGAATTCGTCCCTTCATATTATCAAGTTCAATTTAGGGGTCTTGAAAATTTCATTTGCAAACAAGAAAATTCGAACCAATATTGAATTATGCAAATCGAGATTTTGTTCCTTTATTTGAAAACAACGATCGAAAGATAATGCCTTCGAGCTACCCGTAGACCGTTTAATACAACACCACGCGCCATCACACGCTCGACAAAAAAAAAATGATGATGACGACGGTCTGGATTACTGCGAGGGGCTGCGGGAATCGGGGAGAGGAGGGGCCGAGAGGAAGGGAGACAGGCACAGGAGAGGGAGAGGGAGATAGGGAGAGAGACAGCGAGCGGAGGTACGGCTAGATGTGGGTACAGGCGGACGGTGAGGGGGAATAAGAACGAGGAGAGGACTGCGCGGAGAGGAGAGGGCTCGAGGACTGAAAAAAACGAGCACGAGCGTTTACGAAAAAGAAGGAGAAAAGTCAGCAGAAGCGAATGAATAAAAAAAGAAGGATCGCTCTCCCGGGAAGGAATCATAAGTAGTAAATTTCGCATGATTGCGAAAGCCATTGTTGTATCGCTCGAAATTTGCATACACAGACGTGCGCGCGCAGTCGTCGTGTTCTCATAACACACGGTCGAAGTGCACTCAGCCTTGAAAAACTTCATCATCGGGTGTCTCTCGGTCTGCATTCTTCGAGAATCGGAACGCGTGTGGTGCTGAGGCGCGCACGCGACGCGAAGAGTCAGTAGTGTACGTACAAATGAGCTGTCGAAAATTCGCGGAAAGGGTCTCTTTGGTAGTAGGTAGTACGGGAGGAGGTGGGATTGGTGGAAAAACGTCGGGAGGACCATCCGGAGAGACAGGGGAGGCGGATCGACAAGGCGATGGAGGGATGGTGATTTGTGAGACGGCTTGTATGGGCCGAGGGGGTTGAGAGAGGGGGTAGATCTGATGTAACCCGTATTAATAATGATGTCAGCGCTGGAATATTACGCAAAACGGTAATCTTATCGTCCGTTAAGCGATAACGGTATCGCGGACGACGAGAGGAACAATATTGCCCTTATGTATGAAAACCAAGTTAGTGGGATCGGCCGACCCACGTAACGCAGTTCCACCATCGCTCTCTCTCCCCCTCCCCTCATTCTCTCTCTCTCTCTCTCTCTCTCTCAGACTCCCATCTCTTACCCTCTTTCTGTAGCTCGCTCATTCCGCCTAGCTTCTTTCCACTCCAGCCAACCTTTTCATTCCGATCCTCTTCGTCGCTGCCATCGTCGTCGTCGTCGTCGTCGCGACGACGTCGTTAGCCTTCCAGAACCTCGCTCACATTTCTCACGCTTTTGTACCAATATCGACTCTCTCTTTCTCTCTTGTATTCTCCATTTCTACCTGTATACCCACCGTCCCCCTCGCGCTCGCTCGCTCTCTTCGCTACATTCTCTTTCTTACCTTCTTCCGTTTCTGCCTTTTTTCACATTCTTTTCCCCACTCTTTTACTTCCCCTTCGCTACCTCTCGACCCCCTTGCTCAAGTCCTTCCACCCTCCGCGCCCCTTACTGCCACTACAAGAGCAACATTCGTACGTTTACTGAAGTACTGAACTACCGAAATTATTGATAGGTTTCAAGCACACGGTAGCCGCAGCGACTTCGTTAATAACAAATAATGAAGACGTTCGGTTCAACCTTGTGGCAAATTATAAATAAGCATAACCGTAAGTTTAAATGGATTGGGGACAATGTCATTAAAGTTTTAGCTCTGCATTGTTTTAGGATATTATTAAGCAAGCACGGAAAACGATCCTTTGTGCGTATGTGAAAAAACATATATTAATATTTGTACGTTAATAGTCAAAAATTTTCAAGCAAACCCTATATTAACATTGATTTCTTACTTTTTTTTACATTTTTATTACTATTCCAAAAGAATTTGCAGCTCCTGCTTACTATCGACTAATTTAACACACAGTACCAATCATATATTATAGGCTTGATTGATTATATTAATATTTACTAGGAGTATTTGTTTTAAAAAATAGCCAACACTTATATATACTAGTATACAAAGACTGTACCATAAATCATAGGCATTATTTAATATTAATTAGATTTATATGCTAAATTATTGATACATTTTATAAACACATAAATTGTGATAATAATCATTTATTACGAATGAAATAATTCTAAATGATAAAAACAATTATATTTTCACTTGTGCAAGCTACAAATGTATATTTGAAATATTATTGATTATTGATGATAAATGTATTGCATTCGATCAATGCTTTTGTAATTTTATACGTCATAAATATTATCAATGCAGAAAGAGGCTTCCAAAATTTTATGTTATCTTTTAAACTAACGAGTAACGAGTTAAGTTTTAAAGTAATTTTTATAAACTTTTATTTAACATGTTTTTAATAATACAAAAAGTATTAAGTCGCTAAGAATAATTTGTCTCGCATTATCATAAAAACAATGAAATCATAATTAGTGCTACATATTCGTAAAGTCGATTATTATTTATTTTATGCATACCGTTGTCAATAATATTGTGACAACTGCAAAAGAATGTCGTTTACTTTTTTTTTTTAATTTATTCAGATCGGTTCCTATACCATGTGTCTCTAGACTGATTGATAGATAAGTACGAGTGTGCGGTAGCTTATTTTTCTTCATGAAAACTAATGAATTATTACCCCGATTCTTTTGTAATATTTATAATGTAGTTGATTCAAGCATAAGTTAAAGGCATATGTAGGTGCTGTATAAAATATGTATCATTTATTTTTGAGATTATGGATAATTAATGGCCAGTTGGTCAATTTGAAATAAAAAAAAGTGTAATTAGAAATACGCAAAGTAGTCCAACGAGGTTATAAAATACAATTATTAATGTGTATTTGATTTATTACTGCATTATGATATTTGCAAAATTTGAAATACTTATATCAAGTGTCTGTAATTTATGGTACGACTACAATTGATTGTCAATATATTTAGCGAAGACGATACATGAAAACTTTACTTATTATACATTGTAATGTGAAAACGTATCATAAATTACGGCCTCTGCTTAATTGCGGGTATCCTAAAAATGGGCTTCAACCGATCGTTCGATCATATGACCGAGCTTCTCTTATCTACGCGCTTGATTTCTCATTTGCTTTTTAAAAACGAGAAATGAGTTTTCTCTATTTAAACAATCCAATATCCATTAATATACAATTTGTTTTTATCGGGGAGCTGATCTCACGTTAGTATCGTAAATATAGTCTGCAGATCAGAGTTGCTCAATATCAAACACAAATAGTAGCTCGATATAATTATGTGCGGATTAAAATAGACTTCGGTAGCGCTTAGCTAGGCATCACATTAAAACTTGCTTTACGTTCGATTGCATAGCCTAAATGAAATGCACCACACTGTCCAAGACTGAGGGACTCATTCGGTACGTCGAGGATTTCATATTTCAGCCGTGGGGTTTCGAGAGCGCTTGATTCGCCTCGGTACCGATTCGCTACCATGTGTCGACTGCGGGAGTAGCGGGGAAGGACTGCCTTCCTCTTTGGTATCGCGCGAGCACGAAAAAAAACTGCGACCATCAATGCCGGAAAGGCAGTGGGTAAGGACGGACAACGAGCGCAAATGCAAGTGCAGCAGCATCGACGATGTTCACGAAAGTGAACGACGACGACGACGACGACGACGACGACGACGACGACGATGACGATGACGACGTAAGGCGACGACAAATTGCTAAAGCGTCATACTCGCTTTGCCTGGGGGCTGGAGGGGATCGACTAACTCCCCCTCCCCTCTACCTCGCTACCTCTCGTCACTACTCCCCCCCCCCAGCTGCGTCGATGCCCGCGCCTGTACCTTCTTCTCGCGGTGTGTACCTACGCACGTGCCACGGGGCTCTGGGCGACTCTCCTCATGCGCGCACCCGTTGCGTAAGCACGATTTAAAGTCCATTAGCGCGCCAACTCCCCGCGACAACGGCGTGTTTTGAAATTTGCGATCCGCTGCTGATAAGCGTTAATCTTCGATCTTCTCTTCCTCTCCCAAATATTTTTTATCCTTTCTCGTGCCTCTCGTTCACTGCTTCGTCAATCGCGTTAATGATATCGATGGCTGATTTTCATTATCATATGTTCCACGGACACAACGGAGAAAGGGGGCAGAACTTTTATCTCGACGGTACAAAGCGAATTTCCCGAATCCCATGCATTCTTGGATACATTGTTAGAGACTTATCTTCCGCTGGCTTTTTATCTTATTCTTTGTGCTCGGCTTGTTATTGTCCCCTGTGCTCAGGATACTCGGCGAATTAACGATATGATTTTGCAGCGCATTGATACACGAAGCGATCGAAAGGAAGGAGGATTGTTTGTTCGGCCAATCGAGCACATCCCCACACGAGCTTATTCCTCGTTTGATCAAGGCTTGCCTGACCTTTTTGGCGAGATAAAGCGAGTTTGATAGAGAGTGAGCGAGAGAGAGAGACAGAGAGAGAGAGAGAGAGAAGGAAAAATAAAGATAGTGCCAATTTTTTACGCAGATAAGCGCTCGCTGCGAAACGATGTCGATTCTTTTTTTCTTTTTACGAGAAACTCGAGCGCTATGTGAATAATCGGTAATTGTACTCTTTCTCAATACATGGATGGACTGTTATTACTTCCAGCTGTGGTACCATCAGGATTTCGACATACTCTCGGATTTTCTCGTACCACAGCCTGTGATAATAATAGTACACATGCCTGTCCGCGGCAGCTCTCAAATTTGATGTCGTGAGTATTAGCGAGGTGTACTAATTTTGCAATGGTCCTTGTTGTGCCACTTCGGGACACCGCACGGGCCCAAGAGCTGGCCAACGAATAATCCTGGATAGCAAAAGATCGAGAGTCGATGGCTGCGTACGCGAAAGAAGGCGAGACGAGAGAAAGCGAACTCTCGGAGAAGAGTTGCCAGAGGAGTTACGAGTGACTCTAAGGCGAAAGCAAGGTCTACGCTAGCTGGTGATGGGAAGAGGAAGATCCAAAGAGGGTGGGATCGGACTGTCGAAGTGACAGGAGAGGACGCAGAGGAGATCGGGCAGCTACGGTCGGATAGCGTTTGCCGATATTCACTCGGCGCCGAATTAGGAAATCAGCGCGAAACGAGAATCCCCTCCGGGGGAGCTGCGTACCGATGCCACGTCGCGATCTTGCCCCGGCTATTTCTGCCCCAGCTCTTGGGCTTCGGTGGCGCGGAGCTATTTCAGTAAGCGGGTGCGGGAGTTCCTCCGATCATGTGGGCGCTCGCGCCGGGGTCAACGGATTGTACCACCGCGGGACATTCAAAGCCGGATGAGAAAGGGGGCGGCTCGCGCTCACCGCCGAGAATTCGGTACTCACTAGGGAAGCTGGAGTCTCTCTCGATAACCGCGGCTCACTCTCCCTCGTATCTTCGTGTCCTCTGGATTCGCCCGAGCGTACGTCTGCCGTCAGGACGTCGGCTCGGTCCTGTTCCCTTTAAGCTCCGAGTGTCGGCTCTCGATCGGCACTCCGGGGCCCCCTTGGGTCCCGGGGCTCGCGTCCGCTCACTCGGTGGTCACGCACAGTCCCAAGCGGCGCGCGGGCCGCGGAAGACACACTGCACTACTGTCCGGGTCGTCGGCTGATCACCGGCGTGGGTGCGCGTCGCGTCTGGTACGAAGCGGGCGCGCGTACTACGGAGCCGAGGCGGCGCTCGATGACTCGGGTCCTCGGTTACGGCCGCCGTAAGATTCGCGGGCCGATTGACGACGGCCTACCGCTGCTCACGGGACGAACGTGCGGCACTTCATCGGACTGGTGGCCGGAAGAAACGTCAAAACGCGCGCGTTTCACTCGTCCGGCCCCCACCACTCGGCGCTCGACGGCGACGGCGCTCGGCCCGCTATTTTCTCTCGCTCTCGCTCCTGCTCACGGGCCGGGGCCTCGCCTCCTCCTCTTCGCGCCGTCGCTCTCCTTTCTCCGCCACGACGGCCGCTCCCCCCGGCCCCGGTGCCCCCTAGCCTAGGCCGCCACCACCACCACCACCGCCGCCGCCGCCGCCGCCGCCGCCGCTACCATTACCAATGTCCCAATGGCCCCTCGTGCACCGCCGCCCCCGCCGCCACGACGAGATAGCTCCCCACGAGCCGCCGTCCCCACCCCCGTGGCCGCACGCGCGCGCGCGCGCGCGCGACGCCCCTTCCCACGCTCTCGACGTCGGCCGTCTCTTTCGGGCGCGAGCGCCGAGACTCGCTCGGCACCCCACCGCCGCGACCCTGCGACACGGACGGTGCGCACGTGTGAGCTGTGTTGGTTGCTCGACGCAAGCCTCCGTCGGCCTCTGTGTGCGTGTGCGGTGGCGGTGGCGTCGGCGGCGGCGGCGGTGACGGTGGCTGTAAGGGGGATTTTGGTGCCAGCGGGTACGAAGGCAAAAGAGCGACCGAGTGTCGAGCGGGGGAGGGAGGTTGAGAGCACGAGAGCACCAGAGAGAGAGAGAGAGAGAGAGAGAGAGAGAAGCATAGAATGGTTCGGCGGAGAAACCCAACACAGGCGCAAGGGTCCTCTCGCCCGTCAAGGTGTATTATATACGGTATATCCTCTCCCTCTGGAGGCACACGCGCTCGCGCTCTCGGCACGACAGAGCGGCGGCGGCGTTTCTTTCTTCTTAGGTGGAATCCGGCTCTCCATATATCTGCTCTCTGCCCCCCCCCTCCTCCCGCCCCTGTCGCCCCCTCCCATGCTTTACCGCCTGCTCCCCAGCCCCGACGGCGCGCTCTCTCGCTCGCTCTCGAGCGCTCCCTTCTCCATCCTTACCAACATGCTCGACTTCTCTCTTTCTACCTCGCTCTCGACCTCGCCCCTACCACCGACTGCTCTGCATCCGTGTGTTGGAAAGGCGCGCGTGTGCATTCGCTTTTATTTATACACCCAACGGTCGTGTCGGCGCGCTACCGCCAGACTGCCAGTGTAGTCGGTTTTTCGTTTCTCCGGCGCGGGGTTTACGGGGGTTGGTGGCTTTTGGAATAAAGTAGAGGGGGTGGCGGGCAGGGGGCAAGTAGGGGGCTATTGACGGCCGCGAGCGGGGCGACGGCGGGGCAGGTTGGGGGGCGGGGCGGGGCGGGGGGCAAGAGCGAACGCTCACAGGCATCCTTTAGTCCATCATTTGGCAGCAACAAACCGACTTATTGTCGGGGATCGGCCACCGCCGCCACCGCGTCGCTACTCGCGCCTCTCGCCGATCGAAATTATTTTCCCGACCCTTGCCTCGCCACCCACCCCCCAACGTCCCTATAGCCCCCTCTCGCTCCTTTACGCACTCACTCTCTCGCGCTCGCACTTACGCTCAGAGCCGCCCCTCTTGACAGCCGCGCTCTTCACGGGCTTCTGATGCAAGTACTCTATATCTATACACACTAATCGGAAATGTTGCATTCTCCGATTCTGTGTTAAATACGCAAACGAACGCAGGCACGCACGTACGCACGCCTCGCCATACGTGTGTTGATACGCGCACGCATGCATGCATGCAAGCATATAAGCACGTATGAATGAATGTGTTTTTACGTTTGTTTGCATGTTTGTTTGTTTGTTTGTTTGTTTGTTTGTTTGTTTGTACTTTTATTTGTTTGGGTATGCGCGCGCCAGTGTAGGTTTCGGCATAGGTGTGCACGCGTGTTGCACCGTGCGCGCGACAGGAAAAAAGTGTCGCGATAGGATCGCGCCCAAAGACCGTCTCTATCGTTTATAGATCGAATCGCGGGGGCCCGACGACGCCCGTCTCGTTCTTCCTCTTCACACTCGCCCTCCCTACCTACCTCCCTCCCTCCATCCCTCCCACCCAAAGTCTTCACCTCTAGCCCTCATCATCTTACGCAGCTGTCTGTCGAGTAAAGTGCGCAGCAACTCGTCCACGCGATACTATACGCCTCTTAGCCCAAAAAGACCGAAACGCGGGCTCGGCTTCCCTTTCTTCCTCCATATTTTTATTTTGCCTACTACTCGTTTCTCGAGCTCGGGAGCCGCTCGCGTCCTACAAGGACGAGCTCGAAAGATAACTCGAAATTTTCGACAGCGTCGATTCCAACACCTGTTAGAATGCAATTTTTCTATGACTCTGGCGATTGTCGGGAGTCAAGCCGAACAACAACGTCTTCCTACGATAACAGTCTACCTCGCTTCTGCATTAGCTCCTCGCGAAGTGGAATGCGGGGTAGGAGGACGTAGCCTTTGTACCCGATGCTCCAGCGATTGCAATTAAGGGCACTTAATTCCACAAGGGAAAAGTTGCCCGAGCTCCTTCGGCACTGGACTACGAACGTGTATCTTCACGTGCTACCGAAGTACCGTTTAATCCGCGCGCCCCACCCCGCCGCCGAGCGCAACGACACTATCCAAAGGAACCAGCGATGCTCGTCGAAGGAATCGCTATGGCGCAATGGTCATGCAGGTCGCAGAGGCTAAACGACGAATCACGGCCTCGGCTTTCAATTTTTCAGGTTGTCGGTGGCAAGGCTTTAAACTTATACGCGTCGAGAAAGAGAGAGAGAGCGCAAAAAAAGAAGCACCCGACATTTGGGCCTATTTAGTCGCAAGACCGTCGTCTGTCTACTTCTCGCGGGCGCGCCAGTATCGATTCCCGTAATGAAGACCGAGGAAATGTCTAGTAGCTTGACGCCCATTATTAAGCGGGTGGAGGGGAAGGAGGAAAATAAAACTGGCCTTGTTGTCCGAGGGACAATTGCGAGGGACGATTCGAAGGGACAATTTCAAGGGACGTATCTACTTCATCTTCCTAGAGAGGAGCCGGCTAAGGGCAGCGTATGGCGCGATATTTTTTCCTCCTGCTTTCCCGCACGTATTTCGATAAAGCCCGAGTAAACGGAAAAACAAGCCCCGCATAGTCAAGGGTGGCGGCGGCGGCGGCGGCGGCGGCACAAGGAGGAAGAGCCTGTCAGGGGATAAGAACCGAGTCTCAGACAAAGAGTGCGAGTGAGAACGAGAGGGCGACCGAAAGATCGGTAGGAAGAGACGGAAGAATCGGCCGCGCGCGCGCCGTCATCGTCGTCGACGCCGCCGCCACTACCGCCTCGCTCGCATTATGCGCCTCCGGAGTCCTTTTAAAGAGGCACTCGGTCCTTCCTGGTATTAGAGGCCGCAAGGCCCGCGGGGACTTTTCGAAAAACATTGGTCGTACCAGAGATGCGTAAGCCCACCGATTCAGGGAGACGCGACCCCGATGCCCCGACCGAAGACAAATTTTCGTTCTTCCTGACGATACTCACCGCCGGAAATGCCCACGATGCCGAACCTGTGCCCTCGCGACCTTTTTCTCATTTTTCGGCTCCCGTTGTAAAAACTTGGCTTGCCAGTTTCACTGCCATCGATTTCCAGATCTTGTTATAATGGGACGCGCATCGATGGCCAACGTCTTTCGTATTATTTATGAGAAATCTTTTCCCTTCCTCGGTCCCCATATCATAAAAACGAAATATTAATGGCTTGCTTTACGACGCACTCACAAGCTTTCCATTTCTACATTTGGAATAGACGCGTTGATAAACATAAATACGTGACACTTGAATTATAGGTACTTTACAGTCGACCATTAGACGACAAAAGAGTTTAGCGCTATTCGATCACGTACGCCGACCATTTTTCTACAAGGAATCCCGTACAAACTACTTTTTAAATATGCAACACATATTTTTGTATAAATTAAGTATTTTGCGTGGAACGACACTGGCCAACGTTATAGGTTCTCTGGTATCGTAAAAATACGCCTTACGCCTCGTATCTTAAAGTGTTTCAGATTTCTTCTTACTCATTTTAGCAAAATAATTTAATGATAAATTCCTATCTGCTATTTCACCAACGTACACTCCGATGACAATGAAACTTTCATACTATCAATACCGTTATTAATTGTTTTCTTTCCATTTAAAAAGCCAGATAAATTTTTAATTAACATTTCTTTTCTTTTTTAACAATAATAAAACTTATCCTAGTACAGGCTGTAAAATATTTGGGCACAATTTTGAGAGCATCCATTTACCGCTTCCTAGAAATTTCAAGAATATTTAATTCCTCTGCTCCTTCCGTCAGACATGCTTTTGTGCATGCTGTCATGATATATTCTTTAAGAAAGAATAATAATTCTTTTTCTAAAATTCTACAAATATTAATATCAAATTTAAGTCTTTTTGCTTTAACCAAAAACTGTCAATAAAGAAAAATTCCTTTAGTCTTTCTCGCATTGAATAAAATATAAAATTCTCTTACCGATACGTTTAAACTTTATTATTCGTAACAAATATAATGCAACCTGAAGTTAATGTAATTTATTACATCAACAGTTCATGTTCAACTAATATGAATTAATTTTATAAGAAGAAGATAGACATCTTGTACGTCTTCAAAAAGGCAGAATTTGACTCGTTCGATAAATAAATTTTATAAATTTATTTTGTATTATATAACACCATGTAAAATCCTTTATATATACGTAAAGTAAATGTATTCATTGCTTGTAAAAATATCACTACAAAGTATACAGTTATAAAATATGAAATGTCCACTACACCTTCACTTTAATAATATATATATATATATATACATACATATATATATATATATATATATATATATATGCAGCAAATAAAACTAATATTATGTACTATTTCTAAATTTTTAAGAACTTTTTAAAAATTATAAATAATAGATAAATTGTTTTAGTCGAAAAATAGAAATCCAGCAATGCGTTTATTTATTATGAATAAATAATACTTGATATCTGAAATGATTGAGTATAAATTGAATTTCAATTCCTGATAAGTTTTTATAAGAACAATTACAAAATTAAAAATTTTAAAAAATTTATTAGTTTCTTATTGTACGATTTTTTTCATACACTTCTTACTTACATAAAATTATATGATGTATTTGAAACAAAAACTTTTATTGAAATAATAAGTTAGAAAAATTAGACTGTAAATATCTAATAGTTCAATTATAGAATACGAACAATAGGATTTAATAATACAACAATAATGTGAATCTACCTAGTTTTACGTTTTACGATTTCGCAATCATGTACATATATCTTGTTTTAATATAATATTAAGATTAATATAATGTTACATTTTCTAACTAAATTGGTTGAAAAAATCAAGAAGCAGTCTATTAAAGAGAATAATTCATTAAAGATTTAAATTTGAGTTGATATTCATAAGTAATAACTGCACGAAAATAAAAATAATATTTAAAAAATCTTTTACTTTTAATTAATTATTGTTTCAATTATAAAATAAATTTAGGCCTACTTAAAATTATCCTTTTCAGTAACTAAATTATTATAGCATATATTGCGTGTAAAAGTCTTATCAGGATCATTTGTTTGTCTGAATAATATTTACTGTTATCATATTCTACAGCAGACCAGGAATGTGTTCTTTAATTATAGATAGGAAAAAGTATAAGCACAAGATAAAGTGAATTTAGAGTTTCAAAAATCATTCAGAATTCATTATTTTTAAATCCAGGATCAAATATTTTTTTATTCGCTTTCGAGTGAAAAAATATGAGGTTCTATGAAAATATATTAATTGTTAAATAAATATGTTATGATTTTTACATTAAATAAAAAATAAAAATTATGTAATTATGTATAATTTTTGTGTCACTTTAATTTCCTCAATAGAGCAACATTTTACAGTTTTATTAAGATTTTTTAATTTAAAGAACTTCATAGCGGCGTGAAACTAATTTTACAGATTTTCAATCCAAAAATTATCAATTACTACCTTAAAAATAACAAACGGTTAAAATTGATCGAGGAAGTTAAGCAAATTTTTATTTGCCGCAGAAGCTTAGATTAGATCACTCGCACACTTTCCTCATAAGAACTCATATCTACAAATATGATTACTAAATGAAAAGTGATCTATGATTAAGTTATACAGGGTATGAAGGAGTATGGATGAAGTGTAAAGTAACCTGATGCAGGAGAGATGACAACCCATGGCAAACTACTACAATCACATATTGCAAAAAATACACTATTTCACACAAATATAATCGATAACTATTTATAGGATATTTATATAGAAATATAACTTAAATTTTTCGTACGTTCTTGGCGGCATGCAGTCGAACATAATTAATAGAAATATTTTCAGCTGCCCTGATTATCTATTTGCAGAGAAAGAGGTATAGCGAATTCAACCGTGAATCAAAAATAGCAATGATCATTCGTTGTAATAGAAACTCAATAAACATAAATATCTTAGCACAATAAACGGTTTGAACACAGCGAATAGATTTTATAGGAATATCTACGCTGTTCCCGTGTTTTAAACGATTGTATGACTATTTAATTTTAAGCGATTAAGCCTCTCATATTCAACTCATGCCAATTACTTTTACGAGTATATATATATTATAGAAGGAACACAAAAAGAGA
The DNA here is from genome assembly GCA_018907135.1 of Kradibia gibbosae. NCBI lineage: Eukaryota > Metazoa > Arthropoda > Insecta > Hymenoptera > Agaonidae > Kradibia > Kradibia gibbosae. The sequence continues at coordinate 14,665,372 of JACCHX010000001.1, read as the reverse complement.
GACAGTAAAGAAAAATAAATTTTTATGTGTATTTAAAACTTTTAAATAAAAAGGAATTAAATTTAATATTATGAACTTTATAAAATTGGCTGATTTCATAATTCAATCGTTTTTTTTATTGATTCACGTGTGAAAAATTTAATGTATTATCAGTATATCTGATTATTTTAATTCTATACCAACATGACTTTAGCCATGATAGGCTGCTTTTATTAATTGTTATATATTAAAACAATTAACATGAAGAATGATATTTATGAAAAGTATTAGGTCACATGACCTTGGATTTTATGATACGCTTATGTATCTTATTTTATTTGCTGGTTTCATGCAGTATCAACACATTTCGGGCTTTAGAACTACTGTATCTATAATATAATTTTTGACGTTTATTTTATTGGCTGAGCAGACTTTAAATTATAAAATTACTTGTATTTCAGAAATTGTTCTCTGACATTAAAAATAATTCTTCACAACAATAATAATACATTTAACCTGTATGAGATTCTGAACTATTACTTCAAATTACTTTTATAGAATAAAAACATCTCTTAATTGTAGATCTACAAAATTATATGACTATTCGACATGCAGTATAAATAAATTTAATGGTAAATGTTTTTATGAAATTTTTGCACTCATAATAAATAAAAATTTCTAATCATAAACTTTTTGTATGAATATAAAAATTTTTGACCATATCTAATTATAATATTTATATTCACTATGAATTCAAAAACTTTTTTTTAAATTAACTGACGCTAACATTATTTAAAGCTTACGATGTTATATTTAAATACTCATCTCAGTAATTAAATTCTTTCATTATAATTTCTTTATTAATTATATATCAAGACATTTTCTATAACTTTTATATTCTATACATTATTTCTTCAGCTTCAATTATTTATTCGAAGTTCGTGAAATTTATTTATAAATAAAAACAAATTAAAGAGTAAATTTTAATTTTAATATATTTTTTTACATAATTAAACATACGTAGGACAAAAACAACATTACATAAATAAGACTATACAAGCATTTTTTGCAATGTATATCAGTCTTATAAAAATACATTAGACATTTTAAGAATTTAAATACCTTTGAAGCTGTACTTTTTCTAAAATTGGAAAATATATTTTAATCAATTAAGAATGTATTAACTTAACTGATAAGATTCATTTTTATAAACTTGCATTTCTAAATATGTATGATTACTCAGGACATAATTTTAATTCTCGTCTGATTTTTTAAAAATATTGACCCATGCATGCATTAAACTATATTTTTACTTGGTTAGTTTTTCATTCAGGTACATTGAATTTTAACATTTTAAATTTAAATTTAAAAATTTTTTTTAAAAACATTGTTTGTATACTATCACAAATCGACTTTAAGAATTTTTTTATATTTTTAAAAATATATTATTGATAAAAGCAAACAGCGATTAAGAGCTGTTCTTCCTTTTCAAAAGTATTTGCCACCCTTACATAACATTAAACGTTAGCAGTTGGGGTCATTTGTTTCCAGATAAAAAACTGAAGATCACGTGCAATTTCATTCTCTGGTTTCATTGTATTTATTTCGCGTGGTTAGGATTGGCTAAGGCCTTTTTTGTGGTAGGGTGTAGCGATGCTAGCACGTAGAAGAAAAATCACGTTTAGCTACTGTATATAGGAGTCAAAATAATTTCAAGCATTTTTTTTCATAGAGTATAATATTTATACGCTTCTTATTGATTTTTCAAATTTATGTTGTCTTAAACATTGATTGATAACTAAATGCAATTTTTGGTGTTTTAAACTAATTGAACAAGAGTGTTATTAAATAAAATATTTTTATTAAAAATTAATACTTATACATCAATTTTATTATGTATTAATTATAAATCAATTGCAGTTGTAGAAATATGCAGTGAAATTTCATTCTATATGTTAAAACAGAACATATCTTATAATAAATGAATAATTAGTTTTACATTATTATAAAACAAAATAAATTACTACAAAAGCATTCTTATGAATTATCGTATTCAAAAAGACTGATATAATTCTAAGAAAGAAAAATTTTGATGTAATTAAATAAGAATATTACAGCGGTTTTTTTACTTTTGCTAAATATTACTTCAATTTACTTACCAAATTTTTAATTTTACGTTTATAAAAACAAAAAAAAAATTTAATAAATTACATGTTAATTGATAGGCGTATAATATTTATCAAATAAAAATTATTATTTAATTGTTTTTTTGTTGATAAATTAAATTATGAGTTCTAGGGTTTAATATTTAATAATCGAAATATTTTTTTATTATTTTTTACCAAAATTTATTTGTTTTCTCTTACTCGTATACAATTCTTATCCTGACAGGTAAGAAATTAAATGTATAAGGTAATTAGACATTTTCGTTTAGAAAAATAAAATGTATTTTTTGAAAAACTTTCAGGAGCTTAAAATTCACTAAATTATTTCTCGTACGGGCTTTAAAATTTGTGAACTTGTGTCTGACAAATCAAATGAAATTTTTATCATTAACAATAAAAAAACGATTTGTCAAATTCATATGAGTAATTTTTTTTTCCTATTTATGTAATATTTAAAAATTAAAATTATAAGACTACTGCTGTATATTTTTAATTAGTTTGTTTGTTTTTAATCGTTGGAGTAAAAGAGAAATACTATTTATTAGATCGTTACACACATGATTAAATAAAATAGATGAAGTTGAAAAAGTAATTGAATTATAAATTATTCAGAAGGTGTTGAGATTTAATATAATTTTATATAAACTAATTGACAATATTTGAAAATTGATTTAGTGATGAAAAGGATTTTATTTTTATATTATCCTCGTTATGCAACATCATTTTGATAAGGTTTTTCTGTAATTAATTGCCACGCAAAAAAGTATGCTATCGTTAAAAAAATATAACAAAAATCCTACGTAAAAACGATAGTTATTCTGTAAATCATAAGTACTTAAAATAAACTGGTTTTCTCTATCGATTTATTTTTTTATCAATTGTAATATAATAAGTTACATTACTATAGCAGTATACCATTTACTTATAAGTTAACAAATGCAATTATAAGTTGTCCTAGTCCATTCATATAATGGAAAAAGTACCAATAACAGCTTCCTAACCGCTGGATATAAGAAGAAGACGAAGCTACACGAAGATACGTACGCACGAGGGATCATAATTCTGAAAAGCATCTTTGCCGTGGAAGATGACTGCTAAATACATGTATACCAGTATCAGAAGACATTGGATGCAGAGCTACGGCTATGGAAGCAACTTCGAGGAACGTACAGATAAACGCTCACACTTGTACAATTCGCATTGCGAGAGGGTGCAAGAAAGATGGATAGAGTGGTACATAGAGAGAGCGAGAGAATAAGATGGAAGTGTGCAGGTTGGGGTAAGGATGAAAAGATGGTAATAGAGCGAGTAAGGTAGAGAGACAGAGGGAGAGAGAGAGAGAGAGAGAGAGAGCACGAGCCGCCGGTTAGCTGCCACACATACTCAAAAAACCTCAAGAAACGTAGTAGAGCGAATCCCAGAACATCATCACGCAACAAGGAAACTACTAAGAGGTGCAGATGTACGTGCGCTGTGGCCATAATACACATACATACACTTAAATATGTATAGATAGATAGATGCATGGGTTTAGTTAGGAGAGGGGAGAATGGAGCAGGAGGGGGGGGGAGAGATATAGAGAGAAAGAGAGAGAGAGAGAGGGCACGAAGGAAACAGAGAGAATGATATTGCTACGTTGCCGGACATCATCAGCTCGACACCATCAAATACTATAATTCACATCGTGGAAAGAGAGATTTTCACTGAAAAAGGTACCTTAGAAAAATACATCGTAAAATAGTATATTAGTAACTTACTATGGTTGCTGCTCTATTACTTTTATTTCCGATGATGCACACGCCACCTAACGGTGAGGTCATCGATTTTTTTCGGTAAAGGTTAGGTGTGTAGAGGATTACAAACTTTTAAACTACGTGAAATTTCAGGCGAATTTATTCTCTTTTGGGTACGAAATTTCTTTAGCATTTAATTATTGGACTATCTATATAACGTTGCATTTAATATAAATGAATATAACGTTCAAAAACTTCTACTATTTCAGGAATTTTTAAATCCTTTATTTGAATATTTTATTTCAAATTAATAAGCTTAATCAAACGGAAACACTCAAATAGCAGACTAATGTGAAAAATTTGTTTGTGTTAATAAAATGCTTAATGTTATTTAGTATTAATAATATTTTTAATCAGGAATTAACCAAATTAAAAAGAAGGAAACGAATGATGTGGTGATATGAAATGGTTACGCCTGCCGAATAATGATCAACCCACGGAAAAAATAACTTTCTTGGTTGGCCTTACCATGTGTTACCATACTTTGTCATATACTAGTATCACCTGCCAAATATCAGTGCTTCTATATAGGCTTATTCACTTTATTGCGTTATTCAAATGTTACAGCTGCTACTGTCAGCACTGTGAATTGACTGTTTAGTTTCTTTTAGAATAACTTACAATAAAGTCTGTTTTTATTTGCTTTTTTAAAAATACTTTCTTATCATCAAGACTGGATTTTGCACTTGATTTAGAGACTTTATCAGCGTATATCCTATTAAACATGCTGTAAATTTCACGCTCGTGTTTCATTGTCAGTGATGATTTCAAACAGAAAATCCTTACTTCTGAACGTGTCAGCAGGAACATTGTAGCATCTCTCTTTGCCCACTGAGTCGAATGCATGTAGAATGATTAACTTTCGAATTCTTCTGAGCTTATACAAAACATTGTTGGTGCATTTCGAGAAAGACGACTACTGTTTTGTTTTACAACGATACCAAATTTTTACTCGAACATATTTAAAAAATCTTGTACAATTTTGCGCATTGATAATAAAAAAAAAATCCATGAAAAGTGTTGAATTATTCTATTTTCTGTTGTGAAATACTTGATTTTTAGCTAATAATAATTATAAATTTGCTACTTGCCGATTAGTAAATAAATATTTAAAATAGAAATATTTAGTATAACCTTTCAAGTTATTCTTTTTCTAAAATGCAGCTGTTGATTCTTAGTACTGGAATGTACACATTCATTTTTCTAAGTAATTCTAGCGGTTAGATAAAAAGAGTTTGATTTCTTTAAGAAAAGTATAGTGTTGTGTTATAGGTGACTGGATTTACTTACTACAACTTACAATATAATGTTATTATAGATTTCCAGTTATATTGGTGTCAATGGCAGCGAACAAATTGAATCATTCGATAAGCAGACCTTGTATAAAATTGAAACGATATTAATATAATCTATTGAAATAATACTTAGTATATTTTTAATTAATTTTATTGCGATAATCCAAATCATCCAAATCATCCAAATCGCTAACAACAATGGACTTATATCATATAAACTATACAAAGTCGTATATTTTTCATTAAAGATTTTAAACTGTTTTAGGCATTTATCCACATATATATATATATATACTTTTATCATCATACATTTATTGCTTATACAACGAAGCAAGCAAGCTGAAGAAAATATACAAATAAAAATAGACAAATAAATAATTACTAGTTAAGCGTAATATACACCAAAAATGCATGAGTTAACCGCACGGGCGAGAGGTCATAAAATGTGTAGAGCAGAACCTTGCTGAACGGGCCGAACTTTAATGCTATCCGAAGTTAGAAATGATACAAAAATTTTCAAGAGTACGAGAATCCTTTTTACTACTCAGAGACTCTACTCGACCTGGAAAGCTTTTGGGCCCTGAAATTCGGAATAGGACGTCATCTTATACCTGTCTCACTCTTAAAGACAGTTTGATGCGCTCAACCTACTGCATTGTAATGTTCGCTTTACAATGAATACATTTTATTTGTATTGTAATCTTCAAACTATTTAGTTGTGTGCCCTGTTCCTACCAAGACAGATGTTGTTAATTCTAAGATTTTTCTACGTACCAGTTTCAAAATATTTTAAATTATATTGAAACGTATTTCGGTTATAGTATATAGTATATAGTATAAGGGAAACAATAATATTTCTATATAATATGTTGTTAAAAAAAAAACACTTTATGCAAGCAAATAAAAAATAATAACTTTTTAATAATTAGAATCAGAGTATGGATAAACTTTTTTATTATTTATATTATTTTGGTTGCTTTACTAATATATACAGCTTAATTTGTAGAAATATAATTAATTGAGTTTGCGTTTGTTTGATAAGAATTCACAAAAATATAAATCGTCGATGTATTATAGAGTCGTAAAATATATGTTAGTGGATACAGTTTCATTGTCTCGCGACTTGCCACAGCAAAGATATGCAGTTGCAGTTGGAGGTCAGCGATGTCAACTTTTTCAAATGTCTTCCACCGGGTCTCCTACTATCAAACATCTTGTTCTCGCTTAAATAGTTACCGTTTCCACTAAAATTTCCCTTTTTTAAATAATTCTGGATTTTCATCCCTCCCTTTTCTAATGTATTCCTTTTCTTTTACTTAGTAGACACCAATCAATAGAATATATATTTACACAGTATTAGCGCTCAAAAGTTTGTAATAAGTTCGAAGTAATGCATGAAATTCGTTTATTGCATGTTCAAAAGATCACTTTTGAATCACTAAAAAACAGATTGCATTTATTAAATAAAGGAAGTAATTAATTTACTAATTAATACACTCATTGTCTGATTATTATGCAAACTTATTTTAAAAAGTAATTGTTAGTCAAAAACTAATACATGATTATTTTGTTTTTTTGTTCATATATATAAATCTAATTTTTAAATTATTATTTAAATTTATTAACATAAGCTATCAATTTTTTAACCTCTTTGTAATTAATTTATAAATTTTATACAATATTAATATTAATTTATGATCGATAGCAATGAAATAGCTTTATCCTTAAAAAAAACTATGATTTTACTCTTCTTAAGTTTGTGCTTTTAATCCAATGCATATATTGATGAATTTAATATTATTATTTGGCTGTTGTAATATTTGAGTAATATAATAAATTTAAAAAAATAATACACTACTATATACTTTATAGAAATTATAAAAAGTATTTAAAATAAAAAACAAAACATAGTTTTTAAATTTAGTATATAATTTAGTAAAGAAAAATTTTTCAAAATTAGAAATAATGAAATTCATTTATGTATTTAGACATTGAAATGTCGCAATAAAAAAAAATTACAGGTTTCACAAGTATATAAATGTGTTCATGTTCTGTCATATAAGATTCTATCGATCTCTTCTATCGTAGAGATTTTATTATCAAAAGGTAATGCCAAATATTTACAATTTACTAGTTATATATGAAAATATAATTTTTAAATAAAAGCATTTTTTAATTTAATAATTTTTATTTTGAAAGATATTTAATACGCAAATGTATACATATTTATATATCAGTATTTTTTATTTTAATAATTAGCTTTTTTCATTCTTGTTTTCTATTAATATCATTTTTTTGTATTTGACATCATTTCTAAATTCTGAATTTTATTTTTCTATATTCTGTACTTTTATCCCTTTTGTTACTTTCTTGTTCATTGCTTTAAGCTCATGAATAAAGTACACTTAAAAATGTAGAATAAGGCCACAGTTTTACCAAAGCTAAAGTAATTTAATAAATTTTTTTCTTATAAGAATGAAATGTTCAATTAAATAAAAAATAGTTTAGAAATAATAAAATATAATATAGCAATAAAACAATACACCTGTAAAACATTAAAGACTTAATAGATATTGTTGATTGTATAAGATAGAGTGAAAGTGTTAGTATGTTAATTCAATATAGTTATTTTGCGCTAAAGTAGAAGAATAACTAAAACAAAATATTTAAAATAAAAATTAAGCCTTATCTTAAAACTATATATCAGTTAAAAATTAATTTATTTATTTGATTTTTGTTATTAATTTTTGGATCTTTTTATCTAGTAAATTTCTTTTATAAATTATACGTTGAAAAATATTTTCATTTTTTAGTCAAACTCTTTCAAAAATAAAAAGTAAATATATGTAATAAAAGTTTCTTTTATCTACAAAATATTTTGATGCCATTGTTTTTTTCTTAAATTCCAAATTCAAAATACAGCAAACGTTGGAAGAGCTCCGCTGGTATAAATACACTTTAAAGTGGAAAATTCGTTTTTAATTTGGTTATTTAAAGAAATTTTACTAGTGGTGTGAATTAACTTTAAAAAATATGTGAAAATAATCGTAAAAACTATTTTGTCTATTTTTTATTAAAAATATTTTCCCTTATCAAATTAAGGATAAAAAAACATAGTAAAAGGAATAATTTTTAATGAAAAATGAAGATAGATAAAATTTCATTTTGTGAACAAATGTTAAAGCTAGGTGACCTGAATAATCAACATGTAATAAGCTCTAATTCTCACTGTCTTCCCCCTCCTCCATTTATTTTACTAAAACTTCAATTGAATTGGTAAAAAAATAGTGTTTTGATTAGTTTTTTAATAGAAATTTTTTTTGTTCAATATTGCATATCTTATATTGATAAAGCATTAATGAAATGAATGGCTATAGAGAGTGATTTAATACGATTGTTAATTATAAGAAAAGAGAAAATTGAAACTACAGAATTAGTGAGGCTTCTTATTACTCGACTAAGTTAAACATCCAAAAACAACTCACGGATAAGCTAAGAATACGTAATGAATACCTGTCAAAAAACTATTGAATGCTGAAGTACAATGTCGTATTCATTGATGTGAATTGTACATTTCCTAAAATTGGCTTATAAAAAAGGAGTACATTAATTACACAAATCACATCACACATTAAAATATTCCGAGAGCTGTTGCGAAATATAACGGTATTATAGATTTAGAATGATGCATGTTAAGATTAAATCTCAGGAGGTAACAACGATAAAAAATCTGAATCTACACTGAAACTTGTGGTTTATGTTATAAAAAGCTATTATTTTATTATTAATATTTTTTATTAATAAAAACATATAAGTCAATAAATAATGCGAAGAATTGCGCGTATAAAATTTCTATCTAAAAGCTCTTCATTCCCATCGATACACTTTCAGACTCTTCCACTTTCTCATTAGAGCTTATTAGTCTAGTGTGAGTGTTCTTATAGACACATTACTGCGTTGCTTTTAAAACGTTGGTACTTGCATGATATTATTAAATTTTGTGTAAATTGTCGTATCTTAATTAAATAAGAGTTAAAAAATGTCAAAAACCAAATAATCTTCAAGTTAGTATGTATCCATTAAGGTTATTTAAAATTAAAGTCTATTTCATTTGTTTACATTGAATCTAATTTTTTTTAGTCATTCACTGTTTTACAGTACTGCTAAAGAAATTAAATATTTCATATATGTATATCTTTCTGCATTTAGTTACTTGAAGTAATTATTAAAATATTCCTTTTATAGAATGGTATATATTTTACAGAAATACCAAAATTTTACGAAAATGACAATTATAAGCTAACTTGTATTACAATGTTTTGAAGGGTTCGGTAGTTAATTTCATTTCTCATCTTGCAATGGAATTTTCTCATAGTGTTTTTGTAATTCCTTTAATAATATTATACACTTTATTATAAAAATACCTTTTAACATACGGAACACATAAGACAAATTTGAATGAAACAGATTAATAAAGATCATGGCTATTAGGTATTTTCATGTAGATGTATTAAAAAAATTTGTGTTACAATAGTACCATTTCCAGGCCGTACCAATTTCTTTCTTATTCAGTAATATCTCCTACACGTGGGAAATCCATTAATATGATTAAGTGACCCTTCACTATTTATATCACGGATGATGAGTACGTGAGAATTCCTTTTTCTCAAATACGTATTATTTGCTTGCTTGTATGCTTCATGTACATCATCACAATATTTGTATATACAAAAGTTTTTGCTTTTTAGTGGGAACACCATTCCAAAATTCTCCTATTATATTTTTCATTTCTTTCCTGTTTTTGATTTACGTTTCCATCTTTTTATATAGCTTTCGAAAAGAAGTTAAAATTAGAGATACACAGTATATAACCTTGCATTGAACCCTACTGATTATTAAATAAAAACGATTGGTAATAACTAAATAGTAAAACTTAGAGTAGAGTCTTATTACGCATCAGGGATAGATTATTGAAAGTCAGCCATTATAGTGGGTCAGTACAACTGTACTTAAAATATGAAGAGTAAATAGTTGTATTAAAAAAAAAAAAAAAAAAAAATCGGTAAGGCAAAAAATTAAGTAAACTGTTCAAGAGTCAACAAAATGAGAACTTTGTTTAGAAGACTATTAGTTGTTTTCTAATTTAAAAAGTATTTGATTAAGTAAGCATTATTCTGTTTTTAATAAAAGTTCTTAAAGAATTCACATGATTTGTTTACGACAGAGCAGTGTAATATGCAGTTTACGAATTTCTACTCGACGTTAATCCAATTGTTTTTCAAGTTATATTTTACGATTGCATATTTATACGTTGTATGCTTTATGATTAAATATAAATTAATTTGAATATAATATTTTTAGCTACCTCCAAATGCTAGTAAAACTTTTATCTTTTACATTGCAATATTTATTTCACGTGAGGCCTTTGACATTTTATTTACAAGTCGTTAAAAGTTCAATGATAATTTCATCACCCGCGTCTTTGATTATAGGCAGGTACTTTGCTCTTTCTAATTTAATGCTGACTTATTTTGCCCTTGTATTGTAGTCAGTCATACATTATACGAGGCCATTTTATTGCGTTTTGCTTCGAAATTTTAGTCCAACTTTCGTACTGTCATCCATTTAACGAGATGTTTATTTATCGTTTAAGTGTTTTCATTTGATGATTCAGGGTGAATCGATATTATGTTTCGTCTCTACGGACAAAGTGAAAACGCCATCTTAATATGGCTAGGTAGTCGTTCATCCGATTGTGCTCTTAAAGCTGTATGAATTTTGAAATGTAGCGGGTTTCGGGGATCGGGTCAATTACCTATTACATTAAAATGCAAATTCATCCTTAGCCCATCGGTTTTAGTAGCAGAGTACTCGTACTTAGTTCGACTGCGTTATCTTCGTCGTCGAAGTTGAAATGCTTCGAAAGCCGAAAGTGTGTCCATTTGCTTTTCATTTCATTAGGCTAGTTTAGCTTGAATCTTTTATTTTACTTGGTAGTGCTTGTTTAGCATGAACCCGTTTGTATATTGCGTCGACGTGCTTACTCGCTTGAGCCCCTTCGTCAGCCACGCTCAACTGCTGCGTTTCTTCTAGAAGCGTTTATTTTCCTTGAGAGCGCTAATTTATCGTTGGTCTTTTTGTCTCGCCTTTGAGTACTTACAAGGCGCTCGATTATTTCGCCCGTGATATCGCAATCCGCATTCAGTGTACCGCCGGCCTTATCTCCGAATTCTTTCGCGTTACAACTTTCCCCGCCACGAAATATTCAGATATTGCGACTACTTTGCTTTTGTATCGCTCAATTTTATCAGCTTGAGATCGTCACCGTATTTTGACCTTTTTCCTTGGCGTACTTGTTAAATTCGATAGTTTGTCGCACACTCGCGCTGCTCGTTCGTTGTTTCATTAATCTGCGGCTACTTTGCGATAAGCATCGCGATAATGTAGAATTAATTAATCAATGGCCCCGTTGATGAGATGTGTCGTTTTGCAAATCTTTTAAAGGAACAACTTTTGCTGAAAGCGCTTAAAATAATTAAATATTATTTTCAGTTTGATTGAAAGAAAAAAAAAACAAGAAAAAAAAACAAATAAAAAAAGAAAACAAAAAATAATAATTTGGCCGATGAATGCCAATGCTTTATAAAAGTCGGAAGGAAAAGATTCACTTTATGTGTACAGGTGCATAAATGTAATATTTGCCAAAAAAATGTGCACTGGTTTCATTTGAACGAACTTTTCGAAATTAATGGATTAGCAAAAACAATAAACGGAAATCGCTATTCGCTATAGGTACGATGTCGAAGTAACTTTTTTCTCAATCATAGATGGATTAAGGAATTATTTTAAAAGATTCGGCAGCGGCAGCGGGGAGTCGCTCTTGTATCCTAAAGAGATGATTCTAATAAGCTGAAAATTATATTATAGGTTTGATATTGTTTATACAGAATAATGAACTTTAGGCGACTGTAGATTTAGCGAAATACGACGAGGGCTGCACTGCGCCTGGATAATGGAGGGGATGTAAGGTAAAGGGGTTGTTAAAACTTGGGGGCAAACTTATTTTGGCCGATTCGCTTTGTATGCAATTTATTGTAAGGTCTCGGTTCGTTCGATGCATAAAAAATATCTCGAGAAGCTTGAGGCCATCGGTTAACGGTCGCTCACTACAAGACTCGCGACAAGTCCCAAAGCAAACATCGTTCTATTTATGCATTGTTATAAAGGATGTAATTATCGGAAGTCTAGCGGTATCGAGAAGCCAGGTAGTGCAAACGAGGACGGTGACGAGGATCGAAAAGACGACAGTCTCGTGTACAGCGCAGTTCCAAAGGAAGGAATTTAAAATAATGCTCGACGTATTCGCGTAAACAAAAGCCGCGTATAAAGTAAGAGCCAGATACGAGTACGTATTTACATGTGCCCGCGTATTTGTATATGTACGTATGTGCGCCTGTGTAGAGGTTTGAGCGACGCGTAGGAGTCGAAGTGAGGCGCACGTATCACGCATCCGCTCATGCCACGCATTAGTACACGCGCATCATTCGCTGACAAAGTCACGGCAGTCTTTCGAGAGACCTCAAACGCTCTGCCCCCCTCTCCGCCCTTTTCAACGCTTCTACGTCGCTATCGGTCTCTTGTTCTCTTTCTCTCTCTCTCTCTCTTTTCTCTTATTCCCCGTTGCCTCTTGTAAGTCGCGAGGCGTACGAACGAGCGGGCAAGCGAGCGATACCGACGAAAGGGTGAGCACCGACGACGGGGGGCTGCGAACGCTCGGTACACAGACGGCACGACGAGGGGGAAAGATACGACGACGTCGACGACAACGATGACTAGGACGTCGAGGCCGAGGAAGACGACTGCGAGGGGCGGGCGGGGCCTTAGCGGGGCGGAAGAGAGGAGAAGCGCGGAGATTGCGCAGCACTGCCTGCAGCAGCGGGGCAACGTGCGGCGGCTTCTTCTCTTCCCTCCTCTGCAGTGTGGAACGACGCAATGAATGAGACGTGTTCTCGCGCTCTCAGCCCGTCCTTCTCCCACTTTAGCCCCGCGATGCCTCCTCCGACGCGCGATGCTTCTTTTTACTCTACTACTCGGCCGATCTTCCCTTTCGTCCTACCCGCCCTCTCGCCCCCGGGCGCGCCTCCAATCATCGCCCTGTCCTTCTCTCATTCTCATTCTCATTCTCTCTTGTTTGCTCTCTTGCTGGCTTGTCGTCTCGATTGCCCTTTCTCTCTCCCCCTCGTGCGCCGCGATATCCTCGGCTCTCCGTCTCGCGCGCGCCAGTTAACTATTGGGTATATACGTGCAGTCGTCAACACGGGCGTGCGCGCGCGTGAGAAAGAGAGAGAGAGAGAGAGAGAGAGAGAGAGAGAGAGAGGGATGGTGAAATGGAACAGTACACAGACCGAGGAGAAAACGTGACGACGAGCTAGGGAAAGAGAGAGAGAGAGCGTTAAAGAATCGGAGTGAATGCGAGAGAGCGAGTGCGTGCGTGACTGAGAGTGAGTGAGAGAGAGTGAGAGAGGGAGACGAAGTCGAATAGAGGGGTCATATCGAATCCAACAACAGGCAAGTGGGTGGGGGAGAAAAGTTTGACCTGAGCGAGTTCCCCTCCATTCAATCCACGGCCACAATATCGGTTATAGCCTACAGCCACTGTTGCCAGATTGCGCGGTCGTCTCTCTCTTTCCTCTCTCTCTCTCTCTCTCTCTCCTTTTCTCTATTCTCATCCTTCTCTCTCCTTCTCTCTCTCTCTCTCTCTCTCTCTCTCTCTCTCTCTTTCTATCATTCTTCAGCCAGCGAAAACACACGCGCAGACGGCAAGAACGGGCGCTCGGTCCTTTTCTCGGTCGAGGAAGAAGACGACCGAGAGACGCCGCGGCGTACAGACGTAGGAAAGCACCGAGGATGGTGACGTCGGACGCAGCGTAGGCGGCGTAGTGGTCGTGTGCGCGCTCCTAGATGGATAAATAGATAAGTGCGTCGGGTTTTATGGGCAATGGGGGTTGGGCGGGGAGCGGTTCCGAGGGGTTATTGGGGTTGGCGATGGCGACGCCGAGGGCGACGGTGGTGTGGCGCGGAGGTGGTTTCGCGCGAGCGGGGGACGGCGGCGGCGGCACGGGGAGGGGTGTCGAGGATGAGGACAACGACGACGCGGCGGAAGCGGGGCGGGGGGGGGGAGTTAGAACGAGGAGGCGGCGTCACGAAAGCTCCTCGTCGCGCGCGTGTACGGCCATACGCCTAGGCGCGCGCCTGCTTCGTACGCTCCTGCGGACGCGCGCACCCACACCGCGGAGGTAACCTCGCGTTTCCGCGCTCTCTCTCTCGGCGTGGAATGCCTACAATGATGTCCGCTCTCCACCTCCTCCTCCTCCTCCGCTACCTCCACCTCGGCGAGCCGCCCCTGCGACCCACCTGCCCCTCGGGGGAGGGGAGCTTCCTCGCCCCGCCGCCTCATCCTCTTCCTCCGCAGCCTTTCCCTTATGCCACCCCCCACCCTCTTACCAAACAGCCGACACTCTTTCTCTCTCGATGTACATATGGCGTGTGTGTGCGCGCGCGCCTCAGGCCGCCCCACCCCACCCGCGCCAATGCATTCCTTCGTCAAGGCTTTCCTTCCCTCCTTCCCGCGCTCGTCACTCACCCCCCCCCCCCCCATTACCGTTCCCTTTCCTCACTCTCGCGCACGCACACTATCTCTATGCGAAAATGCTTGCAGATATACGCTCGCATCGCAAACGTACGTTGGTATCCGACGAGAGTAGTGCGCCAGATTATTTATTCAAGGCATTTTCACGAATGTGAGCGATGCACAACGATCTTGGCTCCCGATAGCTCTCTCACTCTCTCTCTCTCTCTCTCTCTCTCTCTCTCTCTCCTCTCTGTCACTCGCACCACTTCGAACATCCGATGCCTATTTCGAGGGGGGCTCCGACACGTGAGTGCGTACGCGCCGATGAGACAAAGGATTCGGTTTTTAATAGTGGCCCGATTCTTTCCGAAGCGAGCCCCTCACCCGCTCGGTGCTTCCGATCGGGCCGTCATCATTCTCGATGATTCGGTCGACACTACGTACGACGACGGCAAGCGAGACCAAGAGCAAGACCGCGACGCTCAAAACGTCCCATTACCACTACATCTGCCAGTCCGTGCAGGCTTCTTTTCTTTTGACTAACATTCGGCGACGCTCGCCTTTACAACAGTCCGTACGCGCACCAACGCGGAATATATGTGCGAATGAAGATAGCGTTTGACCTCGTTTACCAGGGATCTACATAAATAGTATAGCGCAGCGCGAGCTTCAATATTTTCTGATAGATTATAAGCAGAGTCGCACGATATCGCCTCTTTTCGAGACTCTGCTTTTGTCAGCGGCCTCCGCTCACCCGAATTCCAATGCTTTTATATTTGGGACAGATTATTATAAGCGCTGCCGAACGATCGGAACGGCGCAATTCTCAAAGCAGTCGTTATACCACCAATCCTTCCCTTCCTTCGAGGCGGCCCACCGCGGGACAAGAGGCACGAGCGTATATCGCTCGCTGTTTATCTTTGCTTGAAATAATTTCGACAAACTGCACGTCCTCTCCCGCCCCCCTCCTCCTCCTCCTCCTCTCTGCCAGTCAGCTACCCCCCCCATCCCTACCCACCAAGCCCACCGCTCCATTTCGCGAAACGTAACTTCGAAAGCTCAGTCGAATGGAACGGGAGCATAAATAATGTCTTGATAATTTAAAGCCTCTCCCTCTCTTCCTCTTATGCTCAAAATCTCTCGTGCAATCTCTCAATCACATACAGCTGGTACAAACTTCACCACCTTAAAACAAGCTAAATACCATCTTCTACCATCCCGAACAATATTTCCTGTCAGTAAAATAGGTTCCCGAGCTTAAAGAGAAAATCCATTTCACTGATAACGTACAATTCGATAATCCTGTGTTCGTTGACAAGCCCCTCCCTCCTGTCACGTTTTCCTTTACCCTCTCGCGTTTTAACTTTGGTTGCCCTCATTTACAATAAACAGATCGAATACAATAACAGTTACAGCAATTTTAGCGCTGCGTTCGTCATTGAGTAATTCCTCTTTCATTACTGACTGGTTCTGATGATTTAAAAAACAGCCCTTTAATAAAGATTACTTCGTGTAAAATTATTGAATAGGCTTACGATCGATTTCGATTTCCATATAATCTATTTTGACACTCTTGAATTGTTGTGAATCGCTTGTTGCGTCGTCTTGTGTTTTTGTTTTGACAAGTTTATACTTTATTTTGACAACAAATAATTTTAAAATTTTATGAATTTATCAGTCTAGTCTACAGATATAATATATTCGACGAGAAATTACCTCGCTAAGCTTTAATATTAATTTATTTTATCTTGAAATTTAATGAAAATTCATGCTAGTTATTTATAAATCACTTTAGGCCTTACATGAATCCTGCAACTCGACTATGAAACAATTATAATACATTATCATGTTAAGGATTAAATGTAAATAAATCCACAACCAGTTATCGTTATTTATTTCGCGTGCTATACAACATTGACGTCAATATACGCAATGATTTTGGTTGAAAACATAATAGAATTTAGAATGATAAAGCGCAACAAAGAAATATAAAGCGAGACTTTTAGACCAAATCGTAGTATTGAATTAAGCCTAGCAAACGTTCTATTAAAAGCAGCTACTTGAAAAAGCATAAACGTCATAGATAAGCGAAATCGAAACATATAGAGCCAACGTTCAACAAAATACGACGGATATTCTGAATTCTTTTCACAGCCAGTCTAATCTCAACTAGTGATTCACTCATTAACGCACAAAACTATATAACCTGTCTGCAGAATAAAAAAGAGAAAAAAATCGAAATAAAAGAGAAGCTTAACCAAGGAGAAAAGCAATGGAAAACAAAAGATTTCACCTTGAAAAAATGTCTTAACGCAAACGAACCAATTATAGACAGCACGACGATGATTTATGCACAAGCAAGATTATTTTTACAAAGTGTTTAATCAACGGTACAATTATATCTTTACGCCTCTCACTCTGTTTCATTCTCCAAAACACACAAAGAGAAGCTATGGAACATTGTAAACGTCGTATGTTCAGAAAGAAGCACGACATTTCGTATTAGTACATAACATCTATACACAAACCGAACATGCATAGACGTACACGCACACAGTTGCATAAATAGACATACACAATTACGCACGCGCATGGATAAAAAAAGCAGTGGTGGAAAGAAGAGAGAAATACGTCGCAAACAGTACGATGAGTGAAGCCGAGTGAGAGAAAAAGATGTACTATTTGTTAGTATGTGAGTGGGTAAAAGAAAGAAAGAGAGAGAGAGAGAGAGAGAGAGAGAGAGAGAGAGAGAGAGAGAATGAGCAGATCATGTGAAAATACTCGTTCTAATCATAGAAAATTCCAAACACCAATGAAGATTCGAGAGAGAAAAGGACAAAGTGGGGAGTCTAGTCGTGTTCACCCTCTGCGTACGATTTCATCGAGAGTCATGTCTGAAAAGAGAGGGAGTAAGTGAAAGAGAGTGAGAGAGCACGGACGGCTTTATTTGGGGTTGGCTATAAATACATATCAACCCCTCTGTTCGCCGCTTGCCTTTCCACTTTCCGCTTCCTCCCGCTATCTTTCAATGTCTCACTTTCTTCTCTAACTCCGTCTCTGTCTCTGTTTCTCTCTCTCTCTCTCTCTCTCTCTCTCCGTCTCTGTCTCTGTCTCTCTCTCTCTCACTCCAACTCTTCTTTTTTTTTCTTCCCTCACGCCTTCTACTCACCACACGCATGTGTATAAGCGTACCAGTGCCGGATCGAGCCATGTACACAGATGGAAAAGCAAGCAAGAGGTATATTGTTCGATATCTCTCTTTCTCTTCTTCTGCTCACCCTCTATTCCTCTTTTTCTGCCCCTTCGGTGAGGGAAAATCATGCGACAGTCGCACGGTCGTACACGAGAACTTGAATTTACACCAGTTCTCGGTGTCGAGCCGATGAATAGAGTGAAATAGACGAATAATCGACTTGGATGGGTATATGGAGAGGACGATAGAGATATAGAAAAAGATGGAGAGTATCAGAGAGAGAGAGAGAGAGAGATACAGAGAGAGAGTGAGAGAGAGAGAGAGAGAGAGCGAGAGAGAGAGAGAGAGAGATAGTGAGAAAGAGAGAGAGAGAGAGTAATCGAGTGGGTGAGGGTGAGACAAATTATGAGTGGGTGAGTAGGTGAGAGGGGGTGTATATGAGCCCATAGATGCACTTTGCAATACGGGTGCACATGGTGTATTTCGGGTAAGTACAGACCCGCGAAATAACTTCAGAAATAGCCATGCGTCGCAATTTTACCGTATGCCTCACTCACTCATGCTGTCTGTTTCTCTGTCTGTCTCTCTCTCTATCTCTCTCTCTCTCTCTCTGTATCTCTATCTCTGTATCTCTCTTGCTCTCTCGACAGTAAGCGTTCGCTCATATACGAAGAGCCGTGGAGGCCAATGATCCGGAGGCACCTATATTTCCTCGAAGCGGCGCGCGTACATTATTTTAAGAATTCAAGCGCACACCAATGACGAGGCAGTAAAGGCTCCGTAATAACCAGATCCGCTAGCGAGAGCCAAAGATGATGACGACGGGGACGACGTCGGAGAGGTATCGTGACGGCCGATCGGGAATCAGCCACGCGCACCCACACAAGGCACATGTGTTTGCACACGGAATCGGGCGCGGTAAAGTTGGACTGCAGGGGGAGGCTGGTGGATGAAGGGGTTTGTAAAGGGGTACTCAGTAGGGAGGAGGAGTAATTGATTATCATCCTTTGCCTTTACGTGTCGGATTTCCGTATCAATGATTATCGGTCTTGTACGGGAGCAAAGCTAGAAACTGAGGTCCATCGATGCTTTCACTCAGTGGCCCTTGATTCTCTCAAAGCTCGAGGAAAATTGTAGCCAACGAGAGCCACATCCTAACCTTGCCTGCTTCTACCTTCCTGAAGTTGATTTCGATTCTAAAGAAAGACAAGAAAAATCAATACTGAACGTATCGCAAATCAGCAACTCGTAAATATCGTAGAGCTTGCCTTTATCGCTATCACAATCTGAATTACATTCTTTTGACAGCCGAAAGTGTATTTCAATGATAATCCGAGAACTAGCTTTCATTTATATTTAGCCTCTCCAGGGTGCATATATTTTTCGGGGATTAAATTTTCATATAGAAATCGCGACAGGCCAGTGTTTTGCATAAGTTGAAGTTGATTGTATAAAATTTATCGATGTAATAAGATCTTGCTTTATGTCAAAGAATATGAGCGCAAATGCACCTGCCACTACGTAAAGTATCGTGGTTCTAACTCAAATAGAATGAATGCTTAACTACATTTAGTTCGTTTTAACATCTAGACCATTCAATATTTATATTAAGCTTCTTTTATTTATAAATTATAAATAAATCTTTTAACGCATAAAACTGTTTTGGAGAACACTAATGTTACTATGCGAGAAAAAGTTGGTCTAATCCTCCGTATTTACATGTCCTGTAAAATATGATATCGTCAGAAGTAAACTCTTAATCCGGATACTTGACTCGTATTTCATATCAGATGAAAAAATTGCACAACAGACAACTTTTTCATTACGAAAATATATTAATACTATAGTTTGTAAATACGAGATGTAGCAAAAAATATAACCTTGGTTCCAATCACTTCTTAAAGTCTCACTACTTCACCTCGTACCTTTAACTTTTTCAAATTGCTTTAAAGTCATACATTTATGCAGACTAAAATAAATTATAAATTAAACAAATATACAGTAAGTATTAATATTTATATTATTGACAGTTTTCATCAAATTTTAAAGAAAACCAATCATGTACCGAAATATTTATATTGATACCATTGTTTATTTTCAACACGGTCAATTGGGATAATTTTTGTCTTTACAAAACTAACATCTTTTGTTATCCTATAATGTAAAATAATATGTTATGAAATATTGATCGATGCTCTAATATTTATATAATCTATTGTTCTAGCAACACTTATTTGAATGAACTGTCAATTTACAAGTAACTATTTAATGTAATAATATATATTATATATATAATCATCTTTTTTTATTCTTGCTATCGCTATATTCAAAAAAATTTTTTTAAACATAATGTGTCATTCAATATTTATATCTATTCTATAATATTAATTATTTAATTTAATTTAATGACGGATAAAGGGATTTATAGAATTATTCAACATAATCATTTTTTTTTATAATTTTATTAATTGAGGATTATTACAAAAAAGTTAGTGAAATATTCAAATTAAATGTATTTTTATGCTTTAGTGATATTTTTTATAAATCTCTATGCAATTCTTATAAAATGATGTAGTGAATGTAGGAAGTTATGAATTAGGTGGATATCATGTTTCTTTCTGTAGCAAGTAACTATTTTATTTATATCATATATGTACAAAGTTAATATAATTATATTTAAAAATTTTAATTTAAAAACTTTTTTTTTAATTGTTTCTTAGTGTCATTTTAGCTTTGTTTTAATCAGTTAATTTACTTATTACATTAAATTAAAATTAAATTTTAATTCATAAGCCCAACTATTATAAATTATATTGTAAATATCTATATTAGATAATTGTATTACATACTTTATAGCTTAATTCAAATTTTTTTTTCATTATAAAAAGCTTTTACTGATTTTTTATTTCCTTCGTAATTGTATACAAATAAATTTTAACGTTTCTCTTTTAAAAATAAAATACGTTATGTGAAATCTTGAAGTATAACTACTTCTAATCCAATGTCTTGAGAAAGATTTTGTGATACCTAGACATGAAATCTAATGCTAGCAATTTAATATTACGGGTCCTGGCGTTTAAGCGATAGACTATAATAAGAATGTATATGTGGAAAATTATTACGCTTATGCAAATATGTAGTATATTAATTTTTTCAACTTTCACATAAAAATTTATATCCTTTTTAATTTATAATTTATTAAAATTTACTCAAATAAAATATCTAATAGGTTGTAATTTTAAAATAAAAAATAATTTTTATATTTGTTTTTAATTGCACTAAAATAAATCATTAACATTTTACATCATAAGTAAGACATTTTAAGCTGATAAAAACTATTTATAAATTTTTATATCTATAAATCTATATATTTATATTCCAGTTCATAAAACTATGGTAAATATCTTATATTTTTTTTACACGTAGATCAAATGTTATATTTTTAATATAGTATAAATATTTTTTAGAATTTATTCAATTTAACTTTTTAGAGAGTAACAATAAACAGGATATATTTTATTAAGCTAATTGCAATGTAGCTAATTAAAGCTAGATTGTATAAGATTATTAAATGCTATTCAAAATGCATTTTATACTTTGATTTTTCAGAATCTATTACAATTCAAATTGTTTATTTAGTTATACTTTTTTTAAATACTGAAAATGTAATTACAACCTATATAATACTTATACCTATATAATACTTCAGATTTTAAACCATTTACAAATAAAAATAAAACACTTGATACAGTATCTAATTGTTATGATTTATTCATTAATAATATGTCAAACATTTCTCTTATAATATATGAAATACAGAGTTTTTATATTTTTACATTTCAAAATTAATAGAGTAAAAAGTTTTTATTAATTATTTATTTATTGATAGTATTGTTTGCTAGTAATAGATATATAGCATTCAAAAATATGATTAACCTATTAATCGGTAATTTACCTATTGCAAAGATGTCGATTTTTATTTTCCATAGATATTAATGCATATTATTATAACAATAAAATTATTACATTCATAATTACTATATTAATGAGATCTTATTATTATATGTATTATGGAAATATTGTTTTTATTTACTAATCATTATTGAATAACTTTTATACATGATCAAAAATTTCACACTTTTTTTAATGTTTTTTACAGATATTTGGAGAACTAAAATTTAAAAAAATAATAAATATCGTTGATCTAGTGATATGGAATATTATATATATTTATATACATATTGTTTATTATTTTCATAGATTATGAAAATTGCAATTATTTCTTAGTATTGTGAATTAAAATCATTTAAATGAAACAATAATAGATAAAGAATCTGGAAAAGTTTTAAAATAACCTTTCTAAAAGTTCACTTGCTTTAGTGATAGTCTAGTATTGATTATATCTTTATAATAAGTAGTAAAACAAGTCAAAAATCAAAAGTATTATTTTTTAATCTTAAAAATTATAAGAGATCGTATTTCAATAATTTTATTTTACATGTCTAAAATTTTTTAAGTAGCATACTTCGATAATAATTAATTATATTATTCATCAACTTGTTAAATAATATTTTTATTTTACATATATGGTATATAATAAGTCTTTTAAAGCCATTATTGAATGTAAAAATAGTAAATAATAAAAAAAATCATAAAATATAACAGAATAGTTGATTTAAATTTTTGAAATTCAGATTATTTAGAAATAATATTACTTTTCATATTTGATTTATTTTAATTTTCATACTTCATATTAAATTGAAAGGAATCGTACAATTGCAAATAATATAGAAATAACAAAATTGATTTTTTGTTAATGAAAATACGAAAAAAAGTGTTATACATTTTTCAATTTATAATTATTATGCATTCTATGCATATAGCGGGTTTTAACAATGAAGAGTCAAGTAGAGAGTGTTTTATGCGCAAAATGTGCTCCTCAGAGTTCAGTGTCCTGCTTTCCGTGGACGCTCCCATATATTGTATTTTGTATAGTAGAATTTTAGTACGTACCTGCCCTAAGAAAAAATCGGACCAAGACATTTACCGCTAGGACGCTTGAATATTAACTACTTTGTCATAGGATAATTGTATTTTAACTGATGATTATTACATTTATGCTTACTGATAAATTAAGTGAAATGTGGTGCAATAGGTTAAGCTTAAACTTGACCTAAAATCATTTTGAGTATGCTGTTTTCAAAATACTATTAACATAGAGAGTTTATCCTTTTTAATACGTTTCTAAATATATGAAATATAACTATGAAATTTAAAAGTAAGTAAAAAAAATTAATATATTTATATTTAAGAGCCTTAAATTACAGGTAGCATTAATAACATTAACAAATTTCTTGAATATATCGCCTTTTTATGCCTTTTAATATAGTATATTTAACTGTTATTACGATGATATATATCCATATTTAACAATTAGTGAATTTATAAAATGTGATTTTATACAAAAATATTTTTTAAATTTTATTAACTCTTGAAAACTACACATTTGCATATAAATATAGTATGTAAAATTTCGTCATTTATAATAAAAGTAATGGGTGATATAATTATTATTGTTAAAATAATTATTATGTTTATTATTAATATAGTATTTTGTATTATTATTAATTATTGGTGTCTTGGAAGTTAATCATAAATATGATAATATTATTAAAAAATTTTTTATATTTTGTGCATGATTTATTGATTAAACAATATATACTTGATACTTTAGATAAATGTTACATAAACGCCCTGATGAAATCAACGTTACATTTTCACAATTGACATATTTTACCATTTTGAAATATATATTTTATTATTTGTTCGTTTGATGAAACATGTTTATAGAATATTATAATCGCTTTATAAAAGTATACGAATATTTATTAAAATATATTGTATGAATAGAAATTTTAACAAAATAAAATAAGAAGTAATATACGAGAACTATAATTTGTTGGAAAGAATGAACTCTACGTAATTCTAATGTAGGCATTATTAGATATACGCATAGTCTAATAGTATATATAGGAGAAATATGATATAATTAAAATATATTATTATTATTATGTTGCGAGTGGGCCTTGCGAATACCGTCGAAGCCCCCCTAAAATATATTACTCGTATAAACCAATAAGTACAAAAACTTAAAGAATATTAAAATTATAAGATTGTTACAAAAGGGTATTTTTTTTGAGTCTGTTAAAAAATGATATGAGCATAACAGTATAGCACAAGCATGAAATTATAAATAAGATCACTATTTTAAACATTATTAAGTTGCCTTGATTGCAATAACCATTTTTATAAAATGATTTTTAGATCATTCATTTTGAATTAAAAAAGTAGTTCTTAAATTTCCAGGAAATTTGATTAAAATCGTTCTTTCACGTGAGGATTTATATTCTAAAAATCGAGTTTTTTCATTCTTAAAATAATATATATAATGATAAGCTTAAAAAAAATTAAATTATCAATTTTGTTTAACTACTTCTTCGTAGCTTATAGATTTTATTATCAGATGCACTCACTTTCCCTTCTAAAAATATAAAGTATAAAATTGTTGAAAGTACTTCGACAATAATATAATTACTATTCATAAAAAATTAATTTTTGAAATTCAGATATTAAAATTTATTTTATCATTTTTTTAGTACTCATTATTATAATTCGGCCATATGTTTTCTTGTAATGGTATCAAGTAATGACGAGTGTTTAAATTAAATTTTAGATAAGTACTTTTTGAAAATAAAAATTTTAATTTTTAATAATAATAATATTTATCTTAAAACATAAATTATTCATTGTCTTGAGTTTTTTGAATTAATACATTTTTCTTTACTTATTATGCATATATAATTGTTAAAAATCTTATAAAATTATCTACTGCCAAAGCATGAATATTTAACGTCGATTACAATGATATGAAAAATAAGTGTTTTCTTTTACTAAATTTATTAATATTTTATACTAAATATAAGAATTTTTATTCAATATTTTATAATAAATCATTCATTACTCTCATTATATATATGTACACACACAACATAAACATGTATGTATATATTTATTGTTTATGTGTGTATGTATATACACACACAAATATATATGCACGCTTTAATTGTATATGAACATAGTTTTCTGCACATTGTACCGTCGTATACATTTAAGTATATTTCGAAAATGGGTTATTATACTTCGTACAGACAAATCTTATTATCCACAAACGAAATAACTTTTTGTTTTTACTTTTCAGAATGAATTTGCTCTTTCATTTAGTTGCATAATTTAAAAAACATAGCTTGTGACTAAATGATTTACTTCATTTTAAGAATTAATAAAATTTTATTTTAAAAATTTTTTTTATAAAATAATAAAAAGTTAATAAAAATACTATCATTATTATATAAAGAAATGCTTACATTGATTTCCTGTTAAGAAAAAAGATAAAATACTTCGTATATTATGAAGGGGGTAAATAACGAGAAGTAAAAATGCGAAATCTCATAAAATTAGTTGTATCATATTAGTAATTCTGGAGGTTGAATTAATGCAGAAATTTGTGATCAAATCGTTCTGAATGAATATAGAGAGCAAATGAATATAGATATTTTAATAAAAGTAATCTGACTTACAAAAAGGATAAGTTATAATACAAAATATGTACTTCTTAAATGTTGAAATTAAAAAACAATGCTCTTTATAAATTTATAAACAAAAATATATTTATTTATCACTTAAATTAAAAACAAATAAATTTATACATTTATAGTTGAATTACAAAAGTTAATTAAAATATATCGGTCATATTTATAAGCTTAAATTTTCTTAACCAAACAATAACAAATTTGAAAGTGATGTTAAATATATTACACGTAATTCATAAATGAAGTTGAATTATTGTTCGACTGTAAGCAATAATGAAAGATAAGATAATGTTAGTGTTAATGCATAGGTCAATTAACGATTAGTCATTTATTTTTCTTACATTTTAGGTATTTTAGGTGACATCTTAGAATCTCGATGCTGGAATTGAATTAAGTATAACTTACATTCATTAAAAAATTGTCTCTTAATTTACGATCTTCGTATTACAAAATTTCAAAAGTAAATAAATAATTTTTTTTGCTGTTGGAATAGGTAAGAGATTAAAGATAAATAATATTAATGTCTAAATTTGAAAGAGAATGTAAATAATTCTCACAGTTGCAAGATAAGTTTAAATTCAAATAGGAAGAACGAACTACGCCTTAACCTTAGCCTTTTGTGTCATGGCGCTAAATATAAATAGTTGACATAAAAATACAAAATCCTTCGTACAGAAGGCGCATCGATTCATTATACGCGGGCACTTGGTTGGTCGGCAAGAACAAAACTAAAGATAGATTAATTATAGGAAAATTGACGGGAGTGAAGCAATCAAGTAAAGAACATTTTACGCTGTGCAAGTTAAGTGTAAGAAGTACGCGCGAGACTCGAAGAAGCGCATGCGCTTGCGCTTTATCGGAGCACGAAGCTTTGTGTAAACAACTCCGTAATCACTTGCAGTCGTTATTTTCAGGTGATCGACAGTAAATCATCAACAAATATAAATACTGAATCGAAGAAAAGGGTACAAGTATTGAGCTCCTCGTATCGTAGGAACTATAGCTATGATGGTAAAAGTTTTTAGATTCTTAATCTAAAAGTTATAAAGATTATATTATCTAAAAGTTTTATTGTTAGAAGTCAAATAAAATGAGGTAATAGCAAAAATATATTTGTAAAACATCACCGTATAAATTTTACGTTTGGAAATAGTTCTGTATTTTTATCAATGCTTGCTCATATGTTCGTATAACAGAAGATTTATTTTCTCTGCTCAGTTAGTATTTACGTTTAGAGTATTTGAATTTAGGACACTCATATAATATCGTTGGTGCGTACGGCATTTGAAGCATTTATGAAAGTCGAAGTTTAAAATTGTGGCTTACGCAGGAGCCGGATCATTAAAAAATTTCTGTTAATACGTTTTCATTTTCAAATAATTAGTATGTAATAGTTATTATAATACATGTATTACATTAAATAAATTTCCTTCGTCTAATTTAATTGATATTTAATGATATCGCTAAATTATGATTTTGATAAGACTAGCTTTGCTAATATATAACCCAAAAGTATTAAGTTTTTAAATAGGCTTGTCATCTTTAATAAAATTGGTTTAACATCCAATTTAATATATCAACTTTAATATGTCAATAGAAAAATATACGAACACGTGCCATTAATGATACATGTGCATGATCAGAAGTACCAATTTCGTAAATAATAATTTTCTAAAGTTTTCCTATTGCGTAATAACACGCACCTACAATTCTTTGTGCGAAAGAGACAGTAAGGCATTATAATTTCTTGCATAGCGTACTGACTGTTTTTCCTGCATTCCGCCCGACTAACGATAAGAAAAGCCGCCCAGAATGACTGGGAGGGAAGCTAATCGCAAAGCCCAATAACACCAGTCGCTTCATGGCAAAGTGAAGCGCGTATGTACCGTTACCTCGTTGAAAGCGGCCTGGAGCTTTTTGGTCTCCAATCATAACAGAATGATCGACATTAATACGTTATACAAAAATGCTGTCTATTTCCCTTGCTCTATCTCCACTTCTATATTGAGAAAAATGCTTTTCGCTAACCATCGATGAGCGCGTGGGCATGTGCGAATGTATGTTGTGTCAGTTTTGTATTTTATTAAAATATATTTCCAAAGCGACACTAATGAATTATAGTGTGACGGATCGAATGCTACGCTAATTAAGTATGTCCTCGGATTGTCAGTGCTTTTTTTTTAATTAGAAAGTTAGGCAATAATTTTGAAAACACAATGGTTAGAATTTGCTATTCGTGTTGGTTAAATTGAATATTCTACGTACACTGGTGTCATTGAAATGAATCTAGTGGCCGAGCGAATTTATTTTCAAAAAGACACAAGAAGGAGATGCAGAAAAGCACGAAATGGAATATTTAATTTTTCTTAGCCGTGGGAAAATTAAGAAATATGTTCTAGGAGATGACTAAATAACGTGGGAAGTATTTGCAGATATTCATGTCTGACCATACCTGGCTATGCCTACTGTATACATATAGGTATATTTGCCAAGCAGGGAATCGAATTTAATCGAATGGTTTGAAGTTGTTGCGCACTCGTTACAATTTTTGCTTACAGAGTTTTAAGTTAAAATCTATATTGCTCACACATGCCTTCAGAAATAAGGATTTCAATAAAACATTTTATAAATAAGTATATACCGGGCATTCGGAAATAGCTCCCATGCTTCCTCCGTATCTATTGCCGTCTCTTACAAACCCTGTATTATTTATTTCCTCTCATTTTCACCGCATCCCTTTTAATGTTCTATTTTCACTTGAATTCTCATATTTACTTTTCGTACCGGGTATATCCCTCTATCTATCTCGCAGTTACGTTTAGTGCTCTCATGTCTTTCATTACTACGTAAGGAAAATTTCGGATAAATTTTTACGTTGAACTCGTCGAAGGTTAAGAATAGTCCAGTAGGATGTGTAAGAGCTCGGAATCAAAATCATAAAAATTACAATATTTACAAAATAAGTTATTTTCGTTGGCCCGGGCTGTGTACGCATCTCCCTCTCCTCGTATACGAGGAAGCTCCTTCGTTCCATAGTCGTACATGATTTTGGGATGGTTTTTAGTTAAATTGGTAATAACCCTGCGTACCCTCGTCCCGATTTCGAACGTAAAGGAGCGCGCGGAGATACCGAGAGGTCCGGTGCGGGACAGATCGAATGGTGGTGGCGGAGCAGAGAGAGGAGAGGGCCGAGCGAAAAAGGCCAACGAATTTTAGAAAGCACTCGTAGACGAGCGTAAACGCGCGCGACTGAAAAAATCAAATCGCAATCGAGTGCTCACCTTGCCCCACTTGCGCCCGCTTGCGAAACGCCATTGCGGTGCACTTATTTTTCCCGCTGAAAGGAGAGGAGCGGAGAGGGGGAAAAAAAGGAAGAGGCGACCGCGAGCTCGCGGCTGGTGACTCGCACGGATCGGCCTTCCGACGTCGGGGCAGGAGCACAAGTTCCGAGGTGAAGCGTCAAGTGGTGGCTCCCTGCGCTCGGTGCGCCGTACGCAAATCGTTAAAATTTCGGTCTTGCTTGCTCACACCTCCCCAGGCCGATGATGGAGAGCTAGAATGCTCCGGAGGTACGGAGTCAAAGCAAGGGTAAAAGCGAATGAGGTGAGGCAGATGTATATATATATATATATATAGAGAGAGAGAGAGAGAGGGAGAGGGAGATGGATGATAATGGAGCAGAAGAGAGGGAGGGAGGGTAAGATAGAAGCATCGGGCACCGAGGGTATCGCCTTTATATATCTGTATAGGAAGTGCCGCGCGCAGCCAAGTTCTCTCGCAGTCGCGAGCCAGAGAGTTGGACTCGGGGGCGATGGGGGGAGAGTAGCCGAGGAGGAGCTGAAGGAGTGCACCACGGCACGTATGGACGAAGGAGCGAGTGCAGGCAAAGAGGAGCGAAACGGAACAACGGGGAGAGAAACATCCGCGCGAAAATCAAGCCGCTTCGGCAGGCTCTCGAGCCTGCTTCGCGGAGTGGGAGGAGATGGAAGAGTAGAGAAGGTTTCGCGATCGCGCTATCTCTCTCTCTATCTCTTCTCTCTCCGTTTCATCCATTCGTTCCTTCTCTTTCCATCTGACTCTCGCTAGTCCGTTCGTCAGGAGAATCGTGCGACGAGGAGCATGGGAAGAGCAGGAGTTAAAAAACGAAGAGGAAGAAGAAACGGCAGCAACAGCAACGGCAGCAGTGGCAGCAGCATCAGCAGCAGCGAGCCAGCAAAGTATATAAGCAGGAGTGCGAGCGCGCGACATAACGCTCGCGGCGGAGGACACGGCTGCTGTGGCATTGACCCCGTATACAGTAAGGTAATGCGAGGAGAGACCTATCGCTCTCTCTCCCTCGTGCTCGCGCGCTAGATCTAGCACGCGTTCATTTCTCCATAACAGAGCCAGAAAGAGAGAGAGAGAGAGGCGCTCACGCCAGCTCATCGCGAGTTACAAGCGCGAGCTCTTCCTTTACGGGGAGATCCTTTCCGTGGCGCGAGCCACTTGTTCCTTTTCCTTGTCCCGCCGCTTCGCAGATTCCTCGCGAGTCGTTGTCTCTGTGTCTCGCGGCAGCGCGAGGTGTCGGCCCAATCCGGAGGAGAAAGAGCTCTCCGATCACTGAGAGGTCGACCTCCTCAATTTTCTCTCACCGCCCTCGGACGCCATTCCCTCCCACCCGTGGCAAATCCTTTTCAGCCGTCCTTCCCGACTCCCACCGTGTCACGAGGAATCCAGCCACCCCAACCTACCGAGTGCGCATAGTTGCCACTGCTCACGGGCATTTTCTTTTTTCCTTCCATATGATAGTTAGCTAACTGGGTCGCAGGCGGTGGCCGGTGTCGCCTCCTCGTCACCTTCGGCCGCAAAGGGACGTCAAAGTTTCCGAGGAATCAGTTGCTGACGGGAGAAAAATGAAAGTCCTCCGCGAGATCTGGTCTGGCTTGCTACGTGCTGCTCCTTTGACGACCGCGGGGCCCGTAGGTGGGGCGGGGTGGGCTGGTGGCGGCGGGGGAGTAAAGAAGGGAGGTAACGGCGTTGACGCCCCCGATACGTGCGCTTCTATTGCCATAATTCGGCCGAGTAGCTTATTCCGAGCTTATTAGTAACGCCGGGAGTTGCGGGTGCAGGGAAGGGAGGGGAGGGGAGGGGGGGGGGGGAGGGGGAGAGAGAAGGTAGATAGAGGCG
Organism: Kradibia gibbosae; assembly: GCA_018907135.1. NCBI lineage: Eukaryota > Metazoa > Arthropoda > Insecta > Hymenoptera > Agaonidae > Kradibia > Kradibia gibbosae. Next base: position 14,634,501 of record JACCHX010000001.1, on the reverse strand, counting down.
GTGATAGGTGCGGGCGGTTGGGAGACCAAGACGATTCGAGAGCGCGATGCCGTGCTTGCGAAGGAAATAGACGTTCTGACGTGGACGGACGTGATGCGCCATGTGCAAACTGCCGTTCTATAAATTGTGCGCCGCACGAGAAAAAGACTTGTTCCCTCGTCCACCTCCCCCCTATCATCTTTCCTTGCTGCCCTGGTTCAATGGCGCCGCCCCGCCACCACCTTATCCCATTTGCTGGGAAATAAAGTGGCGATGCGCGATTTGGTCGGATGAAAGGCAGCGTGAGTTGCTTGACTCAGTCTCGAAATCCGCGAAACGTCCATCTCCGTGCTACGTGATTGTCTACGAAAATCCAATTTTATTTTTGCATTCGCTCTTTTGTAAAATAATCAACCAAAAAAGAGGCTTTTAATCAAGGATGCGCGATCGTGTTATCGATTGAAACGCGTAACAAATGGCAAAACATACTGTCATATTTTACTGTCCGGAAAATCAATATGAGTTTTGATAATAAATGAGTAGTGAATTAATCCCGGCGATAAATCTTTCAAAGGCTTAAGCTCGAAATAAGTTGACGTTGCACCTCTTGAATTCCAAAAGTCTCCAATTTATTTTCCCGCGAACTAATTCCAAATGGTTTTCGTAATCTTTTATTTAATTCGATTATGTTTCAACCATATTTTATCCTGTATATTATCGGTGTTCTCGATATAAATTATTTACTAACGTTGATACCTGAAAATTTCAATTAATTCAACTCTGAAATTTATGTGCTTCAATTTAACACTGGTAACGAACGTACGCGTAAAATCTGTAGAAAAATAAGGAACTTTCAAACTATGATCTAGGCATTTCTAAAACCGAAGACGCACTTTCTCTTGAATCTTTGACTCGCAACGACATTGCAATGTAAATAAAATTCGCCTGATATATTATCGCGTAATCCATTCTTTAGTTATAGCATATCAAAATAAGAAAATTTAAATTGAAAATTTTGTAAAGAGAAACAATATCCTGAGAAAGCATATTTATAAATTCCATTCTTTCCATTAATTTTTTCTGTTAAAAAAAATTAACTTAAACTTTAAATGCTTTCTCATTATTTTCTGATAGTTTCATTGAGCTAAGGAATTTTTTATGTAATACAAGCATTATACTGTTGCGTTATGCAACAACTGATCATTAAAATTGTTAGATTTTAAAACCGCATGCAGCCAGATTACAGTTTTTTAGTTTTTTGGTGCAAAACATATCAGCTGATATCAAAATTTATTAGAGCTGTATTTTGTGAAAAAATGCACATATTTATAAATTCACAGATATTACTGACAAAGAATAAAAAGATTTTGCGTTTCATTAAGCTCTTTCATTTGTCGTTTATTTTAAAAAAATTAAAATGTCCTGAATAATTAAAAAAAAATCGAAATTTGTTAGAGTAATTGATTTGAGTGTGGTAGATAAAAAAATATTAAAACTTTAAAAATTGAAAGTTTATAGTTTCCTTGAAATAAATATTATCATTGTCGTTAGTATCATTGTATTTCGGGATATAATCGTGTACAACTCTCTAAGCGATAGCAGGATGACTGGGTGGAAAGAGGTCAAGGAAGAGGGGTGAGAAAGAAGGCTGTAAGTGGGGATAGCTCTATGTAGATGCGGGGCTATTCGCGAGATAAACTCTTTTAAGCGAAAAATAATTCTCTATGTAGGAGACAAGCACCGAAGGTGTAAGTCGAGGAGTAGAGTAAGAGCCGAACTAAAGGCCGTATGAGGTAGGAAAGCTCGTCGTATGCTGAGATGGCAAGGTAATCTCGAGTCGAACAACTCGCTCATACTTTTACCCTAGGGATGCCAGTTCTGTAGTAGATTCACTGCCACCACCTAGTGGTATAAATGGGCACTAACCGAAATGAACTGCTACTTTGCGAAAATGAGGAGAGGATGGAATTTAGGAAGGGAATCACCTTCGCGACCTTATACTTGATTTGAGAACCACTTAGAGACAGAGGTAATGAACGAGATTCACATCCTGCCAATCTTTGCAGATATTGTCGAACGGAAGCCTTAACTTTGAGGGAGAGAATATAATTTGTGCATCGGTCGTAATAAGGAGGTACAGTAAGAGTTGACTTGGATAACTCGAATCACTACATCTGGATCTGACAGGGTTGGTGAAATCCGGCATAAAAAACAGTCACAATGTGGCAGGTGGTCCAGCGTATAATTCCAAAATCGTCTACAGCTACATGAGACGAGTGAGAAAGATATGTATTTCAGTCGAAGCGATGTCTTTCAATGATCCACTTGGTGAGAAATACTTGCCAAATGGTCATTTATCTCTTCGGAGAGCCACACTACAATATTGCGATTATGTTTACTATATTGTACATATGAACGACACTCCTAAAATTTTTCGCTTAAAGGAAATGCATAATTATGAAACCGCAGACTATTGCGTTAAAATGAAGAACACTGGCGAGCGATTAGAATTCTTGCAGAACTGGTACGACCGTATTCACTCATTTTGAGATCTAATAAAACAATACGACTATTAACTTGAGTAAACATGGATATGAAGAACATCCATTCGATACCTTGCGACCGGCAATACGAATTTTAATGTTGCCGATCAAACCAATGTCGAAAATAGAAATGCTGTGTGGTTTGCTAATCGCAATTATAACGTATTTCGAATTGCGAGATTACGATTGATTACTGATGTAGTTAAAGGTTGTACTAATCCAGAAAAGAAGGCATTCTATCAATATCGAGAACAATAGCGTATACATAACAACAGGGAATTGCTGATTGGTGTGAAAATTCCGCTTCTCGTCTACCAAGAGAACCTATGATGAATTCATTCACGACTTCGTGTTAGTCAAGTACAAATACTATTCCAAATTATAATTCAAACCGGATTTGTGGATCGATGCACCATATAAAGTTGGAACACAACAAATGATAGCATGTCATTAATCGGACGTTAACGCCTTCTTCCCATCAATATTCAAAGAACTTAAACTCAGGTTATTGGCAGCTCAAGACAAGAACATTTATATATCGACTGATCGCAACACAATGAAGTATGCTGAATGCTTTATTGAAATATTAAGTGCAGTCGGTTTAGCATTACTGGATGCGCTTGATTTAGACTTTGGTAAGTATGACAAAAGTTAAGTCGAATTAATGGTACTTTAAGAGTGCAAGATATGCTGTTGTTTGGTGTCAAAGAGGTCATTATATTGGCGTAACGCTCATCAATCGACTGTATTAATCGACAAACGTACCGGTTTGCGCGCTAGTATAATATACCAACGAAAGTCGAGTAATGCTTTCACATCTGGTGGCAATACCATGTTTCTACTAAGTATCTTCGCTTTAATATACCCCATGGAACGTTTGGCCACCTTGTTTATTGGTACTGACTCTTTGTATTGGAAAACGTGGACGGCATGATGCTTCTTCCGGCTTTGCCCAAATCTTGACCCTAGAAGCTTCATTGTTACATGACAACTCTTGGTATTTTGTTCAAATTTGTACTTTATGTTAAGGGAAAATATAAGGTGGTATTAGATCCGTTAAAATTGATCACCAAACTAGAACGAGCAGATCTGATAAACTGGGACTCGCTGAAGAATAACGTATATTGTTTTACAACTTGTGTGTATCGTTTAACAATCTAAATATAATTCAACCTCTTAATCGCGATTCAATAGACAAGTACTGTAGTGACATTGCCGATCGTACTGTTGTTGTCGAAAATCTTTTCGGACTGCTCAGAGCAAAGGAAACCTTTCAGAAACTTTACTTTTCGCTGACGGATCAGCTTCGTTTCGTTATAAAATAAAAAACTGTACTACTTCATTCACGCAGTGATTGTAGCTGTAACAGCGTTTGATGTTCGATTTTTTAAACAGTAACTTTTGGCGTGGGCCACCTATTCGCCAGTTTTAGTATTACATGTTCTCCGAATAACGCTAGATTATGGCCAAAGCCAAAATTCGGATGATGCTCCTGCTGGCCCAGTACCCAAACGACACGTCAATCCATCTTTAACCCATATTCTTTGGATGCGACATTATACATCTGGAAACGGGCGTCTCTGCTCAAACAGATAATTCTATTACACTTAGCAGCTTACAATTATTTTTTTTAATAATAAATAATTGTGTATTCCTATCGAGAACAGTCGTTGTTATCGTTGTGCTTCGGGATATAATCGTGTACAACTCTCTAAGCGATAGCAGGATGACTGGGTGGAAAGAGGTCAAGGAAGAGGGGTGAGAAAGAAGGCTGTAAGTGGGGATAGCTCTATGTAGATGCGGGGCTATTCGCGAGATAAACTCTTTTAAGCGAAAAATAATTCTCTATGTAGGAGACAAGCACCGAAGGTGTAAGTCGAGGAGTAGAGTAAGAGCCGAACTAAAGGCCGTATGAGGTAGGAAAGCTCGTCGTATGCTGAGATGGCAAGGTAATCTCGAGTCGAACAACTCGCTCATACTTTTACCCTAGGGATGCCAGTTCTGTAGTAGATTCACTGCCACCACCTAGTGGTATAAATTGGCACTAACAGAAATGAATTGCTACGTTGCGAAAATGAGGAGAGGATGGAATTTAGGAAGGGAATCACCTTCGCGACCTTATACTTGATTTGAGAACCACTTAGAGACAGAGGTAATGAAAGAAATTCAATTGAATCTTGCAAGTGTTGCTTTTATCGTTGTTATTTTTTTTAATTTTTGTGATTGTTGTTCTTATTGTTATTATTACACAAATATTGCTTATTTAAAAATACCATGCTAAATGCATATTATTATCCAGTGTACGTTAAAAAACTTCCAAAGCTCAGGAATCATGCGGAAAATATAAGCCCGCTCTTATTTTTGGGTGGGACGCCAATGTTAGTTGAAATTTTAATAATATTGGGATCGGGAACGATACACTTAACGTGCAGTTCACGGACTCCTGGCTTATCGACGATCATAAGGCAAGTCGATTCGATGGCGCCACGGTCAGAATGCCGTTCTGGAAACTTCAAATTGCAACTGCATAGTTAATAATGCCTTTCTGTGACCGCATTCGTCGAGCAAATCTTTTTTTTCTCGCTTTGCCAGATCAAGTCGATATTTTTATCGGCTTGCGTCGCGGTTATTGACTTTGCGCCATTTACCGAGTTTGGAGACAGTAATTATTTTTATCTTGGTTTTAAATTTTCATCGAAGCAGAATTAAAAGTTAAACAAACCCGTTATCTACCTACTGTTGTAACTTCTTAGGTTCAATTGCCTATAATTCTGGAATTCATGCTGTGTTTTCGATGTACATAAAAAAAATTAAATAAACATTTTCAAATTTCTATTCTATTAAGTTAAATCAGTTGTTTTGATATCCACGTCTATACAATTGTATTTACTACAAGTATTTACAGAAATTTAGATAATTCCCATATTTTTATTTTGACAGTCCTCATTATATTGTATATAGTTTAAAATATTATTAAATATCCTCTTTATTGCTCTCTCTAAAAATTTTCACTTAGTTACGATCCCTATTTAAAATATTAATCCTTCTCCAAACGCGTAAATGTCAAGTAATTGAAAGAACTTAATATTTCTGTAAAAGCTTTTTAAAAAAATAAAAAGTAACGAATTGTTATCATCAAAACTAAAAATTATTTTTTTTTTAAAAACATAGATGAAATCGTATTATTTTACACTATTAATTAAACCTATAATTGGTCATGAACTGTTCAAATTGACAAGTATAGTAAATTGAAAAATTTTTATTTTGTTAAACATCCTTGTTAAAGGTTAAAAAAGGGTTAAAATAGGAAAATTGTTCTTGTTGTATGAAATCGAATAAATATTAGATTTTGATATATCGTAAATATTGTTGCACTAATTGAAGGAGCTTATCGTGAACTAATTTTTTATATCTCTGGCGATTGTTGCTTCTAAATATAATATACGTCTCAAGAAAAAGGAATTATTTGTAGAACTTTCGCTTGACAATTTCGTGCCGCTCTCTATAAAACAAAGTAGTACGTTATACCACTTCTCCACTCGTCATTAACCAATTCTCAAGAAAATTCCCGTAACCCAAGCCTCAAGAACTCGCCCACCGTCAAAGCGATCGAGCGACTAGAGAAAGAGATTGAAACTGTGCGAGCGAGCGAGCGAGCAAGAGAGAGAGAGAGAGAGAGAGAGAGAGAGATAGACAGATAGAGAAAGAAACATAGACTTCCATACACGGAAAATAATCTCGAATACTCAAGGTGCGCGACGCGCAGGAAATTCAAATGGAAAACAACGGAGCGCAGCCAAGGAGTTGTTCTCTCCTCTCCCTTGACACGCGGAAAAAAATCGAAGGAATGTCCCAGAGACCGTACAACTGCATATGTAATTTCTAAATAAATCCGTGGCTATAGGTCTCTCTGTCCTTCTCTCTTTCTCTCTCTCTCTCTCTCTCTCTCTCTTTTTTATCTCTCTCTCTCTCTCTCTCTCTCTCTCTCTGCTCTTCCCTCGCTCTCGGGCATGCAGGATGAAAAGAGCAGCCACGTATATTGCGCGCGCGGGGGCGAAAGAACTCCAAAGAGTAAGAGAGAGAAGGACAAACAGAAAAATCGAGATACCGAGAGTTGGTGAGTGGTAAGGAGGGGAGGAGAGAGATAGACAGTCGGAGAGGGAATGAGTATAGTAAAGGCACAAAGACGGAGTGAAGGAGATTTAAAGAATAAGGGAGTGAGAGAGTACGGATGGAAATATTTAAATTTTTAATGCAATTGACTACTATCAGTCCAGTCGGCTTTCGAAGAAATGATGTATTCGGGGATTATATTTTAATTGCGCTACTTTCCTTATATCCTTTTGTTTTTTTTTTTTTTTTTCATGCAATATTATTTTATTTATAAAATAGTTAATTTAGGTCGTCTGATAAAGAGCAATGAACTATGTAAGAATAAAATACTGCTACTAGGCAAAAAAATTTGTCTTAAAATGTAATAAAACACATTGATAAGTCAATGGCACTTTGTTATTCTTAGGTATATAGGTGGGATTTTATTTTCAGAATGTATTAAGTTTGTGAATTTTAGTAATGAATTTTTTATACACACATTTTGTATAAGACTTTTTAAAATTATAACAAATATATTTGAGCTTTTATGACTCTATAAAACCTGTAAGTGAGAAGTCGAACAAAGAAAAAGAGAGATTTACTTGTTTTTGTATGTATGAAAAAATGATTATAATGTAAAATATCGTGTTACAAGAATTGCGAAATAAGATATGCTATTTTACCAACTAACAAAATTTTTGTCTTTTTTATTTCATTTAAGTTTATTAATCTAAAAAAAACGCCAAAAATTATATACATTCAAATTAGAAGTGTTATTTATGATGATATTTTTGTAAATAAAAATGTTTAAAATATCATTACATCTATCTAAAATTTATAAAATTGCAACAAGTGATTATACGCCTCAAAAGCCATATTTACTTCTTTATTTGTTGAACAATTTCGGTGATTAAAATACAAACAAGTTATTGACCAATGCGTACATTATGAAGTTTTTTTTTAGTAATCAATTACAAATTCCGTATGATATAAAAAATTTTTATAGTCACAATCGGTCGATTTTGAATATCAATATAATTCAATAAATCGTTTATATATTGCGGGTACCAACATCAGATTCCTACTTTATCCCATAAAATTGTTAATATAATTAGTTTTTTATTATATTCAAGTTTCAGTAAATCATGCTTACACTTAGTATAGAAATACGAATGCGAATTATATTAGAATTAACAATATTACGATATTATTTTGCAAAAAATTGAAATATTGAATTTCATTATGGTGATTTACTTGGCATGATTTTTATGTTCTTTTCGATGTATTTGTAATTAGATATTTTATTTTGCAGGTTTTAATAAGTCCTTATTTAACCGAGGTTTTGATTAAATCGCGCGAGATCAAGAGAGTAAGCTGAAATACGATGAATGGTTCCTTGTAGTTTCGTCGTGTGATTACAGAAGAAGAGATATACAGAGAAAGCGTCGTTGTTAATATACAGGGACGAAATTTGATTTCATCAATGATCTTGAAAAGATTGTACGTAGAATAAGCATCGTGTCAAGAATAAATAAGATGACTTTCGAATGGACTGGTGAACTGTCGGTCGTTCTGCGGCGGGGGCGGGCGGGGGGGGGGGTAAAGGCAGAGGGAACGAGTAGTTCGCCGATAAAGCAGATGCCTCGAAAAGGGTGTACCCCTTTAAAACGAAAGGATGCGAGGTCGATAATAATTCCGGAAAAGAAAAATCATCAAAAAGCGATGAGGTAGAATCTACACGGAGAGATAAAAACTTCCAGTCCACACGAGCGTCAAGAAAATTCTGCCAGCTCTCTAGTAAGTAAGAGAGTACGAGGAGCGTAAAAGTATAAGTAGAGTGAAAGAGCGGCCAAGTGAACGAGCGAGCCAGAGAGGGAGAGAAAGAGATCGCGGGCGTGCACATTTCAACATTTGTAGCTCTCCGAGATATATCCCCTGCCCTCCCCCGCCCCACTCTCATTCTCTGCCGCCCCGCGACCGCCACTTCCACCGCCGCCGTCGCCGTCCAGACCTACGCCGCCCCTCCGCCCTTCCTGTCCCCGCTGACAAAGAATCCGACGTTTGATCGTCGCTCTCCGTGTTGCGCGCTGGCGGCTCTCTTGGAGCGAGACAAAGAGGGAATCGAAAGAAGGAGGGAGCGAGCGAGTGAAAGAAAGTAAGAAAGCCGAGCAGTTCGAGGGAACTGGCTCGCGCCATCCGTGCATAGCCCGTAGCGAACACGAGCATGGATTCCCTCCTGCGTATCCCTGCACACGAGTGCGCGCGCGTCATCGCACGCATGCACACCATGGACACCTCGGCGAGAGGGAGGGAGAGAGATGGACACGCGCACATCTACATTCAAGAGAGTGAAAAGGTGAAAGAGCACCGCCGCCGCCGCCTCTAAGTCGTATAACGTTAAGGCTGTTGCTGCTGGTGCTGCTGTTGTTGCTGCCGTTCGCTAGAATGAGAAGAGAAAGAAGGAAAAAGATGCCGGGGGACAGATCGAGCGAGCGATGGAGAGAGAGAGAGAGAGAGAGAGAGAGAGAGAGAGAGAAACAGAAACAGATCGAGAGAGCGTGGAAGGGCTCGAGGATGTAGAGGAGTGTATGATGAGATGGCACGAGGACGAAGCTTCGGTGTGGCGCAGGGGCGCGAAGAGGAGGAGGAGGAGGGAGCGAGAGGAGGGCGCACGTACGTGTGTATAGTATACGGCGCCTATAGACCGAGCTGAGACACATTGCTTTAGCCCCGTGTGGGTGAAGGACCACTCGACGAGGTCTATATAACTTCTTTCATTCTTTTTCTTTCTTTGCGCTGCTCCCTTTTTACCCCAACGTCATCTCCTTCGCTCTCTATCACTCGCGCCGTCTGGATCTCTTACTCTTTGCCCTTTTTTTCGCTCTTTTGCTTATCCGCTCTCGCTCAGTTCTATCTCTTATTTCGCCTTCCTGTAACCCCTTTTACCTCTTTCACCTCTCTCTCTCTCTCTCTCTTTCCACCCTCCTCCTCCTCCTGACAGTCCACCGCCGCCCCACACTACCCCAGATCTTCTTTGCGCTATTTCGTTTGCGCTCGTAGTGCTCTCCCCCTCGGGCACCCGGACCGACCGAATGACTCTCACCATAGTATCCTTCGCCTCTTGGCTTTATCTCTTCGTCCGTCTTTTTCTCGGCTAGCGCGAAGAGGAGGTGGGCCCACGGCACAAAGTGCATCTACGGGCACCCAATAACCCTAAGCACACGCACGTGTGAGCCATCCGCGGACGGGCTTTCTTATTCCGTAATCTCTCCTATGATCCGGCCGAGCGTCGCTCCCGCACCCGCCGGGAGATCACCTGATTTGCATCGGCCCCGGTGCAACCGCGGACGCAGGTCGTCTCCGGGTAGCGCAGGACGAACGGAGAATAAGCAGCTCGCCGGGACGGGGAAGAGCCACCGCGAGTGCCGGGGCGTTTAGGTAGTGGGCGGCGGCGGGGGGAGGGCGCGAGCGCGCGCGGAGAGAGGAGCTGTAAAAAAGGAGCGCGCAGCGCGTAAAGGATCGTAAAGCGAAGTTGAATTAACGCGCGCTTTGGCCCCCTACCCTCCGCGGCTAAGCGTGCATCAACTTCCAGGCCGTGAGTCAGTGCTGCTGCCGCGGCCTCATCTACAATGTCCGGTGGCTCGTGCGCCGAGTGCCGTTCACCGGTGCGTCCGTCCTGCCCCCCGGCCCCGGCCCCGGCCACTCCAAGGAGAGTGTCACTCAATAGGCTCGAGCCCCGAGTGCCCCCCGACCGCCGCGAGGCACCTAAGGCGCACTGCGCGCTACGCGTCAAGCCGTTCGCTATTGTAAATCCGGCCGCAGGAAAGTCGTCCACGCGCCTGGATCGAAAGTCGCGACGTCGAAATCCGAAAGGCCACGCGCGCATTCATCCTCTCCATTCGCCTCCCCCGCCCGCCTTCCTGCCTCTCGCTCGGTTTATTGCTCGAGCATGCAACTCTCGCCGGCCAAATCATCGAGGATAATTAAATTAAGTAGTACGTGCTTGCCGATAAATAGGTATGCCGGCATAGAGATGCCGATGTACATGCATACACAGTTATGCATATCCATATAGAAAGGTAATTTATGTATTGCCAACAGTGGCATGAGGAGGAAAAGACATAGTGGAGGCAAAGCGCGAGACTACCTAAGCCCAACGACGTGCACGTAGCTTGTATTATGTATACACGTCTCTTCTCTCTTGCCCCCAACCTTTGCCTCGTCTCATCCTCATTCCATCATACTACCTTGTGAATACTCGCTGTCCTCTATCCCTCCCTACGAACGTCAGTCTCTCTCCTCTCTCTCTCTCTCTCTCTCTCTCTCTCTCTCTCTCTATCACTCGCATATGTTATTATTCACTGGCTCTCGCTCACGCGGTTCCTCTTCCTCTTTGTTACTCATCCCTGCTCCGTCTCCTTCCCATCCTCTCGTTTTCGTGTGTACTCTTTCGCTCGTTTTGTCTCTCCTCTCCCTTCCTCGCTATCACGCTCTTGCACTCTCGCTCGTGCTCCCTCTCTCTCTCTCTCTCTCTCTCACTTTCTCGCTCTGACAGCCAACCTCGGCCGCTTTATCTCACTTTCTCCCTCTGGGACACAGTGCGAATGGCCATCGCCTCGTCGTCATATCTCTCTCTCGCTCTCCTGCCAACTCTTTTTCCCTCTACCCTCCCCCGCCATCGCTCAACAAGCCGCGTCCCTCCTCGCGCTCCATCTCGTTCTGGACCTCATCCCTCCCTCGCGCGAGATCGTTCCACTTCCTCGCTCTCTTGTTGTGTTCTCCCCCTCGCCCCTCGACCCGTCGACGGAGTCTGCCTCTGTGCTCTCACCCCCTCCGTCCTGTTGGCGTGAGCGAGAACCGCAAAGGGGCAGGTATGGCAATGGCATGGCTGCAGGCTGAGGCTGCGCTGCGACGTTGCCAGATATTACCAATGCTCAGCCATACTGTACAATCGGAGATATGTCTCTGTCCTCCTCCCAACCTCGCCACCTCCCTTCCCCCGCAACTCGGCGCCTCTTTGTTTTTCCCGCGGAACGGCCCTCCCCCCCGCCTCGCCCGCACCCGCTCCTTCACGCGCCCGCCGCTCTCTCCCCGCCCCTCTCTCGGACTCCCGCCGCTCTCTCTCTCTCTCTCTCTCTCTCGCTCCCCCCTCCCCTCTCGGTCCACTGCTGTATACCTGGTTTACATAAACTCCTTTAGATAAGAATGCCATGTATGTGTCTCCGTCCCTCTCTGACGCTTTGCGTTTGCCCCCACTAAATCGACGTCCCCGTCCTTCGCCCCGCCGACCCAACGTCGTCGCCTCCTATCCATCCGATCCTCCCCTCTTTTCCCGCTCCTCTCACCAAATTGTACATACTCGGTGCATCGCATATTGCGCGCAGTATGCTAGTACTACCAGCTCACGTATTATTTACTCACACGCAGTTGAAGGCTCCACAGCAGCGTTTACGCGCTCGCGTGTAAGCGAGTCGACGAGTGCCACTGTACTTGCATATTATATACGTATGCATTTGTATATGTTTATGCACAAATGCATATACGTGTATAAACACGCACACACCCACATAATATATAACCTATGTATATTTATTTGTGTGCGTGTGTGTGTGTATATATATATATATATATATATATATATAAATGTAGGTGCATGCGTGCCGACATACGTGCATATCCATTGGAAACAAAAATGTAATACAGGTTTCTATGAATGTTGGAATAAAACTTCGCCCGCTGCAATTAAACATTGTTACCTCCAACACTGTTGCTCTTGCAACACCAGAGAGATCAGCTGTACATTGTACACCTCCGACGCTACTCAGTCCGGCTGTTTGCGCATGTCTCGGCTGCATGAGATATTAACGCATACACGTCGAGCTCATTGGTCAAAACGATAAAAGCATCGCTGAAAATTTTCCAAGTCTTTAATTCTCGTATCTAACAGTTCTCAAGGTTACATGCTATATCATTACGACGATGAGCACTTCGCAAGGTTTTTCTCATGCTGAACAATATGTTATTTCAGGGAGTATTCCACATGCTTTGTTACATTTTTACTTCTTCTTTTCATCAACTGCATTCATTATAAGCTTCAGCGACACATATGCTATTAACTTTGTAACGCTAAATAATAATACTGCCCAAACGCCTTTCATCATATTTATTCGACGTTAGAGTAATGCCAAAAGAAATGAAAATTCTTACTACCTTTCTACTACTTGACAAAATTACGCCAATTTTTACGATGCTACAATTCAATCTTATATAAACACCAATTCTATAATTTCAATGATAAGCAACCCGAACCAAATCATTTCAGGATAAAGTGCATTTTTTTACTTTTTATCTCTAAACGACTGATGTTTACTTTATTCAAAGAAAACATTTATCAAAATTGGCAATTTTAGCATCTCTTTTACTCTCATTTTATGCTTCCTCTTCATTATCGGTATCTAAAAAAATTTTTTTTTTATCAACTTCCATTTCTTAAAATCTTTGGAATTTCTATTTAGCTTTGTATAGAATATAAGTATGTGTTTGCTTGGCAACAGAAAGTTACTTTATTCTCGCAGGCACTTTTCTTAAAAACATTTCTTTCAGTATTATTAAAGTTTTTATAATTATCGTAATATAAATTTAAAAAACATGAAACAATTTGTACATACATATTTTTAATTTTATTTTTGAAAAAATATAATAGTATTTAAATTTTTTATATTGATACTCGATTCATCGTACATGAATGAATGTTAGTTCGCCACTGTTTGATGATTTAAGTGTTATGCAATTTTTATACCTATAATACATTGCAATAAAGATTAAATGATTACACAATTTCTTACGTTTATAATAAAATGATCGATGACTACAGACTAGTATGCTGTCATACGGATTTGATAGAAAAATAAACTATGAATACATTTTAGATACAAATTAGATAGATATTATAGTCCTAATGCATTCTTACAATTTTTATCACAATAAATTATTAGAAATAAATTATTATTTTAATTATTATGAGAACCAAAACTCAAGATTTTATTTATTCTTTTAGTGTAATTTAATATACAATGTTAAAATCTAAATTATCCAAAGGAAACTAATTTTTTTTCTATCTCACAGCAATAGCAAATAACTAAATAAATATTATATGTAACATTGTGATTAACATAAGAGGGAAAGGTTGTGAAACTTCAGTATTTACCGTAATTTATAAAATATATATACTTTCTCTGTGCAATTCAATAATGAACTAAGCTCTAATAGTGTTCCATAAGTTAATTTATATTTAAATAATATTCTGATTGCAAAAAGAGAAGGCAAAAAAATTTTAATAGTTTTTTACGTAAGCCTAAAACAGCTAAATTTGTTAAGAACGATAATAATTATAAACTAATTATCTAGGTTTCTTTATTTTAAAATAATATTCTCTTATATAATTCTTTTATAATTAAACAAAAATGATTACTCAAATAAATGAAATGTTAAAATAAAATTATTCTTAATTTTAATCGAAGTTTTTATTTAGTATACTAACATTTTTTATTTATAGTAATTGATAATAATCAAGATACAAAAATTATATTTCAGAATAACTTTTGTAGTATTATTTATTGAAATTTGAATCGAAAACTCTACATGTTTATTTCAAAATGCCCTACTGTTTTTATATACATGTTTAAAGCCTTGATATTTTAGAGAGGATCAGTTCTCCTTGTTATATGTCAATGATACTTTGACATGCGCACTGATGCGTTCGTCATTTGTTGACTAATTAAGTTAGGCATCATTTAAAATATACGACAATATAATAATTTTAGTATACGGGTATCGATTGCATATAACCAGAGATACTTTATTGCAAAATACATAAAATTTGAATTATAGCGCAACATTATCATTAATGACGCAAATTGCTTTTATTCTTTATTATAAGAAAATTAAAAATTAAAATACTTTTGAAATTATAAACAATATGTTTAAAAATTGTCACTTGCTTCTTAAATTATGCGATTAACAAGATAACGGACTATTTCATTGCATAAAGAAAATAACAAGGATCTTGTCAATTACTACAAAATAGCTTGTTTTGTATTATTATTGCTTGAAGAGTTCGTAAGAAATTTGAAAAAGAGATACGAATATATTTTAGAAAATCCAACGGGATATTTATATTTTTTCTTATTTTAACATAGAAATGAAAATCATCTTCTACATTGTAGGTGGTCGAGTAATGGTGCCTTCGAGCGTATTACAGTACTTCTACCTTAGAAGACTTTTTCAACTATGAAGCTCCATAAATATATTTGAAGAATATAGCTGCCAGTCAGAATTTCAGTATACCAACTTGGGTGATTCAATACAATATACTTTAAACTAGAAAAGTTTCCTCTGCAAATCATTGTAGTTATCATAACCGTTCAGTTGGCAAAGTATGTTTAAAAATTTGTATTAAAGTTTGAAAAATGAATCAACTGCTTTTTTGAAATACTAAAAATCCGAAAATTGTTAAGTTAAGTTGTTAATTAGCTGAAACTTTGAAAATTGATAATATACGTCGGATAAGCTTAAATAATTATATTAATAAAATTATCGTGTGTATTTCAATGATTTGTTCACTCAACAACGACAACCACATGAAACACAAACAGCCAACTCTTGTATAACTGTTCGACCCACAGTTTGGATAATGTTCTACTCTTCCACTCTCCTAAATAGTCATATATCATAGTTGTATTTTAGTTTTTCATATTGGACCATGTTTCCCCAATACATAATAATTTCGAATCGTAACTACAGAGTTTATACACTTATACAATATTCTAAATGATTAACAAAAAATTTGTTATTTGCGTTGTATCTGCTTTGAAACGGTCTTTTTATATAATACATTATTCCTACTTTTGTAAAAGAATTATTATTTGTATCTCAAACCAGTGTACTGTTAAATATAAGTATTATATTTTTCACTTCCTGGTTAGTATGAAATTATTAATAATAAAGGCTCAACACATCAATAGTAGTTGTAGATTAGAAATAAATTATGCGTAAGAAGTCTTACAAATTGTTCTATTAAAATTTGAGGTTATACCGTAGTAAATAATAGTTTTAATAATCATAATCCGTTTAATACAAATTTGAACTCTATGATGTTTTGAAGCTCAAAACAAGACTACTTTTTGTTCGTATAGTATATTTCAGTCATTAATTTATCAATCGATTCTAAAAGTCTGACTTATATCTACATTTATTAACTCAAATTGTCATATCAGTATAATGTATAAATCGATTAATCCAAATATATTTTATATAAAAATACTCTTATCATCAATGACGAAAAAGGAATAATCTTTTAGTTAATTTCAACAATGTATCTTATTTTCGAAGTGATATTATTAATGCAAAAGTAGTAGTGAATAAATACCCAATATAGTATGCTTCATGTATTTTCATAATATTAATTTTCTATTACAGTAAATGTAGATATCATTTTCATAACACATGTTGTAAAATACAAGAGAATCTTAGATTTAATACATATAAAGAAGTCGATTCTTAATAATTATTTAAAAAATTTTAAACAAATAGAAAAGGTAGTGTTGAAATTTGATTATTCATTAATCAATAATTATAAATTTTTCCGTATATAAAAATTTTATCCTTAAAAAAATTGTGAATTTTATCATTCATTTTCAACGCTATCTGTTGTATGGATATATTAATTACAAATGTAATTCTTGTTAGATTGATCAATAGATGTTTGAAATGAAATTTCAAATAGATTCAGAAATATGAAGTAAAAAATAAATAATATTTCTAAATATTTTTAAAAACACATATTAAGATATAAAAACAATTTAATCGAATATATACATATGTTTTGTCAAATTTGAAGTAACCATAACTACTATTATTTATTATTAGCTATTGTTTTATTATATAATTAAAAAAAAATCAGTTTAAAAACATATAATTCAGATTTCAAATGCGTTATTATATAGAAGCTAGGTCTATATTGAAAAATATTAGATATTCTGTTTTAATTAAAATCTGTTGTTAAATTAAAATTATTATATATATTTAAATTGAATATAATATTCATATTGAAATTAATTATTGCGAAGGTAAAGTATATTAGTTTGAGGTTTACTAAAATTAAGAAATATTGTATTAAAAATGTTTGACTTAATGGATTTAATATAGGGATTTATTATATGGGTTTTTATTTGGATTAAGTAGTTTTTATAACCTAAACAAATTTTTCTCGAAATAGCATCTTCCATGTCAGTGAACACGACTTTTTAAAATCAACTGGACCGATCATTTTTAAGTTTAAAATACTTTTTTGATACAGACTCTGATTTTAATCTTAGGTTATTCACATGAATATAAATTTTCAATTTTAGGAAGGGCAACAAAAATTTATGTATTTTAAACGCAAGTAATATATGAATATTAATAGAATATTATAAACAATTATACAATCATTTGAAATATAACTTTCAACTTTTATGGAGATTGTTGTTCAGTTAATTCACTAGAATTAAAAATATGATAAATGTGTTTTTTACAAACGTAAATTGAAATAAATAAACATGGCACATATAATTAGTACCCATCTAGTTGTCAATAAACTGTGACGCGCAAAATAAAGATATGTAGTTCTATAATATAACTAACTCAAATTTATAAAATTATGTAACATAACTTAGTAGAAACACCAATCTATTATACTTCAATATTATTTAATTCCAATTTGACAATACTATTCTAATCAGAAATGATAAATAAATGCGGATGCTAAGATTTTTTATATTTTCACAATAAATATAAATTAAAAAACATAAATAAAAAATAATAATGTTATGAAATTTAGGATATATATTTTTTCATATAGTCTATTTCGAAACAACTTAACCTTGTATTGTTTGAAAATGGAATAATACTAAATTTCTATGATAATGTAAATAACATTTTATCATTTTATACGACTAGTAATGTCTTACTTAAACTTCATTTTATTTTATACAATTGTAATCAATGTTCTGTTCACCAAATTGTGTATTTTTAACTCGTCAGAATCTTTAATAATAATATGGATACGGTAATCTATGATACTCTGATCTGGTTCTAGTTTGTTACGTAATCACAGTTTTGACAAGATCCTTATGTTCCATAGTTAATCTATCGAGGCCCTTCCAGTTTGTCTGGCTAACCGCAGCTAATTTCTTCACTTGTAATCTTCATTGAAAACTATTAATAACGGGTGTAATAAAAAACGCTTGAAATTTTACTAAATAAATTATGATATATAAGTTTATTAATAATGTTATTTTTATTATTTTTGTAATTAAAATTAAAAAAAAATTTTTTCCTATTTAAAATTCTGTTTGTTTTCGTTAGTTTCAATCATTGATAATTAGAAGTGATATTATAATAGTGATGAAAAGTAATTCATATATTATTTAAAGCTACACTTTTTATTTTAGGATTTACTATGGTAAGGAATATTAATAAATTGCCATCGGACATTAATTAGTATTGATAATAATTTTAGAAAAAACTCACTATTTTTATATTTTTTTATATCCTGATTTCGGTCAATTATTTACTGAAACGAACCTTTAATATAATACAAAATCAATTAACTGAACGTCTTATCCTATTATTTTATTTCAGCATTATTTTAGTAAGAAATGATTCATAATAGTTAATTATATGCATTTCGAAAGAAAAATAATACTAATTTAATAGTACCATGGATTAAAATATATTAATTTAATAAATTCGCAACAATATTATATTATTTTGAAGTGTTTTAATTTCATAGTTACAAATATATATATAACACATGATAAATGATATAAACAACTAACGAAATAGTTTGGTCAAAATCATGACTTGGAATTAATTTTACATTCAATATTTTAATTTGTTCTTTAATATTTAAAAAATTTTTAAAGAAATAAGCGAATGAGTAATATATTTAACAATTACTCAACTGGGGTGTTGGGGTTTGAATGCAGCTTAGTTAACATTCCCCTTTTAACTCATATTTCACGCAGATTAAATCGATCTAATTGACAATGATACTTCCAGTAGAACTATTTAAAAGACAGTAAGCACATTATTTTCATAGTATTCGAGATATCGATCACAACAGATTTTCTCGAACATTATGATCTCCATCAATCGTTATCATGTAGAACTCATAATGGAGCAAATGATGTAGCTTAAAATATGGATATTACATAATAAGTGATTCGAGTTATTTAAAATGCTTAATAATTATCTTAATGTTTAAAAACGAATTATTGAACTATACAATGTGTTATATATACTAAAAATATAGTAATTATACAATAAAATGAATTATTTTAAGTAGAAAAATTTTGTTTTAAAAAATGATAATAATTTTATTTATGATACATTTCTACGTAAATAAATATTATTCTAAACTGGTTTGCTTTGATAAAGTGTTTGTTTTAAGATGCTTAAAATATAATATTATTTTGAGTATTTGTAAACATTTTAATATGATACATCGAATTATTATAAGATCAGTCTATATTTTAACAATTTTTGAAAAAAAATTAATTTTTTTTAGTATTATTTTTATTTAATACGAATACACCCCCCCCCCACACACATATATATATCTGCATATAATACAATTTTGTGATAAACTTTAATTAAAATGTATCCAAAAAGAAATTAAAATATTAATTTAGTACTCAAAAACAAACAAGATCAAGTTAGAAAAATTAAAAACTAACTGAAACCGTAATGTTAAGGATAAGGTTTGTTTTGTTTATAAAAAAAAGAAATTAAATTTCTTGATATACAGTAAAAAAAAATTTAATGATTTATATGTTTAAAGCTAGAATTTTCTTAATGAATAGAATATTTTGATTTTTACAACATATTATGGAGTCATTATTTATAATGGATTTTTTCACTATGCACTTTTTATAAATAAATGTACTAAATAATAGAGAAATATTTTAATATTGTACATTCAATATATGCATTATGTTGATAATGAATTAAAAACGTTTTTCTACGTTTTACAAATGAAAATTGTTATTATTATTGTTTATTAAAATGATACATCTTAAAAATACTCACACACACACACACGTATACATACTTTTGTGTTAATATTTTCTAGATATAATGAATCTCCCTGTTGATTGTTATTAATTTTAAACCAATTTTGTGTCACTTAAGTAGAGAAGGTTTTGTTAATCATAATTTAAATTACACGTTATAGAAGTTATAAAGCTATTAAAATTCTTTTTATTATTTAAAATTTATTTTATATTACTACTATGTTAAAACTTTTAAATAAAGCTATCCATTTGAAGCAGATGATTTTTAAAATAATTTGTATTTACGTAATTTTTCAAGAAACCTTCTAGATTTACAGCTATTTATTACCGCAATGTCTTACATGTAACATATCTGTGATAAAATTAATGTTTTATTTACTTGAAATTTTAATTAAAAATGGTAGGGAATATTACAAGCCTGAAAATTCCATAAAAATACAAAAGTTTTGGATAGCTCATGAAAAACATCAAAATTTAACTACAATTTTGTTCGTAATATAAAGTATTTAATTTAACGAAATAAAGTTAAATTAGTTTAAGCATTAAAGTATCATACACAACAGAACATCGTACAAAGTATAAAGGAGCTTTCATTTAATTGTTCATTTCGGTAGTTGTGTCGAGGAACTATTTCGCTCGATGTTAACGTATTCTTTTGCCATTAGAAAATGTCAATGCACCCGCGTATACAAGCGAATTCAATTGTTTTTGTTCTTGCGAATATATCCATTAATTTAAGGCTTTAGTGATTGGTTTTGCCTTTTATATTTTCTTTTGAAGCACAACAGGCCCTTATATTTGTAGGAAGATTCATTTTAGTATGTGGGCAATTTAATTACTGCGTATCATCACAAATAGAGTAAACAAGAATAGTGAGCGACGTATGCATACAGATGGATTTCTAATGTAGGGAGAAGGGGAGATGTTTCCCTAGTGAGAATCATCGCCACTTCTTGAAGTATATGTTTAGAACTGTTGATTATCTGCATGCCAAATGATTTACGAAACAGCTCCTAAATGTATATGTGTATATATAAATATATATTAACAAATATATTCCTAATTATTCTTGTTTTGTCTTTTCGGCATTAATCACTACGTACGCTATTGCATATAAGTATATTGCGTATGTAAATCGTTAATCCGGAAAATATAAGGATCAACTTCTAGAAGAATTTTTTAACAACTATTGGTTTCTTTGTTTATGATTTATATTTAATGATATACAATTTAAAGACTATATTTATTGTAAATGCACTTGTGTACTTCTCTATGTACTTTTTATGTTAAATTTGAAAAAAGTTCAATTCAGTATGTAGATTTTATGTTTCTATACTAATATTTAACTAATATAAAATATTCGACAACCTTATTTATTATTTCCAGGAATATAAAAGTTAATAGTATAATTTTTAGTTTGCATAATTTCATTACTTATTATTGAGAATTAAATAATAAAAGGTGTTTTTGAAATATGCATATTCTTAAGTTATGAATTCAAAATAATTGGTAGCTTTGTCTTATTTATTTATAGCAAATTTTATAATAAAATAAAGATGTGTATAGACATATGATGTGCCTGTATTTATTTAACTTTAGAATATTTTATTGTTTTGGAAATTATTAATTGTATTCATATTTGACTAGATTCTAGTCTGGTAAAAATTTTTAAAATAAAAAAAAATTATCCTACCATCAGATTCGATTTTTGCAATTAATATTGAATGTACTTACGAAATACATTTATGTTTTAGTTTTTTAACGATTGTTGACATCCAATTACTCTAATTAACTTTTACAGTTAATGAAGGCTTATAGTTAAGGCCATAAGTTGCCTAACACTTATTCTAAAATATGAAATAATTTATAATAAATACGTACGCACTTACTCTCAATGTAGGCATGTACATTTTACTGATTTTCTAAATTTAGTTTGTAGAGCAAATCTTATTTTTAGTGTCCGGATATGACTATACGAGGAACCATTGACGCGATATAATTATATACGGTCTTGGTTCTTGAATCTCATTAATTATTTGTATTATCTTGGGACATTGTGAATGTCTAATACAAATGATTTTTCAATGTTGACACATCACATTTGAAACAATTTAAAATATTAAGAAATAATATCCAAGAAAAAGAACGTATGGTCAAAAGGCCTTTACTTTTTTATTTATAATTGCTAAAAAAAATCTATTATTAAAAATTATGTGAATATTCGTACGCTTTAAAATCTTGAATTAAAAATACAAAAAATTAGCAATTTTTATTTTCAAATTTGATAAGAAAATTACATCTTTTAATATTAAAATCCATCATTTAAATCAACTGTTCTAGCACTTTTTTTAATAAGAAAAGATGGATTGTATTTGTGGACATAGGCTTTTAAATTCAAATAACAAATAGTGAGTCAATTCTTCTATTAAAATAATTTGCTTAAGAATGATTTTTATAGTGACTTTTTTATTGCTATAATTTAAAAATGTTATCGCATAATAAAATAATTAAAAGCATAATAGGATTAGAAGAAAGGAATATTTGTAAAGCTTTGAAAATATACTAGTTAAGCAATAATCGAATCTGATCTTGAGGAAAGTTGTTTAAGCATACGACAACAATGAATAATGTTTAGTGGGTCACATCATTACACAGGCATGTCATTCAACAAAACTAGGTATGTATAATCATACCCGCTCGTTCTTATCCGTACTGTTTAAAAGTAAAAAGAAAACTTGGAATTTCTCTGCATTTTGTTATTAATATTTTGTAATTGGTTAGCTGTAAAAATATAAAGATTCACCGTAAATAATCATTTTACCATTTCTGCTTTTAATTAAAGCGAGGAGATTTTACATTTAGTCGTGATGAATATCCGAATTATGTATCGTAAATTTACATAAAGTTGATAATAAATATGTAAACATATCGGTGTTATATAAATATGCAAAGACATGCCTACGTTTCTTTATTTTTAGTAAGATTTTTAAATCGAAGAATTTTGTGCAGGAGTTCGTTATCTTGAAATGGTTAAAGTTGGCACAGATTGGTGTAAATGTTGCGATTTATTGAATCGAATTAAATATTGAATTTCATCGAACTTTTTATATGACATGTAGGTAAGTATTAATCTCAATCATCAGCTTATGCTGGAATGATATACATTGGGCTTAGTCTTATTTAACCATGTATACATTAAAATTTAAAAATACAACTCTTAAGAATGTATTAGTAGTGTTAAGAAATTGTCGAATAGATTGTAAGCCTCGTATCAAAAAAATTGTAGACTTACAATTCGAATATTCACAGCATGACGAATCGATCAAATGGATTTACAGTTAAATAAAATAGAATTAATAAATGATTTCCGTTTGTTTGAGGCTTAAAAAAGATTTCCATACATTGTGTCGCTCCGAGGTAGTACCGCTTTCGATTATCCTACGCATTTATAAAGGTGAATCTCTTCAAGCATAGAATGGATAACGAAGGCCATTAACAATGCTCAATTTCCTCGGATGTTACCATTGCAACATTTCCACGTTTCTCCCCGGTTTGTTGTATTTATTTATCAAGAGGCGCCCGTGCGCACACGCAACTAGGCGACGACGATTATCGGGCTTTAAGTCTTTCTTACGAGACAACAATAACTTTCGAATACGACAGAGTCAAATTAAACTTTATCTTGTCGACGAGACTTGCCGGGGAGGGGGAGCGCGGCCGCGGTGGGGGACGAAGGGGTAGGTAGGAGTGGGAGGGATAGGCATTGTTGTACCAAAATTCGTCAAGCCGGTTTCGGCTCCGGTTAGGCTCAGCCAGCGACGAGTCCCTCCTTTTCTCTTTCCGTAAGTGCACGTATACCTCGGACGTGTTGCGACACACGGACAGTGCATCAGGAGACAGGAGAGCGCACCTGGACTCACCTGCAGCGTCCGAAATTCAATTCCTCCGGGAGTGTGCACGCGTGCACACTCAATTATACATATGTACGCGTACGAGTTGGGGGGGGGGCGAGGAAGGAGGGAGGGAGCAGTAGGCGTTGAACACTTGGTTCGCCTCGTGTTCTTCACCTTGACGACTCTCTATCTCTCTCTCTCTCTCTCTCTCTCTCTGTCTCTCCCTCCCCATATATATATATATGCACGCACACGCGTTTCTTTTATTCGGAGGCGCATGGCGGAATTCGCCATCGGGCAGCGATGTGCCGCGCGCCTGCAGCTGGTCCTCTGCTCTCCTCGCTTTTCTTCTCCTTTTTTTCCTCCCGAAATCTCCATTCTTTCCTACCACCCCTCCCTCCGCCCCCCCCCAACCCCCCATGCCCCCGTCGCCCACCCGATCCTAGCGTCTACCGACGCGGACTCGTCTTTTTCTCCCTTTATTCTTGGCGCGTGCTCCGGTCGGACTCGGCTGTCGAACGTCCGCCACTGACGGAGATGAAAATAGGCTCGCTTAACCGGCAATTTTTCAGGGCCGCATACGTATATTTAACCCCGGGGCAGGTTTCTCCATTGGGTGGAGCTGAGCGCACGGGATAGGGACAGCAGTCGCGGGTTTATAAGGATCGCGGGCCGACGAGGTTCCCTTATCGCCGCGGCGTGGATTAACCCCGTTTACGTCTCGGCGGGCGGGAATAAGCGAAGGGCCGTACGGTCGTTAGCTTTTTCGCCTTAGGAATGCAGAGGCTGCTGCCACCGCCACTCGGCGCGTGGATCTTGGTCCCTCCTCTCCTGGGCTTTCGTTTCGCTTGACCTGGCGCTCGGCGGCGGCGGCGGCGGGTGGCCTGCGGTGCGGCCCGTGATGTGGTTCGGGGAGGGGCGCGAGCGGAGGGAGAGGGGACACTCGGCGGCGACACGAAATTCTCACTTGGATCGCTGGAAATTCGGGGGATTAGGGAATTAAAGGCGAGGAAGGAAATAAGAAGCCGAATGGATTGTATTCTCCAGGGTTAAGACTGAAGGATACGGGGAGCGCGAGGGAGGGCCGAGGCAGAGAATGAGAATGAGAGAGGGAGCAGCGACGGTATAAGACGAGGTCGTGTCGGTGGAGCCTCGGGGGTTGCCGATGCTTGTAATATCGATCAGCATACCCGAGTAGTCTGCGAGATGGCTCGAAGGAGAGACACCCTTCGCTCGTAACTGACTGCCAAAGCTATAGTATGGGATGACGAAGGGTCGACGAGAAAGGGCGTCAGGAAAAAAGTCGGGACTCGATGGGAGTCGCGTTCGATGGGGTTGCCCAAAGGTGGCCGAAGGAGGAGGGAGAAGTCGGTGTCGAGCGAGTGGGTTGCGAAATATTCGCAGGTAGCGAGAGAGGGAGAGGAAGGGGGGGTGGTGGTGGTGGTGGTGTTGGAGGGAGAGGGAGAGGGAGAGAGACAGAGAGATAGGGGGATGGGTGGGGTGGGTGGGGGGGGGTAGGAGGATAAAGTACGGAGAAAGAAAAATATATGTGTAAGAAGGATTACATCGGTAGTCACGTAATGGAGCGCAGCGCTCGGAAAGGTAGAGCGACGTTTTATTATATGAAATCGTCGCCTCACCTCCGCAGCGACGGGCGCCGTCGGCATAGTGCCCTCGATTTGTGATATATGTAGGTCGGTATATACATGAGCCGGGCTTTATAGGTGTGCGGGCGGGCGCACTCGATCCATCCTGTCTCTCCCTCCCCGGTCGACGCTCTACATGCGCGCACCATCCAATACACGGACTCTCGCGTCTCCTCGCTCCGATCGTTATCCTTCCGAGGCCAGGCACTTCACCGGGAGCCTGGTGCTGGTGCTGCTGCCGCCGACGCCGCGTCCGTGTTACGGATGAGCAGCGCGGAGAGGGAATGCGTGCCGGTGTAAGCGAGGAAGGCACCGCGGTTGTAAAAGAGAGCCCGGAGGAGGGGTGCACACGCGAGGCGATGTATAGGACGAGGCGACCGAGTGCCTACACGCGGCGGCGGCGGGGAAACGGAGGCGCGCGCGCGTCCCCGCGGCGGCGGGGTTCGCCCGATGCTTTTTTCCTTTTCGGATGGGCCGGGGGCAGGGGGCAGGAGCCGCGGCGAGACGATAGGCGACGGCGGCGGCGGCGGCGGGGGGGGCGGGAGGGAATCGCGCGGGAGAGGGGTTGCCGGGCGGAAGGAAGGAAGGACGGACGGACGGACGGACGGACGGACGGACGGACGGACGGAAGGAAGGAAGGAAGGAAGGACAGGGAACGAATGGAAAGGGGTGGACGGGGTTTTTCACGGACTGCTCCTTCCTACACCCGCGCGAGCCCTCTTGGCCGTCGTCCTCCGCGCGGAGGAAGGCCTCGGGCTTACGTGCCGAGGATGGCACCCGGTGATCGGCCTGGCTCGGCCCTGGCTGCGCCCGGCACCGTCTACGTCACGCCGAAGCCATCCAGCGACATCTACGACAGCGCCGGCGTACGTCATCCATTGGCACGGACCCCCTGTCACTCGCTCCTCCCCTGCCTCGGCCCGACCGCCGCCCTCGGCCGTTACCACCTCCCGGCGACCCACGCAAGACATCGTCCCACCCACGCGTGCCGTCGAGCCGCAGGAGGGGAGCCGAGACTGATAGGGCCGGGGGGATGGGTTTTCTTACGTGTGATCCTCTAGCCTCTCTCCTCAGATTTCTCGTGCCCCTTTGTGCATGACTGCGTGCGAGGGTGAGCAGGAGCGCGGGCCTCGGTCGAGTGCTGCTCGGCCGGCGGGTTATACGCGTTATTTACCGAATGTCCCTCGCCGCCCAATATATATATATATATATATATATATCCTCGATCAAGCTTGTAGAAATAAAAATACGTTGGCCGCGCGGCCCCCTTTAAATTAAACTTCTTACCAGCCGTACGAAAATCGAGCCGTAATTTCCATCGAATTGCGATTTTGTTTTGCGGGCCGGCTCGCCGATTATTAATTATCCCCTAAAACTTTTGATTGCGCTGGGAAACGGTACATACCTGACCGCTTCTTGCCGTCCCTTTCGTCGTCGTCGCGCGCGCGCGCGCACACATGTCGGACCCTCCTGACCACAACGCGCTAATTAATTCTCATAACTGTTAACGGCTGGCCAACGAGCATAACGGTATGATACACGACGACGGCCACTTATGAAAAACGCAGCTTTTGGCTCGGCAGTATGCGTTTCATCGATCAGCTGATCGGCGCGCGCACCTCCGTCTCTCCTTACTCGTTCGTTTTCGCGCGCTACGGTTTCTGCGAGCGTACCGACTTCAGGTCCGGATCTCGGCTGCGAAATATCTTACGGTGGTTTGTGTTCTTTATTTCGAAGAGCCGTAAATTGCAAACGCGGCCCGAATGTTCGCACTCTCTCCGACCTCCCCTTCACCCAGGAGTCAAATGCCACAATTTATTAAAATACCCATACATTCTAGGCTCATCCTACATTCGCGTTGCATTGATGAACAAAATCAGGCTCTTCGGGCTAATAAAGACAGAGCTCAAACGTAATTATTACTCTGGCATAGACAACAATGTGACGAATAGGCACAAATAAGCATCCGAAGCGAATGAAGTCGGCATTAAATAGAATTGGTAGGTTGCCGACGTATTCATACGTTGAAAGTATGTCTACATTCGGCAATAATACGTAAAGTAATAAATAACGTACAATTATCCAACGTTATAATTAAACGGACTGTGGTTAAATAAGTAATTAAACCGACCGAATTTGTAAGTTTCGTAAAATCTACGTTCTGACGGTGAAAGCATTTATGTCCGAACCGATTCAATTTTTAATTGTTTGATTCCGACCGTGAATTTACGATGGCACGATAAGATAAATTTACAAATGAATATTTCGTGTCCGCGTCAGGCGAAGTACTATTATTTAATTTGCTCGCACACTCCGAATTTATTTAAGTAAAACTAAAGTACTACCCAGCTTTTAAAAACTACCCTACCCATTGTCTGCGACTCTCCCCTACACGCCTTCACGTGTACGGGGGCGCGCGTGTGCGTGCGACAGAACAGCAACACATCCTTCGAAGGCTTATGTACGTAAAGGAGCCTTGGCCGAATCGGATGCGAGAACAACCAGGGGGTTGTGTTGCTTCGAGGATCTCTCTCGGCGTTGATGTTGGCCGAGTTTCTCACTGTTCGAGATACTTAGAAGAGAGAGGGGGTTAAAAATATGTATAAAAAGAAACGGAGAGAGAGAGAGAGAGAAACAGGGAGAAACAGGGAGAAACAGAGAGACAGAGGAGAGAGAGAGAGGAAGAAAGAAGGAGGCAAAGGGATAAAGAGTGAGCGAGAGCAAAGTTGAGTGAGTAACTACGAGCGGCTTGTGGAGCGAGGAGCGGAAGGAGAAAGGCTAAACGAGAAAGTGTCCGTGAGACAGAGACGGTGAAACTCGAAACTGGCGAGAGGGTGAAACAGAGGGAGAGAAGCGTCCGAAGAGAGAAAGTGAGAGATAAGGATAGACACAGATAGGTACAGGGTGATATAGCCGTGGGGATCATGATTTTAGGGTGGCTGAGCACGAGAATGACGTAATAAGTGAAAAATTCATTTGTTTAGAGAAACTGCTTTCTGTTTAACCTTTATTAATTCTGTTTCTCATTGAAATCACATTATAATAACGTATCTGCAAGCACTGTATATCAAATAAAGTATAATTAATTTCGCTAAAAGAAACTTTTTTTCAAGACTGAACTACTGCTTTTGAAGACTGTAATATTTCTGGTGATATATTCATGCTATACGCAGACATATTACATTATTTGTATTGTTTTAAACACCATCAAAACAAAAGGTTTTTTTTCCTTATAATTGTCGTATATAACGCACACGAACATTTCAAATTAATTTTTTCATAACTAATGTGATATTATTTATATTAATTGTTTAAAGGTTATTAAAAAAATTTTTAATTTGGATTAAAAATCTATTTAGTAACATTTGTATACGCATTTAATTTGAGTAAATGACGTTCAAAAAATATTTAAATTTCCACTTTCTTTATATTTTACTCTAGGCCATTATTTAATTTATAAAGTATATATAATTTCGGTGTCTCATTTAGAATTTCAGAATATACAGTAAAAATATTTTATAACATAATTTTTCTTAAAAACACAAACAACAATTAAATGAATTATCAATTTAATCAAAATAAAATCCGCTATTGATTGTATTATTTTTGTTTTATTTATATACATATACCTAATAAAAACATACTTTTAACGAAATATTTATTTATTACTGCTTTTCTCATTTATTTATATTGGACAAAATATAATAACTTTATTTTCTATAAAATTAGCACAGTTACGTTAATTAAAACAAAATTTTAAATCAATGACTTTTCTAAGTTTATTAAAATAAAAACATTAAATAAATTATTTTAAAATATTTTTATGCTTATTATAAAATCACGAAAACCAATACTCATTTCTACAAAAAATGTTATAAAATTTTTAATATAGATAGATTTAAATTTATAGTCATACATTTTTTACAAAATACCTATTCTATAAAATTTATATCTTTATTTTGCTAACCAATTATTGCGAAATTTTTATTATAAACTACATTTAAGCGATAATAGTGTATCTTACTTGTCTTGAAAAAAGAAAATGTATTAAAGTTTTTATTAAATATTAAAACTAATGTTTACAAATATAGGTTTTATTTTACACCAAAAGCATTTTATCGATCTATTAATAAGGTGTTAAAAACATAAATGGTCAGATATTTTTTGATTAGTTAAAAATCATTATTATACAAATATTTTAAAATAAAATAAAGTTAATTTAAGAATTATATAAAACTTAAAAATAATCAACATGTTTTAATATATTTTATAGTCACGATTTTAATAATAGTTCTTAATTAATACTTAAAAAATCCATTGAAACCAAAAAAGTTTTTATCAAATAACATTTTGAATCAATGCGGGAAGAAAATTTGTCAATATTTACTATTCACTTTATTACAATTCACAAATCTTTATAAGAAAGTCTAATACTTATCAGAATTAGATTTTACGGATATAATTTTCTCTTATATCTAATAATGGAAGCAATTTTTTGATGAATAGTTTTATGGTATTTTTTTAAAACTGATATCAAGGAGTTAGATATGAGTTAAAAAGAGTTAATAACTAATACATACATACATACATATGTGTGTGTATATATATGTATATATATATATATAGAGGATAATCTAGAGAGAGTGTAGTATACAAGACAGAATATCCGGTAGAAATAACCGTAGCCAAGTTTGCTTTGGTAAAGTGTAAAACCTACTAAAGAAAACACGGCTATTGCAACTTGTGTTGGATAATATCCAACTACTTTGTTATGTACTGTTAGCTAAATATGCGTACGATATATAGTTGAAAATTTTAAATTATTCTGATCATGGCTTTTATACCAATAACATATTATTAATAGTATTGCACGTATGTATTAAAAACTACATTATTTTATTTCTGTTCTATTTGTATAGATTATGTTTTTAAGCCTTGTTAATTCAGTTTATAAACAAAAATAAATAATTTTATTTATAATAACTATACGATAGATATTTATAAGTTTATATTAATTTTGTGATCTTATTAAATCTTTATCTACTCCATAATCATATATAATATTAATGTAAATGTATAATCGATTGTTTTTTAAATAATTATATTATATAATATGCTTAAAAAATTGTTCGTTATCATTGTATCAAAATATTAAATAATTTTAAATATAGTTGTAGTAACTTTATATTTTGTCTGCGAAAGATAAAGAAGAAAAATTATTACTCTTTACGGTGATACAATAACTTTTTTTTTAATTATAGATAAATCTTCAAGTGCTATTTCATATGTACTAAAGATAGTGATATTTATTCTATAATAATAAATTCAATTTTTTAAATTTGTTGAAAATAAACTATATTTTAGCTAAGCTAATATAAGATTTAATAGGACAAAATACTTTCTGATATATAATAAGTGGAAATCATGGTGTAAATTGTTATCGTAATATAATTTATTATCGATTTAATACGTATCAATAAGGTATTTTTAATAAATATAGTATAGAATTGTATCTTTGATATGCTAGTTTAAAACTAATAACATTACATAAATGATATTTGCGCAGACAATTTAGATTTGAATATAAAATCAACTAATACTATAGCTTCTAATAAGTTATCTGAATTATACAATGAAAAATATAAATTTGTCTTATACTTTTATTAGTTAATTATTCAAAATAAATTAGTTTAAAGATAGTATGGATCAATGAGTAAAAAATAATTTATTAATTAAAAGAACTGGCAATTATGGTAATCGATATTTCAATGTATGAACTAATAAATAATTTCATTATATTTCAAACAAGTGATTCAATATGAAAGTTAATAATACTCTTCGATCAAGAGTTCATTTTCAATAATTTGAAAGTTAAATGATTTCTAGAACTGCTCATGTGTGTGTGTGTATATATATATATATATTTATAAAGCATGATAATAATTATTTTTCTTACTAAGATTCAATGTTATTTTTGTATCATCTTATAAGAATGGAAGCAATCAAATTATAACAAATATAATAAACTAATTGGACATGTGTTCAGATTTTTGTGCTAAGAAAATTACAATTCTTAAATGTAGTAAACAACAATCCTTTTTTAATAAAGTATGAAGACACACTTTTTCATTTTGTCTTTCATCTTCTCCTAATAAAGTTTTATTATGTACTTTTAACTACAGTGAGACTTTACTAAATGTTCACGATCAAAAAAACCAATCAGCTAAGGGGTAACGTCAATACTTGCGCAGATCGTATGCGCAATGCTTTCAGGAGCAGCTCTTAAAGCCCAGCCTCTGGTGCAAAAACTTGCTTTGAAGACATCCCTTTAAGGTATTTCGTAGGAAAGTATAGAAAACAAGTAGAGATTGCATTGCTTCAAAAGTAAATTTGACGAAAATAAACCTTTTATTATTGCAGACGTCATTAATTTTATTGCATAAAAAATTTATGGTGTTGATGGAGGAAGAAACTGGAATCCTAATAAATAAAGTATTTTGAGCAATTCGGTAAATTGATTCGAGAAAAAATTATTGCATATTTTCTTAAAAGAGTTAAATATTGGTGAGTAAGATTGTTGTAAAAAAAATAAAATAAGAAATAATATAAAAAAGTCTCTTGTTTGAATTTTTAATTTTAATATTTTTAATTAAATCATTTATTAAAAAAAAGTTATATTAAATTTTAGCTTAGCCTAGAATAATTAATTCTTACAAATAAAATATGTAAGAAAAACGATTAAAATTAATCTTAAAAAATTCCACGTGTATCATGAATTTTTTATATCAATTGTTCCTTTTGTAGAATACTGTAGACATTGGTTATGAATAAAATAAATATAATTTCTAAATAGTGCCAATTTATAACTTATTAATATTTTACGCAAGAATTTCTACATATTTTCTTTTTCTTTAGATATTTTATAATAAGCTGAGGTATTTATAATGTAAAGTATTATTAACTATTTTTAAGAATGGTTATTAAGCCTTTTCCATCTACTAAAAAATAATTGTGCTCTTTATAAATGTTATTCTCGTTGTTTGGATGAATAACTACAGCATCTAAATAAAAAATTGAGTCTGCCTTTTGTTCTTAATAAAAACAAATGAATAATTTTTCTAAATTTCGCTAAGTATATAGATATATATGGTAGCTATCTATCAATTCCAACCCCCATCAATTACTTTATGGAACTCGTACGTCTGAGTAATTCCAAGTGTATGAAAAAATGAAAGTGCCGTTATTTATAGGCGTCCTTCGTTTCCAAGACGATTGCTTCTTGTGATTTTTAGGAGGACATTCAGGTAAGGTAAACGATTGTTTTACTTTGGCCAAGTAAAGCTCTTACTCGCTTTTAGGATTCAACAGAATCCTTTCCGACACCTACAAGTTGGTCGATCACCATAATGGATGGATGCACGGTTGATATTTAATTGGAGACTCATCAGTAAAGTGATAGGATGCGAGGGGCCTCGTCGAACGAAGTTGTCAAACGGGAACTTTATAAGTAACCTCCGGCTGGGAAGCATTCAAAATATTGGCCCTGGGTTTCAATCCAATGGATTACCATCGCAGCGAGTGTTTTTGTGTCCGAGTACTCCGAGTAGTTTCCATCAGCGTTGGTCATTATGAGAGCCGTAGCGATCTTTGCTCTCTCAGTCGCTGTTAACGTCCTGCATTACGTCGCGATGCACTTATCGTTGCCATTCGCAAAGAACATTTTGGTTCTCCAATAGCTGTCGTTGTCTTTGAAGCGAACGCAAGACGTTGCGCGATCCTTTAGTCTAGCTTAAGCCGTGGCACGAATTTAATTTCGAAGCTCGTATTTGATTAGTCAGGTGGATCATACGTGGCGGCCCTGTCAAGAGCCGTGTATGTTTCATCATGTAAACAAAATATAAACCAATCAGTCGTAGCTTATGCGTTTGCAAATGTCCGTATACACTTAAATGGGGACAAATTTTACACTCGGAAACTTTTCACGAAGCTTTGCACGTGTATTAATTAATCGAGGGAGCCAAGCGTGTATTACATCCCGTGTTCTCCATTCCAAAAGTCATGCGCAAATTACAATAGTCATCAATGCATTGTTGTTCAAAGAGGATAGGGATTTCACTTTTTTTTTTTTATTTGAGCAGCGAATATACAGTGGACTTGTGCTACTGTACTTTCTACGATAGGCAATCTGGACAATGTATATAACCAAGCGGGCACACGCGCAGCTACTATTTCTTAAGTAGAGTAATTTTTCATAATTTTCAGCTCAGCCTGAAGTAAAACTAGTTACTCGTTAACAAAGGTTCACGGCGACGCGTTACGCATAATAAATTTATTTGGATATTGTAAAATTGGCTCATTAAAAGAATATTATACGAATATGAAAGAAGTGACAGTAAGAAATGGTACATACTTCATCCTCGAGAAAAGCCATCTATTTACTTTTTGCATTAATCGAAGTGCTTAAAAGAGTATCTATAACAATATTTATCGATATATATATATATATATGTGTGTGTATGTATGTATGTGTGTGTGTGGGTGTGTGTTTTTTTAGATGGAAATTTGATAAAAACTTATTTCGTGTAATTTTATTATTTTTCTTTACATAGTGTCAAATAAAAAACTGGTTTTTTTTACTTTTTATATTAAATATCGACACTGATTTAAATAACTTATCTTTGTTGAATGAAAACTATTCGAAGACTTACTTATTTATTTCTTTAATAAACTTATCAAACTTATTTTATATAGCTTAGTATTTTTATATTATATTAATAAATAATTGATAAGAATAATGCATTAATTATTTAATTTTAGATTATGAATATTAGATTTCATTATATTAAAGGACGTTTTAGCTTCTTAAAGTCTCTTTCGAAACAAAGATAATTCGTTCGGATCACGTGTTAATGCTGGAAATGTATCATCCAGTAAATATCTACGATGAAACTGTATTAATGCGCTGTAACAGGAACATGCAAAATATTATGATATCATAAATTAAAAATACAATATAATTTTAATGCTAAAAGTTACAAAAATAAGCAACAGTATTGTATTAATAACAAAATTAACAAATAATCGATAGTGAAATTACGCTATAAAGTTAACGATTTGCATCAAAAGAATATCTAATACTGTATGTTTCTACTGTATATAACAAAATATTTTATAATTGAAAAATATACTATACAAAGTTTGTAAATATAGAAGATTATGTTTTAGAGTGTTGGTAATTATTTAGACTTGTAATGTTGAACATTTTATGAAAAGTTTTCTCATAAATATGAAAAATAAGAGCTTTTACCAATAGTTTAATAAATATTTTTTATGAGAATACAAAATTAGATCTTCCTTACTTGTTTATTATTTTATTTATTATTCATGTATTTCGTTTAATATTAATATATTTAATGTTATTATAATTTTAAATCTATTAATAAAATCATCACGACTTCAAATACTTGTTTTCATTATTTTTCATTATATTAAAAATCAGTATATTTAATATAAAAGTAATTCTAAAAAAGCGTGCTACATTTAAATCTCCACCCAGTTATAGTTTATAGTTACGCGAATAAATAAACTTTAGATAATAATAATAAATATTATTTTAAAATTAAAAACTCAAGGACGCATCATTTCAGCAAAACCCTGTTCGCATTATTATAAAAGGTTAGTTTTCGGATATCTTCGGGCTAGTTGTGACGAGGCTGTCCTAATTACGGAAAAAGGGTCTCCATAAACCTGACCGTAGCTGCACACACTAATACTTGCCTGGTAACCCCTTTGTTTAATTACATGGTAACAAAAGAGACAGTTAATCAGCCGTTAACTCCATTGATTACGGGAGAACCAATAATGTCTAGAAAAGTAACTGTATAGAGCTGGTACTTTAATCTAAAGCTACCATATATTTGGGTGTGCGTAATATTATTTTATTAAAAGAATAATTGCCGATGGTTTGAAATAAACAAATGTGAATTTTATGGGAATAGAAAGCTACTCCGGAGCAAGAATTTATAGTAATATATTGCAATTAATAACTTATATCCCTCCTGGAGTTAGTAAACTATAATACACGCAATACCAGTCATTAGCATTCATCGATTATGCGGAAAGATAGTGGAAATTTAATTTAACATGCTATATTCTTTAGAACCTTGCAAATGCCTATTTTTTTTTAAATCAAAGAGTCTGTCTAATAGTGCTTCTACGGAGCGTTCATTGAAATTTGATATGCTTAACTATTAACACTTTATTCTAAAATTAAAATATACTGTATTGAAAAATAAGCTTTAAATTCTCTGAAACTCATTAATGGCACGAGCTTATTTTATTCTTATATTAATGTGAGAAAAATTGATTATAAATTTAATTAAAGACACTCAAGATCAGAAGACCATGTCACTAAATTATCTATCGTACATTAACGCGCTAGAATATTATATAAATATAAACAGGTTCAGAAGCAGATAATTGAATAAGAACTGCGAAATATGTAGGATGAATATGTTATAAGAACTTATGTTTCAAATTAGCAATATAATTGAAATCTTTATACTCGCTTTATTTATAATGTTGTTATTTAAAACAAAAGGAAATAAAGTAGCTGCAATATTTTTAATATCCTTTTCTAGAAAAATAGGGATTTACTGTTACTAATTAAAATCAAAAACTTGAAATTGTTTTTTTACTTGATCCGAACTGAAGACTCATGAATAAAGCATGAAACAACGCCTTGCTTACTTTGGATTACCCGTCTTGTAGGTGCAGTACTTAACAAAGATCAATTTTCGTTCAATTTAGAGACTGAAATAGTAACGAGGAAATCATTCAAATTAAAAAACTTAGTGACAATCCTGCTTGATAAATTGTTGAGATAACTTATCAAATAATATAAATTTGTTTATTTTCACTTCACAATGTCAACAATTTTAATGCCATCGATACAATAGAATGAGATGTTCGAACAGTTCAGATTTATCAAAAGCTCTTTTAAAATGATTCTACTTTTTATTATTTGCGGTTACAGAATTAACTGGAATAACCGATAGAATTTGTATAAGAAGTATATAAAGTCATTTAGTCAATGAAGCATAACAAGTATTGCTTACACAGCGGCACTCAGTACTTTCTGCAAATCTATCTTTTTTGACGCTCAGTTTGTATGAATGAAAGATTTTAAAATTTTTTCGGTTAAACTTAAATACAACAAACTAGTTGCGATAAACAATGTCATAAATTTTAGCACTTCCTAAACATCCATAAATAAGTCAAAACTTGTGTTGAGTACCGAACATATTGAATAACTATTATAAAGTTAAATTATTGTGAAATTACTTTGAGCATTGACCTGGTTGGTAAATTTCACAAAACTTATAAATATGATTCTTATAAGCAATGTTTTCTTAATAATAAGAAACAAAATCTTCATTCATTTTACTAAAAGTTTTGCTTTCATTATTCTTGATTTTTCTTTTTTTCCTTTGTGTAGTAAATACTGATAATATAATGGTAAATAATTTTAATAAATATTCTGAAATCGATTAAAACATTAAGGTATAGGCATTTAATACCTTGTAATTTTTTTATTGAACGGTTTTTTTTTTAATTTGTAAAAATTATAATAATTTATTCTCATAAATTTAACAATATTTGTTTAATATAATTAAAAAAGTATAATGTATAGTTGAATTAAAAAAAGGAAATAAATTAATATACGCACGTGGAAACTAACAATTATTTAACACCATTAATATTAATTATTATAATGATTTTAAATAGATCTAAATTTCAATCATTTAATAATCTAATCTTTCATATTTTTATTACACTTTATCAAATAAAATACATTATTTATAATATAATGCATCGAGTATAGAAATCGAGGCGCAACGAATTTGTAAAATTTTCGACCTGCTTCTTTTAACCTTAGAAGTGCCTAATCTCTTGAAAGCTGCAATTAATCGAAGAGTGACATATTCTCTGACATATTTTAATGATAAATATAAATATGATATGATTCGCAAGTATAAGAAAAAAAGAAAATTCATATTGTAAGTAAGTTTTTTTTACTTTAATAAATTCCATGGGAAAATCTAGAAACAACGTCACGAAGATATAATTATTTCATCAAGTTATTTTACATATAATATCCGTATACGCTGAAATTTGTTTTAAATTGAATTATGATGAAAAAATTATTATTTATAAATAAATATTTGCTAAATGTGCGCTTTTATTATTTAAAATTATTAATTATTTTTAAATATTTATACTTTTAACTAATGTATTGTTACATGAACCGCATAACACATATTTTGTCGAATAATATTCGAGCATAAGAAATCATATCTAATCTTATAAATAAACTAAACTTATCTAATAATTATAAACTTTCTCATCATAAAATTCTCATTTATGAATTAAACTAAATAAAACGTAATTGTAGAAAATTAAAACAAAAAGTATTTAAACTTGACGAGAAACAGGGATAGCTATCAAAATCGATCAATTTTTTTAATCTGCAAATGTCATTCTTTAGGACGATATGAAACGTTACATTATAATTAAAACGAAATTTCAATGTTGTGAGATAAGAAGCAATGCTTGTATTTAACACGAAGTAAACTTTTTATTCTGAGCTTTTAACGACTGTTTAAGTATAAGTTTTGCGTTAAGTTTTTAAGATAAAACTTTTTTGAATATTTAAAGAAAAATTGGGTGTACGTTTAAAAAAAATTAATGAATATGATTTTACTTTTTACACATTGCATCTATGAGCCTGTTGCAAAATACGTAAAGTTGTTGGTAAAGTTTAACATTGAAAAGGTTGAATAAGTTATTTATGTATGTTGGTAATATTGTTACAACTTGTACAGCGTGTTAGATAATTAGTGTTATGCTTAAAGAATACCCAAGTAAATTAATCCTATTAATAGAGTGCAATAGGCTTTGGTGTGCAATCGCTTATTTGTCCTTCTCTCTGTTTTTTCGATGGATTGACATCATCTTTATTTATGACACTTCCTTGTTTCCCTCGTAAAAATGCTTAACTTGATTAAAAATGTAAGATTATCCGATTAAGAAAATTGTTATAGAAAGTAGCAGCCACTGAAATGATACTCGCACTCCTCGTCACGTCTGAGCGTCATCGTTTCCCGATCCACCGCGATAAGATCTTAGATTTCCAGATGCCGGTTAAAGTAGTGAAATAGGAACACAAACATGATCGGCGCAGATCCGGGACATCAGAAGTGGCCAGCGTAACTCAATAGTCTCGGCGA
Organism: Kradibia gibbosae; assembly: GCA_018907135.1. NCBI lineage: Eukaryota > Metazoa > Arthropoda > Insecta > Hymenoptera > Agaonidae > Kradibia > Kradibia gibbosae. The sequence continues at coordinate 14,595,944 of JACCHX010000001.1, read as the reverse complement.
TGCATTTTGAACAAGCGAGTCCAAGAGCACGGCAAAATGAAGTAGAAGGAGGAGAATGAGCCGTCAGCCGGATCGGCAATGAATAGGTGGCAGCCGTGAGCCGTTGTCGTCCGGCTATTACCGATAAATTCGTGCCCCAGTGGAGTCACGAATGGCCGAAATACCATTCCCCTCCTCGCTCGACCCGCATCGGACATCAAAGAGCGCGCGTATCCTCCCGCTCGCCTCCCGTGCGCCTCCCGCTCGTCTCCCGTTCGCGCTCCCGGTATTAAGGGGGCGGCTGCGCGATTGGCGCGCGCCCCTGATAAGGGATCGCCGCGCGACTCGCTCCTCGACGTCGGGCGCTCATAATTCGGGAGTAGCCACCGTGCAGATGCGCCAGGACGACACCTGCGAGCCTCCGGCGCGGCTCCTCGCGCGCTCCGCACCTGCGGCCGCTTCCGGGCGCCCGCCGTCTCCTTCCTCTAGCCGGTCTTCCTCTACCGCCGCCGGCCGACCGTCCCCCGCCCCCGGCTCGTCGACGACCCGCACGTGCGCGCTCTTACCTTTCCCTCGGGCTCCGCGGCCCCCGGCCTTCCTTCTTCCTCTTCCTCTTCCTCTTCTACCATACAAGCCCTCTCTACCTGAACCTTTCCACCCACCCCCACCCACCCATCAAAATCCGGACCCCCGGCCACCCCCCGGCAGCCCTGTCCCTGCAGCCCCTGTCCCTGCGCGGGCTTTTCGAATATCTGGGTGAAGCGGGAGACAAAGTGATTTCGGCCGAGCGCGCGGAAAGTAGGATAGCGAAGTAGGGGTCGCGAGCTTGGTAGCGCGACGAGGGGGACAAGATCCGTCGGGTGGACGGGCTGTGAAACGGAGGTCCAGTGCCTGCGTAATTCAAGTTCGCTGCGATATCGACCGGGCCGAAGTCTGCGGAGTCGTTGTTGTCATGGAGACGCTCGAGTTAATTTGACCTTATGGTGGCACGTCAGTGTCGTGTCGACGGGGTGCGCTCGATTTCGTATCGCGGTCGGGGAGATGAGGCGCGGGCTGACTGCGGGGGTGGCTTCTGGGATGACGAATTCCGGGCGGCGGGGGTTATTGCCGCCTCGGCGGTGCGGCCTGCCGAGGGGCGGGACAGAGAGAGAGAGAGGGGGGGGGGGGAAGGAGTTGAAACGCATCGGAAATTGCGCGCCGTTTAAAAAGCCCTTCGCGGCTCGACGAGGCGCAAAAAATGCTCGAGCCCCGTGGAGACACGCGGAGTCGGGACGGAGCAGTGACGAGAGTCAGGAGTGTCGAGACGCGGGAACGACTGATGGACTAAGGAGGGTCGTGGCGCCGCTGGGCATGCGCCCTTCGGTAAGGCCGCCTCGGTAACATCGATCTATCGGTCGATAACGGCCGATGTCCGCTGGGAAGTCGAAACTTGGCGTGGATCGATGGCCAGCGAGCGGGAGGCGTTGCGCGGCTCCGTGCCTGAGTTGTGACACTCTGACACTTCGTGTGAGTAGGGGGGAGGCCGGTAATCGAGGGTTTCGGAGCTGGGGCCGGGAGTAAGGGATGTCCATCCCCTACCCCACCCACCAGTGCAACGATCCACTCCTTCTGACCCGTTATCACCCTTTGAATATTCTCACTGACCGCTCGCGATGCGGCTCGGTTTTGGTCGTTTCGTCATACTATCAATTGCGTTTCGCCGTTGTTGGCACAGTTGTTATTCTTATTAAAATTTCATGCGGCGTGCATATGAGATCTTTGATGTTTGCTTGTAATGTGATTACGCGAAAAGTAGCTAAAATTTAATCGGGTGAAAATTATTCGCAGAAAAATGTTATAATAAAAGTTATGACAGCTTTTATTAACGCATAAACAGAGTCATAATGCGAGGAAAAGTAGTATATTACATTTTTAAATTTCAGTATATACTAAAATATTGTACATGATTTGTACTTAAATTTACTCTATAAGTAAGATTTTTTGCAAAAAAATTTAACCCTTTTATATGGTATTTTATATTTAGTAGTATTTATTATTAAGTACATATTAAGGACCATTGTCAGTGAATTTATTATTCAATTTTTCTATGCTACCATAAACAATAAATGTTTTTGAGATGCCTGCACGTATTTAATAATACTGAGACGATAGTTTGTTGCGTACATGCTTAGACATGTACATGCAGAGTTTATACTACAGTTTTTATGATACCACTGAGCATCGAATGATACACGACATTTCAGGGCTCGATCAATATTACATTAATATATTGAAAAAGCTTTATAATTAGCTGAAATATAACTTTACTTCAAACAATATTAGAATAAATAATTACTAACCTAATAATAAAAATCAGTTAACCCAATAATCGCATATTGTTATGACAAAAACTTTTTTTAAGTGAATAACAGAATTATCTTTAACAAATGAATAGCCGTACATAATAGAAGCACGCATGCACACACTGATGCAATCATTGATATTCTTAAAGGTGAATGATCACTACCAGACCATGGATGTAAAATTATTAATCGATAATTTAATAAAAGTTTTGTGTAATAATAAAGATGTTTGCTATTGGTAACATTTTTTTTTTAACATTTCCATATGTTCTGTTGTTTGTAAAGCTATAAGAAAAAAAATCAATAAAACTAGTTTTAATGTATACGTTTAATGATAAAAATCTGACTGAAAAATCAGACGTATTAATTTTTAAAAATTAATTATACTTTAAATATTAAGAAGGTTACAACAAACTCTACTCTATAATATGAAATATCAAATGACTGAATATGTGCGAACATATTTACTTTTTTTGGAATATTTCAGATTTATTGCATTACAATTATAATTTTGTGGTGTTTTTAATTAAAAGATATACATTTGATTCTTATAAAATATCTCTTCCGTCAAATACAATAACGTGTTTGATGAGCGTTTGTTATTTTCACGTAAGCAATACGTGATTTTACTTTATAAATTAAGGTTTAATATAAGTTAAATGGTTTCTAATAAATGCCACTCCAAATGAATGCTATTTACATTCTTTAAGATTCTATTTAATTATTATTTTGAAAATCTCATCGTGAAAGGTAAATAAAATCGTCGTTTTTATTGAGAATAAATGAATTTAAATGAAAGACAGAGTCTCAAATCACTTTAATATATTAAAATACAGACGAAAATTATGACTTTAAAGAGAAAAATTATTTATTTGTAAAAAAATTTTATTTGTGCTCAAACACGTTCGACTGATTATTGGTAAATATTATTCATGAAATATAATAAGTTTTTGGGACAGTTTAAATGATAAATCGTGGAGGAGTATTCGTAAAAATTAATAATGAAAAAAATCGAAATTTATTTAATAATGTTATAGCCTGAATATGTTTAAAGATTCAACGAACTTTACTGTTTAATTGTGCCAATAAAATTAAGTTTACCAGATCTAAAATAATCACCTGTTAATTTGTTTAGACGTAATAAAAAATAAATCATAGCTCGTTCTAAAAAATCAAATACGTAAATAAGAAAATGCTGATTTAAAACGGATTTAAACAAACTAAGACTTTCTATAAAATAACAATGAAAAAAATACACAATTTTAAAAATAAAATTAAAAAAAATTTTTTTTATAAGTTCTTTATAATTGACGCATTTTCTTTTATTTATATTTAAGAAAATAGTTCTTCTCATCATTTACCGTATATGCTTTCCTGATCTTTTTCTACTTAAAATTGCATGCTCTAAAAAAAAAAAAATTTCAAATTACACAATCAGATTAGAAACATATAATCGCTGAAATGTATACGCATCAGTTCGAGTCTATCATCTAAGGTTTTTTAATCCATCAGTTTATGGAAAATTTTAAAGACCGGAGTCATTGCTATGACAGATAATAATTGATTTTATTTAAAATGTATGCATAAGAATCAGCTCCTCGGAGCGCAAGACTTAGTAGTCTGTCAAGATGCATTATCTGATAGGGATTCTTGTTTGAAGTTCTCAAGCAGGTTATTTACGAATGAACTAGTTTAGGATATTAATATCATATATCCGTCGAATTAAGTGTTTCTTTTGTGTACGTGTGTATTAGCGCCCGCTCGCATGTACGCGTACACTTATATTTACAGCAATACGTAGGGGGGAAACTTTACGGGAGTCTCCGGGAGTCGCATAACACTCGATTGTATCTTAGATTCCCTAAAGTGGCCGGCCTATAGTCAAATATTATCTTGTCTAAGGGCTTTTGGAGAAAATTTAAGCCTCTCCCAGGTTTCATCGGTAATTTGACGGAGTCAGCTTTTAAAAATATAAGTGCATCAAGACTGTCAATGCTTTGTCTAGTAATCAGAAAACATCATGGGACATAGAGTATTGGCAGAGCTCGTAGGGCTTCAGCTGCAGAGGGCAATAGTACACATTTAGCTTTTTTACATCCGCACGGGTAGTCACTTTTATATTACGTCGGGGTGAATATTTCACGTCGCATTTAATGGCAGTGCCTTTGACCGTTGCGGGGCTTTCACCCTTCTGTGCGCTATCAGACTGGGAGCTTCTTCGCGGTCCAAATCTCCAGCTTCTCGTGGCAAAGAGCCATGCACGAACGAGGGGTGACACACGGCCGTATCCGAGTATGGGTTCGAGCCAGACAATATAGTCAGGTGCGACATGCCCAAGGTACGCGGCTGTTCCCATCCGCGTGCCCTCCCGGCCCCCGCCGCTGCCGCCGCCACGCACGCGTCACTCGCGCCCCACTCGCCGTCAACCCCTTCGTCTACCGCCATTCGACTCTCGGCCCCTCGCCGCCAAAGGACCGCGCGGCGACTCCGGCATAGAGCATCCATCGGTCGGGTCGGCGGATTTAGCCAGCCGACTCCTGGCCGGGCAGGTCCCTCGTCGCCGCCGCTGCCCCGTAGCCGGGCCCGCGCAAGAGCGTCGCCTTCGCGCTTTGCAGTGGCATCGCGAAGACCGGTGGCGAAGGCTCCGCTCCGCCGGCAATCGGGCGAAATTACAATTTAGTCGGCCCGCCCGGCGATTGGACCACGCGCGACTGCCCCGTTAATCAGTCGAGCATCTCGCGCGCGCGCGCGCGCATCGATCCCGCCGACATCCCCAGAGCGACTCCCCCTTCGTAGCGAGCTACCCGCTCGGGCTCGGTTTTTTCACGAGCGACCTCCATCTGCCATCTGTCGCCCCTGGGCTCGAAGGGGTGCAGCGAGCGGAGGCCCCGCGAGCGCGTCCCCGATTCCCGGCGAAGCTCGCGGGCCGCGCCCCCGCCCCCCGACCGCCAGGCCTCCGGGAAGCCCGTCGGCACTTGCCGGCTCAGGTATTCGCCTTGGCCGGTGTCGACGAGGGTCTTTTCTGCGCGAGGCGAGGCTCGAGTCGAGCACCACTTGCCGGACACTGCTCGCTCCTCCCGCCCCTTATCTCGACACTCGTGCTCTCCCCGACTTTATGTAAAGCGATACCCACCCCCCCCAGTCCGCGAACGCCGGCTCTCGCTCGGCCCTCGTTACTCGAGAAAGGCTCGACGATCCAGGAGGCGACACGTGCCATTGGCTGATTGAGACGCGCCTAAGTCGACTCCATGCCTTTGAGGATAATCACGGCTTCCTACGTCATCAGTGTATGTTATTAGGGTTCTGCCCTCGAGCATCTTCCTTGGCTGAGTCTCCTTGTTTCATACGCTACGCGAATAAAGCACTTCTACAATGGTTTTTCTCGTTATTTTTCCCTGTCGCTCTGCGATACGACTGGCAGCCCTGACAATACTATCATTACTCCCGGCTACCAGTCACATTTAAAGGTCAAATTTCATGGAATCCACGACTGCGTTCATTCGATCGAAAAAGCTATTTGGATTATTAATAACTAATATTTAATTATACACTCTTATGCATACAGATCATTAAGCCGATAAATCAATACTGATGATTCGATTAAAAAAAAAATAAAAAATTATTTCACTATTCATAAAATTACTATTAATACAATAATCTGTTATTATTCAAACAATATTCTGTGATATTTAAAACATGTGTAATTTACTATTTAAGAAAATACGTTGCTTAAATGTGAAAGAATAAAAAATAATTCCTTACAAAGGCGTTATACTTATTTCCTTTTAACACGATTTCATTTTCTATAGTGCTATTTTGTTTACATTATTTGATATTGTGAATAATTAAAAACTGTGATATTGTGTGCTTTTTCAATTAGTATAAATTAATTATTTTAGAAAACTTCTCATGACAACTCTAAATATTTACGTTAGAATTACGTAGTTAAAAAAATAGTATAAAAAGGCGTAGCTTATTTTAAAAGACATACAAGATTGAGCAGATATAGAAGTCTGGTAACAAATTAAATTTTATATATACGCATTTCGTGTCATTGTTCGTCAGGTCAAAGTTTAAATATTTTCTCTGGAAATTTGAATATATTTAAATACCAATTAGAGTAAAATCGTATACTAATTTTCAAGACATCAGATGCCCAATTTCATTAATACAACTCTATTATATATATATTAGAGTATATAGTTACACTTTAAAAAGTATATAATTAATAAAGATAATCAAAAATTAAAATTAAAGTAAGGAGAAAAATACACAATTTTTGAATGTTATTGAAATAAAACTTTAGTAATATTCAAAATTTTAAGTATCTTTATACATTTGGACAAATAAAAATCAATATCTACAAGGTTCCTCGGTTGCAATCGATAAACACCGTTTCATTGGGTGAATATATTCAATAGTACTTGTATATTATAGCCTTTCTTGTATTTACATTTAAAATGTCTATTGTTCATATTACGTAATTTTAATATAATTAAATTTTGGTACAAGTCCTTGTGACAATGTGTATAAAATATTTATTTATACAATCAAAGAGTATTTTATCGCAATAAGATATTCAATACCGCATTGATAGAATCATATAATTATAGGAATATTATTTTCATATTTCTTGAAATTTTCGCTTGAATCTGAATCAGAACAAGCAAGAATAGCATTGAGAAGCATAACGATTCATAATTTTCGCAATTGTATTATATCTACTCAATCTACAATGTATAAGATCCGGAATTGATAGTAGCAAAAGGTGTAGCCAATACATAGATAAATTTAAGTAGATTAATTTTCTCACTATATTTTTAAATAGAGTATTACATTATAATGCGGCTGTGAAGGCGAGTTTATTCTAAGTTTTGTTATTTACGCTTTAAACATTTTTACTATTTTTATAAGTCTTAAAAGCCTTTAAAATTACTTAATGTAAACAATAAACGTATTGTTTGAAGAGAAAAACATTAAAAATAAGAACTATATTATTCGTTTTAAAAACAGACTACGAAACCAGAAATTTTTGAATAATTTACATTGTTGAAATTTCAGTACGTATTTTCTATTTAAGTGCATTAAAATAAGCCATTAGAAGATATGAAATCAAGTGTAATAATAAGCATTTTAAATCATGCGGTTGTTTGTCCTGAAGCAAAAAAATTCAGTAGATTTAATCGATATTTCCGATCTGTAAAGTATCGAGATAAGATGAAAATAACAAAGGATAGAGAGAGAGAGAGAGAGAGCAAGTAAGCGCAAAGATTTCCATTAAAGAATAAACGATGCTAATCATTGTTATATGCTAAATTCCATTCAATGTTTGAGGAGTGCGACACAGTATGAATTAGGAATTGACGAGGATTCGAGGAGGAAAATAAGAACAACAACTAATAGTTAATGTTGCTCATGGGCAGTGGCTTAGCCCCGAATAAAACGAAAAGCGAAGGTTCAATGCCGACAGCCAATTTATCTTGATCCGAGAGTAGGATCCGAGAGGAATATATAATAATTACAAATCAGTACAATCGGGTCACAGGCGCATGATGCAACGTGTTCTTTCCTCCTCCTCCTCTTACTTCTTCTATTTCATATGGCCGACGGCGAGAAAAAAAGCTACGCAGCCCTCCCGTGCTAAAACTCGTTTCAGACGAATGGCCGAGCGATGTCGACAATATCGCTCGAGCCGCGGAGCGCCGCGTTTTCGAAAGAACTGCACTGAAAACGTATTCAATAATAAATACTAGAGGCCCTTGTCTCGACCGCGGGTACAACTACCTGCAGGAGCGCCCGGGGCGAGGCCTTACCGCGCGATCGCTCCTTTCACATTGGCCCTATTGCCAATGATATCGAGCCCCGACGCCCATTGATTCGTCCCCGCTAAGTGCATGCTTATTTATTGTAACGCGGGCCTTAACGAACGACTCGAGCAATTATGCCGGCGAGCCCAACGGCGAGTGAGGCTTTGTCCGCGGCAGCTGCGAGCCGCGTCTCGGCTTGTTTGCATTAGGATGATGTTGTCGCTTGTCGTTGGGACGATGAGAAAGTTGCGCACCGGCCTGCTGACGATCAATGGCGCCTGAAATAGCGCGAGGCTGATTTTTAACGCCCCGGGGCCGTGGATTTTTCATCGTGTCGATCAAATTTTCTAATCTTCTAATCGATCTCACCTCCGCCTGATGATTATGTCGCCTAATGAAAAGCCCCTCTATTTGCTTTTGTTTTTTTCTTTTTTTCTTCATCCTTCCGTTGCCTCCCTTTTCTTCATCCGCAAATTTTGTTTCGCAACGGGCGCTGTTTATTATTTTCATATATTCGATTTCGTATATTATAAGAACAGCTGTCGGCCCCATTAAAAATGCGATCTTTTCTCTATAAGCTTAAAATTGCTTTTTATCGACACATAAGTGTTGTGCAATAGCACAATAAGTACTTAAAACATACACACATGTGAGCTGTTTTTTAAAATTTCATTTTAAAACGGTTCTAGGCACCGTAGCATTGATGAATATTTAAAACTTATGGTAAACTTACAGTTTTGTTGTGATTTATTGAAAAAAATACTACCCTAAAGAAATATAAACGGTTAAAGTTTGTGATTTCTTCATAACTGTACGCATAAAGTGTTTATATCCGTGGTATTGCCGTCATGAATAAAATTAAAATAACATAATTAAATATTCAAAAATCATTTAAGTACTGTAGCTCTGAAAAGGAACCATACCTTCTGAAATATATTAGAAAAAGTCACAAAAAGAATCCCGTAATGAACAGATAAGATTTAAACATATATATTATATTTTTAAAAAAAGAAAATTTTTTTAATTTTTAATCACGTCCTTCCTATTCACAATAATTTATTTATTACATTGCTTGTTTTTTTAATCAAAACTTTTATTATATAAATAGAGCCATTGATGTGATATTATGTTAATTTAATTCAACAAGTTATCTAATTTACCGACTAAATGCAATACTGAAACTTACTTTCTGATGCTAAATATCAAACTTAATCATCCTCGAAAATAAATTTTCGATATAAGCTTTCTCAGTTAGTTAAAATTCTTAAATATTTTTTTTAAAGATACAATTTTTACTATTGTATTTAATACATGTTGATAATCAAAGACTTATACATAGTTTTGTTATTCTTTTTTTTTAAATGAGTTTATGAATATCTATATTCAAATGCATATAATTACAATGTTAATAAATATGTTTTCAACAAATAAATAAAAATAAAAAATAAAAAATAAAAAATAAAAAATACTTAATTAAATTTTTTTTTATATATGATTTTTCAATTACGAATGTAGTATAATATATTTTTATAATATTTTTATTTACTTTTCGGTTGCTTACAATCCTACAATTGATATAAATACTATTAATTTTGAAATATTAAAAATTATTAAAATATTATATATTAATATAGATGCCACGTTTTAGTATTATTAAATAATTCTATAATTTATTTATTATAAAACATTTTGAAATTATTCGAAATAATAATAATAATAGCATTAATTAATAGGAAATTTTGTCTCAATATTATATAAAGGGTTTTTGTAGATTTTTATCTAAACTGATGCCTTATACGTGAAAAAATCAATGTTAAATAAGTTTGTTGCTTCCTTCAAGCTATTTGTATTGTAGAGTTTAATGATGTAATTTTACAATCCACTTACAAAGGTTAAAAAGAAATTGATAAAATCTATATTTTTACAAAGCTAGAGATTTAATTTATTCAGTTTCTAAAAGGGGGAGAGACTATTCAAGTTCAACAGAAGCTCACTTTACAGCTTGGAGTCACCTAGTAATCGATTTCTGCGTATTTGAAACAGGATGAGAAAGATTTAAAGGGTAGATAGATTCTAAATGAGCTCGGACGAGACAATGAACCACCAAAAAATAGAGCAAATTTTTAACAATGTTTTTGTTTACAAGAATAAAATTTTTAAAAGGTTTTAGAAGTTGAATTAATAAGATCAGTTCTAGAAAGAAAAAATTTTCAATAGATAATTTGTTACAATAAATACTTTGTTATGAGAATTGTGCTCTTAAGCAACAAAATAAAAAGTGAATATATATTTATAAAATTTTTTTAACTATCTGAGAACATTTTTGTTATTTTATAGCCAATTAACACTTTCTTAAAATAAATATACTATACTATTTTTTAATATTAAAAAATTTTACTTTTTTGTATTTAATTTTTCAAACTATCTATTTTAGCAAAATTTCAGGTACAAGAGAGTCAAACAAGTCTATTATATAAATACAAATAAATTCTGTTAATATAAATAAATATTAAGTAAATGACGTTACTAAACAATTTATACTTCTTAAGTTTACTTATTTGACAAAATTTTTTTTATACCTTAAAATGTAATTGAAAAACATTAAGGATATACTTGCAAATTCATGAGATCATATTTAGCTTCATACTTTGTTGACTATAGCTTATATTAATTATACATCAGTTATGTTAAAAATTAGCTTCATTACCTTGACAAGTCCACGAAAAAATATTGGTTATGATATAATTAGAATTTAAAAAAAGATTTGAAAAATTGTTTACTTCGTTGTTATAATTTATATTTATCATTTTAATAGAGTATAATTAATTTTTATTTCATATTATTATAAGATAATTTGTTTAAATTGTATTGTATATATTTTAAATGTAAATTTTCACTTTTATGTAAATATCATTAATATTTTTCATTAATATAAGATATTAACAAAAGTTTTTCCAATAAATTATTCAATTAAGGATTCAAAACTCTTATTATACGGTTTTTATTCAGATAACATATGTGTGAAATAATTATAATAAGAGAAATGTTTAATAATACACATGTTTATATTACTAATCACTTATATTTATTATCTTTTTCGGTAATGATGATATAATTAAGTAAAAACTATCATTTTTAAATTAATAGAAGTACAATTTATGGAAGTTTTGACTTTTTTTTACAAAATCAAAACAAACATTTTTATTATTTTGAAATTACATTTAATTACTTTATGCAAATAATAATTTAAAACTTACCAAATTATTGTACGAAAGTAATTATATGATACATTACGTAGATCATTCTCGTATTTTTGATAAAAAAAGTAGAATATTATTGTATTTTATACATTTTGTTAAATTTATTGACTAATAAATAAGTTTATTCTATGTATAACATTATTTAAATGTTTAAATTACATTTATAAATATAAATGTTTAAAAAGATGTACATAAATTATAAAATATTGTTTAAATTATTCCAATAATATTGGATGTGATAAGTTTACATACATATATTAAAATCCAATTATAATAATGTTTTTAATGTTGTTGCAAATCTACTACTATAAAATATTTTATTTATTATTAAAATATATGAAAATTCGTATTTCAATATAATAAATATCTGTTTTCTAGTGAATTTAATTTACTACTATGTTCAAATGTGCAAATATCGAAACTATTTATGATCAATTTCGTAATTAGGATTTGTCATAATTTTAATGACATTATAAAGAAAAAATTATTTTTTGTAATAAATTCAATCAGTATTTATATTTTTGATGTTATAGATGGAGGATTTTTTCATATTCCACAATACAGAGCCATCTGGCATAATAGAAACATTATTTTTACGGTATCAGGATATTTTTCTTTAATAATTGTTGCATAAAAGCTATAATTTAAGAAATAATAGCCATAAGTAAAAATATATATTGTTAAAAAAATAATAGAATTAAAAAATATATATAAATAAAAGATTAATTTTAGAAATAAGAATTTTGATTTCTAAATTCTTTCATTATTAATTATTATCAAGACATCATTATATAATAACACTATTTACTTTTAAAATTGCTAACATTACATTTAATTTTTTTTTCACGTTAAAAAAATATGTAATGCATAATAAATTAATAATAATTTTAATTTAAATTTATTTTTTCAAAGTTCATGTTTTTTTTGTTTTTTTTTTTTTTAAAGTTTGTCATTTATCTGAAGAATAATTTAAATAGATATGTAATATAAATGTTTCAAAATGTTTTATCAATCATATATTCCCATATTTATATTCAAAATTCAAATAAATTACAATATTTGTTATTAAGATCTTTAAATTAATGGTTAATAATTATTATCTGCTTAAAATGAAAGATCTTTTTGTTCCTTTCCATTTTTAGTTAACAATTATTGTAAAGTATTGTGAAAAATCGTGTTTTAAAGGAATTTAATGTAAAACATATTTTTACTTATTTAAAAGAATAGATTTGAAATTGAATGTAAATGTTAAGAAAGGATTAGGCAAATAAAATAACTATATATAAATAACTATATATTTTTCTACATGTAAAAACAAATATGAAATATAAGCCGTGTTGATTATTTATGCAAATTGCGCCTTAATAACTATTTAATATATATACAAATTACAGTTTAATATATATATATACTTTATTGTTATTATTATTTTTACGATTAAATAATTTAAAAAGATTCACAAGAGATTGTTAAAAATCCCCTGAGTTGATATAAATAGTTGTATTTTGTTATAAATATATTGTATTTTTTATGCAAATAATATTTCACAATAATATTGTAATTACTATAAATCTATGCGTTTCAAAAATTAATTTGTTAAAATACAGTACTTTTTATTTTGATATAACATCATAAAACATGGTGCTGAATAAATATATACTATTATACCGTATTTAATATTGTTAGTATCATTTGAATATTATTTACTGCTATTTTAATACATTGTTTCAAAAATAATTTTCTAATTTTAATATTAAAGGTTAAATTATAACAATGTCTTTTTTTAATAAAAGTAATTTTCATTTCTGTCCTCTAACCATCGATTCAAATCAAACCAATTTAAAATCCAGATTTTAGATACAATGGTCTCAGAACTTTTTTTAATTTAATAAAACTAATTATTTATTTATTGTTATTTTAAAAAGTTATATTTTTAGGCATTAATTTTAGTGAATATCATATTGATTATTAATAATGAATTATATTATTTTTTACTACAATAACGTAGCTTGTTCATATGAAGGAATAGGAATGATATTGAAATTTATGAACCAGAATAATGTATAAATATGTATATGTATCCCTATACATAGACATAAAATGATTAAGCAATAATTAGACGTTTTCTATTATAAAATCAATTATTCTTTAAAAACTTAAGAATTAGACAAATTTTATTTTTAGATAGAGATTCTCAATACTTCTTTTTACTTTTAACATAAATTATTCGGCAAAATATATATTAAATGCCTTGGAAAACTATTCATCGAAAAAAGTTCTTGAAATGAATCTAATAATAGATTTTATTAACTTTAGAAAAGTATCAATAATTAAATTCTGTTACTCATGGAATTAATATACAGTTTTCCAAGATACTAATTACATTCTATTATAATTTGATTTTGAATATGATATGTAGTACAGCTTATAATATTGATAATCTTACACTAAAAAATAACTAAAATTATATCAGGATGATGAAAAAGTTAATATAATATATATATATATATATTAATAATTTGAATATACTATTAAACATTATATAGTTATTAAAAAGGTTAATAATAAATAACTATTGAGCAATCGCAACATTATATAACGCAAAATTATTTGAGCCATTAATAATATTAAAGGATATCTGAATTTAGGATTTTATGCGTTTCGTCGATTTCGAATAATTAGAATGGAATATGAATTAAGGTACTCATGTGTAAATATCACTTTTATAAATATAAAAAATGTCGATTTTAATGTTCAGCGGATAATGGGCAAGTTTATTAATTGAAATGGTAATGCGTATTTACTTATAATGACGAAGTAAATATCTCAATTGAAATTGCATAAATGAAATATTTTCCAAAATGTGTTAAAATAGTTTTTTGCTTTGGGAGTATGACCTGATTTTTTAAAAGTAAGCCGACTAAAAGCAAGATGTACCAATGTGATGATAGTTAGAGTGAAAAGATTTTCTCGACTGGGTGTATGGAATAAGGAGCAAATGTCAAAAGTAGTTGCGGCGTTGTATTTTGATTGTTTTGTTCGTAATTAAGGCTAGTCGTGGGTGTACGAAATAAATAATTCAGAGATTTTTTCCCACCCCGTGCATGCTTGGTGTTGGTGGTTGCCGAGCGTATTCATGCTATTCATCAGGAAGATGAGCGGGGGCAGCGAGGGATAAGTGGGGTGGTATTCATTCAGCGTTAAGAAAGCTCGATTACAAAGTAAGAAATCGGAGCGGATAAATTGCTACTCTCGTAAATTATTCCCCCGGATATCACAGAGCACGCGAAGTACTCTGCGGCTACGCGGAGTGGCGAGGGTTGGCGGCTGCGGCGGGGGCGTCACGTAACAGGGCCACGCAAAACACGAGCGGTGGGGCGATCCTCCGTAAAACACGAGGACAGGACGTCACTCGGCAGATTAGCGGTCCGCGGAGGATAGCGTCCTCGGCGAGATGGGGGGGTGGGGGAGGGCGAGTTCTGGCTCCGGCCTCGAGCCGAGGGTGTCATCGATCGACAAGCGGCCCAACGCAGAGTGCGACCGGAGCCGGATCGAAGCGTCCGGTTGTCCTGCGGGCGAGGAGCCTAAGAGCCGAGGTCATAAATGTCAAGACGAGCGGCTAGAATTACGGGCCCGCGCTCGGCTACGGGCTACCGAGGGTCGCCTCGGTCCCCTTCGGCCTCGGACTCTCGCGCTCGGACCGTTTGATCGATGGTCGTCCGCAAGTAGCCCACCAATAACCGATGGGGGCGGGAGGCGCGGGGGTCGCGTGGCAGCGTCGGCGGCGGCGGCGGCCCCATCAATTATACGCGATCGGCTTGCGAGCGTAAGTGCACATCTGTCTCCGGGTGTAACGGCGACGCCAACGCCGACGTCCGTAGCCCCTCCGCCGCCGGGCGACTACGACCCCCTGCCCACATGGACCGCGGAGGCCGCCCCTCGGTCCCCCCCTGCTGCCCCGGCGCCTGCAGCGGATCAATACGCACCAGCGGCTCATCCGCCGTGCCGCGGTCGAGCCGATCGTCGTCGCTAGCCCCCGCCGCCCCTCGCCCACGGGTCGACCGTCGCTGATTCACCCGCACCCCTCGGCCGCCCCCTCGTTCGCGGGCCGATTGGCCCCCACCCCGCCGTCGACCGCCGCCAATGGCGGCTCATCGGGCCGAGCGGGAAATCGGCGCCTTCTCGAGCACGTGGGGGGGCCTACGGCCTGGCCCGGGAGGACGCGAACGTCGGCCGCGCGGCGATTGCCTCACGTGGAGAACGAGCCATTGAATTATGCGCGTGCGCCTCTGTCCGGGTGACACGCGCCCGGAATTATGCCGCAGCCGAGCGGAGACCGTGAGCCCGCGGATCGCCGGCCCCTCCCGCGGCCGCTCGCGGAGCCGACGGCGCACGCCCGCGCACTCCCGGCCGCAGGGACGAGCCTTCCCACCTTTCGCGCGGGTCCCGCGCGCCGGATCTCCTCTGCGATAGCGCGTGCGGACGGCGAGTCGAGGCTCTCTCGGCCCCTCCCCTCGGCGTGCTCCCACCCACGCGCCCCCCCCCCCTGTACTGGACGCCCCCCGACCCCGACCCTCCCGCGAATGCAGGCGCGGATGCACTTTAATATCGAGGGGAGGGTACAGTGGGTCGCGGCTGTGCGCACGAGGTAACCGGACGACGGGGGGACCGCCGCGGCCACGTTCGACTGACTCGTCGAGTATTTTCTGGGTCATTTTCGGTTTATTAATTTCCTCGCCGCGGATGCGCTTTTTTTTTCACGGCCGCTGCTCCCTTTTCTCCGTTTTCCCTTTTACGTGGTATTAACTCGCGCCTCGATTTTCCCAGGCTCCCTTTATCCGCGGGTGCTCTCCGGCTATTTTCAACGTTTCAATATCGCCGCTGGCTTCTTTCTTTTTCACGCATCTCTCGTATTCGATTGCCTTTCACTGGGAATTAATTTGGATTCCGATATTCTAGCGCTTTTATTTGCTTGCTTCGGCAAATGCGAAAACGTTTAAGGAAATACGTTAGGGAAAAAAACATTATACCGGCAAATACACTTTCATTCCTAACCTCTTTTATTTTCTCTTATTTCGTTGACTTACTGAACTCCGGCATTCCCCAAAACCATGCCATTCTATAATGTTTTACTCAATTTCCATAAACTGATACATCCACGCTACGATTTACGATACCGACTTTCTTTTTTCCTTTACCTTAAATCTCGAATTATTACGGTTTAACATGTCTGCTCAGCCTATGTGGCACATAGTGATTGACTATAAAACCAATAATTGATTTAGCAATAATCTCTATTAGTATTTGATTAATAATTTATCTTGGAGTAATGCAATATTCAAAGGCGCATAAGATCGCACGGCAAATCAATAAACATTTTGTATATTATTTACATTCATTTCCATAAAATCAATTTTATACTCCATTTTATACACTTACGGCAGGACGTATAATTTATTAGCGTTAAATTCGATAATAACCTTTAATTTCTGCTTGATTTTCAATAAATTTTTTTTTCCAATATAAATAAATAATACGAGCACTAGAAATCCTAGTAATAATCCTACTAGTACATTTATTTAGATGCTAATTAAAAAAATTAGATAAAATTACACGTAAAAATTTAATAAAAGTTCAGCTTCTTCACAAAAGTAAATGCTTTGTCTTTTAATGAAAAATACTTTATTAAAAGTCTCTTGTTTGATAGGTATTTTACGCAATGGTTTTTATATCGTTGTTTAAAAAGTTCTACCGTAAGATTCTATTTGAAGAAGTTAACTCTTAAATTTCTGACTAAAACTTGTAAAAAACGAAAAGCTCCATGAAGTTAATGTTAGAGAAATGCTTGAGGTATCAATTGTAAATGTGCTGTACCCACTTAATCTTATAGCACACAATTGTATAATGCTATTCGCTCGGAGTACTTTTCAACCGTAGAAATGAAGTATAGGAGAGAATTTCTTGAAATGGCACGATACATTGCATTATGTTTTCAACATTTTATTGGAGCTTTATGTGAAATGACTCATCCGCCGCTCCAATAAAAAGCTATAATGTATCGAGTGGAGGTGGAGCTTAGTTCCTGTAATTAAACAAAGTCCTAGGGCGGACAGTGTAATTATTAAAAGTTATTAATAACGGCCAGGAATCGCTTGCGTTCCAATGGCTAATACGCTTTCAGCTCCAAAGTTAACGGGCGAGCGAGCCTGAATCATCCGCAATCTGTACTACATCGGGGGCACCTGACAATCCACGTCCACGGAGGAAACATCATCTGTGCAGGTAGACTTTATCAGCGAGTGGCTACGCAGCAGCGAGGCACACTTGTATCCGTAATACGGCGAGACAATACTTTTATTACCTTTCTCTTATTACCAATCTCTTCCGGTCCCGTTCATCGTCGCTCTCTCCAGCGCCTCTAGCCCCTCCCCGCCGACCCTTCTCCCCCCGCCGTGGCCGGCTTTCCCGCCCCCGTCCCGAATTCCCGTCCCCGGCGTCCCGCGGCCCAACTCCCGGAACGCGTAGCTCCGTGGCCGCGGCTCGAGAGGCTCTTAGCCGCTTTTCACCGGTGCTCGCCGATTCAAGGGGGGGGTGGGGTGGGGAGGAGCGGCAGGAGAATCCGCACGAGCCATCGGCCGATACTTGCTTCCTTGGCGCGCTCATTCCCCGGCGGCGGCGGCGGCGTCAAGGTGGGGAGGAGCGGCCACGCGCGCGGTCCCTACCGCCACCCACCACCGGCACCGCTCGAGGACGTCGATCGCCAATTACGCGTAAAACGGGGCGCCCCCCCCCCTCCACCCGACTCATTTAGAAAGTACGAGAGCGCGCGGGGCGGCTCGACGCCGTATTATTTGAGCTACTTAACGCGTGGCTACGCCGAGCCGCGGGTACTTTGTCGGCGGGATTTTCCTCCTTGGAAAAGCGGACTCTTTGAGCGCGCGACCTCTCCCCGCTCCCTCTTGGATTGGCGCGCCGGAGGGGTGCGTGTCTGCGTGCGGCGGTGGTCGGCCCTCGAGGCAAAGGGCGCAGGAGAGGACCGCCAGGACGGGCAGGATCTCGTTACCGGGAATCTTTTGACTTCCGATG
This sequence comes from Kradibia gibbosae, assembly GCA_018907135.1. Classification (NCBI taxonomy): domain Eukaryota; kingdom Metazoa; phylum Arthropoda; class Insecta; order Hymenoptera; family Agaonidae; genus Kradibia; species Kradibia gibbosae. Next base: position 14,577,470 of record JACCHX010000001.1, on the reverse strand, counting down.
AGCGTCTCGGCCGGAACGCGCGGCCATACGCACTGCGGAGCATTAATTTGCCGACGTTTTGCCCTATTGAGTTTTGATTTTGCTCGAGCGCCACGGTCAAGGGATTATACCAGTAGCCAATACGCTTATGTGTACCCTTCTTTGCTTTGTACTATTATGACACAACAAAGACGCACGACCGATCGATCGATCGCCCTATTTTCCATTTAATAATTAACGAGCCGATGATTTTTTTGCCTTTGCCTTTTAAATTCGCGTTTATTTTGTTGTGTGCGCGCGCGCGCATTTATATTTACTCGCATATTTAGTTTCCGATGATAATTCACTCATTATTAATTATATTTATAATTTCTTATTCATTATTTTAAGATGGAAGATGATGGAATTATAATTACAAATTGCGAAGTATTCGTTTTATTTTCCTCGCCACTTCCGTATTTAATTTAATCATTATATTAGCTTCTTAAATCGTTAAGACTTATACGCATTGAAAACTTAATGTTTGCTGACATTTTAACCAATGAATTTAAACTGCATTAAAACATTTTTCTACTATTAGAATAAAATAAATACAATTTATAATTGCAAAAAACACATTTATCAAAGATGTAGAATAATTTCGTAATTTCAAGACATTCAAAATCATAAGTCTAAAAAAAATAGTATTATTTATATATGATATAAATAATCAGATCTTTCATTTGATAATTTACTTTATTAAAGTTTTCAAGATAGGTAATTAAAATTACCGAATCCATAATTTTATTTTAAAACTAACATATAATAATAATAACATTATTCTTGTACAAACTTTTTAATTATTTTGACAAGTTTAAATATATATTACTCGATAAAAATATCCTAATTATTATTTTATATTCATGTGAAATCATAATAATATCGAAGTGAAATCTTATAAATAATTAAAATTAATATACATAAAAATTTCGAAATAAAAGTAAATAATATAAAAAATATTTCTCAAAATACAATTATTGTTTCCATTAAATATGCTTTTAGAAAAAGTTGAATAACTGTATTGATGAATTTTCTACTAATATCAATTTAAATTCCATTTATAAACAGGAAAGATGGAGCATCAAAACCAACCCTAAAATTACATGTTTGAACAATGCTCACTTTTCTATATTTTAATGGAGAATCTATTTGTACACAATACTTAAGAAAAAAGTATTTTTTTTATACTATTATCAAGAAATAATAATTTAACAATTTACAAATGCGTATACAAATTAATAAAAAATCTACCTTATAAAATACTTACTGTACTTTTATAAATTTTAACCGTTGATTTTTTTTCATACTTAAAATGAAAACTAATTTTTTAGTTGTTTTTCAATCAAGAGTTTTGGATCATGTGATATATGCTATAGTATCAATAAACTTCGATACAATAGTAAGCATTTATATCATTGTTTTTTATTTGTATTTCGTAACTCATTCTAGAACTTGTTTTACCAAGTAGCTTAGAAAAAAATGAAATAACTTTACTAAAATAAAATTTTTAAAACATTAAAATTCTTTAGTATTTTAAATTCACCATGCAATTGCGAAAGTAGGTTGTGTTTAATTTCATTATTTTTCTAAATATTCATACTTAAAGGACAAACCAAATGATTATAAAGTTATCAGTGACAATTAATACATTAAATATATATATATATATATATATATATACGTGTTATTTTTATGTTATCTTTTAAGATTTATAAAACAAAATTTTAAATATTAGATCTTTTAGGTGAATTATATAAGTTATCATTAAATTATTAATCATTATATTTTGTTGTTAAGTACAATGTTGTTAAGTACTATCTAATTAGATAAATAAAAAAATACTTTTTTTTGTAATATTTGAATTCTTTATAAAAGATTATAATCTTTTGCATGGTTTTATAACTGTAATATAAATAAAATATAAGCTTTAATTTCTTCCTTAGATTTTAATTACTTTTAAAACAAATTAAATTAGATTGTATAAAATTTTATAATATTGTTAACATTCGTATTGTTTTCTATACTTATTTTTACATGTTTATCTTCACTTTTGTCGAGTATTTTAATTTTAATACACATGCCAGTAAAGTAGAAATCTGTCGAAATTCAATATACCTTTCGCAGATATCGAACTACTACTATTTATTGCTAACAATAAATACTTCGATTCACAGTATTGATTTTTATTTTCCGTGTACTGTATCATTTTCGAAAATGATTTCTCCTGACAGGATAATTATCAATTTTGTATCTTTCGTACGAATTATTTCTTTTCTTTCCGAAAATGTAAAAGAAAGTTATGAAATTTATGTATAATTTTTTTTACAGTTTTAATTGAGCTTCCTTGTCAATTATATTAATCAATATTTACAATGATTAATGATATATAGTTTGAAAAAAAATCATGTAGTTATCAAAATACTTTGCTGATTTAAAAAAAAAATAATTAAATTTTTCAATCACATGTTACGTCCTATAATATAATTAGATATAATTTAATTCAACATAATATTACATTGATGTAATTAAATATAAATTAAACAAAATAAATTTATTAATTAATAGTCGTGCATTGTAAATAATTCATTGTGACATTTTTTATGCGTATTGTCTAATTCAATCTATTCTTTATTGTTATAATATTATCATTTCTTTCAAATAGTACTAAAAATAGTTAAAGTAAATTAGTAACCATATTAAAAGTAAAAAAGTCTTTTAGTTCTTACAAACAATTTTTAGCATATAAGAAAAACATAACCATTACTTTAACTATAAAAATATTTCAGTGAGAAAAATGACAAGTATATATTTTTATGAAAAGTAAATTATTCAATACTTAATAGGTCATATAGTATAAATTACGAAATTTCTAGTATCTACAACAACAGACTTTCACAGACATGCTAACGATCGTATTTAAAGATTTCATTTTACATAAATAGAACTATGCCTTACATAATCTTGTTATTTGTAAAATATTGTGTGTGCGCGCACGAGGGCGCGTGTTTATATATATATATATATATATATATATATATATATATATATATATGTATACACATACATGTAGCTTTATACGCAAATATATTTAATTTGATTATAAGCTGAAAATGATCGTCTAAAAAGTTGAATACTAAGTAGATTAACATGTGCGAAAAATGTGACAGTATTGAAATTATACGTGCAACAGGTGCTCGTACTAATAAATGGTAAAATTATAAAATACTAGAGTGATTGACGTGCACTCGTATTTACTTGTAATAAATTATAATTATATATTTCATCTGCATTGACAGGTATTTTGAATAAGATATTTAAGTATAGGAGATAGATTATTATATTTACAATTTTGCATTAAATATTCTTGCAAATGTAATACTTTCTGAATTTTTATTACTGTTTCTCGTGTATTATATTCTAGTAGTATTATATTCTAGTAGTATTTATATTTTTTTAAATCTATGCAAATGATAAAAAAGTTTTTTTATTAGTTAGTTAATATTATTTATTTAATAATTTTATAAATATAAATATTCATTAAATATAATTTGGACAAATGGTAATATGATGTGCGGGTGGAAAATGGACAAACAGATTTGTGAATTTTTATTTTTAACTCATAAGAATGAGAATATGTTATCAATAGCACGTATCAATAATGTTCACAAAAGATAATTAAATCCTAATTTTTGCATTAGCATTATATAAATAGTTTTTATTTTTTTTAAAAGTGAATTATTACGAAATAACTTTTCAAAGTATTTGATGATTTATTTTTTATTTACATGTAGAAAATTTATAAAAGCAGTAATAGTTGTTTTGTTAAGTTTCTTTTTTAAATATGCATGTTTAATAATTTCATTAAACAGAGTTATTTACGGTATCTACTATACCGGCAATGTATCGGTACGAATTTGCAAAATTGATTGATTTTGAAAGAGTATCATTTATAAGTAAACTGAAAATAAAAAAATATGATTTCGTTATAAATGGATTTTATGTTAATTATTTTTCAATATGAAAATTTATATAACCTAAATTAATACTCTGATTTTAATGATTGAAGTCTGTAAATATAAAAAACTTCTATTACAATTAATTTCAAGTTATAATTAAAAACTTCAACGATTTATAAATGAAAATGTAAAATTATTTTGAGAATTCTGAAAAGTGAACAATATACTATATAAATTCTTCAATTCAATAATAACTGAAACTGAACATTTAAAAACTGGGATCTTTAAAATTGATGTATTATTAGATTGATTTTTAATTCTGAAATATGTACCATATTTATACATTTAATTTTATTGTGAGATTAACAAATTTACACAAGCAGCTTAAATATATTTTTTATTACAAATATTTAGAATTATTTAATTTGATCAATTTAATTTTTTTTGTATATTATTATGTCCCATGATCATTGTTTTCCCATTTGAATTCTGAACTATGAATCGCATTCTGATATTCGTTCTATTTACATTGTGGCGTACAAAATAAATAAAAGAAGAACAAAGGAACGAAAATAAAATAAGAATTGATTAAATAAAAGATATTTTGAAAGTAAAGGAAATGAAAGATATGTCGTATGGCGTAATACGTGCAGCAAGGATTAAGCATTTGCTTTTGTGGGGAGCATTGCTCAAATGTACAAATAAGTCCAAGTCTCGACTAGGGTTAGCGAGCGAAGCAATAGCTCCACTAAGTAGCATCAAATTACGTATATCCTACTGTATTTTGAGCTGCAAATGCTGCAATACTTTTTATTAACGTAAATTTCGGAGCTCGCTTACGAAAGTTCGGTCATTAATCATCGAGTCGAGTGACTGTCGTACGAGCGCTTAAGCAAGTAAATAAATAAATAAATAAATAATTAAATATACGGTAATGAACCGGTATTAATGAAACAATATACAGAAAATACAGTGAAATCCGTATAGTGTAGCATTGTCTAGTGGAGCTCCGCCTATTTTCCCCACTCGAGGCTTCTTTACGTCTGAACAACTGTCGGCGCTTGGGTGCGGCGAATCTTTGTTTTAGAGTAGTACAGAGTAGCGAGGGAGGGGGGGAGTAGAAAGGACCAACTCGCATAAGTACCGACCGCGCTCAAATTCTGCAACAGAGAATTCTGAGAACTATCCGCCTTCGGAGTCCCGAGACGTTATACTACAGGACTTCTACTGTACTGTTAATTGACACATTACGACCTCCCGACCATTTCATTCTTTGTATACGTGTCGACGCACTTGGTGAAAATCCCTTAATAATCGTAGCTCGCAAGCCATTTCGGAGTCAAGAGGGCTTAATCACGTGAAAACGAGGACCTTAATTCGCCTGTATGCATTGGTTTTGGTCATTCCGAAGTGTTAACGAGAGCCTAAATACCACCTCAAAAATATGAAAACAATTATTTACGCATTGGCGTACCGCACGCACGAAACCTTCACGTACGCACATGAAAGCACGGGACTCTCACTCTTCCTCTTTTTCTGACTCACGCGCTCCCTCCCTTCTCTCACCCTTGCTCTCCCTTGCGCTCTCTCTCTCTCTCTCTCTCTCTTACACTACCTATCTATCTATCTACCGAGCGATAAATAAGAAGAAAGGTTCCTGACTAGGCTGCCTAGGTTTCCACGCCGTTGAAAGTGTCAACGTAAAAATGTCTAATAGAATCCGAATTCCTTTGTGCTTGACACGCAGTATACGAAGGGCCCGACGCTGTGTATAGTAGGAGATATACATCCAGCGAAGGTGGGATCTTCCGCGGCAGGAGGGGCAGGGCAGGGAGGGGTGGTTCCGCCGTGGAGGGAGCCAGAGAGAGAGAGAGAGAGAGAGAGAGAGAGAGAGGCAGATAGACGTGGAGATGGATAGATAGAGAGAGAGAGAGAGAGGGAGAGGGGGGAAGGAGCGGCCAAGAGTGAGAGGCAGAGAGGAAAAGAGCTCCGAAAAGCCGGCATTCGAAAGCTCTCGATCCTGAGTGTTGTGTAGAGCCGCTGCTCGATGTTCTCGCTTCAGAGGTGGTCAAACAGACAACCGCGCTGGAAGAGAAAGAGACGAATGCGCCAAGAGAGATGAAAAATATATAAGGAAACGTGGAAGAAATACTGCACCAAGAAAGTTTTCTCCGTTACAGAAATCTTTCACGCGCAGCCCACAAAGAAATTTTAAATAAAATCCTACTTCCTCTATCCGACTATCTCTCTCCGCCCTCCCCCCCCCCTCCGCCCCGATCTCTCACGCGCTCTCTCTCTCTCTCTCTCTCTCTCTCTCTCTCTTTCTGCAGTAGTCCCTCGCTCTCATTCTTTCTTCCCACAATTTTACTTCGCCTGTACGCTATAACGAATAATGATTACATTAACGACAATAGGGTCGAAGAAAATTCACAATTTTTTATATTACATCAAAGTGAGTATTGGGAGCATTTTTTGCCTTATTAAATGCCCACAGTTATTCCAGTCAAATTTCATTTATAAGCCAAAATAGGAAAATGCGGGGTTCCAACTGGGGATTGTTATTGAATGGTTATTTGAACTTCACCCAGACTAGGCCAGATGATATTTTCAAAGTTATTAAACCGCGTGTAGAATGCATTGTAATCAATTATGGGATAAGTTTATAGATGATTTATGAATACTTTTTTATTTTTTAATAAGTATAATTAACTTTTTTCATGTTTATTATCGGCTCAATCGTGTCTCTTTAAAATTTGTTTACCCGAAGTGGCCTCAACCCACATTTTAGGACCAATGGATTATCGTTTATCCTGATAACAAAGCATAGTCGCCTCAACAGTTTCATAACTACGCGTGCCCTAAAACGTTGTACCATGCATGAACATTAGATAAATAAATAAATACGTAATATATTTATTCAGAATAATTAACTATATGAACTTGCAGGATTTTAGAAAGATTATTAAATTTCTAATTTCTATTTATATGTAAATAACGGTTTTAAACATAAATTTAATGTATTTTTCATATGGAAAAATTGGCATTTATTTTAATTATACATTATGATAGTTCTACAGATACTTTTTCATTTCAAAATAATGAATAACATTTTACTGTAAATTGAATTTTCAAATAATCTATCCTTAAATCGGTTTCCACTTTTTTTAAATTTAAATAAGCTTATAATAATTTTTAGAGCCTGTTCGATGATTTTCTATTTCTTTTGATATTTATGAACATTGGCATTCAAGAATATTATTCAAATATATTAATACATTTCCTTAAAAATGTCGAAAAAATATTTTATAAGTGTTGAAACGTTAAAACTAATCATTGGTTTTATAATGCTTTAGTTGAAATTGGTTTAATAAAGTCGTTGGCTTATTTAACATATACACAAACAGTGAAAAATCCTATTTCTCGTACAATTACATTAGATTTTGCAAATGTCAGCAGAATTTGTCGAAAAAATAATTTGAGTGCAAGTGAGCGTAATTTTGGTAAATAAAAATAATAGTAAGAGAAAATTGGGCAATGCTGAATGCATCCCGTTGGGTTTCGAGGTCAATGATTACGATTTTAAGTGCGAAAAAAAAATTGAAAATCGAAAGTGGTAAATTTGGTATCCGAGAATCAAATACAAATGAAAGATGTTGTGTAAGTGTATTGACAATACAAGATAGTAGGCGATAAGCACTGGTAAAATGTTGACAAATGCGCTCGATCTTTTATTTATCCTTGTGCAAACGATATTGATTACACAATCACAATATGCATTAAATATTTATAAATGCTCGATGAGGGTTTCCAAGAGTTAAATCCTTACCGAAAAATGGTTGTAGGGAAAGAGAAAAAGAGAAGGAAAAAATAAAATAATCATAAAAAGTGAAAACGTGAACACACAGCGTGTAGCGAAGGGTTAAAGGAGTCCAATCTCTTTCTCACACTACCTCGGGAGCATAAGAGCTGGTGATAAAGAGAGGTAGTGGAAAGAATCGCGGGGCGGCGCGGCGGGAGGGTCGGAGCGGGATGCCAGTGGAAAGGAGAATGAACGATGGAGCTGGCGCGTGAGAGCGAGAGAAGAAGGAGCGAGAGAGTAGAGGGAGATGGAGAGGGAGCGAGCGAGAGAGAGAGAGAAAGAGAGAGAGAGAGAGGAAGGGAGAGAGCGAGAGAGCGCGAAAAGCCGTGGAAATAGCGTGAGAAAGAGAGTCGCGCAAGAAGCCGGAGTGCGATGGGGGGAGGGGGGGGGTGGCGCGCGCGCGCGCGCGCGGATAAAGAGGGAGAAGGCCGATGAAAAGGGAAAGAAAGGAAAGAAAGGGCAAGGAGGCGGCAAAGAGAAGATATACTCGCAGTCGGGCAGTTTCGAGGCATCGTCAAATCACAGGCAAACAGAAAATAAGCGAACGAGTGAGCGAGCGAAGAGAGGCCGAGGTAAATGGACTGTTGAACAACTTTTTCTCACTCTTTCTCCCCTCTCGCTCTCTGACTCTCTTACTCCGTTACTGTCTCTCTCTCTCTCTCTCTCTCTCGCTCGCTCGCTCGCTCGCTCCCTCCCTCTCTCCCTTCCACGCTCGCTCGCTCGCACGCTCTCACTCTCTCTCTCTCTCTCTCTCTTTCTCTTATTCTATCTCTTTTTTATTCGAACGGAGTAGTTAGCAGTAGGCAGTCGCGCCGGTAGGTATAGGTATATGTTTAAATACACGCGCCCGGAGTGTGGTTTTATTATCTGACTCGATGCTCGCCTCGATACTCGGGGATGCTGCGGCTTGATTTATCGCCCGACGTTGCCATGGAAACCTCAGCGTGACCGGCTTGCGCGACACCCTCATATCCCGAGAGCGAGTCGAGTTCTCCCTTCCTCTCTCGCTCTCCTTGCGTCGACTCGCTCCTCTCAGCCATTCTTTGCCTCCTCTCGCCCCGTCATCCCACCGCCAACCGCCCCTCGCCCACCGCCCTTGCGCTACCGCCGCCGCCGCCGCCGCCATCCCCTTCCTTCCTTCCGCCCCCGCCACCAACCCACGGCCAACCCCACCATCCGCCGGCGCAGGTCCCGGTCTCTGTCTATCAGCCGTTTCAACCCTCCTGCGGCTGCTTCAACATATCCCACCCCCTCCCTTCCTGCCTTCTACCGTCACCTTCTCTCAAACTTTCTGTCTCACGGCTCCTGATCTCTCTCCCTTCGCTCTCTCTCTCTCTCTCTCTCTCCCTCTTACACAATCGCACATTTCGTCTACTCGATTTCTCACTGCCTCGTACTCTCTCTCTCTCTCTCTCTCCACCCCTCACTATCTCCTTCACCCTCGCTCCTCTATCTTTCTCTCGTGTATGCATTTTGTTCCGTCCGCTCTCCGACTTCCGTCCTTGTTGCTCGTTTGTTCCCCTCCACGCGATCCTTACCTTTCTCTTTTTCCCGGTCTCTTTCTCTTTCCCTCGAATCGTCGCCTCCCTATAGCTCGCTCCCTCGCTCCTGCGAGCCACGAATGGCTCTCGAGCTCTCTTTCTCACCATAGTGGCTCTCCATCTATCACGCGGATTCTCTTTGCCTCTCTATCTCGTTCTCTACCCACTCTATCTCTCTCCAACGCACATTATTTTTCCCTTCATTTTCCCTCTCGCTCTCTCGCTTGGCCCGTTCTTGTCTTCGCTTCCTTCCCAGCGCTAAGCAGTTCCTGCTCTGTGTGGCTGCTGCAAAATGGCCGCAGGTCTGCCACCACCATCGCCAGACCATCTGGCTACTATCGAGAAATCCATGATTGCTATACGCCGGCTTCCTTTCTACGCCTTCTTTTCGATAAAACCATATTCTTTTTCTCCCTCTCTCTCTCCCTCCCGTATATCTCTCTCTCTCTCTCTCTCTCTCTCTTTCTCTCGCCCTATCTCACTCGTTCCCTCGAACTTTTCAATTGTCTTTCTCTCTTATCCGCTGCTTCGTGTGCGCGTGTAAAAGCGCGCCTGGGTTATTTACTATTTTTCGATTATTTTGGATGAATTTTGGCGCGACGCTTTTCGCACCCTTCTATCGATTATCTTTACTTCGAATGTGGGCTTCGTTTCGTAGTATTTTATTTCCATATATGCAGCACATATGTACATATGTACATGAAAATTTATGTGTAAGCGCCTTGTCATTCGATGATGGAGTTGAATATCTCTGTAACTCAAGGATACTATTTTCTACACTATTTTTGGTTCATTTCTATTTTTATTTTTTCTCCTCCTATACTCTCCTGCTCATCTTTAAATCGGCGGTTATATCCGTTCTTACATTTTTTAAGGTTTCATTCAATATAGCCTTTGTAGCCAATAATTATATTGTATTGCGGGTTAAATTATATTTAAAAACTATTTGTTTTGCTGTTTACATGAAGAATGAGGCTATTAATTTAATAAATTTATCTTTTAGTGTGGTCACTGAAAAATTATTATCGCTTCATAATTATTATAGTTTCACGTCAGAATTTGTATCTCACATGGTCTGCGTACTTTGAGAATTTTAATGATTAAACATTTTATAATTGAATTTTAGTCAATTTCATTTTCCTGAACCCATTTATTTTTATCTTTCTTTTTTAATTACACAGACTTTTTTTATACTTTTATTCAATAATATATTTCAAAGGACTAAATCCATAATAATCTAACAATATCAAATACATTCTCAAAATTTGTCAAGAGTACTTTTCTCTTAAAAGTGTTTTTAATTATAATTGAAATTTACTTTCATTCAAATTAAAGTTACTTTTACAAAAATTAGGTCAGTCTGTTAATGAACTTTAAATGGCTGTTACAATAAACTACTTGCAATACACGTGTACATTCATATTTAAATCTGTTAATTTCAAAGATGCACAAATTTATACACCAGTTGGATTTCACGCAAGTTGCAGAATTATTGACCTTGAATTGAGTTTTTTTATTGTATTTCGTATGAAGTTTAAGTTAACAAATGTGCAACACCACCTTCGGATCAACATCTGTAATTCATCCGCGACCCATGTGGAGGCTTATATGCATATTGTGAACTTTCCAATTATGTAATAAAGTTACATATCGCGTTAGAATGTGTTGACTTTGTAGAACGTACTTCCGCTCGCCATTGTATAGATAACTATGTAAACATAGGGAAAACAGGGGCTTTTAATTTTTGTTCGTTAATATTCTATTTAGCTCAAAAGATAAATTTCATATTGGCCATTGTGTTTGGTTGAAATTTTTTTTTTATGTTTTATGAAGAAATTTAAAAAAAAAACAAATATTTTCCGAAAGCCTTAAGAGGATATTTTTAATTCAGGGGTACATCTAATGGATTTTTCAAGAAAGTAGCCAATCTATTTATAAAATAAATGACTTTGCAAGTCATTGAATTAGAGGTTTCAAAAATACTTGCTAAATGATAGCAACTTTTCAATGTTTCATATAATCCGATACAAATAATTAATAAAATTAAAAAAAAAACAAATAAAATTTTTGAAAATACAAAAAAACTTAATTTTAAAGAATCGAATGTAAATAATTAATTGCTTAATGTTTTTACTTCGGCTCCCTTAACAATTAATATTTGACCGAAGTTCAGTCGCAGGGGTATTTATCCAAGATACGTGGCCAAATGACGACATGATTATATCATAAGTTTGTATGGGATGTATTTAATGGAATCGAAAGTTACGACTTGGCAAAAAATGAACGTTAAATATTTTTCTAATAAAAAGTCCTGATTTATGATTAAATGGCAACATTTTTTGGCAATCTATTTGAATGTTCTTGCGATTTGAAACGTTTAATTTATCTCTAGTGCGGGATTCTAATTGTTTAATTGATTGCAGTAGCTTTCAAAAATAGTAGTGAAGAACCTTATTCTAAAAACAATAATGATGCCCATAGTCTCTATTACAATCAGCCAACAAAAATATATTATTGATAATAACAAAATAACCGGTTGCGTTACTAACTTATTTATAATTTTAGAGCAAAGACTCAAAAAAGTGTGTTTGATGACTTTTTGTTTCCACTTCAGTCTTTACAATGTATTTATTTTACATTCAGTATAATATGTATCATTATCCATGCATGATTAAATAATTAGATTAATTGGGAAATTTAGCTCTCTATATAAGTTGTTTTATTATGTATTTTTATTTTATAGAGCTTATATACTATAGTTTTACTTATTAGTTATTTTAAAAACAATATAAGTCTGTCATCTTTCCTGCGTTTTCATGGTGACTTGTACAAAAAGTTTCTTAGCGACTTTTTAACCAAATATCAAACTCTAGATCGTAACTTTCTAGTATTTTTACAAATTATTTGTAAGTTTGATAATTAGAGGCTTTTTTTACATTTCTCTTTTAGTACGTTGAAGAAAATCCTTGTGTTTCTAATTTATGATTTTACACTTATAAATTGACTTATCAAAAAACGTTTTTTCTAATAAATTCATACTTTTCACGTAAATTTCATAGTATTTATATAAAGTATAGCTTTCAATCAATTAGAAATAGAATTTTTGTTAGCAAAAAGAAGCTTATTTCTCAATCGCAGTAACAAGTGGGATCTCAGGTTGTGCATAATTTATTCAAAAGTAATTTTATGATCTTGTTGATTTTAAATATAAAAAAATAATAATAATAAAATTTAAAAATGTTGTAATATTTAAAATAAAGAAATCAATCTATACAGCGGATGCATTTGTGAAATTAGTATCCGGTTCAGTGGTGTATCAGCTGCCATCATAACGCCTTCAAGGCCAACGAAAGTGAAGAGGATTGTTTTCGATGCAATTTTTATCTTGTATTAGAGATAATAATTAAAAGCAAGGCGTTGAAATTTGCAATGTAAATATATCGCGTACAACTTGATTTGTGCTATTCAACATTCTTGATTACACTAGAGTTTTAGTGCATTATTAGTTAAAGAAATCCTGTTTCAAATGTAGAAACCTTATATCATCTGCTAAAAATAAATTTTACCTGTCGAAGTGGCGCATTGCTCATGTGGTCGTAAGTAACTAAGAGACAAAGAAAGAAAGAGGGGGGTTAGAGAGGGGCGTAGTGATAAAGGGTGAGAGAGATAGAGAGCGAGAGAGAAAGAGAGAGGTGGATAGATAGAGAGAAAAAGAAAGAGAGATAAAGAGAGAGAGAGAGAGAGAGAGAGAGAGAGAGAGAGAGAGAGAGAGAGACAGGGACAGCAACAAACAAACACGAAAGATTGAGAGGGATAGCATCAGCAGGGAAAAGAAAGAGAAATAAAACGAAACATCACATCTCACCAATATTACGGCCTTCAAAACTTAGGTATTTAACATGACTCGAAGAAACAATTTCGCACACTTATTGTACGCATTATAAGCTATTTTAAAATAGAATATAAAAAATTTGTTTTGATAGATTATAGTGGAGTATTTACTTAAGTCTGACTGTTCTCATAACAAATGAAGTTTTACCTAAGAATCATCAAGATACGCAATGAAATTGAATTGAAATTTAAATCTATTAATTCAAAAACATCCAAAAAACTTAAAAATTATAAGCAATTTGTGTAACACTTTATATAATTTATTTAAATAAAAATATTAAAAATACAAATAAATCATAAAAATTTTTAAGTATATTATTTATAAATTTTTGGAGTACATTATTACAATTGTTTTTTGAATTATTAATTTTTGTTGTTGTCAATTAAAGATATTAATTGAGTAAATTACTGGGGAGCCGATACAATGTTAAAAATTTGAATTGAAATTTGCAACATCCTTGATTTTGTCATTTAAAAAAATTATTTCAATATTCAATTTATGCAATCTTAAAAATGGAAAAAGTTCAAATTTAAGAAAGACTCACTCCACTCTAATATATATATACGTTATGCAGTAATAAATTATGCCAGTTTATTGAAATTCAAGATTAGGTTCATAAAGCTTTGTTGAAAATTAGTAAATGAATTACTTATATTAAATTGATTAAGAGTTGTATATTATAATTACACTAAGCTAAATTTACTATTTTTTTTATAATATCAGTATTGATGTAGATGTAGAAAATATTATTAGTGAAGAATTGAATATTTAATCAAATATATCATCACTTCTTCTTATATCTTACAAAGTTAGGGTATCGGCTTTATTACATGTTATGAACTACTACGCAATGGAGTACAGGCAAATGTAAACTGTACGTTATCAGCTTAAGCGTGTCGGATATGTGAATTTATAAAATATTTTGAGAGTAAGAAAAAATTTTTTACGCTTTTAAAAAAAATATACTGCTTACATTAATTTATGGCTTATTATTTTTTTAACGATTTAAGTTTATTTATAACAAACAGTCAACATCGTTTCAGATACAAATACGCAAGTCTATTATTATATTTGTTATTAATCCTATGCATTTACAAAAATGTGAATCATATTTAATAAAAATTTTATATTAGTTCCAGTTTGGAATTTCGATAAAAATTTTTTTAAATTTAATATATATAACAAATTTGATAGATTTAATTTATTAGCTTATTTATCAAAATTATATTTATCAAAAGTCATTTCAGACTTTGAGAGGTTGTACTTAAGTTTTTGTCGTCTGCAAGCATTTACAATCAAGACAAAAAATTGCAATGCATTTTGCAGTTTTTAAAATATTTGCTATATCGTTTGGATATTTTATACGAAGAATAATGTTTTATAGTCAAAGTTAATTTGTAATTTGAAATATTTTCGTTAATCAATGTACAGTAGATAAGTAAATATCGTTTCCTTTAAATATATTTATGATTAAAACTTGAAAATTTATCATAAGAAATTCTATGCTACGGAAATACAATTTTTACAACCGTGGGTAAATATTGGCGGAATTCTAATTTTTCAATTAGTATATTTTATAAGAAATTTCCGTATACTTCACACGCAAGTTTTTCTCGTCATTAATACGCAGCTACTTTCTCTATAATATATAATCCCATTGTATAATCTGACTCATATTTTACAATGTGACAGTTCTAATAAAATCAAGTCTTATAGATATCTGAAATTTCGTAAATAATTAATTAGCCTTAGTTGAAAATCTAAGCAAAGAATCTAATACTGATTCCCTACATAGTTTTTTTTTTAAAGAATTTTCTTTTACTTAATAGTATTTTAATATAATACTACAAAATTGTCATTAATTTTTATCGCTTTTACATAATATAAAATATTTTTGTTGTAAAAAAATTACGTTTACAATTTAAATATTTGATTTAAAAGAGAATATAGGTTTTTTTTCTTGTGATAATTGTAGGGGTACAAAACAGTTACATAAGAAAAAAATTATTTTTTACATTTTAAGCAATGCCTTTAAATTTTTTTTTAAGTTTTTCATATATGATGTAATGATATTTTAGCATTGGAAATTTTTAGTTAAAAATATATATCATAATTAAAATATCATACAAAAAAATAATTTAAAAAAGCTTTTTAATTTTCATTGTACCATGTATTTTTTTCATCATCGTATCTAGTATAATTAAAGTTGAGTATTTATTTAATTGAAATTAAAATATTTTATATCCAATAAAGTTTAAAAGTTATTATCACTTTAAGTTTTAATAATATTTTCAAATAATTTATAGTATTTTTTTTAATAATTAAAGTATTTTTTGTAGATTCTTTGCTTGTCAAATAGTAGCAGTAAAGAATCATAGATTTTTTGTAAAAAAAATTGAAGTGATGGAAAATATTACATTTTTTTTAAAAATGTTATCAATAACTTTAATTTATTTATTTCGTTAAATAATTTCATTGCATTAAATTAAAAAATTTATCCTATTTATAATATTAAGTAATTTATTTATTCGCTGATCAATATGAAGTATTGTAATTGATTCTAAAGAAAATAATTTACATAATGGATTTAATTACACTTTAATGTAAGTATACATTTGTCAATCGTACTGTTTTCTAAAATAGCACAGCAGCTTTTGAATATCTATAAATTTTTATCAATTGTATTTGTTAATTATGTTGTTAGTACTAATTAACAGTATTTATTTATCAGTAACTTCTTTTAAACAGTATTTTTAATCTTCAATAGTTGTGTAATTTAAAATAGTATCTGCATTTCAATTCTGTTTTATTTGAAGTACCGTTTATAAATAATCGTAATAAATTATCATTTATACTATGATATATTTTCAAACTACGAAAATAATTTTGATTAATTTTTGCAGTTTTTATTTAATTAGATTAGCGTATTTTTTTAATACAACTTTCCTTTGAATTAAAATCTTATAAACATTTTTATAAAAAATAGAAGAATTTATATTAACTTTATATTATTGATACGAATTTACAAGATGCAAATTTATACTTTACAATATGTGTTTTAAAAATTTTCATTTTAATGTATTTAATACATTAGTTTTTATAAAGTTTAGGCGTATTAAAGATATCACGCATGAAAAATTTTTTTCAATGAAAGTTCATCGAATACTTATGTATATTATTATACTATATTAGTTAATTGGTATTAGATAAGTATAGATTTTTTCGAGTGTATAGCATTATTTAATATTTAAAATAATAATTAAAATTATAAAGCATATTTGCATTTTTTTAATTCAAAAAGTTATTTAATACATTTTAAATCTAAAGTAAATAAAAGATAAAAATACAATAAATGGATTCTTGATAATAAATTTTTTAATATATAGTTATACCGCATTAAGGATTATTTAGTCAATCATTTTAAGTACGCATTTTTTTAACATAAATTTATATAAGAAATATATAGTTAACATAAAACATTGAAATGTTATAGTTAATATTTAAGTGATGATTATATAATTTGTTAAGAAATATGAATAATAAATTTTCATGCAATATTTTTTAATTAATATTTTATGATCAATTTTAATACTCATCAAAAATTAGAATCAACTATTCCTGATTTTATGGTAATGAAAAAAAATTAATTTCTTTTCAGATTGTAAATCGAATATCTGTGTTTACCTAATATAATTTTTATTAAGGTTTTAATAGCGTATTACTAACGATAGTAGTTGACCTAATTTCTCGGTGAAATACATAACTTACCGAAATTTTCTATGGTAATTTAAATTAAAAATATAAGATCATTAAAATTATTTAACAATATTTCAATTTACTTTTATGAAAATAATGCTATTGTGTTCTGACATATGGTATTTTTATAAATATAATTTGATTAGTAATTATTAAATACGAATGAATTTCATATTACAAAATATAATTTGTTTAAAAATTAATACTTTTTAAAGAACATTATAATAATTTTTTAATTATTCGTTGATTCATCAATATACTTTTTTTATTTTCAAACAATTTTCTTTTTAATGCAGTTAGAAATATTTAATTTTTTAATATTTTATAAAAAAGTTATGTTTAAATTTTTTATAATGTTATCAGTTAAACGTTGCTTTTATGTATTATTATATAACATAAAGAAATAAAGATTCAATGATATGTA
Organism: Kradibia gibbosae; assembly: GCA_018907135.1. Taxonomy (NCBI): domain Eukaryota; kingdom Metazoa; phylum Arthropoda; class Insecta; order Hymenoptera; family Agaonidae; genus Kradibia; species Kradibia gibbosae. Next base: position 14,560,024 of record JACCHX010000001.1, on the reverse strand, counting down.
CAAATAAATTGAAAGTGAATAATTAAAAAACTAGTTTAATAGATAGTGAGGTAAAAATAATTTATAATGAATTATATTTTGATAAACTTCTTGTTTATAATTTTTACTATAAAGTTGTTTTCTCTGTTACTATAAATTTTGTGTATTGTAAAAATTATATTTATGATGCTAGAGCAAATAAAATTTAATATATATATATATATATAAATCAAATATATAAATATTGCTACTATACTATTGAAATATATTATTACTATTGAAAGTACTAGTTTTATTGTATAAAATATTAAGTTTCTTTTAAATTTTCTTAAATTCAATTTGTATATTTTAATTAAGTACAAGAGTTATTAATTCCTGAGTTTTAACTTGAAATTACTTTTTATCATATATTCTTAACTATTAACACATGTATTCAAATCAACTGAAGGTTAATTAAAATGAATTATTTATAAATTTTATATCAGTATTTACTCCTAGATCTTTAAGCTGATTAAAATATTCAGATAAATACTAGATATGGATAAGAATAATAAACATAAAAAAATATATTTAATAAACCTTCAGGTAATAATCATCTTTAAATATAATTAAAAAAATATATTTCTATTGTCAAAAAAAAAAAAAAATTACCATATTAGAGACGAAGTAATATTTCAATACTTCTAGTTTGATGTTTTCTGAAGACTCAAATTTTTTTTAAAAAGTGGTTTCATGTTTTTTTTTAAATTTTATAAGTATTGCAAAACTACTTACAATTTTTTTAGAAAGCCTTTTCATTTATTTATTTCTGCACATACATTCGTGGAAGTTTTTTGAAATAGTTATTTTTCTATTAACCATTCCAAAAATAGAATTATGTTTATTCGTCAAATCTGAGATCTTATTATTATATATTTTATTAATATACGAAGTAGTTTAGTACTCAATTTCGTTAATATTTTGCCTTAAAAAATTTAAATAAATAGTAAATTTGTTATTATGTCTTGTTTCATATATTTGACGGTAATTCGTGTGAAATAAAAAATTCCCTATAGTATATTCATCTATAAAAAAGTAAATAAAAATTCAAATATACTGCCTTGTGTTTGTGAAATCTTATTTGATATTTCAGAATATTAATATAATTAAAGTTTAATCAAATGAAAAATCAAAACTTTTCGTCCACCGTATTGATTTTAATATTGTATTGAAAACTTTTTGATATAGAAAATAAATACACAAATAATTTGATTATGAAATATTACACTTTTTAATGTATAAATTCGTTAGAAGTTGTAATGCATATTTTTGGATTTTACGATCACTGATATATAGTATCGTTAAATCGGAAACGTCAAATATTAAAATTCGAATTCTTTGTCTACAAAATAGAATTTAGTTAAAAAAATTATGTATATACCTGCAGGTGTCGCGTATGTAATGAATAAGACTTATATAAAACGCAAATAGGTAAAAAGTACAATGGTTGTATTATCATAAAAAAGCACTGTAAATTTTAATTACATTATAATAAAAAATAATTGTTTTTAGTTATATTCTCAATTTTATTTATAAATTGAAAATACATACTATCATATTAAATAGACAAAATTAAATAAATGTCAGATTCTCAAGTATGCACATTATATCATTATTAATAATCATTTAGTAAAAATACTGATTATAGAATTTAATTTGCAAATCGATATACATCTTTTTTCATTTTTATGTCAGAACTCGGATAAATTTTTTTAATTTTAATTAAAATTATGGTTGTCTTAATATTCCGTAATTATAAAAAACTATAAACTTATGTTTAAGAGCATTAATTAAATTATGCAAAAAAAGAAATAATGAATATTAAAAGTCAGAAGTATTACGAGTTTATATTCTACTAATCTACTTGACTAAAATATGTTTTTGACTAGTTAAAATGACCCTTTTAGAGTATGACCCAAATTTACCCACATCCGGAAACTTATTTGGCTTAAATTAAACATACTCAAGAATACGCAAAATGGAATCGCTCTAATTTAATAATCGGAAAAATTTATAATATGCATGAACAATGATTTATAATAATATCTCATATATATACACGAAAAATTGAAAATATATAAAAACGTACACATATACGTATTTAGATTATGTAATATATATAAATTAAAAAAAAAAAACTTATAATTATATTGATATTTTTCTGTATTTTTCTAAATAATATTTTTTACAGTATTTCAGATCTTGTGAGACTTAAAAATAAACTATTTTGGATTATAAAATAAAAACGAATTACATCAACAATATAGTTTATATTACATTCAACGAAATACGGAATATTTGAAGTGAGAGTAATTTTCAGGAAAATAATCTAAAAATATAGTCCTTTGTTGACTTAACAAAACCATATATTTATTGTCTTCTTTACTTCAATAATTATTTCAAAATACTATTCTTTTTTATAAAAAAAAAATTTAAGTATTTATAAAGCATTACTAATGAACTTTATTATAATTATATACAAGATAAAAAAATTTTATTTATAAAAAAAATTCTATAGTAATTATTATTTAAGTATTTTTAAAGATTTTTTTTAAAAATAATTTGTAAAAATTGATTAAAGGCATATAAAAAATTCCTTTTTCCGTCGATTAAAAATAAAACATAATCATTAATTACAAATTTTTTAAATTTAATTTATAGTACAATTGTAACAGTGTTGATTTATTAATACTGGTTCATTATTTATTTCAACTGAATATTAATATATTAATACAATATATTCAAAAAAAGCATAAATACATTTTTTATTATTTTTAAATGACGAATTGTTAATGAACATTGCTGCAAAAAATATAATTAAACTATATTATTAACTGCAAATTAACTACAAATAATATTATATCTTAATCATAATTACAAGAATTTTTTTCAAAAATATATAATAGATTATTATCTATGTATTGTAAAGGGCATATTTTTTATTTTTAATATTTTTTTACTTTATGAATTAACAAAATTGTACTGATTATATATCAAAGTATTAATTTCTTGTTTTTAGATTCTTTATTCAAATATAAGTTTTTTTAAAATTTTTAATTAATTCTATTCTTTATCTATATTTATTATAATCATAAATAATTTAAAAATACATATAATAATGTCAAATAAGTACCATTATACCACTAACTATTTGGATATTAAAATCAGAATAATTTATACTAATTAAAATTACTTAGGAATACGTAAAATTATGGTAGTTTTCAAATTATTTTAAAATTTAAGTAAAAATGATATCGGAATTACATTATTATTGTATTATAATAAAATAAGGAGTACTTCATCTCTTTTTTAGCTTTTAAGAAGCAAAATAAAAATCTGTTGTATACCAAATTCGTTTCTTTTTCTTTTTTGTTTCGTAATGTAGATAGTATTATTTTATTACAGTTTTTTTATATATGTTATGTAAAATCTCGTATTTTGTAAAAATTTATTGTAAAAACTTTATTTAAACATTTTTGAAATATTGCATTATGCAAACATTTTATGAATATAAAAATTTAATCTATTAAACTAGAAAAAATTTTTGCATTAATCCATGTTATCCTTTTCTTTATTATTATTTATTAAATATATAGATAATTATTCTATAATATAATTACGAACTTAGTAGTCATTTTAATTTAATTGTATAGTTTTTTATGTAATATGTTTTTTAAGAAATTATTAATTTTCTAAAAAAAAACAATATACTTTATTGATAAAATCTCAATAGTATTAGGAGTGCAAAATTCAATCTTATTATATTTGCTTTTAAACATTTTCTAAAATAGTCTGTTCATATTATTTTTAGTATCATATCATATAATTTTAAAATTTAATTACTTAACTAAATTAGGTTTCAATAATTTAATACATATTTTTAATAATGAAGACTAAATATTAATTAGGTTAATGGTTTAAGTGAACAGAAAAAGTCTCGTGAATTTTTAATTAATAATATCCATTACCGAAATAACAAGAAAATGTATATTTCTCGGTAAATAAGTCTTCAATAGTATAAAGTTAATTTCTTTTACTTGTCTACTACATTTTAAATTTCATTTATATACAGATTTATATACAATTCATGTAATTATCTTTTGTATCAATATCTGATCGAATTTATCTATTTTGCACATGGAAACTAACTAACCATACAAATCAATAAATGCCGTTAACAATTACCTATTGATTTTCTGAATAGTACGGACAAGTCGAAACGTTTTAATTTGGATACTGAGTTATCGATAAACATATTCTTATTTTTCTTAAAGAATTACTACGTCGGTATATTGTGTTAAATATAATTGTTTTTTTTTTATATAAGTTTGAGGCATTAATAATGTTTTATGGAATATAGTGTAAAAGTGACAAAAAAAGTTCGATTACCTACTCGTTTTTTCTACATTATTGTTAAATAAATATTAATGAATTATAAAACGTCATTTGTTTTTGAAACTTATGTTAGGCGCGCTTTAATTTTTTATGAGTCAAATAGGAAAAATTTAATGTAGAATAATGGAAAATTCGTTTACATATATAATATTCAATTGAATAAAAGAGCATCAACTCAACACAGGTGGTTCAAATTGTTACTATATAAAATGCGATAAATATATCAGTTAGATAAGAGCAAAAGCCTTAACATTGTACTTTTTGAAAGCTAAATTTGTGATATGCTTTAAAGATAATTTTTTCATAATGAGCTCTTTCAATGAGATAAATAATTATTGATCGATAAATAATTACTTTAAAGACCTGAACATTCATAAAATATTATGAAAAAGATTGTTGGCATTGTTAAAAATTTAAACATTGACATACTCAGGTCTCGGTCAGTCAAAGCTATCTTTTACTTTCAGATTATTATTATTATTATTATTATTATTATTATTATTTTGCATTTACTTACATAAGCTACTAAGATGGGATGATCTTTATATTATAATTATAATATTGCTTATGCTATTTTTACAGAAAGAAATTCGTATTAAACGAGCATGTGAATGAAAGTAATTTTAAATTCTTTCGGAATTAATATGTACCATATAAATCAACGTATATTATTAATATCTAATAAAATTTAAGCTGATACTCATACGTTTTACCACCACTGCTCGTACAAACAATTTTTGCTTTGAACATCTCCTAAGGTATTTCTCGTATCGCCTGCATGATATTTTTTAAACACTTACTTTTTATAGATGTCATTTGAGGTTAAAGTGTCATGAACGCAAATGTACGTAAGAATATTTTTTTAAATTAAACAAGACCGCTGCGGCTTTATTTAATTTATTTAGTTTATGGTTTAGTTTATTCATAAATAGTAGGATAATGATTGATAGTTATATAGTGATAGTACTAATAATTTTACTATAATATTGTTTTATAATTTTTCAAGCTTTGAATGTAAAGGTACTCTTTATTTTGTTGATTAAAAAAAAAATTTTTTCATATTTTATTAAAAGTCGAAATCAGTTATTTAAAAAAAAATGATCGTAAACTTTATTGCTACGAAATCATTTATTATTGAGATGCATAATAAAATGTAAATTTTAAAGTAATTAAAATAAAAACTTAATTTAATTATACAAAGTACTCTTTTTTAAACAAATCAACTGTAAGATAAGTTAAGTGCAGTAGGAATTGCTTTAGATTAGTTCGTAAAAAAATCTTAAAATTGAACAAAACTCTGCAGTGCTTCCTGATCTCCGGAAACAGTAACATGGCGCAAATCCAACTCTACCGAATGACTACCAACTTCAGCATTTATTTGCATAAGAATAGGTCTTATTACTTATGGTTTTTCAGCATTATATGTTGTATCTACAATATTCAGTACAGCTTCGTGAAATTCGACGATAAATTTAGGAATAATACAAGTTATATTTGATAACTGTTGTCTATTTAAAGAGTTAATTAAAATTTGGGATCGAATGGGGAAGTGTCCCATGACGAGAATAAGCCTTCGAAAGTATTTCTCGAATAGTTAATTTGTCGCTATATATTAAGCCATATATTACAGCTTGAAAGTTGTGAAAATTATTTTTGATTGTATTCTTTAAATAACCAGCAACACGGGCATTGCCTAACAGTATTACTTCACCGAAGAGTAAGGAAAATTTTTTCAAAATGTAGAAATACGTAAGCTTTTGTAATATCTATTGTAGTTAGAAATACAAAGATTTGCACATATTTAAAATATCGATATTCGTAATTGAGCTAAGCACATAGAAAGATGTCTGCCGTTTTATAAAAGTATATTACTTACTATCAAAACGAAGATGTCCTTAAGTAAACGCGTATGCGTGTCAATGGTCATCAACTTTTTCAGTCTAAGGTACCAACGAATATTCAATAAGAATTATGTGCTAAACATTGGTTTTAGAAATTAATGACCTGAATAGGAATTCGTGATATCGTGTAATCAATCATTTTCACCCTTGGGCATTTTTCTCACGAGATTCATTAAATTGTCGTGTGCATTAAGGAATTAAATTTTTTTGGTAACAATTGTAAGCAAGATGTTGGTAGTTTGTCCCTTAGACATTTATATTTTAAGACGTACTATTTATAATAAATTTAATCAACGTATAAGATTATTAATAAATTATTTGCGTAAAGAGACTAAGGTGCCGTATTTTTAGTCGATCGTGCGTAATTTTAGTTTAGAATTAGCTTCGTGGAATCGATAAATGATTCGTGCAGCAAAAGCAAGCTGTGCGAGTTACGAGTTACACTATTTCATGAATTTCCTAAAGAGAAAGTACCATTCCCTAGTTTGATATCGATCTCTTAATGTTTTAGATGATCTAACAGCAAGTTCTTCTATTAGAAGCAAAAGTTCGTATTCATTTTTCTCATAGCTTAACGTTATATTAAAGCCAATTAAATATATGCTCTTATCGCGTGCCTATGTATTTCCAATTATCAAATTTCTCTTTCTACGTTATAATTTTGTATTTCAATGTTTATTACCGATTTAGCAAAGTAAAGAGATTTGTCCGGAATGACTTTCGAATTTTTCATTCTTCGGACAATTCTTTCTCTCTCTCTCTCTCTCTCTCTCTCTCGCTCTTTCTCTGGCTCCCTCCCCCCTCCGGCGAGCAAACACGCGCGCGTACACACACGTATATTATCATTCTTTCAAGGCTGGCGTACACAAAGTTATAAAACATTTTGACAGACCGTGGAGTCTTTATCAATTTAAAAAAAAAAGAAAAAAAAAAACAAGCCGTGAAACGAACGCACGTATTTCCTTACGTTACCATTCGAGATCCCCGTCGAGCTTATCGGATTCCACAAAATTATTGAATTGTATTTCGTTTATAGGTAGAGACAGGAGCATAAGGACACGCATTATTGGATGTGGCATTGTTTTGAAAATCGCCGGTCGTTGCAATAATACAATGCGAGCGTTGGCCCGTACACGCTTAGAGAGCACGAAATAAAATAATTACTCGGGCATATTGATTTTCTCATGCATATATTAGCAGCGGGCGCGAAGTGGAGCCTGTGGATGAAACAATGAGCGGGCGACCAAAGCCCGCCCGGGATGGCCCTTATCGTCGCGCGTCAGCCTCGGCCCTTGCTTATAAACGTTAAATTAGGCGTCGCGTGTCTCGACGAGGACGACGAGGACGACGTAGACGCCGAGGACGACAAGGAGGACAGGGAGTAGGAGGAGTAGGAGGAGGAGGAGGGCCCATTGACCGAGTCTCGTCGGGGGAACGCATCGGCATTTCTCTCGGGCGGACGAGGGCCGATATCGCACACATGGCCGCTGGCCGAGGAACGCGAGCCGCGCGAGTCTGGGATAATGGACCTCCTCCGTTGGCCGGGCCCGGCAGTGGAAAGGGTCCCCCTCGGCCAGCCGGCCTAAGGAGGCCAAGCAAAAAAGGAGATTCCAGCGACGGCCGGGGGCGGCTGGAGTCGCGCGCGGCCTTCGTGATCGATTGGCGCGCATTTTTGCGCAGTGCGTCCCCGCGGCCGCGCCGACGGCTCGTATTGATTCGAGATCGAGTGACGAGCGGCTAAGCGGCTCGACGCCGGCCAAGTAGTAGCAGGTGATATCGCCTACGCCGGGCTCGGGATCAATGTTTTCACAGCTGAGCGGCGGGGAGCGAAGGCCGCTTATCCTCCCGGAGAGGGGCCGCCCTCCCTTCTCGCGCTCCCTCGCGGCCCCTGCCGACTCCTGGGGGAGGCGCCGGCCTCGGCCGGTAAGGCCGCGCCTCGCCTTCACCGGCGGTCGATCGGCTGGCCAACGGGGCCCCTCTCTATCGATAAGGCCCGAGCCCAGTCTTGCGGGCGGCGGCGGCGGCCTCCTCCCTCCCCCCAAACCTTTAGATTAGAAGGTCTTCCCTCGCTGCCCTCCCGGTGGCCACTACTGACTCGCGGGTCGCAGCCTTCCGCCTTACCCTCCAATTCGTTCTCCTATCCGCGGACCTTTTTCTACTGCCTCCTTTAAGCCCTTGAGCCCACATCGCCTTCGATTACACTGTCTTTAATGGTTTGCGAAACATTTCGAGCTCTCCTCCCTTTTTTAAAGCTATGCGCGGTGGCATTGGGTTTTAGCTTCCCCAACGAAGTGGACCTATGAATAAAATTTCGGATTATCAAAGTTATTCACGTAATATGACAGATAATATAACTTTGGGAAAATTTTAACTTGCATCGCGCTGACTCATTAACGATATCTACTAGCATTAAATTGTTCTACTTCTTCTGACTGTTATACAGTTTCCGGCCTATAATCAGCTTTAACAATGCAACATTATTCAAACATCTATCCTAAACAACTTTTACCGATAACATATGAGATACTATTTCAAATTAATCTTAAACTCATCTTTATTGTATTAGAATCATTTGTTATTTGCTTTATTAATTAAAAAAATGGATAAATGAATACATATTATCTTTAAAAGCATGATATAAAGTTATCATGAAAGTAATTATATTCGCTGTTAATTATTAAAAAAAAATTTACAATTCGAACGTTGTCAATTCCTAATTTTTTAATAGTCATTAATATATTCGTATTTATGTTTATGAGAAAATGGCTAAAATTTTTATTTTTTTATATATATAGTTATAGAAAAGCTATCGATAATGATTACATTAGTAGTAAAGACGCGTAGATCATATAATCGTCTAATTGTTGCATTATGGATAAATGCCTTTTCAGCGTAGATAGATTTATATAAATATACTTTATGTAAAAGTTTTACTATTTATGTAGTTATCAGAAAAAAACATTTTTTAAGTACATTAATTTTAATTAAAAAAAGCAATATATAGCATGTATTAAAAGTAATCAGTATTGCAAATTTGAATAGACTTTGTTGCCTGGATTGCTAAAGAAGCATATTAGAGATTAAATTTTTTTTTAAATACCTGGAGTTGAGTAAAATGCACAATACGTAAGTCTTTTTTAATGGCAATTATAAGTAAATAATTTTAATAGATAAAACTAAAATTATTATATAATATCATGGTAATAATTTTTATCTCTTAACAAGTTATTAAAAGTAAGAATTTATTTGTCATCGTTACAAATACCATTATGATAAATGTACTCCTTAAGATATGGATAAGACTTCAAGTGAGAGTTTGAAACAATGTATCACTTCGTAAATTTTGAGGTAGATAATATTTATTTTATTTATTGCTTTTCGAAAAAAATGCGTGTGCAGAAAAAAGAATATTATCGAAGACATAAAAATTAAGTCTAACCATACTATGACCTCTTTTTCTATATAGAAAATAATTTTCTAAAAGATATGAAAACTTGGAAACACATATAAAAGCGATGTGCACATTTGGCTTGGAATAGTCGGCAATTCTATGTAAGGAGGTGTCTTAGTTCATTGGGTAACCGCAATGGGTTATAAGCTTCATCATAGTAAACTATTTATTTGTGGTTTACAAATCATTTTTATACTTTGTGCATTTGCTGTATGTACGGTAATCATTTTTACAATGCAGTGTTTAATAAAATCTTTGCGAACAGTGTATCTATTTTAATAAATAGTGTAATTGAATCATTTATGTTTTTATTATTATACTTTTGTAAGGTTGGAAAAAAAATTCTATCCAATTGTTAATATTTATAAAAGTTAATAATAATAATTTCATAATATACAACAATAAATATTTAGCCATAAAGATGCTGTTGCATATTGATGTTGAATGAAAATTAAGAAAAAATACAAGTAATTGTTTGCTAAAAGACATTTTTTTGAGATATAACATTCTTACAAATTATGTTACTTTGAATTTAACCTCCTTAATTCTCTACTTAATCGAAACAATTTTTAATGCAATATATTTAATTTATGACTAAACCTAAATAGATTCATTCTGATTTTATTTGTTGTTACTTTTGTTATTATTATTACTATTATTATTATTATTATTATATAATATCATTTATGCTATATTTAAACGATTTGTTATAAAATGAATTGAAATCCTCGATAAATTTGTTATTTGGTACACCTCTTTAGCAAAAAATAATCCTAATATTTATATGATACATATTGCTCTTTTAACAACAAACATTTCATTATAATTCAATAATTTTTAGGGTAGCAAATACAATGACTACGAGAAAAGATTCATCGGTGGATTCCAAAACATATCAAAACATTATTGTAAGAACGCATGCGGACAAACAAAATTGTTATTTGCAAGTGCGTTAAAACGATATTGCCAATTGAAATGTCCGAACTCTACCATAGCGCTTATTTCGTTAGAGTCTACAAATTCAGGAAGTAGCACCACTCCTGTTAATAACATTCATACACAGCAAGGCCAGCAATCAACAAACGCTCCGAATGGTGAGAAGCCTCAAAACGGGAACACCACTACACCTAAGCTTCCATCTCAGAATGGCGGCGGTACCACACCCGAGTTACCAGCTCAGAATGGCGGCGGTACCACACCCGAGGTACCAGCTCAGAATGGCGGCGGTACCACAACAAAAGTACCAGCTCAGAATGGCGGCGGTACCACGACAAAAGTACCAGCTCAGAATGGCGGCGGTACCACACCCGAGGTACCAGCTCAAAACGGTGGCAGTACCACCACACCTAAGGTACCGGCTCAGAATGGCGGCGGTACCACCACACCTAAGGTACCGGCTCAGAATGGCGGCGGTACCACGACAAAGGTACCAGCTCAGAATGGCGGCGGTACCACAACTAAGGTACCAACTCAAAACGGTGGCAGTACCACCACACCTAAGGTACCACCTCAGAATGATGGCGGTTCTACAACTGAGGCACCAACTGTAAATGGTGGCAGTACCACCACACCTAACGTACCAACTGAAAACGGTGGCAGCACCACCACACCTAAGGTACCACCTCAGAATGTCGACAGTACTACGACCGAGGTAACAACTCCAAGTGGTAGTAATCCTGCAAACGATGAAGAATATTCACCTGATGACGATATTGTAAGCAGTCCGCTACCACCAAATGAAGAACAAACTTCTAGAGTAGCCAATCGTAATGCGTTATATACTGCCAACTTCAAAACTCGCGGTGTTGTACCTAAGGCCGGTAACCCTTGAAATGCTACAATTGAATCTACGAAATTATCATACCGTAGTGCAAGAATTTAAGCGACAATTTGTATGTATATAATTTATATATTCACAAAGGTCTTTAAAGACGGCTTATTGAATATCATGTTATATTTTCATTTATTTTTTTTATTAATACTTTATAAAGAGTTCTAAATTTTGTAAAACAGAAGTGCTGACGTCGCAATTATTTAACTATTTTAAATAAGTAAGAATATTGTATTTTTTATATATCTTTTATATAAAAATAACGTTCAAAGTAAATAATTGTTTTCGGAATGTATTTTTTATTTTCTAAGAATTATTTATTTTTCTCTACACATAATTATGCATTTCTATTTTATATAAAATACTTTATTCTTATTTATCCTTTTGAGGGTCTTTATAGCCCGACTATTAGACTATTTAGATAATATTAGACTATATTATTTTTACATTGTACTGATAATTAATATTTAACAAATTTTATTAATTCAAATATTATCTCGAACAAATATTATAGAAGGAATTTTTTTAATCAAGCTTACTTATTTTAAGAGTGTTTCTTTGCTTGTTGCAATAACCGTCACTTTTTTGTATAATAATTTTTTAATAAAAATAATATAGAATTATTCAATAAAATAATTATGACTTTATTATTTTACTTTTATTCCGTTTATATTTATCGATAAAATTTATTTTTAAAGCCTTGAAAACAAATTGATATATATATTATTGTAAACTGGTCTGGTAAGGGATTACGTAAAAGTATAATTTTTAGTTATAGTATTTTAATACACAATATTTGTAAAAAAAAAAATTGCTGAACGCATCGTGATCTATCAATATAAAGTATCACGCCACTGTAGGGGATGTACAATCACAATTACAAACTTTACAAAATGATACCAATCTGTAGTAGACTTTAACACATAAACATGATGTTTGGACTTATACGTAATAGCTTATTACAGTAAAACATAACAGTTGATTGGACGAAAGCCATCAACAACTTAAGTGCGCCCAGAAATTATACATTCCAATTGCTTGTCGGGATGAAGTGGACGGGCTTTCTACCCCATTACACCCCCTTGCGAGCACTCGGTACACTTTCATTTAGACAATCTCCTGCTGATACAACATTGGGCAATTCTCGGAAGATGCGCCTCGTCCTGGGTTTCCGCAACGGCCAACTCGAAGTGGGAGCCGGGCGCTTAATTCTGCGGCGCCGGCGTTAGGCGCAGGTATTGCCCGTGAATGCGATTACTTTCCGAAATATTGGACTGGAGGACTACTGGAGGTAAGCGGGCATTAATTAAGCAAATGGGGGGTACTGGTCAAAGGGCCATTGTATCGGCTCGGCGTTACGCGGCCCAACGCGAGGCAGAAGCAAACCTTGTAGCCTGGCTTATTTAAGACGAAACTCCCGGCCGAGCGTCGACTCGTCGGCACCATTGTGTCCCTTGGCTCCTATCTTACTCTCGATCTCTCGCAAACTTCATCTCGATCTTCGTCCATCCTCGCTTTCTCCGCTTCGCTCTCTACGCTCGCTGCAATCAGTCAAGAGCTGGTTTCTCTTCGCCGCACTCTTACGCTCTTTTGATCTTTGGCTCGTGCGCCGGCTTCAATGTCACGTGCCACCTCCGTTATTTATCCGGGACGTTCACGGGCAGCGCCGACTATTTCGTGGACAAGCTGCTGCTGCTGCTGCGTTATAACTATTTACTTGCGGCCTTATGCCGCGGTGCCTCGCATAAATGAGTTGGAAATAATAGCAACGCTTGGGAGTAGCATTGGTTTTAGAGTCCTAAACCTTTCCAAGCAACGGGAAACGGATTAGCGATGTTTACAGTAGTATTTATTCGACAATAGTGAAACCTTACCTTCGACAGCAGTGACACGAGTGTTGCAGTGTCGCGCTAAGTCTGCAAAGGAGTTTGCCATTAGTTTTTCTCCCGAAATCAGTTGTAGCATAAAAACACAAAATAGTTATAAAATAAGTTTTACGGTTATTCTGACTCAATTATTTGTTTGTACATTGGTTTGATTTCTTTTTGAAAACGCTTTTATACTCGGTAATAACTGAATATTTATCCATTAGCTGCATTAATCAAAACGGTTTTTTTATCGAGTAACAAATTAAACGTCATATATAATAAGCTTATGTAAGTAAGCCGAAAAAGAACGAATTAAAAACATAAATGCCGAACAAAAAAGGCTATTAAATTAATAGAAATAACGATATATATGAATGGCGGATTACTGTAAAAATTTTATGCATCGTTAAGGCGCTGGGATCTTTCTTAGTTTTTAAATGTCGGCAATCGTTGCACGCATTGGCGTAAATAGCTCATTAAAGTATTTTAATTTTAATTAAGTCCTTGAGGCTCAGCAGTAGAGCAATTTCATAGTATATTCTTTCCAAACGCTGAACTGTTTTCTAAATAAGAAAACTTAATTCAAAACGATAAAAAATAATTGTACGCGATCTAAAAGAGGTTACAATACATCCCGCTGGACCAAGTGTTAAAAGTGCTTTCTCATGAAATTTATGATTGGTCTTCAAGATCTTCGGTACACCCTTTCGCAATGGTTTTCTTCTTTTATTATTATTCAAATTGAGAGCCGCGGATTGAAGGATAGCGTTCCATCCGAATCTCAAGCACATCCTCCCAATACCGCGGCTGTGAATCGAGGCGAGGAATCATTCGTCATTACAAAAGTTGCCCATCGCCGATCCGGTGAACGTGTTTAGTCACGCGGGCGAAGGAGGGGCGGAAGCGTAGGCGCTCTCACGGCTGCGGCAGTATCCAACAAAGGCCACGGAGGAGTCTCTCAGGAGCGGCGAGGCGGCGAGGGCGCAAGATCGACGACACGGGATTCGGGGGTCGGTGCAGCGGGGGTTGGGGGAGGATAGGAGAGTCCGCGGGCTCGAAAGCAAAGTCCTACGGGGCTCGCGCGAGCGCGAGCCGGAGGGGGCAAAAATGGCAGGCAGGCGAAATCCATTATCGGCGTTTAATCGACAAGCGTTGGGCCCCATTATTTTCGCAACGGCGGCGCCGTGGAGTTGCGACAGGCCTCGGGCCAACGCAGGAGATCCTGCCTGTAACCGGGGACACTCCCATCGCGCGACATCCAGCCCCGGCCGTCATCCGCCTCCTTCCTTCTTCTTCGGTATTTATCCGGGGCTGGCCGGGCCCCCCGGCCCCGCGCCCCGGCCCACCAAAGGAGGAAAGCGCGAGCCGGAGGGCCCGGGGCCGCTCGGGATCGTCGCTTTGCTTATTAGTCGACGGGCCTCGCGGCATTAGGTAATGTTCCACGTACCGGCCGTCCGGCTCTCGAGAACTGGGTCAACGCGCTTTTACTCGCCGGGCCTTTCTGGAGCAGGGCCTGCCTTTCTTCAGGGCCTTCGCCTTCGGCTCCCGAGAGACCCCCCCCGCCAATGGCTCGGTATCCCTGGCTTCCTCCTCCGCCGGCCCCGCGAATCACGCGGCATTTCGGATGCGAGGAACCAGTTTCGCCTTATCGCGCAAGGCTCGCTCGCTCGCTCGCATCGATCATGGCCGCGAGGCGAGGCGCGTAAGCCGCGCGGGCCCCTCGCGCTCTCGGTTAAGTCCCAGATGGGCGATTAGGAATAATTGGCCTCTCGCGAAGAGTGGCCGCCCGCCACGGCAACGGGCCCGGCCTAAGACCCCGCCAAATTATTATGATTAAAGTGAAAGCTTAAAAATCGCTAGAGCTCCCTAAGTTCAAGTAGTCGCTCGTAGCCTAAGATCATTTAGATGCTTTTCATTTGCTCAAGGTAAGCGACAATGTAATTATTGCGCCGGCCGAGAGCCGGCCAAACGGCGCGCGCTTTTCGGATTCGAATCGCCTTCAAAATTTCATTCGGCCGGCCTTAATTTTTGATTAATCCCATGGTAATGGCACCGATCACAATTTCGCCTCATTTGAATATGCGGCCATTGTTTTGTAACGCATTGTTCAAAGATACTTTGGCCTGATCTCAAATTCTCAAGAGCTCAGCTCAGGCGCTCGCCGCGGCATCTTCGCATTAAGATTTGGAAAATTAAAGATGCGACAATAGCTTATGAATAGGCACGCCGGCGTAGGGACGTGGCTTTTTACGATTTTGCCCATTGCATTCCTTCGTTTGTCAATTACGATTTCTCGTTTCTCGATCAATTGCTACAATGGCTTAGGCGTACCGATACACGAAAAATAATCTGAACTATTTCATGCATGCACTGGCTATTGCACTCGAGTAGATAAAAAGCTACAATCGGTTTCTACGCTGTTTTTATAGTTTGAGCATGTTTAATAGTTAGATTTGACATTCTTTAACGCACTTACAGAGACATGATATAATTAAGTGAAACCAATACCGACTGTTGGTGGTTTTAGGCAAGAAAATGTTACGAATCCTAATTAAATCCGAATATGGTGTTGTGCGGGATCTACTGAAATCATATACAAGTTTATCGTACACCACAATTTTAATTTCTGTGCAAAAGATCCCACGCGAGTATAAATTATTATTTTTATAATTAACAAAGTTCTATTTTAATTTTAATTATTTTATAAATTTATTGTAATTTTACTTAGCTTACGAAACAATAAGAATAGAATACTTATAATTGAAAAAACGCAGCTGATGAAGTTTCAAGAATATTAAATAATTATGCAAATGCAATTAATCATGTACGTAGCATTACACGAAGTGTAAACCATAATATATTTCTTCTTACGGATATGAAGACCTTTTGACATAGCCACGATCAATTATTTTTTATTATAATAATTTTCTTCCCTGCGGTATAAAAATATTTTCACGATGTTCGTTAATCAATTTTGACAAATATAGTAATTGAACAATTATTAAAACACGCATATATTATTTGAAATTGATTAAGAGAGTAAGAATTAATATCATGAAATTTAATATTAGTGAAATCAGAGTATGATTAGGATTAAAGCAACTTTTCAGTGGTGACAGTACTAAGACGTTGGTTCCTTGTTTCCAAGCTTATTTTTAGATTGATTTAAAATCTTATAATGTATCAGGAAATTTCTTTTCTTCTTAGTATCAAGATACCCGTTTAGAAAGATGAATGTTAAATGACACTATGCTCGTTTTTACGTAAACGATTTTAATTCGTACCAGCAATTACTTTCTCTCTCTCT
Source organism: Kradibia gibbosae (assembly GCA_018907135.1). Lineage (NCBI taxonomy): Eukaryota > Metazoa > Arthropoda > Insecta > Hymenoptera > Agaonidae > Kradibia > Kradibia gibbosae. Next base: position 14,543,253 of record JACCHX010000001.1, on the reverse strand, counting down.
CTCTCTCTCTCTCTCTCTCTCTCTCTCTCTCTCTCCGTGTTTTTACGAATACGAGATAGTAGAAAAATGGTTTAAAATACTCCATTGCAGTTACTTTTTCAAATCTACCCGCTAAAAAATTTACAATATTTATCAAGCTACGTACGAGTTATTTATGATTATGATTATTATTTTTTTTTCACCAGCTGTGCATATGTGCGAATGTGAATGTGTACTTTTGGTTTTCCTAGTTTAGTACAAGTGTTATTTGCACTAGCCGTGGACGCTCCCATTTTCAAGTGATATATGAGGTACACGCGGAAAAAGATGTACAAAAGATACATACATGTGTGTACAGAGAGAGAGAGAGAGAGACAGAGAGAGAGAGAGAGAGAGAGAGAGAGAGAGAGAGAGTGATAAGGGGAGAGGAAGGGAGGGAGGGAGGGAGGGAGAGAGAGAGCAACAGACATAAATGTAGACAGAGACAAAAAGAAAGACAAACGGGTTTCTCATATCCGACTGGAATCACGAGGCGCCATTTACCATCACCGAAGTCGACGTTACTAGCCGCCGTAATTTTTACCTCTCACATACGATCCGTGGATCGCTACATTCGTCACCGGCCCTAAGTTGATTTCTTGCAATGATCAATCTCCTGTCGATCGATTCTCGCGCGAGCGTTAAGTGAAAGTGCCGATGAAAAACACGTTCGTAATTTTAATATGGCGGGGAGGCGCTTTTTTGATTTGAAATACTTCGCCTTGTATCGGAGCGTTTGCTCTTTTAACGTCTCTCCGCGCTGCCTTTTCCGTTTGATTGATACAGGCTCATTTTTCATTCGACACGTTTATTTGAAAACTTGGTTGCATTGCTACTACGCAGGGGGACACTTCCCGATTATTTCACTTTATTTTCCTGTAAGCGCGCTTAACTAATCGTACTTTTTAAATATGCATTAGCATGTATTTAATTTCAATCGGCTGTTCGTTTTTTTCTTACTTTAATCGCGAATTGCACGTAAAAATCTCGATTAATCACGAGTGCACTGGTGCACTCAAAGTATTACATTGGCATTTTTCTTAACTATTAAGAAACTAAGTTTAAATTGCGAGCAACAGGGTTAGAGCAAGAAGATATTCAAACTTGCACTAACTACAGTTGCAATCCTCATGATTTACGCGTTGGCCGTTGAGAAATCATACCGGGCATGATAAAGATATTAATTCCAGTCGCCGAGAAGTATACAGAAATTCAGAAACGGATCCCATTTACTAACTTTTATTAAAATTTTTTTGCCTCTTATAAGATTGTAATTGTTTTTGGGTCGAGCTTAAATTTTGAAAAGATTAAATTGGATTTTCGAATACTTGTTGGCAAATTTATCATTATTGACATCTCAAATAAGAAATACAACACTTAAAGTTACTTATTAAATTTAATTATGATTTATATTTATATTATAAAGTACGAATTATACTGTGAAAAGTCGCAGAATATTATTATTTACATGGATCCTCATACGTTTTTATTTATTTGTTTTGTTCCTGCTGTTTGATCGCGCATTATTTCTTATCAATCTATTTAGGGTATATTTAAAATAAAATTATATGCCGACGTAAATGAGTCTTTAAACGATTTATCAATCGATTGAATCCTTCCAGAAATTATAAATTTTTTTAGACATTTTCTACAATGATCGATAAGAAGCTTGAACACTTTACAATCTCAAAAGAGACTAAGCTTTCAATATGTGAAAAAAATTACTCGGTATCTGGCTTGAATTTTGAAAGAACTTTCTTTAATTACAACACTGCGGCCATAATAGTTTGTGACGATTTTGTGGCTGTTTAAAATGTAAAAACAAATATCGTGTCTTAATACCTAGTAGTGCGTCATTTCTAACATACTAGCCAGCAGTTCAATTGTATTTAATTGTCGAGATTCGCGAGGTAGGTTGCAGAGTTTTGCATCATAAGGCGCTGCGCTCATTACGAGAATTTCCTATTAATAATTGGCTACGTCATTGGCTGTTCTTTCCTAGTCGAAGGCAGCCATCATGAAAATGTTTGCGAGGCGGCCAAAATTTATCTAGGATGCTCGCCAAGGTTAGCTCGGATCTACGGCCGATTCAAGATATTAGCTACCCTCCCCCCCCCTGCAATGGATGGATCAGTTTGTTCCGCGTCTTCTTCGACGAGGTTAACGACGCCAGCCGACAAAAAAGGACGTATCCCGTATCTTCAAGAAGCTGCGATTTGTTACGGGTTCCGCGGTCGGCACTCAGGAGAATCGCGATGTCTTTCTCCGAATAATACGAGCGGCTTGTATCCGTTTGTTTATGGGTGCAGGGATCAGTCGCTTTGAGGCTTCGCTCCTTTATCGAGAGCTTTTGTGAGCTGAAATAAATTATAGGGAGTCTTGGAGCACGATGTCTAATCTGCGATGTTGCCTCACCGGACAACCTGAATATTTTCAATGTTTTGCTTTGTCGTTTTGCTAATACAGCATATTTAAGGTAAGGAATCGAACTAATGCTCGTGCACGCGTATTATTTGACATTTTTTAAACCAAATTCTTCGACTCGACGATTGAAAATCTTAAAGCAAAATTGACTCCTGATTATTAATATTACTTTACAAGATTATTATTTATGGAACTGGTCGCATATATCGTAAAAGAAATTATTAACATGACAGGACTTTTATTTATCCACGATATTAAGAGAATTGTGCGTTCTTTCATAATAAGACTTTCACTAAAAATCAAGTACTATATTTTCTAACGTATTGGATGTGTGTGTTTTAGTGTTATGGATAACTCTCCACCGTCGCTATAGAATGTAGAAGGCGGAATCAAGTTTCACAATTACTTTACATTTTTATAGTTATAAAAATAATGAATTATGATTTTTTTTTTCAAAAGTTTTTTTTTTTTTTTTTTTTATTACAAATTATCTATATTTTTCTAACGATGACTGGCTAATTTATTTTTTAACAAAGCAAAGCCGTATTCGATTTTCCAACGACCGTAAATTAGCGCGAAGCCCGTGAAATATGCGTAATAAGTAGCCTTAAGGATACTCTTTTCCTCATGATAATGTGCACTAAATAAAAGCAAGTTTTATGTTAAAAGAAAGTAATCAGGAAGCTTCGTTTCAAGTTCACGAAATAACGTGGTAAAATTTGTCTAAACAAGCCTAATAAGTAGAAAGTAGTACGGTTTAGTCGGGCGGTTGATTTCCTGTTATTGTTAGTTAGGAGCTACTTGTGTCTAGTCAATTAAGTTATTTAATGTATTGCGTACGAACTACTTTACTATTAACGGAATGGTTAAAATTTATATATATTAAGGATACATTATGCCGATAGATGACAGGTACGAGACAATCTACAAGTGAATAAGTGCTTGTATTTTCGAATGTCATATGAGATTCAGTACTGTCACTACAATTTTCCACATTTTGCGGAGTTGAGATAAGGGCAGTTGCGAAATATATGTTGCCTACGGATCGACTGTTTTCTCATTCAAATAATTCACCAGTCGGACTTGAGCAGCGACTGTGAAAAATAGAGCCGATGAATGAAAAAGCACAATTTTGTAATTCTTGCGGGGCACTTCCGTGAAAAACCAGGTGGGAAATTTTTGCTACTTTGCCGATAAGCAGAGCGCTTAAAGGTGAAAACTCGACTGGCACATAATGCCGCGGTGAGGTAACAAAAGGCCATAAGCATAAAGTCGTGTGGCTGCGAGTCGAACGTCTTGGCTGCACGTGTGCGTTCTGTGCATGAATTACGGCAATTGTACAGTGATTGTTCGACGTGTATTACTAGACGGGCTTCACCTACACAGCCGTTAATACAAGTAAAAAAAACCTTACTATCATCCGTAACGAGAGGATAAATTGGATATTGCTACTTTATTAAGGATGATTTCATGCGAACGAACCCATTTAAACAGTCATCTATTTTTTTTTATTCAACGTCTACTTGTATCACTAAGATATATATATATATATACTTCACTAAACAGCGATGGCTGTCAATCATTGATAAGAAACGATATCATTAATTAATACTAGTATTAATAGTTAACAAGGAGAGTAAGGCATGGGTTTACGAATCATTAAAATTGCCTCATGTATGATTCAAACATAGCTGTATTAAAAATGAAGCTGTCTGTACTTTCTTTAATCAAGCATTTGCCAATATATACATTTAATAAAATACATATTTACTTAAATTCAATTTCACTTTTTAATGTTTGTATAATTTTCAGCTTACAATCATATGTATAAAACAAATAACGAACTGATTTTCTGATTTTCTGTTACAGACAAATTTTTCTTTAAGAAAACTTTGCTTAAAAAATTGATCTTAAAATAATTAAATAATTATTTTGATTATCAAGAAAATATTAGTGATATAATTATTTACAAACAAATCACATTTTTCATCGATATTTTTTATCGATATTAACGTATCACATAAGACAATTTGGTTTAAGTTTTCATTATTTAATTGTACAAAATTAGTATATATAAATTAGTCTATATATATAAATTAGTTTATATTAAATTATTCTCATTTGTAGACATAAGATCTCGCAACTAATGCGAGAAAAATTATTTCGTAATACAGTCTAAAATATTAAAAACAATTTAGAATTGTATATAAAATAAATTAATTTTACTAGGCACCAGAATAAAAATAATGGAAAATAAATTAACATATCACAAATTTTATAACTTTAATTTTTCATTATTTGACTATTTGACTATTATTGATAAATAATGTATTTAATTAGTCTATATTTTTAGACTAAATAAGAAGTTGTTTCGTGTATTTCATTAAGTAATCAAATATAATAAATTTCTAGAACTCTAATTTAGACTTGATTTAATGTACTTAAGAATAGCTTCGTGTTAGTTGTAAACAAGTTATCATAGTTAATCTATATTTATGAAACCCTTAACCTAAATTATCTATCAAATCTCGTCGTAAGTTAATGTAGACAAATGCAAAAATCTCCTATATAAGATAAATTATGTTCTTACATAATATAAAAACATAAATTTCACAATCAACTGATTCTGTTTTCCTTTTATATGTGTGTAGTGTAATGTAGAAAATCAAATGCGATAAAACTGTACATGTGGCGTTAAATAGAAATAAAATACTTAAATAGAAGACATCATTAAATAATAGTTATTGTTATCCAATAAATAATATTATTTTATCAAAACTAATTTAATATAATTTAATATGTTTTGAATATGTATTACATTGGTTAATACTCGTGAGATTTTTTACTAAATTAAATAAATTAATCTTTAATAAAGAAAAAAACTTTAATATAATTTGATTCGAGTTTAAGTGTTTACATGCTTCACATAAACGACTTCTCTATTTTCCTTTTCATTAATAGATAAATATTTAAGCCTTTTTTGTATGGTATTTATATTTTAAAAATATATAATAATTGTCTTACACGTGATTATATTTCATTCGTGTACATTAATTACAATGTATATAATCTTATTTATTATAAAATTTATGAATGCAGACTCAATCAATATTAAACAGTAGTTCAAACAGTTTTCTTTTAAAGAAATTATAATGAAATATATCTCATAAAACCTTATACTATGACTCATATAAAATTTTTTTCTATTGCCAGCATGTAAAAGAGTATTTAATTAAAATATGTAATAAAGAAATTGTAAAAATATGTCATTCCTTTATTAAATTATTTGTTGTATTATTAATTAAAAACATAATGGGTCAAGATTTGGTTAAAATTTGTGAAATAAATATTTTCAGTTGTAGAAAATTTTGAAAATATAAGTGTAAAAAACATGTTTGCAACATTCATTAAGTTTATTTACAATTGGTACGAAAAAATATTTTAATAGAAATTCATGTTGTAATTTAAAGATAGTATTCTAATTTAGTATTATACTGTCTATTTATAAATAATCAATTTAATGATAAAAGTTGTAATAAAATTAAAAAAAAAATTAGTACACGTGTATTTTTTATTTAATTTAAAAATTTAGTATGAAATAAATGACATATAAAACGTGTCAAACGCTTATCAAAAGTATAATTGATAATATCTATGAAAACGAATTTATGCGCTAAAAGTTTTCAGCTCTGTTTTCAGTTGTGGTTTTTTTGAGTTATGAAATTTAGCTACAAAAATGATACAAAATATATTATAATTTTTTCTCAAATTTATATAGTAATAGGCGTATTATTTTTGTTATAAAAATGCTGTTTAGAAAATTTGTTGTAAAAATTATTCATGTAAAGCTCCATTTAACGTAGTGATGCTTGTCGTTTGTAAAAATATAATATACTCTACAAGAATTATTCCAAAAAGTTTCGTAAGGATGGGAATAGCATGTTGAAATGTTGCCAGTATTATTAAAGAAATGATTAATAATTTAGAATGTGAAAAATCTGTAAGGTCAATTTTAAATTAATGGTCTTAAGAATTTTAATAATTGGAGATGATTTATCTTATTGATTAGTCTAAAAAAAAATTTTCATTCATAAACTAATTACTTCTACATTTGATATAAATATCATTATTATTTAATGTAAGATTGTGTTGTATAAAATATTAGAATCAGAAACTGGGTTACTTGAAAAATGTTTCAAATGAATCGGAATTTTTTCGTTTAAATGTTAAAAAAATGTAAATACATGCAAACATACCATTTATTCGTATGCTCGTATTGCTTTGTATAGGTATTAACTTCCAATGAATTTTCAAGTTAAATTTTTTTTTAATAAACACCGCTTACCTTTCCTAGTTTAGGTATGAGTGTCAGGTAGTCACGAACTATTATTCTAATGGACAAACGATTTAGGTAACGCAATTTGGATTACGTATGTTATTGAATCATCTTATGGATGGAGAGCTCGAGTCCTTTATGTAAGACGACGGCCATTACGTATCATTTTCGAATAATAGAATTATTCATTATTTAATTTGTATTAATTTTATTCAAAGGGTACGGATACATATTGTGTACCTTATTTCGCGGCTCGAGAGAAAGCACGGCTTTCGATATTGAAATCGGAGGACGGCGTCAACGCCTAGACCTCACCCGCTCGATCTCCCTGGAATTTCGGCTCACGGAAAAAAGGTGGAGGTGGTGGCGGTGGCGGCGGCGGAGAGGGGGAGCAAAAAAAGATCGGTCTCCTCGAGCTTAGCATCCGGTGACGAGCTAATCGCGACGGTGACACTCCTGGCTCCGACTCCGTATTCTTCAGCAACGGTGCTTTCGGTGACCGGCGGCCGAGGCATTGCATTGTTGGCGATAAGGACGACCGGCGGGAGCGAGGGGGGATTGCGCAAGGATCATTGGTCTCGGGGAAAGTAGCGTAGCAATCAGGGTCGCTCACACGTAAGCCACGAGCGGGACTTTGTGCCCGTGTGTTCGTGACTTGTCACGAGCTGCTAAGGGAGGCTTTCTGGTGTAGAGGAGCCAAGTCCTGCGCCAAGCCGCTGCTCACGTCGATGAGTGTGAGCTTCGCCCTCGCCTTCTTTTCGAGGTAGCTGCCTTTTATCGGTCTACCAAGGCTTGGACATATTTCAACATCGTTCGATCACCGTATGATTTGCATTTTGACGGATTAAGAGACTTCTCACTGAATATTCCCGCTTGTAAAATGTAATGTCCTGCCATCGTTAATCCTTTTGAAAAATCGCCGTATCTTGTTTCGTAATTCTATAAAATTATTTTTCCATAAATTCATTAATCTAAACCCAATGTAAACTATTCATTTAAATGCAAAAAAAAAACTGGTTCAATTTTAAATCTAAAAAGCCTACCTCTGTATCGTTTGTAATAACATTAATAGCAAAAATTTCTAAAGTTCGTTAATTTATTACTGCTTTAAAATAATTTTACAATAAAAATCAACTAACTAAATGTTATTTTTAATGTAAATAATCTTTAATAGGCTTTGAACTAATTTACTTAGATTGATTGAAAAAAAAGAAAAAAGCTGTGCTTAACATTTCTTATTAGATTTAAAATTAACTTCTTAAACTGTAAAACAAAAATCATTGTTAATTAACATTGGTTTTTGAAAAATGATAATTCATATTATTTATTTCGAACATTCAGTCGACAGAAATCGATTAATTACAGTGATCTTTGGCCAATTTAACGAAATCAGATTGTACAATATTTAGTGGCAGTTAAATATCAATCTGTATATTTCTTCACTTCAAACGTCGTCTTATGTTGAACCGAATTTCTCTTACAAAAATAAAAAGCAATATTATATAATGTCTACAATTTCCTGTAGCATAAAATTATTGTATCATATTGCAAAAAACCTAAGCGTTAACATTAGTTTTATATCCATCGTATTTCTGAAAATTTATTTGTATGTTAAAAATTATAGAGATTCCATACTCATTTAAAATAAGATACATTTTAATAGAATATAATGAATTAAATTTGAAGGGAAATTTGATAAGAACTAGATAAAATTTCGCCGTTGTATTTTAGTAAATTGTATTTAAGTAAATATACATAAAATATGCAAATAATACAATGTTGATTGAAATTTATATGCGCATCTACGAGTATGGGAGAAATATGTGCATGTTATTTGGGCTTTCACCCGCATATCCGAATGAGTAGTTTTAAAAGAATTAATGCATATTTAATACAAGTGCTCACATGTTTGTTAGCAGTTGATAGGCGTAAGATTTATTTTAGTGAAATATATACACACATTACATTCGCATATAATTTCGATCTTGATTCAATCAAATAGTTATATGTTAATGGTATTTAATCCCACATAAATGTATCCATTTACTGTCAGCCTGAGTGTACATAAATGTTTTATCGGCCTCAAAAGACGTTGCTGCTACGTATTAGGTGCGCAATTTTTTGAAAGCTTTTTTTTCAAATATCTGTCAACTGACTCTTAATAAGAATTATTTAATTTGAAGTAGATATAATAAATTTATTTGAAACGTAATGCTTCGCCTATAATAGATTTTTTTTAATCAGGAATTTATAGTATTGTCATAAGTAGATAATCATCTGTATAGGCGTGTAGTAGATTAATGGTAAATTAAATATGATACTATTGTTAAGATTTTTGCAAAGCTGATTTCTGAGGCGGAATTCAAATTTTGCTAAATTTTTAAATAATTTATTTACTTGGCTTCATAAAAAATTTAAGAAACGCATTGTCGATAAATATGTTAAAAATTGCCTGAAATCAATTTTACATTTGTTACGGAAAAAAATTTTTTTTTTGAAACTTTAAACACAAATTTTTTAAATAAATAAAATCTTCAATCAGTATTTAATTATTTGTAAACGATTCTTCTTCAATGTTTTTAAGTTGCGATGATGGATGCTTGTAGTTAAAATTTGAAGTTGACGTTGTTAAAAATCTTCCGTAAAAAATTATTCATTTTTTATCTTATTAATATAGTTATAATTTTCACATGTAATTCTATCTTTTAGATGATTCGTAAAGCTTTTTTTTTAATTTTATCATCAAATTCATTCTTTTCCATTATCTTAAAGCGTCAATATTGAGAAACTATTATAAGAATAATTTAAATAGTATTTAATCACAAGGACTGTAAGAACAGTAAAAAATTAGCTGTCAATGTGTTCATATTCTTTTCATGCAGAAATTTATTATCGATATCTTTATTGTATTAGATTAATTTCGATAAATATATTTAAAAAATTATTTTTAAAGCAAAATTTTTCTAAAAAATTATTGTTCTACTTATATAATTGAAAATGCTTTCAGTTAAAAAACAATGTTTTATAATAATTAATCATATGTGTTTAATAATATACCGAAATGTATCGTTACAAAGAGTTTCAGTAATTTTCCATTTTAAGCCATTAAAAGTAAATGTTTCTGGGAATGATTGACCGTATATATATATTTATTTATAAAAAACCTATTTTACTAGTAAATTTTTTTTTTTTTGATAATATTTAGGAATGTAATTAATTTTACTTTAAATCATAAATAGATGCTATTATAATCTTACAATAGATATCGTTATAAAATAATGTAATAGAATAAATACTTTATTTAATGTTATATTGATTGTAAATTATATTATAAGTTGACGATCCATTATAAACTTGAATCGTTAACTGTGTACTAAATATTAAGCCGTTTGTATTTTCGGATTGTATTGAAAGATCATTTTTAAAAATCACAATACGTAAAGCAACGCTATTCAATTAAAAGTTGTTTTCTTTAACGAATCGAAATTCTTAGTATTTGAACTTATTAAATTACCAAGGCTGGTTTATAAACGAAAGTTGTTATATCGTACAGTAATCGCACAATGTTGTGGGATAATTAACCATTATTGGTTTATAGCGTGCTACACTGTAACAGTTCCAATATTTCGTATTTTGCGTTAAACATTTCAACATTTAGAAATAACTCTAATTCCTGTCACAGGCCTGGAACAACTGGAATTAATTATGTGCTTAATACACCTTGCTTAATACGTCATTATTCGATATTATCATAATGCAGTAATAAATTTTAGAGCTACCAGTGTACAACCGTGTCGTCGCGTATTGTTTAAGGGATAGCACTAAATGTGGCCAAGATTTGCGAACGAAGTCGTAATCGATGATTTTAAATGAGCACAATGTACATCGATCCAATCTCATATCTAGAAAATTGATCGCATAACCACCGGTCACCAATCTCCTGGAGTGCTCGCACTGAAATCTCCTTCTTCGATTGGTGTCTGAGGTCTAACACTAAGAGCAAAAAAAATGAAAGGGAGAGCGAGAGAGAGTGCGCGAGAGAGATAGAGAGAGATAAGGAGCGAGAGAAAAATACAACCATATCACGCGCTCTTACAAAAAATGGGGCCACACCACTCCAAATTAGACATACGGATGGAGAGCGAGAATTAGGCTTTTATTACTCTCTACTCATGTAACGCACAGCTATGTTTTCTATATTTTTTTACATAAGTGTATCGTTCAATAAAAATGACAATTTAAGAGTTAAGACTTGTGTTTTTTATTCGTGACCTGGGACTCCTGACTTTGCTCTTTCATTTATCCCGATTATTAATTGTATTAGTAAGTAAAGGGAAATCCGTACACATCATTAACCAAATCAATAATGTTATTGCAAAAAACAAAGCCTCGCTATTCTTTCTCGTATTTACGTATTTTGTAAATTTTACCGATATACAAAAGTCGAGCATTCGATTCTTTTTGCGTGCCAAAAAAGGCCAAAATAGCTTAAGATAATACGAATGCAATGAAATTTCGGTAAAGCTTACGTTTTCACAAAATAAACGCTCGCAACTGATTTCCGTAAAGATCAATGCTACAACGCATCACTCTTGCCCTTTGGATGAGGGTAAAAGTAGGCTAACCTATCAATTCATTCATCAATCGGGTCCTTTAAGGCCTTCTTCTTTTAAGGAAGCTCACTTATTCGCGAAGGCGCCAAAAAACGCCAGAAGAGCTGCGCGAGCTCTCAAGGTCCGGTCCCTTCTACATTATTATGCACATTATTATTCTCGGAAAGGCTAAACTGATTGACGTGCTGCGTTTAATTTAATGTCGGGGAGGAGGGTTGTACGAAAGATAGGCGCGGCGGCGGCGGCGGGGGGCGGGGAAACAGGGGCAGGGAAAGAGTAAGAGAGCCGAGCGGCGAAGACGAAAGGCCCAAGGTTAAGTAAGCGCGCGAAACGCTCGTCTCCGGGAAAGAGACACGGGCTCGAGAAGGGAGCGCGACTCCGAGCGAGCGTCTTCGTCCTGACGGCGGTGGCCGGGGGGCAGGGGGAGGGCAGGGTGGGCCGGGAGGGGCGGAAGGCGGGGGAGTCGCGAGCACGCGGCGAGGGAAAAGGGAATATACCCTTGGCTAGTTCAATGTCGCTCGGCAACGAAAACGATGGAGGCCCGCTCACGTGCCTCCTCGTTGGCTCCTTTCGCCCGGCGATTACGCGCTACTTGGCATCTCCTCCCCCATCCTCCTGCCCGTCCAGCCAGCCTCCGGCCCCCCCCCACCCGCCCCTCCGGCCCACCGCCGACGAGGGCATCGCGACCCTACCGCGGCCAGGACTTTTCGGAAGTCCTCCCTACCCCCCCAGCCCTTGTCGGCTCCTCCACCTCCTCCTCCTTCACCTCCTCCTCCTCCTCCTCCTCCTCCTCCACCCGAGCGGCCTCTCACTCCCGGGCTGCGAGCGTCTATGCGCGTTCCGGCACTGGGCCCCTCGCTGGAAAAGTTCGTCTCTCTCTCTCTCTCTCTCTCTCTCTCTCTCTCTCTCTCTATCTATCTCTATCTCTCTCTGGCTTTGTCCGCTGCACGGATGCGAGTTCTCGATCGCCGGTCGATGAGGGAAGCCAGAGCGACACGTCGCCCGGGAAACATGGCAGTCGCGCCTTGACGCTCGACGCCGTTTGTTACGGACGGGGCGAATTCGTCTCGGCACTAGTGCCACGCTCGCCTCGAGCTCGAGGATTACCCCGAGTGCACCGTTCGCGTGATCGAGCCTCGCCCTGACTTACGACCTGGCCGTCGATCCTTCGCCTCCTTCACAGTTTGTCCGCCGATCGAGGGGCAGGACCGGAGCCGGCCAATATGAGTAATAGGTACGTCTGTTTTTTCGGGCCACTCGGGCTAGTCGTTGGACTTTTGCTTTTTAGACCAACGCCGATATCACTCCGGGCTCGATAAGCTCGCGGCTCCTTAGCCTCTCTGATTTACAAGAAAAATACTCAAATTATGATTAAGGGGTGATTAATCTTCAGGCCTTCCAAGCCTTTTTCAAATTTATTTTTGACGATTTACGTACAATGTGGCGACCCAAAAGTGTTGGCGTTTTTCATCATTGCTCTCCTCGTATCGAGAGCCGGGCTTCGGGCTTTGTCGTTCATCCTTTAGATCTTAACGTAATGCGGGGACGTACATTACTGTCCCTCTGACAGGGAATAAGAGTATTAAGTAGCAGCAGATGTATTTAGAGATAAGTCTTTAAAAAATCGTTTTACTGATAAACTTATGTACATCTTCAAATTACATGCTGGATTTTATAAAATGCTACACATACTGAGCAATAAATTTTGGTACACGTAAAAAATATCTGACTTAAAGTTTTTTATTTTACTCAATATTTTATATATTATCGGCATTATAAAAAAATTTTTCCTCGCACTTTTGCACATGTAAATAATTCTTGAATGATAGTCGCTTTTTTTAAAGATTATAAAAATAATATCTCAATGCTTAATCTGTAATTACAAAGGTCCACATTAGTATTCAGTTGTTCTGTAAAAATAAGCGATGTTTCGCTTAAAAAAAGTCTCTGCTTATTACGTGGCACGAGTAATTATGTCCTTTTAAAAATTTAAATTATTAACAAAATATTTTATACGTGCAATCTCTCATCGTTCATAAAATTCTTGTTTCGATACATAGTTCAAGATATAATAGTTACCCCAATGGTATAACAGTTAAAGTTGTTGATTAAAATATTTTATAATTTATCTGCGAAATTAGTTTTTAATTCTTCAAGTTAATGTTCAAGAGAAAATCAATATTTGAGCAACCCTTAAGTCTAAAATATTTGATTACTGAAATAAATCAAATTAATTACAATTACTACATAAATTACTAATTTTCGATTCAGCACAATATGGGAACTTTTGGTATTTTTTAATAAATAATATAAATATTTTTAAGCTACTTGTGAAAATAAATACATTTTAATGATTTACTATATAAAAATTTAAAGAATCATTAATGAAATTTCTTGTAAAATGAAAAAAGTATCTTCCAGAAAACTAACATTTTTCAAAACTACGAAAACTTAATGAAAATTTAATAAATAAAACGTTGCATAAATGCTCAATAGTCACTGTAAGCATTTAATCTACACGTTATTTTTTTTAAATATTTGTTTACATTTAATAATTATTCATTTTATATCTTCTGTAAATTAAATAAATATTTTAATTTATCTTCAAGATATAGAGAATAGTATAATTAGTCAGAATAATTTTTTTTTTATTAATGTTATTAATCTTAGCATTTCAACATAATGTAATAACGATCCATGAAAAGTTTTTTAAAGGTAATTATAAGGGATCCATTTAGAATGTAAACTTTCTAAAATAATATAATGTGCGTGTGTAATAATAGTTTAAAAGATATTTTAATAACATTCAAGCACTGTTTGAGAGCATATTATATCTCAAAAGTTAAAGATAAATTGTTTTTAATAACTGCAAATGATTCATAATTTAGAAAATAATGATTTCTTAGTTTCATTTTTCAGTAATCTTCTTTCTTAATTAAATTTTCTGTATTTTAGCTGATCCACTATTGCGTAGTATATTATGCATTAAAACTTTTTTATTATTCTCTGCAAGAATTACGTTAAGATCATTTAATAATGGAAAAAGAAGCGAACCAGCTTTCTTAGTATTATGTACTTATTACGAAAAATGCAGTGCACTTTCATTGTATCCTGTCGTGTATTTAATAATTATGTCCCTCTTACGAGATTCTTGATCAACGGGTTTTTTTTAAAATCATATGGAATGCCTATACAAAAAGAGCACGCATATATTCAAATATATGTGTTTCTTTAAGTTAAGCTCTTAAATTAATTTTAAACATAATAGTTACGCAGTGACCTTACACTATTCTTATTTCCTAAACATTTTCAAATTTTTCGTATCCATCGGAATGTAAGAAATAAAATAGTTGTAAGATATTTACAAATTCAACGTGTTGTAAAACAAAGTACCATATTAATATCCAACTAACTTGATATTATTAGTATCTTTCTGCTATTTCGAAAGAATTTAAATCTTAATGTTATTAATATTGTTTAACCATTAATTAATAGGATTTTAGACACAATTGCGGTGCGCATAGTGAGTTGCGCATAAATTAAAATTAGTTAAGTAATTGTTGAGTATGAATAAGAATTTTTAAAGATTGATTGTATTTGTAGCCATACATTTAAATATTTCTTTAGTAAAAGAAAATAAACGATAATGCGTCTAACATTAAAATGATTAGAAATAATTTTTTAATAATCAGTATAAGAACTAATTGCGTCAAAGACAAAGAATTGTTTTAGTTTGCGCGCGCAGTAAAACATTATCAAATTAAATTTTTCATTTGTTGTTCCATTTTATATATATAATTTTTAATTATTGCGTGAAATATTTTGGATCAATGAGTTTTTGCGTCATGTTAAGGAAGATTTTTTAAAAAAGCCTTTTCTTGCTTAGCAAATACAAGCATGGTTTATCCTAACTGAATGTAACAGCTTTATTTAAATATCTATTTCTTCATTAATCTTTCATTTGTACAAAATTCATTTGTACATGTTTTATAAAATGAGACATTAATATTATCCGGTAGGTACATTAATTCCGACTTTTTATAGGCAGGGTAGTAAGCACGTACATAGACGCACATGTATTACTAAATTTATACCAGCTAGCTTTATTCATATTCTCACAAATTAGAGCTCGCTAATTTGTAAATAACGAAATGCTGTTAACGAATCGTTATAATGGGTAATTCGTGTTTGCAGAGTCGAAGATATATAAGAAATAAATAGCTAGTTAAACTAAACGACCAACTTTATTACGATTTCAATATCATTGCGCAAAGAGAGTTGGTGAGCTTTGTTACAAGGAAATGACTGAAACTAAGCTTGTAAGACACGTCGAAGAGCCGCGTTGTTAATGTAGGTATAAGCAATTGTCGACGGACAATTCTTATTGCAACTGTTATTCCTTAAATTACCGAGATAAGCCGATAGTCGCACCAAAGTATTAAGAAAGCAAACGAGCCATTGAACACGGAGTTAGAAGCAAGAGTTAGAGAGACTCTTTCCTCAAAGGTGCTGATTTTCGCGTCCCTTGCTTAGGCAATACTGCGACAATTTAACGAGGCAAGCGGAATGCTGACACATTCCCCGAATCCGACTAAAGCATCTGTTTCACCAGTCGTTCCTCTTATCCAAAATTTACGCCTCGCCTCTACGTGGCCAAGATCCGCAGGGCCGATCGCGCCATTGTGATTTTCGGCCAACAATATATTATAACCCCGTCCGCAGGCGCGGGATCCGTCATAGGAGCCGTTTCCCCCCTCCGCCCCTCAGTGGCACCGTGTCACATCCGCCAGCCCGGCCCCTCGCAGCCCTCGCACGAGCCTCGGAGAAGGCGCGAGCGCCGTTGCGTCGGCGGCGACTCCTGCCTCCGATCTACCTTCCCCCCGAGGTTTTTCCGCTCGCTCGATCCAAGGCTCCAAGCCCCGACGAAGGCGATCCTCGGGACGCGAGGACCGGGGCTCGAAGGGAGCCGAGCTTTAAGAAAGCTTTTTTTTTATTTTGAACAGGAGCCAGCTCAGGTGCGGTCCCCCGAGCTCCTCCCTATCCGCCGAAGGCCTCGCTGAATTCGGCTGTGGGCCGAAGAGCGCGATCGAGGACTCGAGAGCTCCGACCCGGGAAGGATAATCCGAGGATCCTCTCGGGCCGCGGTACAGTTCCCTCGGCTCCGGGTACTTTATTAGCGCGGTGGCATTCGACAAGCGTGCCGGATTTATTCGAGGCGCTCGTTGCACCAGCAGAGCGTTGGGCAATAATTTTATTAGCCTAGATTGCGCTCGCGGATCCGCGGCTCGATGCGCCGAGGGAGAAAAAACGTGGCGCGCACGCGCTCAACCTCGTCGGGCAATCCACGTGCCGGGCCCCCACGTCTGCTCGGTAATCTTTGATCCGAAATCGACCGGGGGAGCGGGCGAGCCGAGGACCGTACGTGCGATGCGGTGCTCGCCGCGTCCTTGTGCACGTGGACGCCACTCCGCTGCTCACCGAGGCCCTCGGAGGCCCGACACGTGAATATCCCCACCCTCGGACGCAAGCTCGCCTTCGCGGATCGTGGACTAAACGGGCAACGGATCCGCTCGCGCGATACCCGAGCACTGGTCGATCGCGCAAAAGCGCTAATGAAGCGAGGCAGGAATGGAGAGAGAGAGAGAGAGAGAGAGCGAGGGGGAGAGTGTTTTGCCGTGGTGGAGGAGCATGATCCAGCATCTCCATTGTAACAGCAGCCACGGCTCGTTTCTCCTACCTGCAGATTAGCCAACGTTCGAGCGGAGAGGCTACTGCTGCTGGTGGCCGCGTTCGCCACCTGGGGCCAGGCGCTTCAATACCAGCCGCTCGATGTCTACAGCAACGGGGCCGAGGAATGCGCGCTGATCATCGCCGGTCCAGGACGCAGCAGCCTTTACGACTACACGTACAATCTCCTGCGCGGCGGCGGCGTCTTGTACGTATTCGCGGTGTGCCCGCTTTGCCATGCGGGATGCTGCTTTCGTTTCTTTTTCTCTTTCTCGGAAGGCGGACAAAAAGGCGGCAAGGGCGAGGGCTGGTGGGGGGGGAGAGATTGCAGGGTTCGGTTGGGAGGACAACCCGCACGATTTAAGTCGAAAGGAGCGTCTTTTATACTTAAAGTCGTCCGCTCCGCTTACGCAACAGATTGTAAATCCCATTACAGGATTCCGTCGGTCGTAAGGTATAAAAATTCGACCTAGGTGAGATCCCATTACGAGAGGTGACGTTTTTCCGTCATTGTCAGAATTGAAAGTTCCATTAAAAAAAAAATATTCGCTTATTTCATTTTAATGGACATTACAGTGCGTATTTATGAGATATAAATTTAATTCTCTTTGCCAGCCTCGTGGTATCTCTTTTGTTAATAAAATGTTACAAAAGAATAATCAAGACTCTTAGTTTTCGGGCATGTTAGAAGCACGAATAAATACAAGAGTTGCTTAAAATCATCGCGGATTATATAAAGTACCGCTTGCACAATTTACATTTACGGCCAGCCGTTTATCTCCTTTGTTTGTCTAATTATTTTAAAGAGTCGATTCAACATTTTGAATTCAATATACTATCATTACGAAATTGATAACAATCGAGTACAGGGAGCTTTCGAACGACAGTTTTTAAGTACGCGTTTATTAGACTAACTGTCTGACGTGCTTTATTATTGTTCAATAAACCGTCAAGTAATTGCACGCCGAAGAACATGAATCACAAAACTCCCTCGAATCTTGATCAATTATGTATAAAAATGCCTGGCTAAAACTAAAAATTAACGACACTTATTCGTTTGTTTTCGCTATTGGGAACACGCAGTCCACCGACCAGTGAATCACAAACGTGCATCACTTACGATGCCGTAAATCGTGCTTTCATCGAAGCCTCCAAGCGCATTCGTAAGTCAACATTATTAACGCTTAAATAAAGGTGATTTAATAATAGCGCGCGGAGAATTGACTCTATCAATCCTGCCTGACGTATATAACCGGACCAAACTTTTCCTTAATAAGTCTGGCTCCTATTCACGCATTATACCGTTAATAATGGCGTTATTACACGGGAGTATAATAGACTTTCGCCTCAACCGGAGCAAGCATTTTCCACTGTTGGTGTAATTTTAAATTACAGATGTTGCCAGGCCGAAAAACGAGAAATGGAGACCCGAAGATTTGGCGAGCGTCGGTGAGCTCCTTCTCGACGTCTCCATAAATCTTGCCCACACGTAAGGAAAAATCTGGAGTTATATTTTTTTTTTTTTTTTTTTTTTTTTTACAATACCTGCTTTTACGACCGAGCCGTAAATAACTGCATCCGAATGAGCTTGAAGAAAATTTCGAGCCTACCGGGGAGCGATGTTTTTTCCTTTATGACGAGCCCTGCATCTTACCAAGTGATATGCCTTTTAGATACGGCTTGACATCGGAGCAAGTGGAAAAGAAATTGCCCTTCATCGACACCTCCAAGACACTCATTCGCGACGTTTGTCCAGCCTTTCTCGGCAACATACAGTGCAAGCCGGGAAAATACCGTCGATACGACGGACTCTGCACTAATTTGGAAAATCCAACTTGGGGCGCATCCTTAGCACCGTTTGTCCGGTAAGTCTTGCGCTGGGACTTTCGATTTGTACTATCGGTGTGCTGTGGATTACGAAATTGTTTATACTCAATTAATGATACGTCGAATTGAATGGATAAATTAAAATTAAAATCTCGAGCCTGATAATTACTCGGACCGCGTAAAGTATAAGATTAGTTCAAAAGTTGATTATATTGTTGTCGGGCTTGGAATGGAGTGCTTTTAAAGAAGTGCGCGCAAAAATAACAGTTATTTTCTCATTAAACTTCGATTATAATTCATTTCTTTATTATTAGATATTGTACACTCCAAAGTTTATAAAATTCGATTGGGGCATGGGTAATGCCTTCCTTAAAATTAAGGTATAATTATCCAAGTATGAAATTACGATAATTGGCACTTGGCATCATTAATGCATTATTAGAATTGGTAAATCAACTCAAAATATCATCTACTTTAATTTCCTTATTAACAGTTAGCTCGAGCTTAACGAAAGATTGATCAATAGTTGAGAAACTTGAATTTCCATCAAATACAGCTTTAGATCGACCCTTGAAGCTTCCGTTTCATTATTAACGAGAAAAAAGCCACTATCGTAACAGAACATTATAATGTAATGCTAGAAGTTTACTTTCGAATATTCTTTGATGGCGAAACCCAACAAAACGAGCGCAGCTACGAAGGCTATCGAAGGCTTTTTACAAGCTCGATGGAAGCCTTGTAAATGCGCATTCTTCGGTTAAAATAAAAGCTGGGGCGACGATAGGTGCCCGCGAGGCTCGGCAAGGCTCGGCAACGCTCCCAAACGTCTCGAACGAAAATCACCCGCTCGCCATAAAAAGGAAGTAATGTCTCCTTTAACCTCTCTCCTTTCGCTCGTAACGCGCTCAGTTCGTGTTTCTCGCCGCGGCTCCGGGAGGACAAGTGCATTAGAGGAGCCGAGCCCTGCACGGCCCAGCCATCAATTCCGCACTTTCTCCGTCTCCTCGATTTTTTTACTCCTCGAATTCCTCGCTCGCCTCGTTCTTACTCCTACCAACCCTCCAGACCCCCCCCCCGGCCCGCCCTCGCACCCGTTGGCTAAGCCCTCGGCCAACACTTAGATCTCTCATGGCTAACCGGTCGCCGCCACGGTAATTCGATAATTCCCTCGCATTATCGGCCGCCTTTTTCTCTCCCGGCATGGCCTCTCGACCCCTCGCCGGCCCTCTTGCTTCGACTTCCGGAAGGTCCGGCCGACCTTCGGAGCCGTGAAATTTTACAATCGCGAATCAAGGTCGTCCTACCACCGACTCCTCCCGCCCCTATCGTAATGCACAATTTTAGAAAGTTCGGGCCGCAGGAGCCCCCCCCCTCCTCCCGGCAGCGGCTGTTTCCACCCGCCCCAATGATAATTACAATTCTCCCGCGCGGCTTAATAGAAGGCTAGCTAGCTTCGAGCTTGGTCCAACGATCCTTAGATACGCGGGCCTTTTCCTGAAGTGATGCATACAGTACCCGATACTTAAGTGCATTTTACTCCTTTAAATACTCGCCTAATTAAAGATTTATACATAGCGCTTTCTAATTTACCTCGAGTTATTTTCGCGCTCTCCTTCTCCCTGACATTATTTTACTTTCATTGCAAATTATTTCACCTACCTTCGATTCTATCGCGTAGCTAAATAATACCCATACGGGTAATTGTTTCGATCGGTATCGTCGAGCAATCCATAATATTCAACCTCGTTTTACTTAATTATGATTTTTATGAATAATTATGAAAAAATGCCAATATACCATCAAAATCAACTGTGTGTACGCAATTTTTTTAAGAATAATTTAAGCAACGGAGTCATATGTTTCATAAGTATTTAGAATTCTGTTGCGGGCTTAAGGAACGGCAGTTATTGTAATATATGATCAAAAATGACGATCTTATCTAGATCAATATTGTAATGATTAATTTTTATCAAGCAAACCAAGTGATCTTATTACTTTTGAACGCATGCAATGGAAGTAAATTATTTACAAAGAAAAAACTTCGTTATTTACTGGAAAACAGAGGTTATCGATAGCTTCATATTACAAGTGGCTAAGTAATACGTCTGAAAAAGCTGGTGGTTGAATGACTATTGGATCACATTTTACACTTATATTTGCTATTAAATTTAATTAGCATTACATAAACAAGTATTTTTATGTCATATTAATGAAAAAAAGAGTTTTACTATTACTAAATTCAATACGTAATTGCAATTGATATTTTTATTTTTAAGTTTTAATATAAGAAATTGAAACATCACGTATTGCGTTAAAGGCTGCCAAATCGTACTAATTATTCATAGTTTTTATTCATTTAATTTAAATTCCAAATATGATTATAGTTAAGAAAAATCTTTAAAATCGAGTTCCCTAGCTTATTTACAAAATAACATACAGAATAACTTTTTGATTCTTATTTTTAATATTCACGTTAATGCTAGGAGAAAATTTTGGTATAACGATTCCAATTTTATATAATTAAATTTTGTTCGTTTTAATTTCAACAGAATAATATCCATTGACAAATACATATTTCAAAAATTGATTAATACAATTGATGTTATTCTTGAATTCAATAAAAAAAAAATCAGTCTCTTAATGTTCAATAATAGTTTTGACACACACCCAGATATACACTCAGAAGATGGTTTTTGCTTTTAATCTTATTATTTACAAAGTCATTATTATTAGTTATTGTGCCTGTACTTTATACGGAGTCGTAGCTGTAATAAGAAGGACGTACTTATTTAAGGACGACGTTATTTTGAGATAAGTTACATAACTTCAATAAGATTCCTTATAGAAAAGTATGATGAATTTTTATGAAATCTTTATATACCCTTAATAATAGAGGACTTGGTAATTTCACTTGGCCATATGCATAAATTAGTACCGAGTCGCTTTTAGGTAGTCGCTATTGTTTTGAAATCCATTCACGTGATTTCAGTCTATGATAATAATTGAACGAGGGAAATCATGTGCTTCCAGATTATTGAGCCCTCGATTCTCGGATGGTATGAATTCACCGAGGGTCGCTGTGTCGGGTCGAGATTTGCCACTTTCTCGAATTGTCTCACGTACGATGCACCCCGACGATGGTTTTCATGATCACGCGGGGACGGTTATGGTGATAGCCTGGGGTCAGTTCATGGACCACGATTACACCCTGACCGGGACTCCTTTGGGTAAGCGCAAATTATTTGCTACCGTTAAATCCAATCGCTTGCGTTTTTGTACAATGATATACCCTTCTTGTATAAGAAAGGAGGATCGAGTTTTTATTATAGTTATTGCAATTTTTTATAACAGAGGAGATCCGTACCATAATCTTTTTTTCCGGAACTATAAGAAGTTGTTTTGGTAAATCTAATCTATATTTATGTAAATCGATTAGAAGTGGTTCGAATGTTATAATATCTGCAGTATTGAGTTTACATTTCGACGAATAAATATCAATTTGAAAATAATCTTTTATTTATTAAAATACACATTTAAATTTTATAAAAAAAAAATAAACATAAACATTGTAACATCGATAATTTAAAAAACACAAGTAATAAATTAATGCAAAATTGAAGATTTTTCAGCCTTCTAAATTTAATTACATACAATTACAAATTGTGACTGAGATTATTTATTTTTCGATAGATTGGTCGTGATTAATTATGCACGTACGAATTAAAAAAATAATAAAGCAAGTCTTATTTATTATGCGTTTCTAAGATTTTTGCAATAGGTTATATAACTTATCAGCAAACGTAGAATGATAGATCAGTTTTTAAAAATTAGTTTTATTTATTTCAATAATCTTATGAATTATGGTCTTTAGTACGTATTCCATACATTTTAATTATAATTTATTAATAAAGAAATAAAATAGCCTAATAAATTTGTTGTAATTTGTAATAAAATATTTATATTATAACACACGAATTATATGTATATCTTAAATGTCATTATCGTTGTATCAACATAATCAAATAACAACTTTTTCACAATATTTTTATAAAATAAATGCAATTCATTACACAATTAAATGATATATGGTTTTCGCCTATGACGTTTCACAATTTAGAAATGCTTGAATTCACTGCAATTGATTGCGCTTAAATCGATATTGTGACAGTTATTCTGATGCTATTCATAATATAGTATATTAACTGTCGGAGGGGCGAAAACAGGCCTGTCCCGCATTAATAAAACTAGAAATAATTCGTTACTCGACTGCTTCTCTTGACAACGGGATTTCTAAAGAATCTAACACGCTGATAAGTCCCCGATCTCGATTCTATCCAAAAGATGTTGTGTTGAAGCGATTCGCACGTGAAAGTGTCACGACGTACGGGAATAAGGAGATGACATCGTGTAAAATCCAACAGCGAGCGCTAAATTTATCAAAGTAATGGCGTGTGCTCGTGAGCAATCACCATATAATATATACCGCATCAAAGTTTCAACAGCCGAGCGCATTTTATACAATGTACGTATAAAAGTGCAATGTCCTTTACAGAGACATCATGACTTTCACTTTTTGTTGTTATAACTGTATTAATATTATGGGGCTCATAAAAGTCGCGACACGCGCGATGACATTTAAAAGAGGAGTCATTTTTAAAAGGTAATTTATTGTGGACTGAAAAAAATGCAAAATACATCTTAAAGTAAGCACAGGCTTTATCGAGTATCCGTCGAAATACGAATGACCTGTTTTTTACGATTGGTTTTTTTGACAAATCACGTTATTGGCCATTGTTGATCGAGGAATCTTAATAATAATTAAGTTGATCGGGTAATCGTATAATTTGGTGCAACTTGGTTGATATGCAAAGTGCTCGCATATCTACGTAATCGAAAATTGATTTCAAATTAAAATCAAAACAATGCACCCCCACGGGCTTCCAATATAAAATGTCGACAAAATAATGAAATGTAAGGATCCCATCAGACGGAATAGCCCGTAATTTTTATATTTGCCCCGCACTAATAACAGCTCGCGCGAATATCTCAGAGTAGCGGAGAGAGGCTAACATTAGTAGAGGCAGGAGGCAGGCTTTGAGTATCGACCGATGCATTCAGTGCAACCGTGAACACGAATTCGCAGATCCGATGAATCGCAACGACCCGGAGGAATGCTGCAATCGTCCGGCCCATGACAAAAATCCGTACTGCAACGAGATCCTCATACCGGACGACGACTACTTCTACAGGCTCTTCCACGTGCGCTGTATGGACTTTGTGCGCGCCTTTCCCGGAGCGAGAGCCGGATGTCGACTCGGGAGCCGAGTGCCCTTCAACCTCTTAACCGGAGTCCTCGACGGCAACACCGTATACGGAGTCAGCGAGGAATTCGCCAAGTAGGACTCTCGCCTCTCCCCCGCCGGCTCCGCCGGTGGCTCTGCCGGTGCTTTTCAAACGCTTTTCCCCATTCGCGCCAGGCTTGAACTAACGCTCGGGCTCGGAGGCACTCCCCCACTCCGCAGCGCGGATACTTCGATATTCACGGCCCTCGGATTCCCTGGTTTCGGCTTTAATAATTCCGAGCTTTCAACTGCCGCGACATCCTCCTCGCTCCTCGGATTGGCCAAGATCCATTTGAAACTAGCCTACGCGAGTAGGCGATAACAAGGGACGATAATCTCCGAACGAGCGCTAAATAATAAAGGGAAGGCTCGATAGTGACGAGCAGCAGCTCTTTGGAATGCCGCTAGCGAATAGCTACGGTAAATTAAAGCTTCGGCTCATCATTTTACATTCAATCCCGAGGCAGGGCTCATTAATAGCTTCCATCCGAAAGCGCTCGATAATAATAATCCGAGACTCGGGCTCGAGGACGAGCTCTTTCATCATTCAACGCTGATCCGCGGGCTTCGCGAATTTCCCAAAGCAAAGGCCCAACTGCACTCGCTCCGCTTCCCATCCGGCAATGGCTTAGCCAGCACCCCCCCCCCCGAGACTCGGAGTCCCGCTCCTAATCCAATAACAATAATGCGCCCGCGTGTTTCGCTATTCAGCAAGCTGCGGACTGGTTACGCTGGACTCCTGCGCATGAATCCCGTCTTCGAGCAGTACGGCCTGAAGGACCTCCTGCCGCTGAAGCTCGACATCCCGGACGAGGGCTGCACTCGACCCAACGCCAGCATGTACTGCTTCGAAGCCGGTGGGTGGACCGAGATAGAGAGAGATAGAGAGAGAGAGGAAAGAAAAAATAAGCGCCGTCCCGTAAGTAAATTAAGGGCCGCCGGTGTCACCCGGGGAAGGTCTTTCTGTTGCAGGCGAGATCAGGGTGAACGAGCAATTGGTCCTGACCTGCATGCACACGCTGATGGCGCGCGAGCACAACCGAGTGGCCAAGGGTCTTGCTCAAGTCAATCCGCACTGGGACGACGAGACGCTTTTCCAAGAGGCCAGGCGTATCGTCATTGCTGAAATACAGCACATTACCTACAATGAGTTCTTGCCGATTCTACTGGGGAAGGACGTTATGGAGAAATTCGGCCTCCTTTTAGAGAAAGACGTGAGCCTCGCCTGCCCCTCGCATTTTTATCCACTTGCGGGCCCTTTCGAACACCTCGCGTGCTCGCTTTATCCGCACTTCGGAATAATCCCCGCCTCTGCCCTTCTGAAGAGGGCCTTTTTTTGAAGAGGGCGAGCACCGCTCGAAAGGCGCCTGCAGTCGAGATATACGACTGTGTTAAAATTAATCGCGGGTAATTGTGTTCGCAGAGCTACTGGGACGGCTATGATCCGAGCGTGAATCCCGGAGTTATCGATGCCTTCGCGGCGGCGGCTTTCAGATTCGGCCACTCGCTCTTGCCGACTGCTGTGGAAAGATGGAGCAAAGCTCATAAGTTCATCGGTAATCCTTCCCAATATCAGAACAGTAGACCCCAGCTTGTGGATTTGGCCGGTTACGCAAGAACCTCCAGTATTCCTATATAATCGCTCTTTTTCCAATGCACGTCACACTTAAAACGCTACCAATTAATACGAGCTACGAATAATTTACACGCTGAAAAATGAAAGAAAGGAAATAAAAATTCCTCTACGTTAGTTTATACAATTATTTCTCGTTATAGCATCCAAACGCTTGTCTGACCTTATTAGAAGGCCGTTCGATTTGTACAGAGCAGGTGTTTTTGATGAATACTTAATGGGCCTGATGAATCAAGTTTCCCAGGCTATGGATGATTCGATTACGCAAGAGGTAAATAAATAGACGTCATTTTCTTTTTATCAATGATACTTCTCACCGAACCGATCCGGTTTTTGTGAATTTTCTGTATTACTTATTAATTGTTGGCGCTCGATTAAAAATCACGGACAATCATTGAGTTTTAACGTTAGGTTAATTGTTTTTTTAGAAAAAGGTTTAGCTACCGTTTAAAGTGATCTTTTTACGTTCTGCTATTATTATTAGCTCGAGCGCAACGATCGGGTTTTATACGTTTTGTAAGATGGCATCGATAAAGAATAGGAGGATTTGATTTTTTTCCAACGAATTATTAAGGTTGAAAAATTCTGAGGGAAGTGTACCTTTAAAAAATGAAATGTAATTAAGCAGACAATTAATATATATATTAAAAGATAGTAATCAAATGTAGCGCCGTTTATGGCTTCATTATTTGAAATAGAAATAAACTTTTGAAATTGTCGACTCGAGTAAAGGAATGTTCGGTAGCGCCCCGGTATTATACGACTAAGCAACATCGATCAAAATGCCTCCTTAAAGTACGATCGGAGTTATCGAGTGAGATGAAAAAAATTACCTCGGTGTCCGTGTCGCTGTGCGCATAAAATTGCAGCAGCTCCCCCCTCCCCCAGCCCCGCCCCCGCCCTGTAAGCTGTTTACAGCCTCCGTAACAAGGTTAAATTTAGCGGCAAACGACGAGGCTCCGCGTAAGGATTGATACAGGGGAAGAAAGCGGATGAAACTCGAGATTGTCGGAAGGTGCTAATGACGGAGTAGGAGGTGGTCCGGGGGGGTGGGGCGGCTCGCGCAGGAGTAGGGGAAAGAAAGTAATGCGTCGCCGTAGGATAAAGAGATAAAGCTAATCGGGCCGAAGCGAGGGCCGAGGCGCACAAAGCTTTATATAACAAGTGTCACAATGATTCAACGTTACGCTCCCGTTTGCGCGCCGTAGGTCACCAATCACCTTTTCAAGAAAGTGGGCGCCAAGCACGGCATGGATCTGGTCTCCTTCAACATGCAGCGGGGCCGGGAGTTCGGCATTCCCGGGTACATGGAATTCAGGTTCGTCTGACCGGGGGCAAACGCGCCGCGCCGAGCGCAGCCGACTTTCCAGCCATGCCGTTCCCGCCTGCTCGGGCCTCCGTGTGGAGGGTTGCGACGGTGGCGGCGCACCCCTCCCCTCTACTCCCAACTCCCAACTCCCCGCACGCCCGCGATCCAGTGGCTTTTCTAACACTTGGCTGCTTTCCATTTCAGGAAATTCTGCGGCCTGCCTTGGGCCGACTCCTTCGAGGAGCTCTTCGGGACCATGCCGAACGAGACCGTGCGCCGCTACATGTCCATTTTCGAGTGAGTCCCCCGCTCTGCCCCCGAACCCCGCCAACCTCGCGAGTTTGCCCCTCGAAGCACCGTGGGAGCGGCGGACGGGAGATGGCCCCTCGCGAAACGATATCTAATCGATTGTCATATGCCTGCGGGCCTAAAATCGGCCGGGAAATTCTTTAGCCGACTCTCGGTGGCTCTTAACTTCGTTTACATCTACTCCCAGCACTTTTCAAGTTTTAAGCATCCCCGGTCACTTGTCTTTGTTTCTATGAACTTTCGTATTCTTCGATTTTGAGTGGTCGATTGTGCTTTAATATTTCAATGCCTAATCCCTTTTTTCAACTCTCGCGTCACTCTCTTGGTGATATATACAAACACCCACACGCGCATATTCGTAACAGTTTATAATTATAGAAGAATATTTAAAACACGAGAAGCTAAATTAATATTTATATTCTATTTATGATTTTACCGTATGTAACTAGCAATTTACTAAATATAATCGCTTAAGGCATTTCATTTCGAAGAATTTAAAACAAAATTTTTTCTTTACTTAATATTTATTTCTCTTAAAAAGCTCCGTACATTTAAATTGTTTACACTTTCTGGATTAAATATAACAATTATTCAAAAAGCTAATGTAACTTCAAGTTGATATTAAGGAATTTGTACGTGGACATTCTAAACGAAAGTAGAATTATAATCTACGGAAAGTGTATTCAGAGGATAAAAATGAATACTTCGTCAGTCTTCCAGAAATGACTTAAAAAATACCGTATTTTATTGTATCTTGATAGCACGTTTTCCAAAGTATTTTTCTTCTTAAGAATTTAAAAAATAGCTAAGCCTTCGAAAGGAGTACAAATTAATGTGGAAATATTTTTCAAAAATATAAAATAAAAGCATCGAGAAATAGGTATATTAAATTTTAATTCCAAGATTATCGCAAGATTGATCCAAGTCTTAATATTAGGAACATATTTTTATATATCATTTCATTATTTTTCAAAGAGTATTAAAATTGACCTATTTATTAATAATAAATTACAATTTTCTAAATTTTCAAAAGAGATTTTAAAGCTAAAAGAGCAACGATGCACAAATTTTCAATAAAAAATTAAAAATCTGGTGGATGTAATCCGAGACGTAATAAGATTTCATACTAGGATAAATAATTTAAAAGCAATTATCCTTTTATCAATTAAGAGTAAATAATAGAGTATTGATTGGGATGTTTTATAGATTATATCCCTTAGACTACCGTATTTGGGCGAATTTAGCGCTACTAAGAACAATTAAAAGAAGTTAGTAGTAACAGAAGAAGTAGTGGCTAGCGACTAATGTCGAGTAGTGGCTATCAGAGGTTAGAGTTTCGTCCCTATAGCCGGGACATAAATATATAGCTTTGGAGCGCTTGAACCGGAAGCCGAGCGACGACGAGTTACGTGAAATTGGGACATTGGAAAACGTTTCAGACATCCGGCCGACGTTGACCTTTGGTCAGGAGGAGTATCCGAGAGGCCTCTGCCACATAGTATGCTCGGACCGACCTTCGCCTGCGTCATCGCCACGCAGTTCAGCAATTCCAGACGCGGCGATCGCTTCTGGTACGAGCTCCCCAATCAGCCCTCGTCCTTTACTCTCGGTGAGTATCCTCTCCGCGCAGGTGAATCCTCCCGATCTACCGTCATGCTCAACGTGTCTCTTATTCTTTTTGCGTACAGACCAGCTGCAAGAAATCAGGAAATCGAAATTAGCCAGGGTCATTTGCGACAATACCGATCTGATCGACACGATACAAATTTATCCGATGGTTTTGCCTGATCATGAAATGTGAGACTTTAAGAACTCTACTTTTTTCTCCTCTCGAAAACTCTTGATTATTTTAGTAGGCGATCTCTGAGTACTCGCATATACTACGCTGAGTTTATATTTATATAAAGATATATATATATACCTGTGTGTGCGCGCGTAGTTTTGCACGTATAATATTATTTCTTATTTTAGTAATCCTCGAGTGCCATGTAGAAGTGGAATCCTTCCAAGCATTGATTTCAGCAAGTGGGCAGAGTATCCTCATCATGCTTACACTCCGCAATTTCTGAATCCTTATTCACGACAATATGGCCAACTAGTGAAATGAAGTTACCCCAAAATTTATTATTAACAAAAAGCCGCTCCAGCAAGTGTTTCAAGGACTCAAAACTTTATCGCAATTACAAGTGATCGTTTTATATTTTTTGCAAAATGATTTTGTTATTTGAATCCGCATTAGATAATTGTGGGGACATTTTTTACTGTAAAAACCGTACCGCGGAGCATTTAGTCGCAGTTCGTACAATCATCGCATAGAATTTTAAGATTATATAGGTAAGATTGTATTACGTGAATGGAAATGTTTCAAGTTTAAATAACAGCTTCAAGGGAAATTGAATTGCAATATTTAGATAATATATTCAGTGATATTGTTTCATTTATATTTATATTATTTATTGAGCATTATGTTGTTAATTCAATAAGAAACGGGAATTCGAAGCCATAATATTATCATAGTTCAGTGTCGCTTGATCTGTCAGTATGTACCTTTCTTATGTGTGGACTTTATTTTACTATAAAACCATAATAAGGAAGATTAATATTTTCCTTGTATGGCATCTGTATGGATTGTTGAAATATGAATACATAAATTATTATATACTTTCAATTATTTTATTATAAAAATTTCAACGCGAAATTGTATTCAATTGTATCCAATTAATTTTAAATAATATCTTTCATGAACACAATTAAAATATTCATATTGAAAACTTTCATATATACAACTTGTAGCTCGCAAAATACCCTTTTTATAATGCATTTAGCACGTAAGATTATAAAACAAGTTAATAAAACAAATACATTTACTTTAATCCTATATTATAAAGCAAAAGTTACTGGTTGTGTCAGTGTTATTAGTATTAAAAAAGCGATGACAGCGTTTGTTATTATTTCACGTTCTTATTTGTTCTTAACGATCTGTTCTTATACGTTGTATAGTATTTTTTATTTATAAATCAACAACCACTTACGCATAACCCTTTTTATGATATTAAAATATTTAGTACTTGGCATCGCTCGATGCAGCAATTGTATAATAAAACTACTGAATACTCAAAGATTCAGAATAGTAACGAGGGATTTTTTAGAGGCATTTTTTAAACATTCTTTGTAGTAATATTAAGACTAAAAGATGGTAATACAAAGAATTTTATATTAAATATTATGTATTTATTCATCCAATCCTATCTCTTAAAGCTAGTTTTTAGAATTGAGTCGTCAACATATTTCACAATTAATAACTGTAACTAAAGCATAAATATCTAAGTTAATAAATAATGGTAATAATATATTTCATTGTATTATTTACTTAAAATAAATCGATAATTCTTGTTAGCTTATTAAATTATATAAATTTGTTTTTATTAAATATTTAAACCACGCATTACATCGTAGTTAATTACTTCGATGCATCATGAATTAAAAAAAATGTATTAAACATATATGACTATATTGTGTATTAATAAAAGCTTTATTTTGAAAATTATTTCATTACATCCGCTTCACATACACCGTATTAAATACAATTAGCGAAAAAGGAATCACTCTTGGAGACTATTATTCCTAGATGAGATTATTTCCCCAGTAAGCAGAAACCTATATAAACTCTCTTGGAAATGTCAGTAGCATCATTTGTACCGAATTGAAAAACACTCGCATCACCCACTACAGACATTCACTTCTTAGCTTGTAAGTAATAAATATTTCGTGTATTATTACTGAAGCATCTTAAAAAATTAATTCAATACAAGTTAAAATTTTTTTTTTTCAAATAATTGACTGTGCAATAAATTTGAATGTTTAATTGCTGCCAATGATAAGAATTCAATCGAGTTATTAAAATGTTATAAAATTCGAGGTAAATGTGAAAACGTTTTCTATTTCCAGTTACATACAGTTATGACTTCTACCCAACGCCTCTTTGTTATTTTACTAATGAGTTACATTGTGTTCTTCACGGTTACTTTTGCTCACCCATCAGTCGGTATGTTGATATAAAAGCATAAACACTAGTGCAGAATTACGGTGAAAGGATATCTTTATGAAAGATCAGTGTACTTTTTTATTTCTAGGTACATGCTTTCGTAATTGTACGCAATGCAAAAAGTTTCTAGGAATTTACTTCGATGTGCAGCTATGTGATGAATATTGCGTGAAATTTAAAGGAAAGATGACACCGGACGTTGAGGATACGGACTCACTGGCTCCCTTCATCACAAATTTAAACGAGGTTCAATGAAATTCTATGAAAATTTATTTCTTGAATAACAGTAATATAAAGTAATAAGTGTGAGCGTTTATTTTTTCAAGTTTGATTGTAGTGCTAGTGTAAGAAGGTATCATTGCATTGTAAATGTAAACAGGAATATCTTGACTTAATTTATTTCCTTACGAGCCAATTTTTAAATTTATTACAATACATTTTATTTTACAATAAGATTATTTAAAAATACTTATTTTTTGTAAAAATACCGTTCTCGATATACTATTATTGAAAAATATTACGCATCCGCTTGTATGAAATAAATATTATGTTATAGCTAATGATGCTCCACATTCTGGTATTACAGAAAGCGTTTGCTTGAATTCAAGCTGCTGTATCTGAAAAGTTAAAGAAAACAATATATTGAATTTACATTTTAGCTTTAAGACTCATTTGAATATGCATCTGAATTTTATTGTAAATTACATTGGCTAACCTAAATAAATATAAATAATCGGGGCCTGCGGTTGCAATTAATTTAACTTAACATTTCCGAAATAAAATACTGCACAGATGTTTGAATGGGTCTTTAAAGCTCTACGTACCGACAATTATTGTGATTACATTCGCATCCAGTCATGCAAGATAAAGTGAGTCGTCGTTATAATTCTCGAATGGGCAAAAAATAAACTTAAAATTTTAATTTACTTCAATGTTTCTATTCTTATCGAAAACCTGCACAATGGCAATTTAAACAAAAAACTGCTAATAATGGCAACAGGAGCGGTGCTAAAAAATTGATAATTATTAATGAATAAGGATAAATGTTATTTTTCCGATATCCTGTGCACGACTGTCTGCTGCAGAATTCGTGAATTAAAGAGGAAAAGGTTGAATTAAGAATTATTATGCTCGATACAAGAGACTGGTAGAGTACGAGGAAAACGAATTTATTGCAAAAGTCAATTAACTCGTCGAGCCTCTGCATAACGAGCAGGGGATGGGAGGTAAAAGCCGGCCCTAGAAGCATCGAAGAGCCCGCGAGCGATCCTTCGGCGACTGGGCGTGCGGGGCGAGGGCCGGAGGGGAAGCAGAGCTCGATAGGGGGCGAGCCGTAGGCGTCGCTCCCCCCCCCCCCCAAGAGATCACGAGGGCGGCCGGGCCCGACTCACCCGTTGACGCAGGGCCTTCTCGTTGGCCGCGGCCTTCTCGAGGAGCACCTTGACCTTCGAGAGGAGCTCGGACTTGCGCTGGAGCTGGGCCCTGAGGTCGGCGGCCTCCGCCTCCTCGTCCGATCTCCCCCGGGACTCCTCCATCGCCCGGAGCCTCTCCGTGGCGACCTGGAGCTCGCGCTTCGTAGCCAGGAGCTGACGCTCGAGTCGGCTCCGCTCCTTCTTCAGGAAGGGGCACTGGCAACGGGGCACCAGCTCCGTGTCCAGCAATCCCGAGGCCAGCAGCCTCTTGTTCTCCAGCTGGAGCCTCTCGACGAGACTCCTCAGGGCGACGATCGTACGCTCGAGCTCCGGCGTCTTGTGCTGCGAGCCGTCGCGCCGCGACGCCGATGGCGAGAGGATCTGCTCCACCGACCTCTCCGACTTTAATAGCTCTATGTACCTGCGTGTGTTCACATTGGCAGTTCCTTTCTCTCTCTCTCTCTCCCTCCCTCCTTTAAACATAACAATTACTTCCCCGCCCCCTCTCATCTACTTTACATATCGTCAAGCTTTCTTATTATTGGCATGCGAGTATCGACGCTTCGGCACTGCTATAATAAAATCATTACGCATGATATAGATTACGTGCTTTTCCTTACTTTTCTAAGTGCTGTATTTTTTCTTGGTACCTTGGCAAATTCACATTCGCTCGCTCGATTTCCAAGCGCAGCTCAAAGTTCTCCGCCTCTAAGCGAAGATTCTCCTTTTCAAATATTTCCTCGTCGTCGCCCAGCTTTTCACGGTCGTTATTTGAATATTCATCGATCTGCGATAAATTATTACCAGTATTTATTTCCTTCCATATAACTCAAGCGGTGACATATAAGGAATACGGACGAAAGGATATTCTCGAAGATTCGAGAATCTTTGTAGGAATAATTTGTAACGCGCGCACTACATTTACAAATTCTACATTCTTGTGCTATTTTTTAGTTGTGTTTTTGTAACGATCTGTTGTTGAAACTAGATTAACTCGTACTTATGTAAATATTACACGATTCTAAAATATTGCATTAAATTGAATAGTGCTATTGATTTATATAGCACGACTCAAAGTGAGTGCTTAATATTCATTTGCATACCGTTTTAAAACGACATGTTATAAAGCGAAAAATTGATATTACTCAATTGAACTCATTTGATTGCTTTTAATCAACTGTATGAAAAGATAATTTGTACAAGAATAATTCGCTTGAATCACTTAATTATCTTATTGAATTATAACATTTGATGTATTACAAAAACAGCAAACAAAATGTTTGTAGTAATTTCATTCGATCGATGCGCATTGCGTATTGGTCGATAGTTGAATTTCCTTGTTTTTTTTTTTTTTTTTTTAAATTGATATTAAGAAGCACTGTTTCGAAAAATCACGTATATCTTTAATGTAGAATTGCAAGTTTTCGGTTAAGCGTAATAGTACTTGAGTTTCGTAAAACATTCTACTAAAAAAGAATGCTGAGACGAATGACACAAACCTGAAAGGCAACAGGCGGAGATTTTGTCTTACTGTCATTTTTTTCATTATCTTGGTGATTCAAGCGATCAACCAGTTCTTTAATCCGATCCCTTAATTCTTGACATTCTCTTTGTAAGTCTTCCACAACTATGTCATGATTTCGCGATACATCGGATGAGGGTATCCAGTTGGCCATAGAAATACTTTCGCTTCTGCACTTTTCTCTCAGGATCCATTTTTCGCGCTCCATGCATGATATAAGATTTCGCAGCTTTTCATAATTGCTTTGTAACCTCTGGCATTCGTCTGATTTTTCTTTCAATTTTTCCTTCAGCTTTTCAGCTGTCTGCTGCCACTTTTTCAATTTATCCCATAATCCTAAATCTTCTGCTGTCTGTTAAGATGCGTAATATTTAACGTTATCATTGTTAATTATTGTCGAGGCATTGATAATTAAAAAAAAAAACAAATTTAGCTTAAGTCGCTACGATGAAAATTCTTTTATAATAATTACGGGTTATTTTAATGAAAAATAAATAAGTTTTATTATATGGACTGTTTTTATGCAAACAGTACATAAAAAAGATAATTTCTGTCGGATTTTAGCCGAGTTAAAAAAGTTAAAAGCAGAGAGCAGTAGGAGGTAAAATAAAAAGTTTCTTTTAAAGAAGAATGTTACATTTGTAGTAAATGTAGATTTAAATTTTATTTTGAGGACGAAAATTACTTACCTTGATTCTCTTTGCTTGCTGCACCATGAAATGATGCTCCAACATTTCCCTGGCTTCACTTAGTTCTTTTTCCAACTCTTTCACCTTTCGCTCAAGTTGCATTTCACGTCTGGATGCCTTTTTCTCCTGAGCCTTAACAGCCATATATCTGAAATATTTCAAAAGTAATAATACATTTACTGCATCAGTCTTTTAAAACTTGACACTTTTCGTATTGTTGTTTCGTTCGCGGTTTTACGAAGCAAAGGATGGACGCGAAATACTTACTTTCGGCTTAGCTTCTGCTGCAATTCAGTAATATTACTTTTATACAATCTTTCTCTCTCCATTAACAGTTGAACCTTCCTCTGTAAATTATCCAATTGGTTTTGCGATTGCTGAAGCTCAAAGTTCCGAGGATCTTCGACTTCGCGTATTGTAGAAAGTTGTTGAGAGTTATCGACTACGTGCTCTTCAAGCTCGTTCTATTAAAAACGTAATAAAATGATTGTTCTGCATAAATGCAGTTCTACTTAAAAAACAAAAAAAAAAAAAAACAAAAAAAACTCACTTCGATTTCATCGGCCAACCGGTTATTTTTTATTTGAAGGGTTTTCATGAATGTGAGGACTTCGGTTTTCGTAGCGAGCGGGCGTCGACTTTCCGATGCTCGTCTTCGTAATTCATCTATTTCGCTCTGCTGCTTATTGAGTTCCATTCGATAGCTGTCTACTTCCTCCTTGTGCTGAGCTTCTAATCTATTTTTTGCAATTGTAAGCTTAGAAATTCGATACACTTGGCAAAAATGATTGAATGAGCCTTACGCAACGAGCCTTTTCGTTCGTTTTATTTGGAATGTGACATTTAGGTTCAATGAAATGCATTGCAATATCCATAACAGTAGTTTTTAAAAAAGTAAGCGCAAGGCTTTATTACCGGTCGTTCGTTTTTGTTCGGCCTGCATTATGCGCAGGATTTTAACGTAAATCCATTAAATTTCACGCGAAGTATACGAGAATGCCTTATCTTAGCCAATTAGGGTATTCGACATGGTCAAGGTTTATTCATTTAATTTGAAAACTTGGCTCGAGCATGTATTTATGCAGTTGGCAATGTAGCAAGTTTTTTTTTTTGAGAAAAAACTGTAATATCATTGATGGGTTTTACCCGTGGGCTTTATCCTCCTTCCGATAAATTCAATAGGTAGACACGAGCCCGTATATGTACATATTGTTAATCCAAGTATTACTTATATTATTGTTATTATTTAATATTAGCAGAGTAGGATAAAGAGCATCGAAAATACAGCCGTCGACACTGAATTTATTCCACGTACGGGAGGAAACTTTGATCATTTTAGCAAAAGCAATCAACTCGTTTGTTTATACAGGAATGGGCGAGCGGCTGTCGTCTAACGTACCTCCCCCTCGTGCAATCCATGTGCCTCAATCTATCCTCGGCCAATCGATGCCACCTTTCCGCCAACTCGGCGCTCATGCTCAACTCCGTCTCCAGCCTCGATATCCTCTCCCTAAGGACAGACGCATCCTCGGTCTTGCTCTCGGCTCCCGACGTCTCCCCGGCGCTCAAATCCTTCTCCGGATATTCGAGATTCGCGGCCCTGCGGGACGGAGGCCAAAGGAAAATTCTAATATCAGCTCTGTGCCGTGTGCGCGACTGCTAAGGTTACGGAGGGGCGCGTAAACTTAAGAGCGCGGCTCCTTAATGCCGAACAATTCGCCCCTGGTAAGTCATCGCGCAATAACAAGGCGAATGGCAAAAGTTCGATATCCGTATTTTCGGCTGAGCCGACCGAGACACCTCAGGAGCTGCTCCCTTTTACGGGCTACCGTGATTCAACCAATTCTCTTAGGTCGCCGCCCAAGACTGCGGCGGAGTGGTAGCCCCCTGCGCCCCCCCCCGCACCAACCTGAGCAGTGGGACTTACGTGCTGGAGCGGGCGCTCGAGGGCGCCGCCGACTCGGCGATCTGCCGCCTCAGGGCCCTGATCTCCTCGTGGAGCCTGGCCGCGGCCTCGCTGTGCTTGTCCCGGTCCAGCTTGATGAGGCCCTGGTACCGGGCGATGCTCTCCTCCTT
Source organism: Kradibia gibbosae (assembly GCA_018907135.1). NCBI lineage: Eukaryota > Metazoa > Arthropoda > Insecta > Hymenoptera > Agaonidae > Kradibia > Kradibia gibbosae. The sequence continues at coordinate 14,505,971 of JACCHX010000001.1, read as the reverse complement.
CTGGCCGAGGAGCCGCCGGAGGCTCTCGACGGTCGAGCGCAGGGCCTCCCGACTGCTCGGGCGCAGCTCCTCGGCCTTGGCCAGGCCCTCGAGGACCGCGGCCTGCTCGGCCGCCGCGGCGCCGCTCCTCTCCTCCAGGAGCCGGGCGAGCTCCGCGTTCCGGGACCTGCTCTCGGCCAACTGGGACTCGCACCTCGACAGGCCGATCGAGCGCTCGGAGGCCAGGCTCAGGGCCTGCCCGAGCTGCTCCTGCAGCAATGCCACCTTCTTACCTGAAACACCCCACGCGTGGCTCCTTACTCGCGAGAAGAGTTCTCGAGCCTCCCCCTTGGCACACGCCCGACCACTGGTCGGCTCGAGAGGATTTTCCTCCCCCGCCCCGCCCCGGGCTATAGGACAGGGCGCCGATTCTCCCCCCAAAGATCGGAGGGCCTTTTCTTTTCCACCTCGGGCATTATTCGTTTCCCCCGAGATTCTTAATTAATTTCAGATTCTTCTTTAAACGCCTATCTCGTGGATACACGCTTAAAGCTCATCCGCCCGAACTTTATCGGTTAAATGGAATTCGATAAAACGGCACTAAGACGTTATAAATTATTTTAATTTGCCACCGAAGCTCCCTCGAGAGATTTACTTACCATTTATTGCGACTTCGCTGATACTCTCTCGAGTTGTATTGTCTATTTCACTTTCGTCCACCTCCTTCTCTGACTCCTCTGTGCCATTTATGCTCCTCGCTTCATCATTTGCTTCTGACGTACCATTTAATGTACATTGGATCTCGACCGAATGCATTTCCAATTCGGTTTGCGATGATTTCGTTGCCGTTTCTTTTGGTGCAAACTTTTCTCTTAGGCCTGACTCAACTATTCCATCTCCACTTGCAAGTGGCTTAAAATTCGAAACTTTTTGTACCTTCCAAGCTTTCTGTACATTACTAATTTCTCGTTCAATTGACTCTACTTCGAACTTGTATTCGGATACGCGGGCATTAGCCATTTTCACGTCTTCCTCCAATTGACTTATTTTCATTTTATATTTAGATTCCTGCAATTAATGAAGGTACTGTTATTTTATCTATATATATTCGAATTCGAAAGAATTTACCCAAATATTAATGCACAAACGTACGGAAAGAGTCGACCTTGTTTCAGTTGTAAATTTTTGTATAAAATCCTGGACGTCGCTCTTACCAATTTGCTGCTCCAATATATCTTTTAGTTGTTCGACAATTTGAAGCTTACTCGTAAGTGTTTCATGCTGAGCCTTGAGATTTTCATTTTGATCGTTTATTTTTCTTATCAATTTTTTAACTTCGTTCCGATCATTCTTCAATGTGTTCCGATGAGCTTCGTATCTCTCGCAAGCGCTCAACGACGTTGAGCCGGCGTATTGGTGTTGTAGAAAGTCAATTATTTCAATGTAATTACTGTAATACAATAACATTATGATAGTTTTCATTTATAAAATTTATAATACTTATCAGATAATAGAAATTTCTTTAATTAAATATCCAATATTGGGTGTGCGAATATTAATAGCCAAGATCACCTACTAACTTCGAAAGCATATTGAAAAGCACTAAGTTTATTGCTGAATATAAAAAATATAAAATACAACTAAATTACCTAATTTGCGAGCAATTATTATTCAATTCGTTAAGATCTTTGTTATTTTCTCGGCTCTTTTGAAATTCCGCGAGCTCTTCTCGCAGCCCTGATAATTCGTTTTCCAAAAGTTCTTTTTTCCCCCGTAATTCAGTTTCGATTATCTTGTAATTCGCAAGCTCAAGGGAGATCCGAGCAGCTTCTTTCATTTCTCGGCCGTCATTAGCCTCGAGGTTTAAGAATCGCTTGCGTAACTCATTGAATTCGGCCGTAACAGTCGAGTCAATTGCACGATGCATGAGAGTCTCCTCGCGCGCCATTTCCACGGATTTCTTCAACATCTCGTTCTCCACTTTCAATTCGGCGATACGAGTTTCCAGCACCGCGACAATCTCCGTGTCTGCGCTCCCTTTGCTCACGGGGGGATTTAGCGCCAATTCCGATAATAGCCTGTGCACGGAAATTAGCTCGTCTCGCAGCTCCTGCACAGTTTTCTTCCGCGCAACGTCAATGTCTTTCAATTCTCCCTCCATGTCGCTTATTGTGAGCTTATCTTCGAGAGCCGCCCTAAGGCGCATATTTGTTTCCAAATATTTGGCTCTCAATTCGTTGTATATATCGGGAGAAATGTAATTTGCTAATTTTTTACGCAAATTTACGATTTGATTTTCCAAGGCCCTTTGCTGCTTTGTTGAATCGGTCAGCATCTGCTTGAATTCACCCTCCTGGGCAATTATTCGCTTCGACATCGCGTACATTTCTTCGGATTTTTTAACAAATTCTTCCTCGTCCATCGCCAGTTCGCTACCAGCTTCCGATGGCTTTGTATTTTCCGAACTCTCGGTCTGTTGCGTATCGTCATTTTCAACTGCTTTTCCAGATGCTCGACCCGAATCTGTATTTAAAATTAAGCAATCGCTTTTACATATTGTCATTAAATTGGTCGAACTTAGTGACGTTATTTATAATTTACCATCGGGTGTTAAGTTTCTTAACGAATGCCTTGCTTGAGTACATTCACCTTCTTCGATACTTCCCACATTCGCGTTCCCTTCAGTTCGGAACAGCATTTGATTTTTCCTTTTAAAGAAATATTAAAAAAATGCCCTTCGATAAGATTAGTTTTAAGCCATCGTACGAAAAGTTTTTCAGTTTCACAATTAATTATTTCATTGCATTAAAGCTTTACATTGAAATATTTTTAAGTACTAATTACAATGTAATCTCAAAATTATAACACAGCTTACCTAATTTGTTGGAGTCGTGCTCTTAATTCAGCCTTACTCCCTTGTAAACAGTTTACCCGTCCTTGTAATCGCATTGCTGGGTGATACCAACCAGTTAAGTGACGCGCGTCTAAGGCTTCTAGAAGGTTCTCTAATGTCTGAGACTGTATTGTAACTATACTATTACCTTAAATTAAAACAATAGTTAAAAAAAACGTGACAAAGTATTAAAATACATTTCGCAAAATATGTAGACAAATGAGTTATTTACCATCTTGTTTATGAATGCAGTCCAGTATTTCGTTCATTCCTTGCCTTAAAGCTTCGTTCTCTTCGATAGTCCATTTGGCATTTTCTTTAATACGATTGAATTCCACTTTCTCTTTCTTCGATTCTGAACTATGACTTACATCTATACCATCGCCCTCGCTCAGCACATCACTGATTTCATTAGATTTACTTTTTAAAGAACGCTTAAAGAAGGTCTTAAGTTTTCTTATCTAAAAATTAATTAAAAAAATATTTAAAACACAACTATTTAAACAAATCAACATTTAATAAATTATTTTGTTTATAATTGCTTCTATTTGTTTTTATTTTTCATCGACAGCGCTCTTTGGTTCTATAATTATTTCATTAAAATAGTCAAATTGATTTACAGAGTCTTTTCATATCTATTTTAAAAAGCGCTTTTACTGAAATTTCTAATCAATTTTTAAAATCAATACTTGGTTAGAAAACAAAAATTTATTTTTTTAAGAAATTTATTTTTATTTTTTTTTAACCTGAAATTTTAAATCAACGTTTTCACTAGATAATTGATTATTGTTCCGCTGCATTTCCTGGATCTTTTCTTTTTGTGCTTCATGGCGCTGAAGAATTAAGTCTTCTATAAATGATTCTTCGTTTTTTGTAATTCCCAATTTATCCCTGAAGAATGATTTTTTATTATTTTAGTTAAATGTCATTGCTAAAAGTATACAAACATTATAATTTTAATTATTACTGTAAAATTATTATCACTTCTTCGAATCGTGAATTTTCGAGCTCAAGTTTATTAATAACATCTACAAGATCTTCAATGTGCTGACTTTTCTTTTTAATTTGAGTTTTTAAATCTTTAATATCGTTGAGTGCCTCTGTTAAACTATTATTCTCATCTTCGTACTTATTCAACATTGCCAGTGCATCGCATAACTTAAAAAACAAGCAAATGTTAGATGTAATAATTAAACATGAATATGAGGTCAATTTGATTGTATTTGTACCTGTTCGCTTTTTATTTTTACATCTCTCTCAGCTTGTTCCAGTAAATTTTCCAAATGATTTATTTTTTTATTTGTATCTTGTGCTTTTTTATTCATGTCGCGATGGGTTTTACTGCTTTGTTTAGCCGTATCTTTTCTATGAGCAATGTTTAGAACGCAGACTTTTTTAATAATTATTTTATCTATCTTATTTTCACTTGTGATTTATGTTTTTTTTTTTTTTTTTTTTTTTTTTTTTTTTGTAAAGCATAGAGTATAATTGAATAAAAGTTTTTTAAGTGAAAATACAAAATGTCAAAGGAAATATTTATGAACTATAACTCTTTGTTATTACTTTGCTGTAGTTCTTTTAATACTTAATTTGAATATTTTTTACTTTTTACACAATAAACATATATATTACTTACATTTTACTGTCTGATTTGAATTTCTCTATTAATAAACTGCTTTCATTCATTTCGTCTACTGCTTCAGACAGTTTGCACTGCAATTCGGCTATTATATTATCACGATGCTCGATATCTTTGATAAATCGTTGTATCTCTGCTTGGCTGTTTGCATCGGGTGAAACATTTGTAAGTCTATTCGTTGATGCATACAGAAGATTCTCCTTGAGCTTTGTAATAGTATTATCCTTTTCATCTAATATATTCTAAAATAAAATTAATCAATAAGTTGTAAGTTGTCTGTATGTTAAAATTAATCGATTCAAGCAAATCTAATTAAAGTTAATTGAGGGGAAAGTGCACCAGGAATCAGTTTTTTAGTAATCACAATTGTATTTTAATTCGATTAAAATTCAAATGTTCCCTGTTCAAAATAACGTCAATGCGTATATTTAAAAGTTTTATTTAATAATTTTTACAAAAGATGATAAAATTTTAATAAAATTTCAGCACCTTCCATTCGACAATTCGTGACTCAACAGCTGTTCCAAATTCTTCTATTATAGCTTCCCTTTCTGCTCGTTCATCAGCCATTTCTTCAATTTCAGAAACAAGAACAACGTTTTCTTGTTCCAGTTCAGTCAATCGATCTAAAAAAATTTTCATAAAATAGACAAGAGAATAATATTTATAGCTAATGTATAATGCAAGTTATATGGCTGAAACGAACCCTTAAACAATTCATTTTCATTTCGGATTGTGTTCATTTCCAACGTCATGGAATTCATTTTTTTTGTAGCATCTTTCATTTCATGAGTAAGGATTTTCAGTTTACTCTTTAATTGTGCGTTGTTTAATTCTAACCACTGTGAAATATTTAGCAATTATATTAATAAAAAGAAGAATTAATTAAAAAATAATAAATATTCTATCAAATACTTCAAATATTACGAAACTACAACTTATCGACACATTATCCCCAAATATATTATTTTTCTGTTTATTCTGATTATTGTTTAATAATATAATGTAATTGAATGACAACAATATTACAACTTACATTTAATTCAGGGTTAGATCGTTTCTTCATTGAAGCTTTTTTCTTCCTTACTGAACTCTCCATTTTATAATTATTAGTTTTTAAATTAACGTACAATTATTATAATTATTATCTAATATAATCTAATAAAAATTAAAAAAAAAGTTTTTCTTTTTACATTTTCAGGACGTACATTATAAGTAAATATTTAATATTTACAAACGTAGTAATTAAAATGTTTAGTAGTTATTCAATTTTTTTTTTGACAGTTTATATTTAAACACTTAAAAAGTTTTTTAATCAACAGTTTTTAACGTACGCAGAAATTGTCTGTAAATTAAGAAATTATTTTAAACAAGAAAATGATTTTTCAGTTATATATAAGAATATTAAAAGCATAATAATAATGAAATATTTACCAACATATAATATATATATATATATACATAAATTCAGTTTATGTTGTTCCCGAATTAATTAATTAAAAACTTAATGCTAATGCACGCATACTAAGTCCGCAATTGAAAATAGAATTTGTAGTCGATCGATTTTTTAAATAAATATCTTTCAGTATTGATCTGCATTTCTATACAATCGATTCACATTTATATTGCAAAAAAAATCTGTAAAAAAAAGTAAAGAATGTTTTTAAACTTAAGTTCACTAGGAAAAATATTATGTTTATACTTATATTATAGATTAAACTGGAATGCTGTTACTATTGAAGATAAATTAAAAAATTTCTTAAAAAAAATAAAGTTTCAAATTTCTAAATAGGAATACAATTGTTGGCTGAATAAATTGTTAAAAAACTAAAACTTTTTAGATATATTTGTAAAAAATGAATATAATTTTGATTTTATCATTAGAAGATTGTTGTGTTGTAATAGCGTACAAATAACTTTATATGCATTACTATAATGACTCTTAGTAACTAAAAACAAGTTTTTATTAATATTCATTAATTTTGCAATTTAAAGAGCATACGAAAATACAAAATATATATTATATAAATTGGTCACGAAAGCGGAACATTGTCACAAGTGAAGTGGCATTACGATCTCATTCTCAAAATTGCAAACGGTGTACGCACACATATCGAGCACAGACCTCGCAATCGGTTTAAAGGGAATGAAAGCATTTGTTCAACATTCAATTTTTGGAATCGCGAAGTCGCCCCAACAACTTGTGAACTCGTTCCGTGAGACGCAAACTTTTAATAATACGCGATGCATCGAAAAGAGCAATGCCCACTCACACTGGTTGAAAAACATGAAATCAAGAATAAAAATGCCGAAACAAAAAATTAACAAGCCTAAGGTCTAAAAGAAGCCTCCACTATCGCCCGTAGCCAATGTTATGGTTTTATGGGAAACCTAGCGACGTGTTGTGGTGCGCCAAGCATTCGACGCTACACTTCTTTAGTGTTACACTAACCCATTGCTTGAGCAGTAAGAGCGAGAGGGAGAGAGAGAGATAAGATACTTTACGTGTGCGCAAGTGAGACGGATAAGTACTTTGCAAAGCTAAAGGACACGTCGCGACATCTGATGTCGTGTAATACAACTATCCATCAACATCATTAACAATTTATTTATAAAATTGTTCAAATCAATCTAAACGTTTGAAACGTGTTACAAATACCTGCTGCTAGTGCTTAAGCTGTAATAATTCGTACCCGATGCATTTGCTAGCATTTTATTATTAAAATAAAAAAAACCTTTGACATCATTCATAATTAACTTAATAAAATTATAAAAGAAAGAGTTTTAATAATTAAAAAAAAAACAGTGGCTTATAAAGATTCAATCCTTGTACATTTTAAAGCTTTCAAACCAGGATACCCGCATTTATCGTATATTCAATAGTAAGTACATAAAATAAGAGATAAAGTTTGACAGGTTGCCATATTAGATGTCAGCCATTTGTTCCCCATGTTTTTAATATACGGTGATCCACCATTTTTATAACAACCTCTTTAGTTGTTTATTGCTCTTTGACTTGAATGCCGGCTTTCAGTATCAGGGACAAGGTAAGGTTAGTCGGGCAAATATCAATTTGCAACTTGCTGGTAAGGTATTACAATTTTAAAACATTCCTACATACAAGCTATCCATAATGTAAACATTCACACTTCAATGTATTGTATATATAAGCGTATCTTTGAAATATCTTGTGCCGTAACATTTAAAAATTTGTATTGTCATTACATTTATAAGAAATTTAAATAGTCGAGTATTAATTTCATTAGTCCTCAATTCGAAATGAATAACACTTGTTTATCAGGTTTAAATTTTCATAAACCTCATATTTAAATGTCTCATATTATTGCAAAATATGCAATTTTTAATATGTTTTTCCGACTAGCTTATTCTTATTTAAAAAGTAATGCACAGTACATCAAAATATAATTATTTATTTTTACATACACCTTTTGTAATATAGTTTAATTATCACTACTACCAATATATTTGAATATTTAAACAATATAAGCATTTTCTAGTAATAGTATTATATTATTATTTTATTTTCTAGGTGAATTATATTTTAACGATAATTTTTTGTAGTTGATTAATTAAAAATTCAAATCAACCATTTATTGGTTCAAATTTTGGTGATTTTATTATTATGCATGGTTCAAGTTTTTGTGTTACAATACTTAAAGTTGTAGAAAATTTGCAGTAAAAGTTTGAGTGGTACTTTCAATTGACATATAGAACAAGTACATGTAGTTATTTCTGTATTAATGTATTAAAATTAGAATTGATCAAATATTATATTTTTTAGATTTTATTAAAAAGAATGGAAAATTCAAAAATAAATTTAGTATTGTCTGGATCAGAAGTATTTGTTTGGAGTGCTGCTGGTTAGTATTTTTTATTTTAAATAAATGATACTATCTTCGTTAGTAGTATATATTTTAAATTATAGATTGGTTAAAATTAAGACAAGAACATCGGGTTGTCGGAGAATGTATTGGATGTATTGCTAAAAAACCAAGACAGGATAGTATTTCTGGCCTTCCAATGCTTTTATTACCAGAGGAGGCTAAGCTTTTGTTGGAAAAAGGCATAGGTCAGCTGGTTCAGCATCCAGTATTAAAGGAAACACCTTGCGAATCCTTAAGAAAGAAATTTGAAGAATATAGAAGTAAATTATATGCTGAACAACAAGAATGTTTAATTGATCAAAGGCGGATGCAGGTATTATTTTTTCAGGCTATAAATCTAATTAAATTATACCAATAATGCTAAGATTAAAATTTAGATTATATGTGTCTAAAACTATTTTTTATAGATATTATCTGTAATGGATAAAATAGTAGAAGGAAAAAGAAGGAAAATTTTAGGACTACATACAAGAAAAAAGAAACTTAAAAAACCTATTGATAATGAAACAAGAAAAGTTCTAGATAACATAGAAATTGATAAAAATGCTTTAATGGAGGAAGAAATGTCAAAATTACCAAAATTAGAAATGGTTGATGCTTTAGTACAAACACATACAGGTAAATATTAAATTCAAAATAATTTAAAAGTTACATAAATCAAAAACATTTTTTAGCATTTCCATGGGATACTAGTATTACTAAGGTAGAGAATTGGAATTTTCCTTCCAATGATGAAGAGTCTTTTAAATACAAAGTATTTAAAGATATTTGGGAGCAAGGTTATTATGTAACAAGTGGGCAAAAATTTGGTTGTGATTTCTTAGCATATCCGGGTAACTAAATTTTTTTAATAAAACATCTGTTAATAATTTTTTTTAATATTTGGAACTGTTAAATTTTTAGGTGATCCAATTATGTTTCATTCCCAATTTTTAATTCACTGTAAAAATAGAAATGAGGAAATGTCTATAGCAGAACTTGTTGCAGAAAGTCGTATAGGAAGTCATGTTCGAAAAACATTAGTTTTTGCAACTTTGTCCAAAGATGGTCAAAGCATCGAATACTTTTCTTCCAGATGGGCAGATTCATCTATGGGAGAATTTTAACAACGATCTCTCAAAAATTCATATTTTATTAACATTATAAATACAATAACATATATAGTACAAAGATAATTATTATCTAAACTTTATCGATTAATTTAAAACGGTTGTGTTCAGGTTCTGTTATAACATTAAAGTATTTTTTATATATAGTTTGTCCCAATCTTCCTCTATAATTTCTTCTAACCCATCTGTGGTCCCAATTAAGGTTTGTTTTTTCACACGTTACCACAACTTTACCAGGATGCATGGCATACAAATTTCCATTTTTTCCAAATCCAACCTAAAGATATTTAAAGTAAGTAGTCCTATTAGGTATAAAATTAAGATTTATCCTATTATTTAACTTAAAACTGAATAAGTAATGTAAGAAATATATAGCGAAAAGTCAAATTGATAAAATTAAAGATCAATTAAAAATTTGCATTTACTTATTTACTATCTAAACACAAATATTTATCCGGGTATAATTCATCTTACATTTAGACCAGGATGAAATCGTGTGTTAAGTTGCTTGACTAAAATAGTCCCAGCTCGAACAATATGACCATCTTGTTTCAACCAACCTCTGTGTTTAGGTTTTGAATTTCCAGAATTTTTAGTCGATGTTCCAGATTTCTTTGAGGCAAATCGACATGTCTCTGAAACACCAATTCATAATAAAACTCAGTTTATAAACATATAGCATTAAACTGAAAGTATATAGAATAAGATGTAAAACCTTACAGATTAATAAATATTTATATTTGAAATATTATTATTATGTAGATTCAAAATATGTTTCTTTTATATTTAATTTGCAATATTAAAATTGTATACAAAATAAACTTACTAACCTATTAAAGCTATGGCTGGTGAAACTAGTGCTTTATTAAAGTTGAAAGCAGTCCTTAAAATTATACTTGATAATAAAGACATTTTTAAGTAAGAGCAATTTAAATTAGTTTAATCAGAGTTTCCAAATACTGCTCAATTTTGTGTGAAAGGCCCATTCATATTTATCCGTGATAAATTGAACGAGGGCCGATGTTATGAAAGCTGATTTCTGCAGCTTATTGTTTTGTAATATCTGATGATAACATAACTTGCTGAAAAGCATTGGTAGCAAAGAGAATGGCAATCTGCTTTGTCGGTAGGATCATCGCTGATGTGTACAATTTAAAAATTAAATTACTCTTTTACTGTACGATTATGTACATTTACTAACCTAACAAAGATGGCGCGACAAGTACTTCATCCGCGTGATTGTGTGGCATTGACAATTTGGGCTTTCAATCTCTAACGTAGTTTTCAGTTTTTTTAAAACCTAGTACTGCCGCCCCTTTAAAAATCAATTTTTAAAAATCAAAACTTTTGTTCAGTTTTTTTTTTTTAATTTACCCTTAAAAGTATTTTTACCTTAGAAATCATTTCAATGATACTGTTGTACGTTTATGTAATTTGTAAAAACATGTGTATATAAATTAAATGCTAGTTAAATTACAATTATTCATCTAATATTTAAGTTTTATGAATTATATTATACGATCTCATAAATATAGTTATTATTAAGATACTTCTATAAGTGTTACGTAAAATACTCAAGTACACAGGGTTAAAAAATAATATTGGTTTCGACCTTCGCCATTTTTTTCTTGTTTTAATGAATTTTAAATCGTCTAGTATAATAATAAAACAAATAGGTCTTTATTTCAATCATAAAGTCATATGTTCATAATATGAATCAGTAGTTTATTTTGCGTATACAAATGCTTCTTAAGATGCTATTTCTGCATTAATTTGATAAATATTTCTTGCAGTCGAGTATTAATGTTGGCGAATTTTATTGGTAATATTTAAAACTTTTCAAATTAGAAATGAATATTATTAAAAATTGATTTATTTATTCAAGCGAAAATTTGAGCATAGTAAATTGTTGGATAGAAAAATATAAAGCCTCAAAAAATAGTCAGTAGATTTAATCAAAATTAAGATATTTTTCAAGGCTTAGAATGTTTTGGATAAATAATGTTTTCGTGCAAACTATTTATAAATTTCTGATGATACAATTCAAAATAAAAAAGAATTTTTGTATTTTTATAAAATTCCGATAAAATAATTTGTGAAAACTATCATTCATTTAGATAATTTTTTTTCTATATGTGATATATCATGCAAGGCTATCTTTAAAGTCATAATAAAATTCGATCAATGGGTTAGAAATTAATGCTCATATTTCTTCGTTTCAATTTTTCGCATCGTAATGCATGTAGGATTCTATTAAAAACATATGTTCTGAGTGTTTTATCTTCTATTCAATTATTTATAAATAATATATGATAGTAAGCGACGTCAAGGATACTTTAAACAACTTTAAGTCTTAAATAAGTTGTCTAATATTATTTGAAGATTAAGAAATTTACGTCATTCTATCGACATAATTACATAAGATTAATCAATATTTGCGTAAATTTTGCAATTATTAATGATTTTAGAAACCAGAATTTTAATTTAAAGCTATTTCTATAGTATGTTCTAATGTACGCTTACAAACATTACAGTTCAGAAGATTTTATTGAGATAGATTTTGGTATTACGTATTTTCAAAAGAATACTCATAGATACTTATTGTAAGCATGTAGATACTCAAAAAATACATTTAGACATGAAGCGCAATATAATAAAACACTATTGTATGCATATTAACTAGTTGTAAACTATATCATCCGGAATTGCTGGCATCTACGAACATACAATGTACATTTATTAATTATGCCGTAATCTTTAATTAACTACATCAAAATAATAATGATGTAAGCTAACGCGAATAAACCGATTATTTGTCTATGATTATTATTTGAGCTAAACAAATTACATAGTATGATAATGTTTCGCGTGTTATATATTATGTAAAATAATTTTTAACGCATCTTTTTTTACAATCTTCTTTTCTATTGTAGTAAAATTTTCTTGTTGAATGAAATTTGCTTTTATGAAATATTCATGCAGGCTTTTTTGTAGTGAAAGTAAACGATACTTGGCAAAAACAATACTTAAAATTTTGTATATGCTAGAATACAAACGTTTTTTATGCAAAATACCAAGTATCGTGTGTACTTACTTGATACATAAAAATTACATTATAGGGTCTTAAAAACTATAAGCACCTCCAGTTTTTCTGTATTAAAAGTAGAAACAGCAAGCAATATACGACTCAATATTACAGTACGATTGATAATATTTTTATTTAATTTTCTCTTTTGCTGTTTCAATAATTTAAAAAAAAATGTATTATTTATAAATTTTGTAAATAATTTACTTTTATTTATCAGAAGTTGTTCCGATTACCTGATTAGATAATTTGTCAGCAAGGACTGAGGTCTTTAATCCACCCTGTACTTGTGAAAATGTATAATGTCTGCATCATTGGGGTATCAGTATATGTGTAATATATTAATGTATAAATAATGCATTTACATACGTCTACGAATGGGCGAAACATATAAACTATAACTACGAAATATTCACTCCATGCAGATATTTTAAATAATAGAGGCTTTTATTATTGTGATTAAAATGTTATTGTTATTTTTTAAATTTGTATTAAAATACAATATTTCATTAAGGTAATATATTTATTGTATTTATTACAAAATATAGCATAAAATTAATAACCTAAATTATTTAAAAACCAAAATTCATGATAGTGACTCACATATCTTAGTAATTGCTTATAGATTAAAGCAAGATGTAATTATTAAAAAAAAAAAAACAAAATTTTACTCTTACACAAAATTTCTATTTATACATAACGCAATATTTATTATTGTAGTTATTTAAAAAAATTATAACAATTTTATATCCCAAATAAAATTTATTTACATATAATATAATTTTTATAATAAAAAAATGTTATAACATATAAATGATTCGCAATGAATTTAATATTGATAAGTCTATAATAATTAAAATCACACATAGTTAATAAAGTTGCAACTTGATTTTTTAATGAATATCAATACAACATATTGAAATTTTAAAGAAAGGTAAAAATAGACATTAGTTTTTAAATTTAGTATTTATACCTTTTTGCAGGTTTATAAAGAAGGTTTTTGAGTAAATACAATAATAGCTGGTTAAACATTTATTCCATACTTTTCAGTTTATTTTTATAGCAACTATATTATCGGCTGTCTTTATAAGAATATGCAATATAAGAATTCCTTTTTCAGAATAGTGTTAAAAGATGTTGTTCATTCAGTAAAGCAATGATTGTATGTAAAAAATTGTTTTTTTTGTTTGAAATTTTATTAATTCAAATTCTACTGTACATATTATAACATACAATCATTAATTATGTCTGCTGAGTTTTTTGAAGAATAGGCTTTTAAATTCATACAAGGAATCATAATCCAGTCATCAATGTGAAATCATTTTCAATAATAAAAATTCAATTAATTAACCATGTAATTAGGTTTTTCTGTATGCAATAATTAGTACAATATTTTTATCTATTATAAATAACTATATTTTGAAAACATATTGCATCTCTGTGTACAATGAAAATTATAAACTTTTAGACAAAAAGTGTAGAAATCTAGTATTTTTCTTTTGAAATTTCTATTTAAATAAAGTATAAGTATTTTTATATACGCATCGCGAAAGAAAAATTAATAAAAAAAATTTTAATATCTGCAATTTCAATACATCTACAAAATTATGTATAAAAAAATTATACTATGCTATTACATAAAATAAATATAATAAAAAGGAAATTCCTTGAAAACAATGTGAATCAAATTTAAAATACTCATGTTAAGATCTATATTAATTATGAAATTTGATATTTAGTATTGTCTTAGCAATTTCAATTATTCGTAATGATATTAGTGATTAGATTTCAATGTTTTTGGTACTTAATATATATAAAAAATAGTTACTAAATAGTTGAAAATTAAATAACACCATGAACATTATTTTATTGAATTAAAAAAACATTAATGAATAAGAATACTTGTATTGATATTTTATAATTATTACAATCAGAAAATTCTCTCTCTTAATTATCAACATTTATCATCAATCAACTTATGTGAATTGCATAATATTTCATTATAATATTCCTCACTGATAATCATTGACTGACGGTCGAAACTTATAGTGTACTTTCAATTGAGGAAAACGTCAAGGAAAACCTTCGTATTCGATCGAACTTGGCCCATTTAATTAAATTTAGCTTTTGAAAAAGTTTTCATTAGCAAGATCATAATTTTAATCATATCTATGTGTCAATATTTCATCACCTGTTATTAAGCAATTAAGCAATATGCGTCATCAACAACATTAGGTTATATTTACTAACAAATGTTTCTCAAGGCTGTTTTTCTTGAGGATTCAATAATTATTGAATAGTTTTATTTAAGATTAGTTTTATGGTAAAATAATATTACACGTTATTTATTATGTCTTATTTGATCTCTCATGAGCAGTACCAATAATTAGATATTATTGTCACTCTCAATTACATTAATAATTAAATTATTGTAATTTTTAACCTATCGCAGTAAGAATTTTTCTGTTAAAAAACTTATCCTTTTTTACATAGGAGTTAAATTTGATTAAAAATTAACAAAAATATTATGAAAGAGGTAATAAAAAGCTTTTTATACTTCTTTAACGATTAAAAAAATTTATTTTGCAATTTAAATATTTTAAAAATTTTTTAAAGATACTTTTTAAATGTTTGCTTATCTATTAATTAAAATAAAAGGGTTTTTTTTTAATACAAGATGCACTTTTGTTTTAACAATCGATTGGTCAAACAGATTTGAAAAATGACACTCGCGTCTGTATGCAGCGACAATTTTGTGACACACCCGATTTTCTTTGAAAGGCGTACAAGTATCATGTGGCACATTCGTTATAAATAAAACAAAATATCCGACTATTTATTTAAATACATATATTTGAAAAGCGTTATAATTCTTCTGAAATAATTTTTGATAAGCTAAATATAAAATCCAAAAGTATGGGAATAATGTATATCATGTAGTTCTAATCTGTGCTTTAATTATATTCTTTGCAAATTCGTAGCTAAATTAAACAATAATTAGTGTATTGAGCTTTAAGTTTAAGATATTCTTCTAGCATTTTTTAAATTAAAGGCAGAATACACTTGAATTGAGAAATTTAATCATACAAGGTTTCAGATTTTTCTATTAGATTCAAACAAATAACTTAAAATGAATTTTTATTGATAAATTTTACATTGAAATAATAATTAATTACAGAATTTTTAACAGCGATTAATATTTTTTCAAAGTACTTATTGCACATTTTTTAATAAATCATTAAAACAAATAAAAAGTAATTTGAGAATAGCTTCTAAGCTGAAGTGAATAATTGGTAGCTTATTTTTTTAATGTAAATAATTTTTTAAAAAAATTAATAACTATGTTATCTTAAAAATTATATTTCGTAATAATCTGCATAAAATAAAATAAAAAATAGCTATTTCGATTTTAATTTGCATTTACAATATTAAAAGCTTTACTATCTTAGTATATATTTATACATTTATAATAATATGTTTTTGAATATCAATTTGCATCATATAAACAATGGCAAAATCAAACAAGAAGTTTTTTTTTAAGAAAGTATATCAGGTAATTATATTTTTTTACTATACTAAAAATATACGATCCCTGTTTTACTCTCGAATACATTATAAGCGTTTTGCACGTGTTATTAAAAAAGCAAGTCTTACACCTTAATATTTCATACTTTTACGAAGATGTGTATGAACTAATATTAATTTATATAATTATTTTTCTGAACTATGTATTAAATAAATCTTTACATTTAACTGAAAACGAATGACCTGAAACTGAAACTGAAATTTTCTTATACGTAAATATGATTGAATTGATGTATTCAATGCAAATATTTCATAATAATGTAAAGCAATAATAGATTCATGTATACTATTTTCACAGAAATCTTTTGAAAAAAATTATCATAATATAAATATTATAGAAATTCGCTAGCTAATAATATTCAAGAATATTAAATTTTTTGGTACTATGTATTGAATAGAAGAATAATATATTAATTTAATAGAAAGATATCGTACAGAAGATACATTTACAATTTAAATAATCAGTAGTCAGTAGTTTATTGTTAGGTTATTGAATAAGAAATTATTATTATCTTAGAACTATTAGAAAAAATTGTCACAATACATTAATAAATAAAGCATTCAAAAGCATTAATATAGGAAAATATATTTTTTCTGATGAGATTGATGAAAATTATTTTCTGAAGGACTGTTCGATATCTCTGTGCCAATTATTAAAACAAAAGTCTAATTTCCTATTTATGGGATATTAGAAGATATTTTTAAAGGAGCTGAAAATCCAACAATTTTAATTTTCATCGATTAAATATACAATAATTGTATTGCAGTCTTAATAACTAACAATGATATGTTAAAATGTAAGCGTCCTTTGTTTTGTATATGTGAATGTGAGTAAATTGCGTTATTCGATCATAAATTAAAGGATAGGGAAGCTTCCAATCGCTCGTTTTTGCGGAAGGCCAATGTGTCCGAATGTGTTGCTAAATATGAAAGAAGCTATGACAAAATGAATTTTAAAATGGACTCCGACTTTCAAACGAAATAAGGTTTGGATTACTATGCAGATTGAACAACGTAATCAGTTCTCAAGCTCTTCACTAAGCAGTCCATTGCAAGTGCTACAATGTATCCTCTGATCGAACAGAGAAAACAGAGAAAACAAGTCTCATCTTCGTAACTTCCTGAAGAAAACTGAGACAGTCTTCTTATAGCCCTTGGTTTTTACATTCTGTATCACTACGATTTTGATAACTTTTCGAAAACGACAATTTTATGTGATATTTATAAGGATAGAAACTTTTCAGCCATAGATGGGACATCGATTTTTATAAATTCTAATCAGAGGTTTTTTAAGATTTAATTTGCAATCACTTGAGTTTTAAGGTACCATTTCTTTGCTAATTCTGCATTCAGTTTAACAAGAATAATTATTCATGTCAAGATAAGCACTACATCTTTTGTATAATATACCATGCATTCAAAAACTTTAGTGTATGTACCTTTAGTTTATCATGCATTTTTATATTTTTAATATTATTATACTTGGATATATCTAAATACCTGATGATGAAAATTGTTAAAATATTCCCGAAAAAGTATAATAATTTAAAATAATGTTAACGTTTATAGATATTTTAAAGAATACATTAAAAAAAATTCTTATTCATAATACAAATACATAATGCCAATTAAAAAAAAATTGTAATTTAATGTTTGTTGAAAAGCTTAATTAAATTTTTAATTATAAAATATTAATCAATATAATCTTAATATAGCACCATAAATGATGATAATTTTTATTTCAGTTGTAATATTTCCTAGACAAAAGTATTTAGTATTTCGGGAGTATTATAATAAGTTTAGCTTTAAAATAAAATAAAAAAACTTAAAAATCATCGATAATTAAAAATTTCTTATTAGTTATTTACTTATATGTAAATCAAAGTATAAAAAAAATGATAATCACATATATATATATATATATATATATGTATGTATGTATGTAAATCTCGATACATTTTTCCATTATTAATTTAGAATATTTTCAAAAGTTTAATTTTAGATTCAGTCAATAGATTGAGTATATAAAAGTATTAAAAAATAATAATTAAAAAATCTATTTATAAAAGTGGAATATATTTTCGCATTGATAAATTGACTATAAAAAGTATATTAATATTTCGAGTGATATATCGTGGAAAAATTTGTCAATGTTTTGAAATACCGTATTATTTTTATCGAAAAGCGTATTATATTAATGCAGTTGTACGTTTAATATAATTTACGTATTAAAATTGCTTCCTCATTCGGCAAACAGATACAATTTGTTCAAGCACTATCACAATCAATGGTTATATATGTGCTTAAGTAAACACATTTTAGCATTTAAATGTAGGTGATCTTAACGAAGCCATGTATTTATCGAAATTGGTTCTACATACAAATGTAAATATGGCTATGGAATAAAAATGCTACGATTAAGAAGGTAAAATTTGCCCTTGATAGACTTTCGTCCAATGCACAGGCGTATCCTCGCATCTGGACCGCGTCCACATAAAACTTCCTCCTGCGTAGAATAGAGCCCACCGTAATTCATTCGAATCGCTCATCTTCCTACACGTATAGGAAGTTTTGACGGCAGAGGTATCGTCCACGTCCTTTGTCGATAGCTTTGGGCCCCCTTGGTCTTGCAGTAGCTTCTGATACGTAAGAGGAACTGAGCAAAGAAAAAAAAACGAAAAACGATTTGCGAATAAACAGGGAGTGACAGAGAAAGAGAGCAAGTGAAAGAGCGCAAAACAGATGCATAGAGTACAATTACCGCGCGTAGTGTTGAAGAACCCCTTTTTAAATTAATAGTCGAGAGTGACTGGCGGTGATGAGGGCCTGGAGGAAGAAGGGAGCTACCTAGCTAGTGCGGAGAGAGAGACAGAGAGAAAGAGAGAGAGAGAGAGAGAGAGAGAGAGAGAGAGATAAAGAGAACGCGCGCGTAGCAGAGGAAGAGTTGTAGAGAGAGAGAGAGAGAGAGGGGGGGGGCAGAATGTAGTGTGTATGTCTGTGAGAGTGCGCGTGTGGGTATGTGTGCGAGAGAGAGATAGAGATAAAAAGCATCATGTACGTTTGATCGAAGAGGCTCGCTCGAGTGCGCGGAGGGGGATTCAGAATGATAGATAGAAGGACAGAATAGGATACGTCGCGAGTGCCGGGACCATCTCCTCCTCCCCGCTTCGTCTGATGGCCCACTTCGCTCTTTCTTTCTCGCTTCTCTGATGTGATTCAGTTTTGCTGCGTGCGTTAGGAGCAGCGAGTCTGTCTCACTAGGAAACTGCTCTGAAATTGTTTCTCTACGTACGTCTATACTCAAAGAGTTGATGACAGTTGAATTCATGGCAAGAGAGAGAGCGAGAGAGAGAGAGAGATTCGGCGAGATGGGGGGAAGGGTGGGTGGGTAGCGATGCAGGAATTAAAAAAAGAGGGTCATGTACGTTCAAGACCGAAAATTATCGAGGGTGAGAGGGTCGGGCGGAAGAGGGTGAGAGCCGAGGGAGCGAGAGCGGGACGGCCGGCGGGGTGGGGGTGGGGAAAAGGGAGGAGGAGAAAAGGGAGCGAGCCCGCGAGCGAGACAGTGTCGACTAAGGGGGGGGGGGGTGGGCAGATGCGATCTGCATGCGCTCGCGCTAACGCAGGAAGAAGACGATACTGTGCGAGTCGCTCGTTCGTCGGTGGCGGTTGGCGCAGATCGGCCGCTGCCTCCAGGACTGCAGCCTCTGGGATAGATAAGCCGGGCGCGAGGACCGCGAAGCTGCAGCTCGGGGTAGGGGTAGGGCGAAATCGGCGAGCCCTCGAGGAGGCGGCGGCGGCGGGATGTTGGCCAAGTCGGGCTCGCGCGGTCCGGTGGGCCGGGGAGCGGCCGGCGAAGTGCGCGATCGGGACGAGCCCTAGAGCCGAGCGCTAGAGCCGAGACCTGGGCACTCACCCGGGAGTCGAGGAGGACGCCGGCCGAGGGGAGCGAGGCTGCCGCGATGTAAGTAGCATTGCACCCACACCGGAAACAGGGAGGGGACCCTTAGAGGGTCGCCAGGCCAGGAGGAGGAGGAGTGCCAATGGTGATCGATGCCCAGGACGACCGATCGGTCGGCGACGATTTATTAGTGGCGCACCACTTCCACCTTTTTCTACTGGACCCCGGAGGGCTGCCTTATCTCGGACGGCTCTTATTTATTAGTCGTGCTTCAGCCTCCCACGTGGCCGACAACCCTTTCTCCCATTATTTTAATGCCGAATGCTCGGCAAACTACTGACGTTCATTAGTCTATAGTATCCCCTGAAACGGAAATTAAATACTCTCTTCTCTCTTTACTCTAAACAGCACGACCGTCTATCAAATCCACCATTTCGCTAATAATTTTAAAAAAATTAAATGCTACGATTCTTAAAATAAGCTACCGAATACGCAATTTAATTGTATAGTGCTTTAACATGTACATCTAATTATAGTCTTTTTTTATCCATCCGTGTATTACGTTATATTTTCGCATTCGAATCCCAATAAATACTTGATAAATTTACTTTAGCCACGCTCACGACATGCAATTCAAATTGCGAGTCAATTTTTTTCTATCTAATGAGACAAATATTTCCAATGTTGTTTTTTGTATTAAATAATTTTTTTACACGAAAAGTTGATACAAAGCGATCTCAGTTAAATATTCGCCATTAAGGGGGGGGGGAATCATCGGAGTCGCAGCTCACGTTCCTTATAACAAAGCGCGGCATTCGCAAAAGTATCATGGGCTCGCGAAATTTCGCGTTACCGACCCAATATTAATTGGTACCCGTCCGGTATGCACTAAGGATGACCGGATGTTGATTGGTGCAGTGATTCGATTGATTCGCTGAAGAGCCTCTGTTTGTCCCCGCGAGCAGTGGTGAACTTCCGAGTGGCCCAAGCCGCGTTATTCGCTTGTTACGTCGATCGGGGGGGGGGGTAGAGAGATAGATATACAGATGCCTAGATAAAGAGATCAGAGAAAAAGATGGAAAAGAGAGAGAGAGGATTAATCAGTCGTGGTCGAGTGGAAGAGTCAACGGAAGAGATGCTCGAGGTCCCCAAGACGCAGACTTGTTCATCTCACACTGGCTTTGGCAAAATGTCTAACAAGCGTCAAAACGTTTCTTTGTACATAATGACGGAAGTTTATATTTAATCGAATATTGATAGTCTTATTTTTTTATTCATTAATCAATTTTATTTATAACTTTTGTTATCAATCATGGGAAATTTTCTTATTTTAAATAACGATTAACACTCAAACTTTTTTTCGTGAAGTGAATCTTACACCTTCATTCCTACATCTTCAAAACAATATAACTCAAGTATTCAAAAGTGATTTACCATTATTTTTATAAAATGTCGTAATATTTTTTTTATATAAACTAATTTCAAAGTTTCTTTATATGTTAAAAAATGTATCCATTTTTTACATCATTTCAAGGTTTCAAATTGATCAATATTAGTTTATGTCGATCATTTTTACTCAACTTATTTCAGATTTTAATTTTTACTTTAATGTATAAACTATTTTATGAAACCATCGTATGTTTTGATTTATTTTAATCAATATAATAAATAAACAAAAATAAAATTTCATTTTACATGCATTTGTACTGTTAAAGATTGCTTTGACAAAATGATATTAGTCTTGATTCAAATAATAAAAATTTGACTACTAAGAAACTTTTACAAGAATAAATTTATTTACAATATATTTAATTGAATTAATAACCATTATTTATATACTTTAACCATAGATTTCAATTACTGAATTAATTTAAAATTGAAAGTAATTTAATTAAAAATACGATTAAAATAGTTGGAATTGTACGAATTTTATTTTTATTTCAATATCTTCAAGTATAAATTTTGAATAAATTTTATATGCATATACATGAAAGAATAATAAAGATCTTGAATACTTTGAATTAATGCTATAATAATAATATATTCTCGGACTAACAAGTATTTAGAGTTGTGTACAAACCAGGTATTTCATTCTATATTATTATTAAATTATAGCTTTAACTTTAAATAAAGAGCTTACTGCTTTAATTTATGTTTGCATTTAATTTTGCATTTTCTGAATAATTGAATGCTTACAATTAATCTATATTTTTTCGACAATTCCTGTACGATGCCGTACATAATTACGTATCTAATGTATCGAAAATGTTAACATTGTTAGACAAATATTAGAAACGACTAGACACTAGATAGAACATTACACAAAATTAGAAGACAGCAATTAATTAAAATATAAGTATAATATAATAATTTTTTATTTTAATTTAAAAAAATGCTTTTGTAAGTTAATTTTTTTATAAGAAAAAATATCATAAAAAAGTATTAATAAGACAGTTGTTTTAAAAAAAAGTGATATTCTCTTAAACTATGCAATAACTAAAATTGTGATTTCTAAAACGTTGTTCTTATTTTAGTAAATTATGATAATCAATCTATCCCATCATTTTTATATGATAAATAGTAAAAAAAGTTATATATATTATGTAAACATATTCTATTTTACAATAAAATAATATAATAAAATTACGCTTCTACGTACAGGTGCATTTTTAATGCAATAAAAAGTTTTAATATAAGTATTTAATAATTAATGACAAATTTTTATATCAACTGTATACTTTTTAAGTATCTGTCATTACAATTAACATAAAATTTTCGTGTTGGTCCCTATCAATTATAATATCTAAATATCCATGGTCTTTTTAATTCGAATCCATGATTGAATCTTAATCATAATTAAGATGTATGAATTAATTCACGACCTATGAATCTTAAAATTCTAAAATTTTCATATACTTATAAATTATTATCTATAGGGTATTAAAAGCTGGTTCAATCTTGTTGAAGTATAACAAAAATAATTTTTGTTATTATAAAATTTATTATGATTTATATTAATTGAAAAATATTGTAATTAAAGTTTTAAAAAGATTTATTGTACAGGTATTAAATTACTAAAAGTTTTACCAATCTATAAAGTTATACAGTATTACAATATTGTACATATTGTTTTATTGAAATGAATATAACAAATATTACCGATAGTTATAAATGAGCTAATATTTATTATTTATCAATATAAAATATTATGGTGTAAAAGTATTTGAAGTTTTTTTTAATATTTAAACCAATTGCTAACTATTTTGAAGCTTACATTTGTCAACAAGTAACTGTAAAGAGTTAAGAGAATACAATTAAAGAAAATTCTTTAAATTTAAAAACTATAATATTGTAAGTGAATAATTATTGCATAAATGTAAGTTAAAGGTAAAAACTTAACTCCGAGAAATATAAATTTTTATGATAAATTAATGATTGAAATTTGTCTTGTTAAAATTTTTAGGATAAGCTTTTGATGTAAAATATTCAGTTTTTATAACATGCATAAAATGCACAAGCCATTCAACATTTTAATAAATATTTAATATTTAATAAAATTTAATAAATATGTAATTAAACAAAATAATAAAATATTTTATGTAAAGTTAAATTTATGACATAATTAAAACATAATTAAAGAAAATTGTGAGCAAACATAAAACTACAAATATTTAAGATAATTTTTAGATTAAAATAGATATCTAAAATGAATTAATGCTTTATACTCAACATTTTTATATATTTAAAATTAATTAATATCTAAAAATAATACTATTATAGTAATGTTTCTGGAAAGGAAATTTTTATAGTTAATAAAAATTAATTTTTTTTTTCACTATATGATTGATATTTGAATTGTATTTTATTTATACAAATTAAAGTTTTTTTGAAAATATTGAAAATCACTAAAGTGGTTAATTTCAAACTATTATCTAAATAATAATAATATTATTTATATTTTAACTTATAAATATGCATCATCATTTTATTACACATGAATTTTTTTTATAATCAAAATGCAAATTTTGTAAATTATATAATAATTGAAATGTTTAAAGAAATTATTAATATTATCAGTATATTCTTCGTAAATTAGAAGGAAACTAATCTTCTTGTAGTTATTAAGTAATGCGCAAAAATAAAACAAATACGTCGGCCAATTGAAGTAACGTAGAAGTATTTGTAAGAGTAAATTTTTAGAAGTAACAAAATTTGAAAACATCACTATTAGCTGATTATATCGAATCTACAAAACAACATTTCAAATTTACGTTTGAAGTTTTAGTAATTCAAACTTCAAACTGTTAAGGGAAAATTTAGATTTACTAAACAATATTTTGAGTCATATACAGGCCGGCATTTCATTATTTTCTTAAGTAAATTATTTAAACAAGCAATAAATGCAGTATTTAGTCAGTTGTTAGAATAGCATTAAATGAACAGTTAAAAAACAATCCTTCAGGTGATGTATTGACTTTTACAAAATCTATGCCAATTCCATTTAGATTCCCACGGCGCCAATTTTCAATAATAAATATTTCACATAGCAATATTGATACGGAATTTTTTACATGTCCGAATAAATTACTGTCTGTAATTGAATTCGATTATAATTGCACGTGGTATTGCATTTTTTCACGTCTGCTTATTTTATAAATGCATGAATAACTTTTGGCTTAGCAGACTTCTATCTGAATCTTCTATTGTAGCAAATTACGTAAATGTGTGAATAGGTTTGAATACCGCGCCTGCCTCTACATCATAATACATATTCGACTCCTTGGGCAAAAACAGAATTAAAAATGGAAACGCATCTACGCGGACATTAAGTTTGTAGATGATTTCGAGGATATTCTTAGTCTGGCGTCTATCAGCTGTTCCTTGAATGTACAGCTAAAAACCAAACTGCAAAGTTCGTTGCAAAGACTGCGAGAGGCTCGCGTCCAAGTTGAGGACGAGTCCCGCATATTCTTCCCTTCCCCGCTACGTCGGTCTTCGTAATCCGGGAGGGGCGCGGCAAAAGCATGAAAGAAAGTCGTTAATTGCGTGCGGGTAATTTGTCGAGAAAATCAAATGACCACAAAACGTGTCTCCGAAACACTTTTGGGATCGCAGGGCCTCACCGAGTCGGAGTTATCGCTTTCTTGAGAAAACGTATCAAGGATACGAGAAAAGAATCGCCGTTCTTGATCTTAGACTCATATAACACCTGTTAATCGGGGGTACAACTAGTTCAAAATGAGTTTTTTTACTGCGCTGGAGGGTCAATCTTTACAGAAGCCACAGAGCTGTAAAAGAAAGTACGCAGAAGCTTTCCATACTTATGGCAAAATTGTGTATTTCAGCTGCTCGTTATACGAGTGCTACCCGACATTGATTATATTTATAATTGCGATTTATTATTATAATTATAATTATATTAATTAATTATTAAGGACAAAAATCATCATTTATTTGAATCTAAATACTAATTACGGCTTGAATAGAGAAAAGATGGAAAGTCCTTATGAAACTTCACTACGTTAAAAAGTTTTTTAAACACAGATAATTAGATTGAAGTTTAATAGTTAATGATTTTTAGATTTTATATAGCTATTCATTATGTGAGTTAATATTTTAACGTTTAAAAAGATATTACAAAATTAAAGTTATTATTTTTGAATTAGAAAAAATAAAATAAATCAGAGAATCAAATAAAAATACATATTACGCTTTAAATTATTTATTTTAATAACTGGATTTTTCATCTTCAAAGTAACAAATTAAGCATCATTGAATGGAAATTTTTGTTACAGTCAATGACAAACGTTGTAAGACTGTACATATTAAAGCTAAATGATAGGTAGATGTACATATAATTAAGGTAATACTTAATATGTATTGTTAAAAAATTCGAATGTAAAATGTGCTACTAATCATATTTATAGATAGATATACGTGTTAATGTATACTTGCTTCTATAATAGTTTGAGTCACTGTTTATTATTTATAACTTCGTTGAACGTTATTATTATTATTTTTACAAGAGATGTTTTAAAATGAAGATCAATATTGAAATATTTAATTTACATATATCGGTGATTATTTGACTAACTTAAAATATCATTATTTTTAAATGAGATGGATAACTTACTAATTTTTTTATAACGTACCGATTAAATTTATGAAATATCAAATGCTCTTATAATATTATGAGTACATGATAAATTAACAACATATTAAATTAACCATTCTATCTAAGTAATTTCTTGAATGCATTAAAATGAAATCCATCAAATTATTTCGATAGTTTGCAACATAATTTTAAATTGTTATAAAACATTGCAACAATTATTAGATCTACATTTAATTTTTAAAAAAATCGTGAATCTGATATAGTAAAGTTTTAAAATGGTAAGAAATTATTTCATTGTACCAAACGTAAGCATATGGCTCATTACAAATTCATTTCTTTGTTATTTTCATTGCTTACAAGAATTTCTTTTGTCAAAAATACGATATATATATAAAAAAGAGTGCAATAATTAATTAAGTTTTTGAAACATAAACTTGTATATTAGAATACAGAAAATATACTTGCATAACCAGTTATTAATCTACGGCAAGAAGCTCATACAAGCATGTTTATAAACATTCGAAAATTAATGATATATACATTCTTATTTGGTTAGAGCATACGAATCCTATCAATTCATTTAATGCGGAATAATTATTCAAACTACTTTGATACGTAAAAATATTCTTGATAATTGAAAAGATACCAATATTATTATCTGTCTAGCGTGGATAAAATTTCTACCTTTGATTTGAAGGCAGATTTATTTGTACTCATGATGGTCATATAATAATTTAGTTAATCCTTGAGAATATTAATTATTACTTTTTTACGAAATTAAAAATAATGCACATTTAAAGAAAAAATTGTCTTCGCCAATGAATTATAATTAGTTACAATACAATATTTTTATTTGATGTATTGTAATAAAACTTCAACCACTACATCTGTTATTAAACATATATACTTATGTCATTTATTATAATACCCAATATTAATCAGTAAACACGTCTGCTGATATTAGGTAAAGATTCTTCAGCTCCCGATAAATAATAAATTCACCTCATTATTTCTCTGTCTCGCTCTCACTCATTCTCTCTCTTTCTCCTTTGCTCTCTTTCTTTTTTTCCTTATTAATTAATATATAACCCCGAATTCGATAATATAATTAAGCATCTTGACTCAGATTGCAACCTCTTATGAAATTTCATCGTATTTATTTGAGGGTCGCAACATCATAAAATTCGTTTTATTTGAGACGAGAGGTGTCACATGTTCTGAGAAAAATAATTGCAACTTTTTTAAAACAAAGATTGAGATTAAATATAATCATGGTTTTTCTTCCTTCCTCCTTCCTCGATACTTTAGAGCTTCGGAAGCTCTAATGAAATTCTTATCATTACGCAATCGCAAAAACCTTAATTTAATTAAGGTTTTTCAAATATTTTGCGATATTTCAAATGTTCATTGTATTCATCGTTTTAAAGAACTTAAAAAATTGCCTCAGTATTCTATCAGTATATGTTTTTTATTTTATACTTTGATTCTTTAAATGGAATCCTATCATTTCGTAACACTACATTGCACAAGGAATATATACTTAATAGCGGACGCATGTATACTTAACAGTCGGAACTTCAGGGTGATTAAGTACATATGGCTTGATATCTAGTATCTGATTATTCTATACATACCAAGATATCTATATGACAGCTTATGGTATGGTGATTCGACTTTTTCAATATTAATAATGATTTGATTGAAGACAAGATTTGAAAAAAATTTGTATTAACAGAAATAGATGAATATCTCGGAACTATTGAAAGAGAACTGATTCTAAATCCACAGGTTGTTTTGACAAAAGCATTTCCTGTATGTGTATATATATATATATATATATAGTTTTTTGAGTTATAATATAAAAAAATGATAACGTAAAACATAAATCGTTCAAAAACATAAGAAACTAAAGATTTGGTTATTGGTAAATAATATTCTCCGGTGTTTTTCATTTTAATATGGAAAAAAGATCTTTCAATAACATAAGTCTATCGCATTCGGGAGTATTGAAATATACGAACTCCAGTTAATAGATTGTTTTCTTAAAAGACACCAAAGTTATTTTCTTATGATTACATTTAACGATATCATAAATATTTATAATTATAAATACTTTATAATTACAATCGTGAATAAACTAGAAGTAGAATACAAAATAAAGTTTTTACTTTATTTAGCCAAAATAATCGGCCCTCATCGATCAATCGGCTATTATAACATAAGATTAAAATTGGAAGAAAATAAAAAGCCAATATCATGCGAATTCCCAATAATGAGCCAGTTATATATCTGTATTGCTAATATAACGTCAGATCAACATGATCATCCGGTATTGACCTAATTCCAAGGCGTAATGCTCTTAAAAACTATTTTCCAGGTGAATTATAAATTAATATCAGATGAAAATATAAACGTCGCGGGTGAGTAGCGTAGAGGAAGAAACTTTTGCCGTACTCTCCGTCTTTCATTGCATCGGGTTTTCCTGATTGCCTCCTCGTTCCTTAATTAAAACAATCTTTGATAAATATGAATTCCGAGGGTGTGTGCAATAAATGCCGGATCGAGCCAATGTCGTTAAGCGTAAGCTCCGAATTCGAAAAGCTTCGGGACCTTGGCGCTTTCACTTCAATGGAAATGAAAAATCGCCGAGACGAAGAGAGGATCGCCTCTCTATTGCGAATACGAGCGGCGGATGAGGAGGAACACTCGCATTCGGGAAGGCCAATGATTATTGAATCTTAGCTCGTTGCAGCAGGCGAGGGACGTCGGAGCGATCTCGTTGCCGGGATTGAATCATCGCTGCGGCCCAATAGCAGTTTTTCGACGGACCGGGGGCATGCGGGCAAGGGGGGCGGTGGTGGGAGGAGGAGGAGGAGAAAACCGGGAACGGAGGTGGGCCACGTCGGATTGGAATCCAGAGGAGAATCCACGGCCGGTGGCAAGCGATCGCGTCACGCCGGCGAAGCTTCGTTATCGGAGCCCGAACAATGGAGGGGGAGAGGGGGCCAAGGAGGCGATCTTTCTTATAATTTGGCGGGCAGTCTCGCGCGGCCATTGTCGGATAAAGGAAAAGCGGAGTCTCGCGCAGGGCCTCTCTGGCAGCTTTCTCTTTATTCGCTCGGACAGGCTTACCTCCGCGTCACCGGCTCTTCCTCTCCCCTCCCCCCCGGCGCCTCCTGCCCCGAAAGCATCGAGGAACCGTGGCTCCGGTGCTCCGATCCTTTATTTTTCTTTTGTCGTCCGCCGCTGCTTCCCTTCCTACGGCGGAACGGGAGACCTCGGCCGAGGCCGAGGCCGGGGGCATCGGAGCTTTCCCGTAGCGGCCAGAAGCCGAACTCTTTTTCTTCACAAAGAGCCCAGACAAGCCTAATGAAAGCCGCTCTTTCATTTTGACGACCTCGTGGAGAGCTTTTATCGGCGAGATTGGGGGAAATTCGTCGCCCTCGCTTTCGTCGCTGGATTCGTGTGGATTCGTGCCCAGCGCCCGGACTCGGACCGCAGCCGACCTTAACGATTAAATGCTTGTTTCGTTTCGGAGGGTACGGACTCCTACGCGAACCGTCGTTGAGTGTTACCGTCGAAATACGATTTGAAAACTCATTGCCCCACCCCGGCGTAATTTTCTTTTCTTCTGATTTATTTATAGATATTATATTTCATTTACCGTGCTCATTCACTCCGAGTCTCCTTATTTACTTACCAAGGAAAATCCCTTATAGCATCCCATTAGCCATTGTGTCGTAATTTTTTTCTATTCTCAAAGTTAATAATTATATTTAATATCTCTCAATTATCCCTTTTTTAATACTTGAACCTAGTTATTTTTACGCATGACCTATCCTATACGGATGTAATACATCTGTTAAATTAATACCGCTTATACATAGACTTAATCATTTGCCCCTGAGATTTTATTATAATAACTGCACTAAAGATTACACCATTATTAAATACAATGCCTTAAATGGCTCCATACAAATAGACAAACAGACACTTACACGTACGCGCGCGCGTGCGCAAATACCATTGTTATTTTATTTACTCTGCCTGAAATTTTGTACATTCGTTGTATATCAATACAAGGATTGGATATTTCTTTGGATATTATTGTCGTCAAATGCTCCACGTATATTATATGTGACAATTATTGCGACAGAATATTTACATTTAAATGTAACGCAATTACGCGTAGACACTCCTCAAATTAAAAACAGTTGATTAAAAAAAAAACAAGATGTACCAAATAGTGAAATGAAATACAATTACAAGACAAGCTTCTAGATATCAATCCGATATTGAGGTTATAAATAATTTTTCGTAATCAAGCAAAATACCATTACGATAATCAAATATAAGCAATTTTAATAAAATATGTTTGCCAACCTATTTAAATGATATTATTGTAACATCTATTAATGGCTATAAGTTTCTGAAAAAATAATACGTATTAAAAACTGATTATAACAATAGATTGATTATTCATGTGATTTCGATTTCAATTAAGGGATTAACAATTATATTTTCTTTTCAAAATCAATATTTTATTTTCCACAAATGAAAAAAGGTGAAAAACCCGACTTCTGCTTTTGCATGTCTTTATGCAATGACACAAATATTGTCACCTTTGCAGCTAAGAAAATAAAATCTTTGTCTCGTAGATGTTTATGTATTCACTAATTATTACTTCGACGTGTATAAATGTAGTTTTTCTTCACTTTGCCATTCTTTTCTCATTACTGAAAACAATTTTAAAATTCTTTTTCAGGAATAGGAGAACGAAAATGAATTTTTATCGCGAATATTCTTTTGTCAGAAATATAGCTTAGAAATATTTCCAACATATTCAACAGATGGTGGAGTAAAATTTTGAAAAATAAAATAAGACGCAATGATCGTGACTGTTAACGCTTTCCGATGCACGATGTCAATTGTTGTCGGACAAGAATTTTAAAAAATAAATAGGAATGGCGTGAATTGAGAATAATGGCTAGAACAGAGAGACAGAGAGAGAGAGAGAGAGATAGAGAGAGTGAGAGAGAGAGAAGAGAATAGAAAATTACAAAGTAAAATAATTTGCCGGCACTAATAGAATTAAGAAAATCGTTAAACAGTGACAAGATTAGAGGGACATTGAAAGGGATCGTGAAAATGGTAAATAAAAGCGTTAACCGACTCCTGACGGAGTAAACGGTCAAGCCGCGTACGTCTCGGCGGGCTCAACCGAAATTGAGTACAACGAAAGTCTTTTGAGCCTACGAGATCACGGTCAATTTGGAAGTCTCGGCCTGGCGCGGATTAACAAGGGGGCCCCTCCGCCCCCCGCCCCCGCCCATTAAACGCGCCGTACATAGGCCAGGCGACGGGCGGAGGGCGGCCGCGACGCGACTCCCGCGATGGACCCAGCTGGGGAGGGGCGGCGGGGGCGGGAGAGACGAAAGCGTAGCGTGGACAAGAAGAGTCGCCGCCGTGGGCTCCTCTCGACGTAGCCACGAGCGGCTAGAGGTGCCTTCCCTCCTTAGGCCCGAGCCACTCGAGGGCCTCCCGTGGCCGCGGAGTCGCGCGCGCACCTGCAGCTGCACCTCCGCGACTTTCTTTTTCGCGCGGCGTCGGGCGCACACGACGACGGCGGCGCTCTCGCTGTATGCCACTCGGACGGGGGATTTGGGCGACCTGCCGACGGGGATGGGCCTGGCGGGGCGCGGGCGGCGGGAGGAGAGCCCGGAGGAGGATCGGCCCGGCGGAGGGGGCAGCAGGCGACCCGGGGGTTGGGGGGGGGGAGGTAGTTAGGTCGGCGGGAGGGGAGGATGGAGCGCGCGCGCGAGGAAAACGCCAGGGAGAGAGAGAACGAGCCGCCCGTTTGTTTTTCTTCCAGAGACGCGCCGGAAGCTGAGGACGCAGGAGGATCCGAGGGCTCGTTGGCTTTTACGGCTTGCACGCGAAGCCCATTGTCGACGAACCTGTGCAGGTATCGTTCTGCGGAACGCTTTTTCCCCTACTTTTAACGAAAGAGCGCAGTGGCACGCGCGAGTCCGTAGTTGCTTCCACGATTGAGTGATCCGAGTGCTTTTGTCGGAGGAAGGGCAATAATGTTATAACAAATGGGATGGAGAAGGGCATCTATGAGTTTCTTAGGCCGAGACTTTCGTAGATTCGCGAATTTCTTTTTAGTTAGCGACCACTTTGGCCACGAGTGCTGCTTTTAATATATTATTTGGCTTATAGTGTACCTGATAAAGAGTGATATTAATAACTATTATGAACGTGAACCATCATTAAGTATTTTTACACAAGCTTGCTATTCTTAGCATGAGTAAACAGCATTTGTTAATTTTCTTATCAGATATACTTGCTTACAAAACTGCTTTAAAGACATAGTACTATAAATTTGTCATAAAGAAAAATCCATTGATAAAACGAGATGTGCATACATTAGTATCAGTCGTACTAAGCTATTTGTAATTAAAAGTCAAGAATAAAATATATCTTGGAAATAAAAGAGAGCCTTTTTATTTATTTAACAACTCGTACAATCAAATTCGATTATTCGTATCCGATTTTTATTTTTCATTTTCAAAATTTCTTCAAAATTTTTAGATAACTTAGCAAAAAACTACTAATTAATAGTGAACAAAATTTATGCACTTTTGATAACTTACAGGAAAAGGAAAATCCATTTTTTTGCATCATGTGTATGTTATAAATCTGAGGCTTTATTTCATATGAATACAATTTACTTTATTAGAATATTGAATGATTCGTATTATTCTTCAAAAGTAAAAAGTTAAATTACCAGCTACGAACAAATATTCACATTTACAATATGTATTATAAAAATAAATTTTTTTTAATTTCATATTTCAATATAATATTTTTTTAATATTATTTATATACAACTCTAAATTTTCGTAAAATTCATTTTTCAAGGAATGTAATTAACAAATTGCTACATATTCTTAACTTGAAACAATTATGATATCAATATTTGCGTCATTTATCCATTCTTTATTCGTCTAAGAATGAAATTCTATCGTTTAATAATTATTATATTTATATTTGTTTTATGTGAACGACCTTATTCATAACAGATAATGCGATAATTTACAATTTTTGATAATTAATATACTTTTAATCTATGTTGTAGATTAGCAGATATTGCTTTATAAAACTAATAAAAATTTCTTTTTAATGGCAATTATTTTTTTTGATGATAGTAACAAAATTCAGTCGTACTTAGAAATTAATATTATTAATAACTAATTAGCTATAGTAATTTTGTCTTGTTTTTTTTCTAATTAATATATCTAATAATAATTATATGAATGAAATTATCTTGTGTAACGATAATAGGTTTTAATTAGAAATAATATGTGAAAATAAGGATAAACAAAATCAATTTAGTTGCACATCAAAATAAATTTATATGATTTGAAATAAGCAATTTTTTATATCATCGAACAATGGATCTTTAAAATAAATTTATTATTATAAATTTTTTACATTTTTTTATACTTATTAAAAATTGTAATTTTTATTAATCAGAAACCGTAATTCATGACAAAAATTAAAGATTTTTATTAGGTAATTCCGAAAATAAAATTTAAAAATTTAAGATAAATTTTTTTTAATTTTTAAATATCTACGGCAAATTTAAATTTAATTCTTTAAACAATTGTTCATTAATTACTGGTCTAAAAAGATCCAGTATTTTAAAATAGTTTTATAAAAAAAATTAGCGATTATAGTTAAAATAATATTTTCATTCAAAATTTATGGTTAGATTACCACATCTTATTTCTACTTTCATGGCTAATATTTAATTTAGTTTTTTCTTAAAACTATACAAAAGATGATTTAAGCTTTTGTACTGTAAAATAATGTCTTGAAAATTGTCTATTATTTCTAATAAATAAATAAATATTTTTAAAAATTTATAGTTACATAATTATAAAAATATTTTACTTTGCTTTATAAAATAAATACCGAATAATAAATGCTATAACTCCTGTTTCAATAAGGAAAATTTACAAAAAATTTGTCACAATTTAAAGTTTGCTTCGATTTTATTTAAGCTTTTTAAAATACTGGGGATATATCACTAATTTTTATCAAGTTTACTTGTAAAAGAAAACGTATTTTTTATACGACATAAATAATAATCACTCAATATATATAAACATTTCTTATCAATATTAAGAACAATATTTTTGTTAAAGATGTGACCATAATACAATACTTAAAATAAAAACTATTCTTATATTTTTTTTAAATATATGTGCTGCATTTACATAAGCAGGTAATTTTTTAATTATATAAAAATATGCACATATACGATGTTTGAATTTTTTATTATGCATTATAAGCTGTATGATAAATCGTAAAGAAATTTCTTTTAATTAAGAAAAAAATATATAAAAATATAAATAACGTTCGTTCATAAAATTATGACAATTATTTTCATTTCATATTTTTACTAATATGAAAAAAACTATGAACGCTAATACTTTCAAAATATTATTTAACTGAAAACGACGTAAGGTAAAACAAATTTAGTCATTTATATTTAATAATTTATTAAATTACAAAAATACACAAATTACCTTCTGCTTCTTGTCTATAATAAATTGTGATGTATTGCCGTATGTTTTAAGTTTCAAGGGTTGATATATGTTTATAGACACATATATATGTATATATACACAAACTATTGTAAATGTAAAGAAAAAGTATGCTATCCTTTGTAAATTTTATTATATTGTATACTTCTATTATTATTATACATCAAAATTCTCTAAGTACTTCTGCCCACATATTTTCGATACCATTACTTTTTCGAAATAAATTTAAATATCCTCAGACACCCGATTTTTTGTTTCTAATAGTGCAAAATTCAGCAAATGCTTAAGCTTATTGGTGTACAGAAAAAAAGTTATTTAATGAAAATAATTGAGCTACTTACTCTTCATAACAAAATTAAAAAAATTCCATAATTAGATTTAGTTAAATAAAACTGTAAACTATTAAAATTTTCATGTTGGTCCTTTAATCCTATTCTAAATTTTATTAACAATGTACATTAATTAATGTAGAAACACAAATATAAAGAATTTTGTTGTTTTAATACAAATAATAATTAAATCTAAAACAGCACTATTTAGTGCTTTTGTTTTTGAGCTAAAAATCATTTTTATTAATTTAAAAATAATATTATACATATATATATATATATATATATATATAATATGTTTCTCTACAAAAGAGTAAAACAATTTTATTTCGAACTTATAGTGTAATGACATTTCTTAAGAAATCACAAGAATAACATTTTACAGAATATTTGCATAAAATTTGCTTTTTAAAAATACCTTTTAATTCGAACGACTTTTGTAATTGCATTTTAAATTTTATAAATTTATATCATATTTTTGTACAATCTACTAATGTAATATTATTAATTTTTAATAAAAAATGAAAATTCATTTTTTTTATATATAAAAAGACTCTTAATTTTCATAATTCATTAATATTGTTAAACTATTTTTATTTGTACTTTACTAGATGGCAATTTATAATAAAATTAATTTAGTAGTGCTTGAAAATAAAAAAAGACCTGTTAAATTAAAAAAAACGATTAATAATTGACAACTTCACTGTTTACAAAAAAAATTATATATAATACATATTAGCTTTAAATTGGTTATTTTAACAGACAATAAATTTTTAAAATCTGATGAAAATGTGTATTCGAAGTCTATGTTTTCGTTATTTTAAAAGAGCTTTTTTTAGTTTAAATTTTTACATCTTCTAAAATAAGATTAAATAAGAGAACTCTTATAATATGCAGATTAATAATAAAAAGTATAAACGGATTCTTTTAAGTATCATTGTCATTTTTTGATCTTATATGTTTAAATATTTTAATTCAAATTTTTTTCATAACAAGAGAAATTCACTTGAAAAAAAAAAAAATGCACCCATGAAAATAAAATAATCATCATTGTCAGTGCGCTTTAAAGAAAGAGGATTAAGGCTTTTTTCGTTACAAAGCTTTCAGATGAATAACAAAGGATACGATTAGATCTATGCAGTTGATGGGATTTTCAATTAAAGCGGGAAAACGTAGGATTTAATGTAAAAATTGAAAGTTTAAAGCTTGGATTAAAGGTGGAAAGGTGATATATGCCTGGAATACGACGTAAATAAATGCAATTTCACTCTGTTCACAGGTACAAGTCAGTATGAAAACATGCGATAGACTGGAGAAGGAATCGAGCAAAGAGCCAATGGTTATCTTCGTGTTCGACGCGTGCAAAAGCGTAAAAGAAGAGTAGGAAGAGGAAAAAGAAGAACAGAGAGGGATAGATAATACGGACAAAAAGGGAGGAGTGAATTTATATATATATTTATGTGCGTACATGTATGTGTGTATGTATGTATATGCATATGTAGGCATAGATACGGATAAGAATAGAGCTGGGGAGAAGAGAATTGTCAGCGATAGAGTCGCGGGCCGAGTACGCGAATGAAAAATTATCGAGAAGGGGGGAGTTCCGGGAGATCGGAATTTCCCGCGTAACGGGGAGGCCGAGGGAACAAAGGTGCGGCCTAGAGGTGCTGCGCGAGCCCGATAAGGAGACTCCGTCTGCGGACCGCCGGCCGAACTCCCCGGACGCAGGACAATAGCCCCTCCGGGGGATCCGGAGGACAAAGCGCCGTCGGGCTTCGTTATCCGAGGATTGCTGGAGGGCGGGCCTCGGGGCCGGAGTGGCGGCGGCGTCAAGAGCCGAGGCAGCCGCGGGAGAGCCTCAGCCCGAGGGATGAGGACAGGACATGCGGTGTGACTCGAGCCCGTGGAGGACCGTCGTCTGCATCCCCGTCGGCGTCCTCACCTGAGGCAGCCCCAAAATGAGCTCGATCGACTTCGACGAGGTGCTGGTGCACGTCGGGGAAAAGGGCCGATACCAGAACATCATGTACTATCTGCTCTGCATACCGGCGACTTTGCCAGCAGCCTTCCTCGCCTTCTCCCAGGTCAGCCTCGCCCCGGCCCCTGTCCCGATCCTGATCGGGCGCCCGCCCGATAACCCCGACCATCCGCGAGATCGCGAGAGCCCGCGGTGGCTCTCCTATAAAGATCGGCGCCCTGGCCCCGCAGTCGCGGCCATCGAGGGAATAAACTTCGATGGCGCGCATCTTACGCCACTTGAGGCTTCGAGGGCTCGGGCCGCGGATGCATAATGATATTTCCCTCCTAGTGCTCGCGTTCTTGCGCCTTCGTCGCAACGCTTTTCAACTTTTATGGAAACGCGAAATGAATCATTGGCGCGCCTTCGCCTTGGAAAACACGTGACTTCTTAAAAAATTCCCGCGAAATAAAAAAAGTTTTCCTCCAATGCGAGGGAAAGTTTCGGAAAAGTTTAATTGCAGTGGCGGCTATCTCTTGTTTTCATACTAAAGGCGAAACTTTTTTCTTACTTTTTTTTTTTATAATGCCGTACAATATTTCTGAATACAACCTTCAATTTTACCGAGTGAAATATGAACGAATCTAATGAAACTCAATAACATTCAATTTCCATCCTTTGACGTTGGACATTAAACACACGAATACAGTATGGCAATCATTGTGATATTTAAAAATAACAATATTTTTCTTTCAAATCGGAAATAATTATAATTTTAATTTCATTAATAAATTCTACTCCTGATATAATTATTTTATAAAATATATGAAGCCAATGTTGAAAATATTTTATTTGTAACCAATGGTGCTGCTTATGTTTTTATATTAACCCAATTAACGTATAAACAATTTTTGTAAAAAATATTTTAATTGCGTTGTTCACAATACAATATTCACCTGAAATTATCAATCGCGAGCATTTTACTCAATTTTCTCTCGTCTGAAATATTTAAATCATGCATTAAATATTTTTCGTGTTGTCTTATGACTCTTACGTTTATTTTACTTGCTGATTCGAATTCTCATTAAAATGCCTATTAAAAAACTTTTGTTTGAAAAAAAATTAATATATACTGAAACTTTATCGAAGTACTAAAATAATTTGGGTTTTAAAGTGTTTTCGCCATAATCAAAGAAAAATGTAGATATTCTGATCTGATTATATAATACTCCGACCATTCTATCTAAATTTAGATAATTTTTACTTTTTTATACTTTCGTATTCCATCCTAATAATTATGCCTTTACTCACCAAACATTTATCATCCCCGGTAATAATGATTCATTATAACAATAAATTCTAATACATCGTAATACCAAATTATGTTTTATTGCAAAAAAGCATTTATGATTATGAAATTGTCTTACGTTGGTTAAATACGGTTGTTATAGTTACAATAACACTCTTTTTTACACAATAAATTTTTTGTTAATCATAGAAAATTTCGCATGAAAAATTGTATTACTAACCATAAAAAATGTTTAAAATTACTCGTAACCATTGTTATTATTAAAATTCTGTAATTAGATGTAACGAAATTTTTAATTTAAAATTTTTTATGGCAAATTTTTGCACTGAAAAATAAAAAATTGATAATTGATAAAAAAGTTTATGATTTACTATTTATAAGTATTTATATATATATATTTTTTTAAAGAACTTATTAAACTTTAAAATAAGCTATTATTTATCGTTTAATAATTATTTCTTCATAAAAAATTACGTTATTAATATCGGTATAATACTACTGCAGAACATCATTCTTACTTTATATTAGTTTAGCTACAATGACTTTTGAAACTATAAATCCCAGAATAAATTACTTACTATAAAGTGATGACACCGCGGTAAATTAAGTCTAATTAGATTTGTTTATTTATGAATGAAAATATTGAAGAACGATGTGTAAATAAAATAGTATAAAAACAATTATCGATAAGCTGAAGCCATAAACTGATGGTAAGTCTTATAAATAGGGTTTTTCATGCATTCCATCCATTCATTCATATAATCGTTTATAATTTTAAAACTGTCGCTTCGATAAGATTCTTAAACCGTCAATAGTTTCCATTTTAAGCGGTCAATAGTAAAGAATAAATAGCGTTAGTAAGAAAGCAATAAAAATAATCATAGGAAAAAATTGAAAGCTTCCCATTCGTTTTTAAACGCAAATGCGTCGGAGTAAAAAATTTCCGAATATACCGACGCGGAGGAAGCACCCGAAGGAGCTTCGAGCGGCCGTAGGATGTAGGGTCGGGAGGGTGGGTGTGGGCCCAAAATTGATCGACTAACGCCGACTGCTTGCAGGTGTTCGTGAGCGCGTCGCCGGAGCACTGGTGCCGGATACCAGAGCTGGACAACCTGACGAGCATCCTGAGCTTGGAGGACCGGAAGGCCCTCTCCCTGCCCTACAGGAACAAGTCGGACGGCAAGCGGGAGTACTCCAAGTGCCTCATGTACGACGTGAACTACACGGCGATCATCGAATCCTGGCTGAGGGCCGGGAGCGCGGAGGGGAGCTCCGCCGGCCCGGAATCCCTCGGGGCCCACGAGCACGCGCTCCAGCCCGAGCCGGCCCTGGACGTCTTCGGCGACGAGGCTCGCGCCTCGACCGTCAACCCGGCCTCCCTCCTCCGGTTCCCGCGGCAGCTGCCCCGGGCCCCCGTCAGCGACCCCAACTGGCCCAAGGTCCACTGCCGCCACGGCTGGAACTACGACAAGAGGGACTACGACAGTACTCTCGTCACCGAGGTAAGCTCGCCGGCCACCCTGGCCGAGGCCGCCCTCCTCGGCGGCGCCAACTCCTGCAGCGATAGGCTTTTTACGTAATCCTCTTGGCTCGCTAATCGATTACTCCTAAGGCTCAATCGTTAAGTTGTCATAAGGTCGTTACCCCCACCCCTCTGGTCATTACCCGTCAATGCAACTTTCGTTGAGTTTCCACTTACGATTGTAATCGATGGTGCTACACGCGCTCCGATGCATTTATTTTATTCTTTTCTTTCTTTAACGCAACGCGAGACCGGCTTTGCATAATTAAATGCGGAATAATTTCTTATTGTATTATCGTAAGCCACATCTAACATTGAATAAACCTTTTCATTTATTCGTCGAGGTGTTCATTTTGTACGGTTTACCTAACACACGTATGTACCTTTAAATTAATTTTCTATTCTATTTGAATTGTTCTTACGGCTATTCATTTATACTTTATATAATCACTGGTCTAGCCTCTATTATCAAGTAGATAATAAGACAACAGTACATTAACGATTCCATTATATATAATTTATAGAAATTTCAGATACAACAAGTACTTTTTTTAGATAAAGCTACGAAATGGCAATAAAAGTCACGATAAAAAGATGTTAAGCGGAAAATTGCTGGCGCTCGGACGCGCTTCGAAATCAATCGACGCGATGTACAACTGACGATAATGCGTGATTATACCAATGCGAACATAAAAGCGTACCATGTAGCAGCATGACATTGTATGAGAATAAGAAAGATGGCGTTGATCTGTATGGAAGAAAGCCCATTGCTAAATAACACTTCAATTACTTCACGGTATAAATTTGAAAGTTATCTAATCTTCGCATGGCTTCGAACATTATAAATGTTACAAGTAAGGCCGTACGAAGGTAAGGTGAATGCATAAATTTTTAAATGAAAAAATTCAAACTTATCGTTTGTAGTTATAAAATTGAATATAATGGAGGCAAAAGTTTGACATTGAGATATCGTATGAATGGCTCTGATTATACTATGAAAATTTCACTCTGGTATACATAGGAAAGTGAGTTGAGTAAATAGTCTTGCACTTTCTCCGATAGATGCAGATGACGCAATTCGATCCGCAAATGAATTTACGCAAATGATCCCGAACGTACCGAGGCCGAATAATACGCACCGCTCCAAAGTCGGAAGACCCTCCGACACTCGGGCTTTAGGGCTAGTGTCGATCGAATTTCTAGGCACCGCCGCTCGTCGAGGCATTCCCAAGAATGACGGCCAGGCGTCGACGGCGACGCGAATGCGAGGCGCCGACGTGGTTCGCGAGCCGATGGCAACCGCTACCTTGGAGTGATATTCTTGTTCCTCCTTGAGGCCCCGGCAACTGCGCGCGCGTGTCTAGGGTTTCGGGTCGCCCCTTGGACTCACGGATCGCGTTCTCCGATTACATGAGCGCTCGGAGGCAAATCGAAATGGATGCCGGACAATGGGAGCGAGGCGCGTTAACGGCAGGCGACGACGGGCTATTGTCCCGCAGCGCCCGGAGAGGAGGACGGGCTCAGAGGCCGAGGACGCGCGGTGGGAGGGAGGGGAGGACAGAGAGACACTTGGTATCCCGTAGCCGGTGACGAGCGCAAAAGCGCATAATGGCCTCGTCTCGTCCCTCTGCTCGCCCCGAGCGCCACGCGCGCCCTCGACTTATTTTACATTTTTTTTTCCACTCCATGGCTGCGGGAATTCCGGGGCGCGCGTTTATGGTGATTTCAGGGATCGGCGAAGTTTTCCCGCCTCGCTCGCTAATGAGGAAAGTTGAGGCGGTACTTTCACGAGCCCGCGTGTCCCGGTTATTATCTCGCGCTGCGTCGCGCGTCGAAATTCCAGTCGCGAAGATGGAGTGACAAATTTATATCGAGCGCTGCGTCAAAATAATACATTTTGATTATCATTGTTACCGTTAGCCTCCTTCGTGGGCTCACGGGGATGGTTTGGATGCAGCCCACGTGAAAAAGCCGCGACTTCGAGACCGAGACCGGAAATTAATGCATAGTAGCTAATGTGTTTCCGCATATTTTCATACGCCCTTGCTTAATATTGCCGCAAATAAATCTGAATGCTAATTCGTATTAATGCTGCATTCAAAAATCTATAAATAATTATTATTATTATAAGCGCTATTTCGCGGTCCACTTTTCGTATCGCGTTCTATTTCAATATTGCACTTAAATGCGTACTTAATCATTCCCACTCCAGAAAGAATAATTGATTTCCGAGGAATGAAAATTCATCTAACGAAATTCATATATCTTGAAAACGCTAGGCCTCGTGATATATACATATATATATATATATATATATTTGCCGATCCAGTCTGATGCTCGTCGTAGAAAGAAATGAAAATTCCGGACACCGTTCCGTCAATGCATAGGAAGTGACGACCCGAGGTTTCGATGTTCACTAGAGAACGACAGACGTCATAAGAGTCAAAGAGGGAGAGTTCAAAGATTTATTTATAGGCTCTATATGCAAGTTGTCTTTGAAACTATTTGCAACGTTTTTCGTACAATTATATACGAA
Organism: Kradibia gibbosae; assembly: GCA_018907135.1. Lineage (NCBI taxonomy): Eukaryota > Metazoa > Arthropoda > Insecta > Hymenoptera > Agaonidae > Kradibia > Kradibia gibbosae. Next base: position 14,463,492 of record JACCHX010000001.1, on the reverse strand, counting down.
TACATAAAAGAGGAAATATTTGACACATTGAAATGATAGAGATCTCGGATGATTCGTCAAAGAAAACCTTAAGATTTATTAATAGTTGATGAATAGATGTCGGCAGTATGCACCACGCCTAAAATTGCAAATATTATTAAAATTAGAAAATAAGCACCAGCGACAGGGAATAAATTTCAGCTAATTGTTTACAAAGTGATTAAGACTTGTTTCCTGGAATCATTTGGTTCGCTTTGTTTGTCGCTGCGAGGCTAAGTAATTATTTATTAAGCTGCGGGGAGAGTCTGCGGGGTCGGGGTCGGGGTTGGGAGAGGGCGCGGAAGAAAAGTGGACTCTCAGGAAAACCATCGAGCGATCAGTAGTGGAAGGGTCTAGGAGCGGTCGACGACGAGAACGACTCTAGTGTGCACAGGAGGCGTAACGCAGGTGCGTAGGCCGCGGAGTGGACATGGAATGTCGGCCAGCTGGAGCAAGCGCGGACCTCGGGAATCCCGTCACTTTTCGGGAACGAGGAGTCGCGCTCTGGCAGAATATCGCCCGAGTGCCTCGCGTACGCGGCCATTGTGGCGTCAGCAATTGCTCGCCAATTTACCTACCCCCGCATCGGGCATCCGGTCATGTGACGATACGCGCGCATCAAACGCTCGTGCAGGCCTCCGCGGGGGCTCTCCTGCCTATCTGGAGTGCGACTCTGGCTCGGAGCCGGGGCAGGGGGGTAGCCCCTCCCCCCCTTGCACTCTCGCTCTCGCTCCCGAGGGGGCTGGCAGCACTGGGGGTTGGGGGGGGGGGACATCGCCTGTCCCACGTATGAGATCGAGCCCGACAGCGAGCGAATGCGCTCGCCCCGGATTCGCCGTGACGTAAAGCTGCGACGGCTCGCTTCTATGGTCGGCCTTTTCGGTCTTTAAGGGGATGCGGAAGCGAATCAGCGGATACCGAAAGACACTCGGAAGCCGCCTGTGACCCTCTTTCTCCCTTCTCCGTCCCGTCGCTGCTTTCTCACTTGCGCTCTCTCTCTCTCTTTCCTCTGCCTCGCGTGACTCGAGCTCGGCGCTCGCTTTTTTTCTTTGATTCGGCCTCCCGTCTTACTTGTCCTTCCTGATTCGGGCACCCCCCCCTTCCCCCATTTTATGTGCCCGTTACTGGCGCAGCGATGGCAGATTCTTTAATTTTTGGAACTCTTACCGGGTCGAAATCAACGAGGTCTGCACTACTTTCAGACGATTTTTCATGCACAAGTTTCTTTCGCCTCCCGAATTTCAACGTAGCATTCTTGGAAGGAGAGCCCACATGTTTTTTTTTTTGTATAAAATTATCAGCTGGTATTTGATTTTGAAAATGGGCCTGATCGGTAGACTTAAAAATTCTTCAAGAAATACAGAAACAGATCGGATCTCTGATTCTTTCAACGCCATTTAAATAATTCAAATACTCCTCGAGGTACTTTTTTAGATTTTGTAAACGGAGCAGGTATATGAAATGGAAACAGGGTAGAAATTCTGACTTCTGGTGCATCCTTATGAAGAATTCAGTATCGAGGAGTTTTATCCGCTTTCGTCAAGTCATTGAGATAAAGAGTCACTCTTTAACACGATATTTTGAATAATACTCGTTTTGTTTTAAATCATCAGATTTAATTGTACACCGCAATGCTAGTTTTAAACATATGCATGCCTTTCTTATGAATGGATTTTATTTAAAAATGTTCGCATAAAGTATAAAAATCTAGATAAGTGCGAGAATTACAAGGATCAAGCGTCATATTTAATATATTTTAATAAGAATATTAATAACGGTAACAGTGATATATAAAGATAATCGAAATGGATGAATCCTGGCTTTTTGCGTTTAATTTAAATTTGCACGTATTTAAAAATGCAGTCGCGAATTTTAAATTAAGGCGTTGACAATAATAAATTTCGACGTTTATATGGAAAAATAAGAGATCTACGGAGGCAATTAATGGAATAGAGCCTCAGTAGAGCAGAAAAATATTTCTCCTTTCTATTAAAAAGCAATAAAAATTAAGTGAGCTCTGCTACGCTGCTTTTTTGCAAAGAGCGATTATATTAATCCGGAAAATCGCTCGACAGACGTCGCGACTACGCGTTGAGACTTGTCACTTATAACGTGCTTGCGGAGCGTCGTTATTTACTTAATAATTAAAACGTACGAGCGCTTAGCCGGCACTGCTTCCACAAATTATAATTAAATCAAACCCAGTGAAACGCGCCCTAGTATCTGCCCTCGTACGTTACGAGAGGCCACGAGAGCCGCGGTAAGGTCGCTGATTCGGGCGCGCGTCGCGAGATCTTGCATCCGAAAATCACGGGAGGGGTGAAAATCCGCGGGAAACATTCCTCTTGTGACCGGCGAGGACTGGCAAGGGCCGTGGGCTGCGTATCGCGAGGCATGGCCCGACTTCAAAGCTAAGGGCCAAGCGAAATTTGAGCTCCGATCGATGGTCGGGGCGTCGGTGAGCTCTTAATATTCCGGTGCGTGGGCGCGCGCGTGTGCACGGGCTCGGAAACGGAGGTTGCAATTACCGCTGACGGGGCGGGTGCGAGGAGGGGAGGGGGGCAGGGATTAGGCCGCGTGAAAAATATGGCGTGGCTGCGCGGCTCGCGTCGCAAGAGACGAGCCCCGACGTTCTATGTAGGTCAGCGCTCAAGGAGCGATTTCGTGCGGAAGCCCCGGACTCAATCAATTATCGTTAAGAGTTCACCAAGTGTTGGGCATCGTTCGCGGTCCCAGCCAGTCGGAGAGGCGACGTCTTCGCGCCCGACCGGGACGACTGATCAATCATCGGCCGTCGGAAGTGGAGGCTCGGCCCCGTCGTCGAACCTCCCGTCGTCCTCGGCCTTCCCAGACTCGCTCCATCCTTCTGCCGCTGACTTCGAGACGGCACTCGGCTTTATAGCGTATCTGGCGCACCGAAGGCCACCCAACGGCAGCCGTTATTTCGGAGTCGAGAGGCTTATCCTTCCGCCTTTGTCTCGCCTCTGCCGGCTGCGACTACTGAAAATTAGAAAAAAAACTGACGCCGGAGAGATGAAAAAATACGCGGGATATCTCGCTTATTGAGTAAGCTTATTAAGTCGAGAAAGACAATTGCCATATTCTAATAAAAGCCCGTACGATGTACTGCGTTATAATCGTGGGGTTTATGAGCATGCAATTATAAAATGGGAAAAAATTTGTAGTACATTCCTTCAATGGGAACAAAAAATTTTCGATTAAAGGAACTCAATGAATTATGACGAAGCTGCGTTATTAATAAATGCTAACATTTTTGTACTTAACAATTTAATGTTTTTAATAAGTCAACTTATAAAGTACTTATTTAAGATTCTGCTGTAATTTAAATGCAAGCGTAATTAGCAATAAAAATGATTATTATAAGAAAGTATTATAATAAATCATTAAAGCTCAAACGAATAACAATTGCAATCAGAATTTCAGCTAAAGAGGAATATAAGTCAGTCGATTTTTGCAATATACCATGAATTAATTAGACTTTTTTCTTGTTAATTTCGACGATTAGATTATCGAAGTGGAAGTTTTTGTGTCTTCAAATTATAAATATTCTATATTAGAAACAAATTGAATAATACAAATTTATAATGATGATGGCATTTGCATTATTTTAATATTAACAATAAATCAGATTTCTTCTTTTATAATTTATTTTATATCAATCATTATCGAAAAATCCAATTTCAAAACTTAAGCATTATGCGTAATTATTATTATTATTAATTTAAAGAGGTCTTTGTAGTTATTCATGTATTCCAAGTTACGTTTTTTAAGTTGTTAATTATTTTAAAAATTAATGTAGGTTTATGTTGAAAATTATACCATCGTTATAACAAATTATTAAATGCTTCATCGCCAAAATATTACAATAATACGATGGAAATCATCGTGCGATGAAATTATTCAAAACATCAGAAATTGTAAAATTAAGATTTCAAGCACAAATTCCTTCAACTAATAATATGTTTCTTCTTTCAAAAACATACAATAGCATTCCAAAACAATTTGGACATTATAAAGTAGTTTATTCTTTATACTCGTTCTTGTGTGCACACAAGTCGAATCGAAATGAAAATAGAATTATGATTCTATAAACAATAAAACATGCGCATACATTTAGATTTTAAGAACTCTCTCAAGTTATAATAATTCGGTCATTCTAACAATTTTTTTGAGCTTTAAAATATTAAAATTTATTTGATATTTGTAACTATTCTTAGAAAGGAATTCGAATAACTTCCTTTAAATGTGACATCAGTAACAGAAGCCAAATGTATTTTCATAGATGCTTTTGACCTAGTACGAACGATGGAATGTATGCGTATTCGGGCAGTACTTGATATGCATCGGCATTATCTACTTACTATTCTCTTTACATGCATCAGAAAAAGTATACATGCATGTGTACATGTGGAGTATCCGCTTGGTGTAGATGCGACTATTAAACTAATGTTGTGAATCCTTTAACTCTCTGCCCTTCGTCTCCCTCTCCGCCGCTCTTATTATTATTATTTTACAAGTATATTTTTCTCTTACCTTTTAAAATTCATTTTTTTCTACCTCTCATTGGAATTTTCATTTTTATTTACAAACAGATACTAATGCTATATAACTACTATATACTCGATTAATTAAATTTTTTCTTCTTTTAAATATACAATTAAGGGATTATATAGCATTAAATTTGCTAGAAAAAAATAATAAAACAAACTTTAGTAAAGATACCAGTTATATCAGTCGTTATAATCTTTTAAAAATAAAGTTTTAGTCGTAATATTTTATTATTTTGTGGAAGTAAAAATCTTGGAAAAATAAAATCTTGGAAAAGTTTTCATATCATATAAATACATTATTTTACAAAATTCAATATCTAAAAGTACATGTGGTTTTTTCTCAACAATATTGTGCTCTTTTCAAAATCTTTTACTTACTTAACCACTGAATCCACCAAACATTATGGAGCTTCAAGCTATTAAATGTATTTGTATATTAATTTTCATAAAACATCTTTTATCATATGTTTATATTTAATCTTTAGTTTTCGGATTCTTTTCCTATACAAATTTAATTTTTATTTCTACATATTTTACATAGACAAAAGTATTCTTATTAATTTTAAAAATAAAACTTTTGATTTCATCAAGAAAAAGATAGCTATTAAAGAAATATTTGAAACTCAATATTTTGCTGCCAATCGCATTATGCTTATCATAATACTAATATCGATACGTGGTTTATACCATAAAGTTACTTTTTGTGATTTTGAAAATTTTATGATTTTACATTTATGCAAATTATTTAATTTTTTAAATCTAAATATTTCGTTTATTATGAATTTTCAATGTATATGCCTTCATTTTACTTTGTGAAACGTGCGATAATAACATTTATTGAAATTTAAACTTATTTAAAATTAACCAAAGGGTCCATATATTATTAAATTTGCTTTGAGATAGTAATAAATAATATTATTTTGATACGACACAATATGTATAGATAAAGTTTTTTGACTAATAACGAAATGCTTTTATGTTCATGGAATTAAAAAAGTCATTTTGTAATATTATTTCAGAAACTTCTAGTCGCGTAGGTAGCCCAGATGAAATGACGGCATACAATATAATAATATCGTTTATGTATAATTTCTCCTGCTTTCACTTATACTTTCAGAGGACAATGTATAATTATATATGTTGTCTAAAATACATCCTACTCAGCTACGTTTGTATTTAAGCATTTATATGCTACTAATATAACATTTATCTCAATGTGTCTCATTTATTGCTCACATACTTGTCCCATATATTTACTGACTATTTTTTGTTACCTACACTATACTAATGACTACTTTTTACGCCAACAATATTCTACGCGACACTTTTCATAATTATTGCAATGAAAATTTATCGAGTTTTAACAAACGAATTAACTCTAATTAAGTAGAATATATTCTGTTTTCGCGATTATGAATGCAATTTACAAATTGAAAAAAGTTGTTTTTAATAGAGTGACCAAACAATGTGTTTTATAACGAGAACAACAAAGTAATTAAAAAGATTTTTCACACATGCCTTTTTTTAGTTATGATATTAGAAATATGTAAAAAATGCTTTACTATTATGGCAGATTTAGAAAATTTTCAAACTATTGTTATTTTAATTTTTATTTTTTTTATATGCATATTGAGCTCAGAATTTTTTTATTTTTATTGAATATTATTTATTTACTAAGTTTATATTTATAACCATTGAGTATAAATATTTTTTTTTAATTAAATATATCTTTAATGTTGACAAAAATCACTTAATTTACATTGAAAAGAAAATACTTTTAAACTTATGTTTTCATTTAGATTTAGCTTAATAAGGAGAATAATATATAAAACATATGCAATATTAAGTTTAGGAAGCAGAAATTTAGAAAACGCTACAGTCTAGAATAAATTACTCCCAAACACCAGAAAATTGTATACTATCAGCATCAGTGAACATTAACAATCGCAGCAATTGTGCCTAATAAATATCTTCATGATGCTTGAATTTATTTTATATTACAAGTCCAATTTTTTAAAAATCTAATAAATGCCTCACAATGTATAAATCATTCATTTTGTTTCATAAATAATGATTATCATTGTTTTGTTTTTACATTCATAAACTTATAATAATGTTGCATTTGTTTTGTGATGTTTCATTTAGGTTTTCTTTATTTTTAAGTAGGCTAATTTTTACACGATTACAATGTGTTATAAATTCTAATACTTTTGAATAATTTAAATTCTTATCTGCGAAGAAAGATATATCTTTTGCGTGCATAATGTAAACCATCTTTTGGTTATAGTTTCGAGTACGGCAAGAAATTGCGCATTCATTATTCATGGTTCTACATCTTTAATCAAACAAATCTTAACATATATATATATATATATATGTGTTATAATAATGACACAAGTTATTTTTCTCTTTATAAAAAATTTTTTATAAATAATCTTGTGAACTACTATATTTATACCAGATGTTTTTTTAATTGTAATAAAATATTTTGATAAATAGTTACTGCTTATATGCTAACTTTATAAATATATATATATTAATCGAAATTGTTTCGAAAAGTTTTAAAACTATTAATAATAGCATATGTAGTTCCTATGATATAGAAGCCAGTATTATGTATGTAGTTAAATTCTTATTTCGTACGTAATCATTAAGATAAAAAAAATTTTTATTTTTAATATTATAACTTAACTTTCTATTTAGGTTTTTTATCATCATACGAATGGTACATATCATTACATAATCTTCTTTCAAATTTTTGTTCGACATACCTTTTGAGTCAATGTACCTTGAATAAGAGAAGAATTCGAATTTTCGTAAAAGATGTTTGCAGACGGAAAAAATGACAATGGATCGTTATTATCAAGCTTACTTATGGCTTTATTCCTTTGTTAATTAATAAAGTATCGTGTGAATATTTCAATATGCGCGTACTTTGACCTGGGAAATATATGTTATAGATATTTTACAATCACTCCATTAATGATTGTAGTTAAATTTATTTACGATGACACGGCATTAGATGATGAATTACAGCAAGAAGCTTAGCCTTCACTAAAGATAATATAAATCGCGTTAACAATATTGGAATGCCAGTGTGCCGAAGAGCGCAAAGACACGAATCCCGACCGATTAAAAGTCAATAAAAGATGCTGCCGAGTCGAGCTGTAAACGATAGTTGAAAATCCGTCCTTACACGATAGGCGCCTCGAATCCCCATAAGTGACTAAGCATACGAAGCCAGTGGTTCTAGTTCCCACATTAATCATCTTTCCCCGTCTAGCTTTAGAAACGGCTGTTATTAATCGAGCTCTCGGACAATTTCTCGCGCCCACACACCTTCGGGCTCCCTATGGGCAAATAAAGCCGGCCAGGCTCGAAACTGGCACTCGTAGTATCAATTCGCGCACCTGTGGGTGGAGATCAGCTGGGCGAGGCTTGCGGCGACCGCGAGTGCTCCCGCTAAATATAGCAATTGCAGCAAAGGTGCCACTTGTTTATCAAGAGAGAAACGAGAGTTCGGGGGACACTCCTCAAGACCTATCGGGTTTACATACCACTTTCCAGCGAGAACAGCTTTCTCTAATTATGAGGTTTATCACCGGCGCAATTCCGGGGTCGGCTCCTTCGAATTGTGGAGCGTCGTTATTATTCGATAGATCTCCTCGGATTGCATTTGTCCTGTTTTCTCAATAGATAATGCCGAGCCTTAGAATTTTAAATGATCATTAGAACGTATTATGCTCGATTAGAGAGGCTGCGCACAAATTCGGTAGTAATGTTTTCAATTTCAAGCAATGATAGATCAGCGTCGCTTATTTTTAAACAATTATTATTAATATTAAAAAAAATATTATTCATGCGCTATAAAATTAAATTTTGTGTATTAATTTTTTGATTATTTACTACGCATTGCCGTTGCTGTTGATTTTCGGTGAATGTAGGATCTTAGTACTACAATGAGTGAAAGTTTGTTAGATACGAAGCACGTTTGTGTTCAAACTTTGTAATATTGAGAATCATTTACCATTTGTTCCTCGCGGTCAAAAATATTTCACGAATACACGTAGAAAAGTAAATTTACCACAGCAACTGCAGCTCTCTTCACAATTTCATAGAAGCATAATTAAAAATTGCTAACAAAGGAAAAACTATTCATCGCGCCACAGCACTTTGGCTCGTCATTTTTTTTCCATATTAACGAAGTAAGCCGAATAATTGAACTGCCCCACCGATGCAGTAGCTCTTCTTCTTTTTTTTATTTTTTTTTTTTTAACATTGCAATTATATCTACCGCTCGAAAGAGGCGCAACAATGCAAACACAGGACAATGAGTTTGCGAAAAAATCGCTCACGGCGTAAATAAGTACTCGTCGTCTTGCACCGAGTAAGGGGAATCGCGTTCACGAGGAGTAATCGAGATGGAAAAAGTATAGTAGAGTCCTGTAATAAAATGTCCTACGGTTAATGTTGCAAAGTAGTGGAAATAACGAATTATGGTAAAAAAAAAACCGGACAAGGCGGAAAAGCCGCACGCGAACCGTCGGCTCATTTCGCAGCTGTGCTTGCGAAAGCTTCTCGCGCAAAAAGAAACGATGGAGATCCGATAGAGTAGGCATTGGAAGCGATGGCGAGCGAGGTGGGAGGCGAAGGGTGAAACGGGGGGCGCGTTCCTCCTGTCAACCGAGGGTGATGGACACCTCGCTGTGGGAGCCACGCGCAAGCACCGAGACGGACATTGACGCTGTCTATGTATCTCTCTCTCTCTTACCCCCCCCTTCCTTTCTCTCTCGCTCTCTCTCCCTCTCTCTTTTTACCCTCTCCCTCCTTCCTACCCCCTTTCTATCTCCCACGCTCCTCCTCTCGCTTTCTCTCTCTCTCTCTCTCTCTTTCTCTCTCAATTTCTAAATACACAAACACACACACACACACACACACACGCCTATGCGTATGTACATATATATATATATATAACTGACTATCTTTCTCGTTCGCTCATTGTTTTATTATCGGGTGGCTCCGCTCTTTCTCTGCTCGCCACCTTCTCCCTGCCTCGCTTCTATAGCACTGACGATGCACAACTAAATTCTATTGGTTTTTGAGGCTTCACTAGCAATTTCCATTCGATTACACCATCGCTGTCGAAATTTTCAAGTAGCTGCTCGCTGATAAAGTTACTTCTACTCCGGCCAAGTCGAACGCATTTATTCGATACGCGTTGCTCGTCGTTGCCGTTGTCGCTCGACCACGTACGCTAAGCTATTTAAAACTTTGTACTTGTGTTGGTAAGCTAATTACTTGTACAAACCTCATTTTATTTGCACCACCTCCAGCTCTACTTTAATTTGATTTGACTCTTTGTGGATAATTATGGCAAATACTGCATAGCGCTAAGTTCTTAAATTTAGACACACGTCATAAATAATAAATAAGAATAAGATTAATCCAATGAGCAATGATTGCATTCAAATTAATTACTTTTTTTTTCTTACAAATTTATTATTAAATAGTTATAATAATATTGTACAATATCAAATAAATATATATGGTACTTGTTATCAGTATAAAGTCTTTATTGACCGCATTACTTTCCTACGTTTTTTCAGTAACGCGGCAACAAATGTTTGGTACGTTAACAGAAGTAAATTTATTATAAAAAAAAATTTGCATCACTGACGTTAATGTCGATCGACAATGATTAAATATAAATATTTCCATGTATGGTATATATTTGGACGTACTTGAAAATGTAAAACCTGTACCAATGTGTAATTAAATTTGTTGATTTTCTGGAAGTTCTTTGACAATGAATCTATTACAAAGCAAAGCATAAAATCGTTGCGAGGTTTTGACAAGGGCTTTGTATATGTCATGCGGTCTTAGTTTAAATATCCTTTATTTTCATTTATAATATATATATACGTATATAATATTATATATACATATATATATATATATATATACAGCTATATATACATATAATATAGCTTCTACAAAGATAATTTATAGAAGCTGAAATGTAGCTAGAAAAACTTTCATTTGCTGAAGCAAAATGAAGCCCTGATCCGCGTACGAATAACTTTCATACAAAAGTTATACATAGCTGTAGCACTGTAATTTTACTCAAAATACATTTTATATAACCTAACAATTCTCGGAAAAGTTTAGTTTTTTGATAAAAAGTTGTGTATTACTCGGTGAAATGAAATATTTAACCGAACGTGAATTGCGCTGGGTATTAAACCGTGAGTTGAAATTTGATGCTCTAACAGGCTTAATAAATTCATTGTAATAAATGCCAGATATTTTCGTAAAATGAAAAGATCCATTTCAGAGAAATAAATTCAACGCGTGTTTTGTAATAAGCCGACGTGGCGCATCCGATCGATGGCATTCCTAATGTATCTACGATAAGAAAAGCTCTAAAAAGAGCGATGACGCTTAAACTGGCACTGATGAATCGTATTAAGCTCGCGCGCATCGGCCGAGCTGCGAGCAAATCAACAGGCTCGAGCACCGCATGGGCAATTTTTAAATGCGCGTATCCTCAAAAGCCAATTCTAATTGAAAATAGCGCAAGAGCGCTAACCACGCGTCCCGAAACGAACGATCTCCTGTAGCTGAACGCCGAGCCGCTCACTGGTCCGCGAATTCGCCAATAACGCCAATAACCTCGGCAGGAGCTCAGGCGCCCTCGGGGAGAAGCTGGTTCAAGGATTTAGGAGCCATCCTTGCCAGCCAGGAGAATCCTTGGCCCCCGGGGCCGAGGCACGCGCGGCCTCCGAGCAATTGCCACTTACCGGGCCGTTTACCCTAGTTACGCGACGCACGTTACGCGTTACTCCGTCCTAAACACGTGCAGCCAACAGAGCGAAGCCCTCGGGGAGGGGCGCAGCGGCCGACGACGGGACGTGCCTGATTAATCTTAGGTAGGCTACGTGGTCTCCCATTGCTCCCATCGTCTGCCGGCGCTCGGCGATAAATCAGGGGTGCGGCGGGGGGAGGGCACTCCCGAGGCGGAGGCGCTCCCGGGAAAGTCGCGAGTCCCGGAATGTCCGTCCTCCTGTTTATTCTACCCCCTCGGAGCCCGTGTCTTTATCCGAGCAAGCTTACTTGCATCGGCTCTGCTTGCGCGTCGCACCAATCGCAGCTTAGGCTCCTCGGCCCTGTTCCCTGCTCGGGATGCCGTTGTCGTGGTGCGTACTTAATTACAAAACTAACTAATCGAATTGCTTCCAATTAATGCGATCGAGGGATGGCCAAGCCGAGCTGATTAGCTGATACTCGCAAAAAAGAGACGCGAGAATGAGCTTCGATTCAAGGCTTTGAGAATTAATTTAATATGTTGGGCTAATCATAAGCTGGGGTTGATGTGCAAATCAATCAGACGTGTACGCGCTTAATCACTTTGTACCTTGCTTGTTTCACTTAACGTCCTCAAATGGATGGAGTTGTTTGGATTTTTACCCAGAATTTTATAATTTAATTTGTGTACGTTAAAGCGAAGCCCTGCGCATCTTTTACGCGATCCTTTTTGCAAGAGCATTCTCGAAAAGTTTTATTATTAAAGGGCACGCTCTAATGAAATTCTTTTAACAAACTTTTAACTTGATCATCTAATTTAAAGTTATGTTTTATTTTGTTTTACAATGCATATTCCTTAATAATATTACAATTTTATCGGCGGAGTTTTAGCAAATATTGAATTTTTATCGAATGGCCGAGTACGTCATAGAATTAATTATTACTTCAGAATAAACAGCGCATAAAACTCACAAAGCATTCTAAATGCGCGATACGCCAATTTTCAAAAATTGAATTAAGAAAATAATTACGCGATCGAGTTTCATTGTTAAAGTGACATGGCTCGCTACATCCTTTATTAATACTTGCATTTCGATGTATTTTTTAATGCGTTTGCTACCCCAATATCAATTACAGGAACAAAAATGAAAAATTAATTGTACTATTAATCAAATTTGTGTGTGTGCGCGCGATGCTGGCACTCAAACTCTATGTCGGCCATTTCACGCAAACGCGAACCTCAAGCCGGACGTGTTTTATTCCGGCGTGTCAGATGTGTCCGATTAACGTCGTTTTAACGCGATTCACCCAACGAAAATGAGTAATTGGGCTAACTCAATGTTTCCTAGATTGAAGCTGAATATTGTAGACATTTGATTTTCTAAGCTCGCTTTTTTAATAAATAAATAAGCTAAATTTCAACATTTCAATTATTATGCTACCAAACACTTAAGTCATTATCGAAAATTTACGTAAGGAAAAATTTAAATAACCGTTTAAAACTGTAGAGAGCCGATGAAATATTTTTATTCGTATAAAGCCAAATTAAAAGGATTTGTGTCGCGTCTTATTCATTAACGTACTGGTTTAAAATTTGCTTTTTAATTTGCTATTTAGTTTTCTAATATTCCGTAGACTTTTATCCATTGTTAATACACATTGCTGAAAAAAAGTTGAATACTTATGATTGCGTATTTCAACGAGACATATAATTAAGATATTGCATTAAGAAATAGACGCGATCAACACTTAGGTGGACCGAATACTACACCCTTTAAAACATTAGCCTCCGATAATTCATAAGCAGCGAGATACTGAAAGTAAATCATATATGTGGTATAAAAGAAGGCTACGTGAAAGATTAATAAAACACGAAGCCCCAGCGTTAAATTACCTCCCGTGTCTCTCATTATGATGTCCAGCCAGTAATACGTATATAATCCGCTGACATTGTAATTGCATTCTACATTTACATAGCTAGATCTCGTATGCGACAACAGTTGGTGGCCCTCGACATCGACGACCTTCTTCTTCGTAGGCAGCCTCTTTGGCAACGTCGTATTCGGCTGGATAGCTGACAAATGCGGCAGAAGAACCGCTTTTTTAGCAATCATCTTCCTCGAGGTTCTATGCTCAATAGCGACAAGCTTCAGTCCAAATTATGTCGTCTACACTGTATTGAGGACCATCAACGGTCTGTTTTTTCCTGCCATTTATCAGATACCTTTCATTCTCGGTGAGTTTACCAGAACATTTCCCAAGTCACCTTATTTATCACCGACAAATATGATTTTTAACTTACTTTTATACGCAACTAAATGATAAATGCTTTTATTTTTAATTCAAACTCAATTTCACCTTGTTTTTTTTTTTTTTAGCCCTTGAGCTAATGGGTCCGAGGTATAGAACATTTGCTGGGATGGTGATATGTATTTTTTTCGCTACAGCCATGTCATTGCTCGCGCTTTTAGTAAGTGAAAATTTTTAAATTATCTACTATATCAATGAAAATTTTACATATAAATTGATAACGAAACTCTATAAGTCAAATCTATCCTTTACTAGACAATTTGGCTTTTAAATTAAATATCTTATTGACCAAGCCATTTTTATAGATTTCGCTTGAATTTAATTATTAATACAAACCATATTTCATTAATTACTGTTATAAAAAAGCTGTACTGACAAACGTAAACATTTTGCCCAGTACTGAATAAAGGGACTGAAAATAACAGTTTAATGTATTAAATTAAAAATTGTTTGGACATCGTATGGATAATAATGTATTTATATTATTGAATACAGAGTTACTTGTTAAGGCATTGGTATACACTTTCGCTAGCTATTTCCGTACCGTTCGTCTTGCTATTTAGTTATTATTGGATTATTCCTGAATCACCAAGATGGTTACTTAGTAAAAACAGGATAGACGAAGCAGAAGTTATCGTACAGACTATGGCCAGAATTAATGGTAAAGCTGTGCCGCCGAATTTTCTTCGAACAATGGAGGTATATTTGCTATCTGATACTACTTAACTCCAATAAATAAATGAAACGCTATAAATTATACACGATTTAATGCATTTTCTATCGCTGTAAGCGTATCTATGTATTATTTCTAACATCGTGTAGTAGAAATAAAGAATAAAAAAAGTATTACTGTTAGAAAACTCAGCGGTTACCTCAAATACTATGAAAATTTTTAGCTTGATGTAATAAGAAGGCAGAGAATGGCTTACAATGGCAGAAACTCAGATGAAATAACAGCAGCCGATCTGGAGTCGGAAAACAGGGTACAATCAAAGTCCGCGACGCCGATGGACTTAATAAGGAATCCAAATATTCGAAAGAAGTTCTTTATTCTAGCGTTCGACTGGGTTGCGAATGCCGTCGTCTATAATGGTCTTTCCTATAATACAACGAATCTTGGAGTTTCGGATTATCTCGCCTTTTTCATAGGTCAGTGTTGATAAATTTCACTATTGCAACGATATTTTTTGAAATTTTTGAAATTTTTTGAAACGGATTCCGCTGGAAGCTTATGAATAAATAGTAATAGTTTCGTTTCAATTATTGCTAATTGTAATTTGATCAAAAATTTATCTTTTTTCTTTTTAAATTAATTATACTATAAATTGAAAGCAAAAAATTTCATTAAGCTTTTAATAGCTATGTGTCAAATGCATTTACTAGACAAATAAATTCACATAATCATTGACTTTTTTCTGTAATATTATAATCGATTCTTTTTTTTAATCCAAAGCTCTCGTTTATGATCTTAGATAGTATCTATTTTTATACTATATGATCTGTAAAATTAAAACAATTACTCATTTTCGTTTTTTACGTTTTTACTAATATTAAATAACTGTTCACTTTAATTAAAAATTAAATTTTTTTCAAATTGATATAAATTACAAAAATACAAATTTATTCTGTACTAAATGAATATTTTATTTGCGTTGTTAATGTTCGTGTTTATTTAAAAATGAATATTTTTTTCTTTTCAAAGTTTTATACGTATTCTCAAACTTTAATAAACGTATCTATAAATTAATATTTGTTTAATTAGTAGTATAATGGTATGTATCGTAAAAACGTAGGAATTGGCTATGATAAATAGGTAATTTAATATAAGAAAAATCATTTCAATTTTCTTCATTAATTAAATTGTGTTTATGCAAATGTTAGTTGTATAAAATTTTATTATATTTTTACGTTATATTTATAGAGTATTTGAATGCAACCAAATAATTAATAGAAAAAAATATTACAAAATTATCATTGGTTATTCAAACATCATTGAATAAATTATGGTCGTTTTTAACATTTATAACTGTGGAGATGGAAATCAATTTCTGAAATGCAGACAAATAATCGTAAATAATGAGCTAGTTAGATATCAACTATTCATTTTATAGATAAAAGTAATGTTTCCTCATAAATAATGTGCATATGAATACTTTTATATGTTCAATGGCATTTGTATTTTTATTCGGCATCATTTTACGATTGTTTTTTTCTAAATAATATACAATCGTTATAATAAAGGGTATCATATCAGTTATATATCAATAATACTTTTTAAAATTTTATTAAAACTGTATTATAATAATACTCTTAACTACAAGAATCTATCAGTTAGATGTGTACATTTTTATGGATTATAAATAACAACAAAATTGCACGCAAATGAAGGAAATAATTTAAAAAAAAAATTATACATCACAAGTCGCTATAAATAAGCATAATTTATTACTAAAATGAATTTTCTCAGTATTATCATAAAGTGCTAATATATCAAGCTGTTGAAGTCCATGATAGTGATGGAAGTAAAAGCTGTAAGATTTATAATAATTTTCCATCTCTTTACTTTAATTGGAAAGCGATGTCATATTTTTTTTTAAAATCATATATATATATATATATATATATATATATTTATATCACGAATAATGTAAGAAATAAAGAGAACTTTTGAAGACTACTTAATAATAGATTTGCTTACGCTTTACGCAGGAGGAGTCGTTGAAATCCCATCGTATATTGTTACTTGGTATGCTATGGATAGATTAGGAAGACGATGGGTTTTGTGCATGACGATGCTTCTCGGTGGTGTGGCTTGTGTCTCCTGTATGTTCGTTCCTGAAGGTTTGTATTCCGATCCTTTTATCTAAATTATATAAAATATTTACTTACAAATGATAAATCAATAGTAAAGGTAAATAAAAATATCTTTAAATCCATTCAAGCAAATTAATGGCTAAGTAATTAATCCTACCGATCGATACTGTGCTATGAAAATCAACTTAAAAAATTTATACTTAAATAAGTAGAATGATACATTTGAGAAAAACAAAGAAAAAAATTATTCGCGTGAAGCTCTCTGGCCATTGTAATCAACAAATAGTCAATAGAATAAGATTTTTTATTAAATTGCTCATTAATAATTAATAATTTTGCTTTGGAGCTTCCATTATTTTTTAATACAAAGCGAAACATTAAGCTCTTGGTAAATGTAAAAGGCTTCGATCTCGGCGCGTTAACAACGATTCAATAAAGCAGAGAAGGTAAGGAGCGACCGATGCGAAGCATTTCCGAATACAATCCGCGTAGTCTGCGGGGAGCAAAATAAGGGAGAAGGGAGAATGATTAGAGCGTCCATTGTCCAGATGCCGTTTGGGTGACGGTGTCACTGGCGATGATCGGCAAATTCGGGATCGCCGCCTCGTTCGCGGTATTCTACGTGTTCGTCGGGGAGCTGCTGCCGACGGTGCTGAGGTCCCAGGCGATGGGGATCGCATCCTTCATCGCGGGCATCGGCCTCCTCACCTTCCCCTACATCGTCCACCTCGCGGTCTACTGGAGGGTCCTGCCGTTGATCGTCATGGGCTCGTTGAGCGTCGCCGGGGCCATAACCTCCATCTTCCTGCCGGAGACCCTCAACATCCATCTGCCGCAAACAATTGAGGAGGGCGAGCTTTTCGGGGCTGACTTCAAGCTCTGGTCCTGTCCGGTCCTGCCCGCAAAGTGAGTTGCTGCTTTATTGCGTTAACGACCCTCGATTATTTTAAAAGAGCTCGAGTCCGAGGTCCGGCACAAAGATTTCATCCTTCGTCCCACCCTTTCGATTACCCCAACTCCAGAGCAGCCGTGGACGATTAGCAGGCCAGCGACATCGAAAACAATTACAGCCCCATTAGGTCGTACATGGAATTACCGTCTCGACTCTCTAAATAATTGTTCGAAACTAATTTCTGCATAAATTGAGTTTTACCTAAAGTCAAAGAATCTTTAACGGGAGCTCGATAGATTGTTGATTGTACTCTTACCTAGTGTTAATATGTGTATTAATACATAAATCTCTTTTTTTCATTTACATTTTTATTTCATAGAATTTGTTATTGAAATACTTTATTAATTAATGGATATAAATCCTATGGAAAATGATTATTTTTAGATTAAAAGCATTCAAAAATTGAACGAATAATATCACTTTTTAAGTTTTTTACAAGTTTTTCACTTTGTACAATTCTCAAATTGTTATTTTTACGTTTTTGTTTGGAAGGTGATACTTTTTTGTAAAATTGTCCTACTACGAATTTGGTCGTAAATATTAATTTATTTATATATTCATGTGCATGTAGTTATACGCACACGCACACGCGTCCTTTCAAGGACTTTCAGCACCAGCTGAAAGAATACATCGTCTTTGTCACTTAGATTCTATTTAATCACGATCGTAACAACACTCACGTACGCGTAAGCATGTCCGTAAAACGTCTGTGCACTATCCAATTTTTATCATTTAAATATAGATACTTTTATATAACAAATATTAATACTTTGTCAGTATTTATTTGTTAAGTTGACATTTTTTATCTTTCGCACTAAGGTTAAGCGCAGTAGTTAATCTTTAAGAAAGACTATTTTTGCTCACCCATGCCTACGACGTTACAAATTAAATTAAAATAATTCACTATTCTTATTTGAAATAAGTAGTAGAAAAAACATTTTTAATACACGATTTATCACGTTATTTTCTAAGCAATACAGATTTTATCACTGCTTTAAAAATCGAAATTGAAAAGATTCTTATTTCCTATTTGGATGCCTTCTTCATTCCTTCAAGTTCGATCTCAATTTACATAGATCGGAGAGTATACCTTTACTTTCTGTTATTTACTATCCTACTTTATTCGAAGCATCTTCTCGTTTACTAATTCAGTTCTCAATACTGGGTTTCTCTATTCTCTAGTATTCTCAGTATACAAAATCAACCTTCTAAAATATTCCTCAACCATATTTTACCGAATGACGAAAATTCGTATTGATCAAATAATTAAATTAAATAACAAGTCTTATTTACGAAAATATTAGACTCTAATATTGAATTACTGTATTTAAACACGAATAAATGTATTGTTTTAGATTCCAAAGTAATTTTTTTACAAGTTCACTCGATAAATACTCGCTCGGAGTAATCGTAAAGGTCTGATATTAATGTATGTTTAATTAAGAGCTAACCATTTTTCAACTCGTTAATGAGAGTTTTGCTTATAAACAGTAGATTACACATAGTTGCATTCGTATAAAATGTAGAATATATTTATAATTATTAAATATCGTCTAAACATCCGGTCCTTATAAGATTTACAAATCGTTAAGTTTATGCAGATACTTTGCACACTTAAAAGAACTCGACGGAGTAATTATTTTATTTGTAAACAAGCGCCTTCCTTTTTAGTGATATAAGATACGAGTTTTCAGTTAAAAAATGAGGAATCAAATAGGAAAAAGAATTGACTTCTCAATTTACTCAAGCTAGCTATTTCTTACATAAACACTCTAACTTTATAAGAATATTCTACATCGAATTTCTCTTATTATTGAAATAAGAGGAAGATATTAGATTTCTGTTTTCAGTACTAATTGCACCAATACAGTATCAAATATCAGTATTTAGAAAGAATGAGATCAGGCAAGCGAGAATAGCGAATTTGTCTTTGATAAATCAGAGCCATATTAAGAACGTGTGATATATATCAGAAAAAAACCGCGACAGCTCGAAGAGGAGGCTCGAAGGAAAAAAGGCCAAAGCCCTAAAGCAACTGCACTAGCGCCAGCCGTATTAAAGGCTTAAAAACGTCATTTTCAGGACGAAGAAGCGCAACGGCTCGGAGCACATGCCCTTGAAATACCTGGCGAACGGAGGTCTGGACCGACAGGCTTCGGGCTCCGGGGACGGGGACGGCACCCAAGTGGCCTCGAGCGCGCCGATCCTCGAGGGCCGAAGCAGCAGCGGCAGCAGCAGCAGCAGCAGCAGCGGCGGCGGTAGCAACGGCATCGGGAACGACGCCGGTCGCAGCGAGTCCCTCGGACGCTCCTTTTCGCGCAGCTCCGGCAGCGGGCCCAACTTGAATCAGTCGCCGTCGCAGGTCGAGCGTCAGCGCGCAGCCATCGTCGAGGGCCCGGTGCGCTCCAGTGTCGCCGGACCCCGTGCCGACAAGTGAAATCCCCTCCGGGGCTCGCGGGCGCCAAGAAGCTCTCGCTTTAATCCCTCTTTCTTCCCCCTTTTTACCAAATGCGACAGCAGCGAGTCGATCGCTGGTAAGTGTTTTATTGAACCGGTAATAGTAAATTGCCAATACCCTCGCGATATTACGCGAACTACATTGTGTAAAAAAAATACGTGTTCGATGTGTAACGGATTGTTGGCGTCGGTGTACGGGTCATCGGTGACTTTTCTTTCTCATCTACATTGCGTTTTAATAAGAAAGAAAGCCATACAAAATAACGTTTCCTGAGACTTGCGTTAACAACCTACCGGATGTATAAAATCATCGAAGAATCCTCCATAGATTGGAAGATAAATTACATTATACTGCTAGTATATTATTAATCTCTAAATGATACACAATTACGACTTACTAAAGCCGATATAAAATAATAAGAATTTCGAATTATATTTATGTACTGTTGAAATTGGAAAACTTTAGAATTATTTTATTTAAATGAAGTATCAAGTAACATTAAGGCACAATTCATGTGTAATTAGTCTACCATACAGTTACCTTATTATTAACAAAATTTATGAATGAAATAAATTGTTATATTTTACCAGTCTGTTTAAAAATAAATATATACATGCATATATATGTATATACACACACACACACATATATATATATATATATATATATATATTGAACATTTACTGTACCATAAGCATAATGTTAAAGTGAATATCCAGTTTTAATAACAAAACAAATTTAGAATTAAGATTTTATGTAGTATAGAATTAATTTTATTAAGTAAGAAATATATGTGTTAATCGTTTACATTGTTAATATATTTTCAAATTTTTATTAACATTTTTAATTTATTATTTTTAACAAAAACATACTTATGCACTAAAATATTAATTCTTGTAAAATTATAAAAAGGTTTCTTTGTATTATATTATTAGTATGTGATGGGCGCGCGAATAATATTTATTTTACGCTAAACACGTTGTTATTTAAACTTTTTATGTTTCGTTATTTAAGTCTTCGGTTGTCTGCCTGCCAAAGTGTAAGTTTTAAGTGTATTTAATACATAGAGAAAATTTACGAAAAAAATTTATTTAATAGTGATAATTTCGTGGAATAAATAAAAAAAATATTAAAAACTAAATAATATTATTTTTGTATAGAAATAATTGTATTCTCTTTTTTATTAAATAAAAAGACTAGAAATATATAAACATTAATGATCACCTTTTATTGAAAAAGTACTTAAATTGAATACTATTTTTTTCAGCATTTGATTGCAGTTGATCATGTTTCTAAATAAATAATGCTTAAATTGATTTGAATGTTAAAAATAATCGTGCTCAACGTGTGTATTTTTTCCAAAAAGGAATGATCAATGAATTATATTTTCAAATAAGTATTATTTCGATTATATGTTTGCAATATATATATACATACATGTATGTATTCTGTAAAAAGCGTAATTCAAATAATGTAAACAACAAATAAAAAGTGATTATCCTATATATAAGAATTTATAATAATATATAATTAAAAATACTAAAGTTTTTTTCAAACACATTGATATTTTCTATTAAATTTTATGTATTAATAAAATGTTTTAATGAATAAGCCAAACATTGTATATATTATGCAGTTACAATTGACATATTAATTATAAATATATCAAGTAAAAAATTTCACAAAAACTATAATAATAGATAATAATCATATTAAAATATAATAATTTTTTTTTAAACAAACAAATTTTTTAATTTGAATTGCAATGATTACAAAAAACTGAATGTAATTTAAAAAAATTTTTTCCAATACAATTTATTAATAAAATACAAATTATGTTAAATAATACTTTCCGTATTAAAAAAAAAGTGTTTCCTGCGTAAATTTTTTTTGTTATATTTATTCTTTTTGAAAACCATATATTTGCACTAATATATTCGTTAGAAAATTTTTTTTACAGTCATTCATTATTCATGTCTGGAAAATCTTTAAAACTAGTATACATTAAATGAATGTAAATAGTCATCAATTTAATATTTATTTGAAATAGCTTAAAGTAGTTTAACATATCAAATATATAAGAAGTCGTGTGCAATTTCACTAAAAGCTATTACAATTGCAAAAAATTATATTAATAGAGTGAAGACGCATACATAATAAATGTTTAAAAACTCGATTACATGTCTGAATAAATTTTTGTATTATAATCATATATTGCGTGTACTTTTAGCTTATTGTTTAGTAATATATGAGTGTTAGAAAATTTTTTTTTTTAAATATTATGGAAAATATTTTATTTACAAAAATTTATAAATTGAAAATGTTTATTTATTAATATAGGTAACTAAATGTTATGATACTGCAAATTAAGAAAATATAAACACTGAATACTGAAAAAATATTTAAGTGTTAAATAAGATAAAAAATTTTAACAGAAATAATATATTTTTATTATCTTTTTACATGAACATGGAATTTAAAAATTATGATAATCATCTATAAATAACAATAATTTAAATTATATATTAGCGTGTATGTTTAATCTTGGACGTTACTTCAAACATTTTTTGCAAATACATATTATAAATATGTGTATAGAATTTAGTGAGATCTAACGTGAAATTTATTTCAAGCATTAAAGATAAGACCTTAAAGATATATATATATATTTATTTATTCTTAAAAAAAATGTTATTAAAAATCATTCAATCTCAAGTAGTAATAATAATATTTTATAGTAACAGCATAATATACGTTTTGCGAAATTTGTTATAGAGTATTAAAGAAAGTGGTGAACCCAGTATGATAAGAGATGAGACAGACTCTGTTCGGCAAAAGCGAACCGATTGAGTAGATAAGGTAGAGTCTCACCACCTACTTACTAAACAAGGAAGTATATGGGGAGGAGGTACGAAAACGCGTGAAATTTTAAAGAATCTCCAACAATATCAATACATTACTTACATTTACGTACAATAACTCTAAACAATGATTAAAAAAAATGTTATGGAATCGTTAATTTATTGCACTTTGTATTTACAAATAATATGAAACATTTTAATAGAGTATCAAAATATGCTATGTTCAATAACAATTTTTAATTTAAAAAAAACACTTACATCTTAAGAAAACGCTTTTCATATTTAATAAGTGTCTCGTGTTCAATATATAGATATTAAAAGTGGAAATATTATAATATTATTACGAAAGTTCAATGGAATCAAGGAAATACGCATTATTATTTTCAATAAATTTTATTACATCGTTACAAACATTTCCATACTCATTACGTGGCTTACTTTATTACATTAATAAGCTTCAAATCGATAAACTTGCAATCAATAAATGCATGCAATATACTGATACAATATATTGAAAAACTTCGATCCTTGGTAATCACAATTCGTTATTATTTTTTACAATTTTGAATGATACAAAAGTTTCCCAAGGATACAAGTTATTTTAACTACCGTTTTCAGTCTATACGTTCGTAAATATCAAATCAAATATTCAAATCTACAGTAAATAAATCAACTTAGGTAAAAAAAAATTTTTGGTTTTTGGCCGACATGCTTTGGTATTACTATAAAAGCCAAATTTACTTACAAGTAAAAATATTTAGGTATATACTTTAATACCTTGCGTATCATTATTTGTATATTCTTGTAACTTATAATTAAAGTGCTTTATACTAATCATTAATAGACATCACAAAAGCCATAAATACTTTATCTAAATTAAGGATTCTTTTGTTTTGTAATAATTAATATATTTAAATGTTAAATTTGAATTTTGAATACGACTTATTATAGAAAAATATTACAAATAAGAAGGCCTGACTAAAATATACTACATAAATCAGAGAATATTTAAATAGTTTTATATCTATTTGAAGTACTACAATAATAATTATGAAAGATATAATAGTTATAAAAAAAGTAGTTTATACCTTATCAAAATAGCTAAGTTCTTAAAAGAAATGAAATTAGAAATATAATTGAAAACAGAATTTTTGTTATTCTATCGAATGGTTCTAATCATTGTTAATAAAATTGCTTTAAGAGCGGAGAGCACAAATATTTAATAGTAAATGCACGACTAGTAATTGCCGGTAAACAAATATGAATTTGAATTAAAGTTTTCCATTGGATGAATTTTAAATACGGAATCACATAGTTTTTATGTAAAATCATCATATTTTTAAGCAGCCGAACTGAAGAATATAGAACCAAGCTTTTCTTCGCATAAAAACCAATAAAGTCAATTGGTTTGGTATATTAGAAACAGAAATATTATGCCCATTACCATTTGCAATGCGTAAGTTCTGAAACATAGACAACGTAACAGTGAGAATTTTTCGCAAATTTATAATATCGGAAAACATTTAATAAAAAAAATTGCTTTTTATAATCTGAGTAATATTTACATTGTATTAGAATATTGTATATTTGCTTTTAAATGTATATGTAATTTTGAATTTTCAGCGGGTGCACTTTATGAAAAGAAATACGCACGACAATACGACATTCGCCTAAACGAGTGGATTCCAGTGTACGAGTGAAAATACATTAAAACCGATGTGTTCTTGCCGTTCAATGTCCATTGAGCGTAGATTGCGTTATCAACTCCACCGCATTATAAGTATTACACCGAGTTTGCGTAATCGCATGAGCAACAGCCCTAAGTCCACGCTCGCGTCGACCTTCACTCTTGATCGCATGTCTCGAAATCGTCTCCGGCATCTTCGGTCTCGAAGTCCTCTTCGGTAGTGGCCTCCTGGTACTGCTGGTACTCCGAGACGAGGTCGTTCATGTTCGACTCTGCCTCGGTGAACTCCATCTCGTCCATGCCCTCGCCCGTGTACCAATGCAAGAAGGCTTTCCTTCTGAACATGGCGGTGAACTGCTCGGAGATGCGCTTGAACAGCTCCTGGATCGCCGTCGTGTTGCCGATGAAGGTCGAGGACATCTTAAGGCCCTTTGGTGGAATGTCGCACACGGCGGTCTTCACGTTGTTCGGGATCCACTCGACGAAGTAGGAGCTGTTCTTGTTCTGGACGCTGAGCATCTGCTCGTCGACCTCCTTCATGGACATGCGGCCGCGAAAGACGGCCGCGACCGTGAGGTAGCGCCCGTGTCTGGGGTCGCACGCCGCCATCATGTTCTTAGCGTCGAACATCTGCTGGGTGAGCTCGGGCACGGAAAGGGCCGAGTACTGCTGCATCGAGCGGGAGGTCAAGGGAGCGAAGCCCGGCATGAAGAAGTGGAGCCGGGGGAAGGGCACCATGTTGACAGCGAGCTTCCTGAGGTCGGCGTTCAATTGGCCGGGGAAGCGCAGGCACGTCGTCACCCCGGACATCGTGAGCGAGACGAGGTGATTCAGGTCGCCGTACGATGGATTTGAGACCTGGAATAACAAAGATTTTTTAACGAGACTCGACTCTGACTTTGCGATCGGCCGATTTCCACCACCCCCCACCGCATTCAACTTTAAATCTCATTTTACAATACACGATATTCCCTCTCCTATCATCCAATAACACGAATGTCCTTGATCTACAATTTTTCTCCTCTCTAATTACAAGTGCTCTAGTATCTTATCGCTACTATTATTAAATTGCACTCTAATTAAACTTTAACTGATTTGCCTGCTTTTAAAATTTAAACTAAGGTAAATCTACATTTAACAAGCACATTTAATTAATAGCTTCTTAATTTAACATTCTACGTAGGTAACTTAATTTATAGAAACTAGAAGATAATTCAGGTTGTTGCATTCGCACTTCAAATTGTAAGGTTATGCTCTGCGTGAGATCGCGGCTACGGTCTGGCACTTTCTTGAAAATATCTTAAGCAGCATTTACTGAATTCGTACGGTCTATATTCATGACTCTACATTTAAGTTTTTCTTACGAAAATAAAGCAACTGCCCTAAGAAAATCAACTTCTTTATGAGTCTAAGCTATAAATATAATGTTACAAGAAATATAAAATATTATTATCATGTGTAATTTATACTGTTTTTAGCAACTCATTTATAAAAATAAATCACGCTCAACATTTATGCGAATTTCACAATTTTTTTAGCTTTGCCTTAATATTGTTGCGCATTGTAAAAATTACATTATCTATAAAATCCTACCCAATGATTATTATTACTATTATATTATAACCTTGAGTGTTCTGAAGCAGATATCGTATAGTGCTTCGTTGTCAATGCAGTAGGTCTCGTCGGTGTTCTCGACCAGCTGGTGCACGGATAGGGTGGCGTTGTAGGGCTCGACGACGGTGTCGGAGACCTTCGGCGAGGGCATCACCGAGTAGGTGTTCATGATCCTGTCGGGGTACTCCTCGCGGATCTTGGAAATGAGGAGAGTACCCATGCCGGAACCGGTGCCACCTCCCAGGGAGTGCGTCAGCTGGAAGCCCTGGAGGCAGTCGCAGTTCTCGCACTCCTTGCGCACGACGTCGAGGACCGAGTCGACGAGCTCCGCGCCCTCGGTGTAGTGACCCTTGGCCCAATTGTTACCCGCGCCCGACTGCCCGAAGACAAAGTTGTCCGGGCGGAAGAGCTTACCGTAAGCCCCGGAGCGAACGGCGTCCATGGTGCCGGGCTCCAGGTCGAGAAGTATAGCGCGTGGCACATACTTGCCACCGTTGGTCGAGGTCGCAACTATTGGATTTTCGATTGACAAGGTGCTTCGTTAAAATTAGACAAGCGCCGTTATCTGGGAATGGGCTTATTGACCAAGTATCGTCTTGTCGGTTATTTATGCATATTTTATGAATATATTATTAAGATAAAGAGAGCCTGAATATGCTTTTCTACTATCTTAAATTTAAAAAAATATCTTCAAGACATTTCTAGGTTGGTAAAATTTTTTTCAGCGGGATCGCATACACGATATATAATATTAATATTCGATAAATTGTGTTGGCCAATTAAAAGAATTAGAGCTTTGTACAAAGAATGATTTCAATTTCTTTTAATGAACATTATTTTATTCGCTTAATTGAAAAAGCTAAAATTTATGTAAATATAAAATGACCTTTTCATTAATAGTATTGTATTTATATATTTTTAATATACCAATTATACATGAAAAGCATCAAAACAATAATTTTCCGAAATAATTTATATAAATGTGAGTACGTAATAATTTAATCATTACAAATTTACAACGGGATTCATTAACGTGGGTAAGCGTGCAAGTATTTCTCCGAATGAGCAGATGCGATTATGGCTGTGGTACACTTTTCAGGGAGATGTTTTTTTTTTTGTCTAGAAAAAGACGTTTCTCGGATTATTTAGAAAATATACCCACGTTCAAAGATAAAGCAGCTATTAACATGAAAGAATAAGCTTTGATGAAAGATAAATTGAGTCGTAATTTTTGTCGAGTCTGTGCACCAAAAAGAATGCCTGTGCCTCTAAAATTTAATTATAAATTGTTTTGTATTTTAAGAAAAATCTATCCCTATGGAAATCAAAAAGTAAGAAATTTATCATAGCAAATTTTGAATTTTGCGCTAGCTCTAGTTTTATAAATAATGTCGTAAGAGTGAATTGTAATTTTGAACGCAAAGGAAATTTATAGAGACATTAGTTTCGCGGATCGGTAAAGCATCAAATGATGGCTAAAAATAAAGAGATACTGTAGATCTTGGATTGAAAATTAAGTAAAATGCGATGTACCCTCCCGTGGTCGATTAATCGCGAGATTATTTTGGCAAAGTCGCACGCATATGGTCAGGCCTGTCATTGCAGCCGAGGTTATGGAAGTCAGAATACGATATATCAGTGAGTTTTGGGAGAGGAATGCAGGATCCCATTCGTGTAATCTATAACGTTGAAATTCTCACGAGTCTAGACTGTCGGTAGGAAGACGGTAGGGGCGGGGGCGAATAGAAAAACGGCGCCGAGAAAAGAAGCTCGCTCGGGCCCCGGTCGACGAGAGCGTCGCACGCAAGTCTCGCCGAGGCAGGGGCACAATAATTCACGGGCGCTCGTGTGGGTGCACGCGGTGTGTGGGTTGCCCACTCCGCTAGCCCCTCGACAGCGTCACCTCCGGAGATTCTGATGCGGGCGGGTGCAATCGCGAAAGCGCGGCCGCCGGGAGGGGAAACTCCTACGAAGCGCGTTATTTCTGTCGGGCGATTGCGGTGGGCGACGGGGCCGGCCGAGGCGGGCTGCGAGGGGGAGGCCCGCTCCCCGGTCGGCCCACGGGACGACGTTTATTTCGCCTCGGGAATCCCCCCCGGGGGAGCGTTCCATCTCGTCGCGCGCGCCCGCTCTGTTTTTAGAGTCGGGATACCCGCGCGTGCCCCCCCCCCCTCGTCGGGCTCTGCAGAGCCGGAGCGCCGCTCGCCCCTCTAGACATTGGCCTTTAAAGTATCTCAGAAATGAGCCCGCGAGCGAAAGCCTATTTCTGGTGAAACAATCCCCGGTGGCGCGACGCCCCGATAACGGGCGCATTCCGTTAGGCCGACCTCGACGATCCGGGATCGATCGCCGGCCGATGGTCTCTCGCCAGGCCCTTAAAGGCGCACCCCCGCCTCGGCCCTGTCCTACGTGATAAATGATTGTGGCTTACCCGAGGCCTCGTTGTAGTAGACGGAGATCCTCTCGAGCTGCAGGTCGCTGTCGCCGTGGTAAATTCCCGACTGGTCTATGCCATGTTCCTCCGAGATAACCTCCCAAAACTGCAAGAAAATAGCGGCCCATTACTTTCCGCCTCCTCGTTCGGCGTTTGTCGAGTACGCGAGTCAAATTCGCCCGCGTCTCCCGTTTCTTGGTTTACAAAAAAAATATCGTTAGGTAAAATTTCCTTGGGATTCCCTGGTGATATTTTTAGGAAAATTAGTTACATCGTTACTGCACTTCTTGAAGACGTTCTCTTGCTAAAATTACGAGCCTCGTTCACAATGAGTCTTAATAATGAGCTCGAGTTGTCGAAGACTTTTACAAGACTCGACTACGGAAATGAAAATCACCCATTAAAGGAGCGGGTGATTTACTTTAGGATCTACGATAAAAATAACGTGGGGACGGATTTAATACAGAACGTGTGCAGCGATGCAGGTTTCTCTTTTTCGTGGAAGCTTCGCGGTAGTCCTTAACATCGACTTTCCTGTTCCACATTACTCACAGCGCTTCTATTTCTTACATCATCTATTAATAGAACCTCCTTGGCATATTTCTAGATTAAATCAGGCTCGTTGATAAGAATTATCCGCATATTCGTTACAGTACCGTAATTCATGTTTTTTCTAAATTATGATACAGTAAAATACTTTCATAAACGTTTCATAAAATATTTTGCTTCTCAAGTTCTTTAATGTTACCTTCTCGCGATATTCTCTGCCGTAAAAATCACAATCTTATTAGAAAATAAATCCATAATAACGATGAAATTTTCATCCGCAATAGTATAACAAAATCACAATTACATATATTATCTTATTTTATAAGTTTTTTTTCCCCTCTTTTTTTATATTATCCATGTACTACTTTATCGTGCACGTACAATTCAATATTTAGAGCATGAATATGTATTTTACAAAAAAACTGAAAGTTGTAATCTAATTATAATTGTACACAGGCAAAACCTTCACAAAGGATACGATTAAAAAAAAATCATACGATTTTAGTTGAAATGTGCTCGCTAAAATGGTACAGTTAGAAATGAATTGCAGTGTCCTACCGAATGGGAACTCTTACTCCTGAAAATAATTTTATTGAATATAAACGCTAAGTAGCCTCGCTACAAATAATACCAATAAAAACAGCGGATCGAAGTTACCCCGTTATAAATTACGATTTCACAATGATTAATCCTAAATCAAAATCGATCAGTCGAACAAAACTAAACCATTTAACCGTTCGTGCCAATTTTCAAGCAAAAGCTCTTGTGATCAGCAGCCAGTATTACCGCTAATAAGTACATCGCCTCATCATTACAGAAATAGAAATACCGGTCTTGCCAGCATCTGGCGAAAGAAAGGCAAGGAAATTACAGTGCCAGGTAATAAATTGGCTGTAAAAAATTAACGATAATCCAGTAAAAGGTCGTTGACCCGCTCGCGTTTGAGCCAAGCATTAAGGCTTGCGACAAAGTAATGCGCCAAATTGTGCGCTGGCAAGCTCACCCCCAGTCACCCTTGGGATTCCTCGAGCAACGAGAAGACGCAAGGGTCGAGCTTTTGTATTTAAAGTGAGCAAATCCGATGGCAGGTAGCAAAACCATGGCTACCCAGATCGTTTGTATTGAATTGAAATTAATGGCGTGTACAGCGGCTCTTGGAAAAAGGGAAAATTAGAACTAACTCCGACTAACAAAAATACGCAGCCTCGATGTGCGCATTCGTATCTGCCGTGTTGTCCACCATGTGAATGCAGTAAGAGATGTGTTACTTTGCTTAATCGAGCGCGAATTATAAATCAGTTGCCTTTGAACGACGCTTCTTGTGCTATATGTATCACACGTCTAGCATTACGTATGATTCATAGAACCTCATAATTTGTTGAAATTCTCAACTAAGCTTCTTCACTCTTATCGACGTACTAAACATCACCGGTTTGCGCATATTTTAACTTCTCTTACGAGTAAGCATAATTTTCTTGATACTCGATTCACGCAACCATAAATCGTAAGTTTGAATTTTTATGCATTGCCACTTTTACTTTTGAAGAGGAATTATATCTCACGAGGATAACTTTAAATTTTTTTCAACTCCGTAATTACACTTTCTCGAGGATTACCATGATATTTAATTTATGTTACTATCTTCAATTGCCACGATCTTGTTACTGTAGAACTGACAAAAGCTCCCATTACAAGGCAACTTTAATAGCGAAAGTTGCATTGCATTAAACAATTGAACGGATTAAAGCTCATTACAGGACGCTTCAGTAAATACAAGATGCAAAAGTTAAATGCTCTCAGTAGCGTAGGCATATCGACGCGCTGAAAATCAATTTTCAATGGGACTTGGCCTGGACCGGGATCAATCAATTAGGTATCGCCCGTATAAATGCCAGGTTGGCTCCAGTGCTAAGGCGACCGCTTTTGAATCAATGACGGGTTAAACGGAGTATCGATTAACGAAGATCGGACCAAGATTCGCCGGCAGCAAAGCGTTTTAGGCGAAGTCGGGCGCAGCCGGCAAACGGAAATGTCCGTGGTTCCGCTAACGGCTAAAGTCGCGTCCACGGCCGAGAATAATTATAGATCGGCGTCGGGTCGCGCAATAAGGAAGCGCCGCACGGAATCTAGTTTATGAAACGGAACGCCCGATCCACGCCGGGGATAACGATTGGGCTGCTTTTGTTGCCGCCAGTCGGGTGGCAACGGTACAACACGAGCCTTGCGAGCGGCTCCTCGCCGACCATTCGTCAGCGAAAAAAATGTTCGCCGTGACACATCGGCCCGGGTATCCGGTCAGCCACCGGCCGGCCGCTCGGACAATGGGAATGCCGAGCAAGCTGATGCCCCGCGCTGAATCGCTAAATAACGCTTACGTGCCCGTCGGCCTCGCCGAGGAAAAAAACTACGTTAAAATACCTCCCGCAGCGGTAGGCGCGCTCATCCGTCGGAAGGGGCCCGGCCAAAGGGCCGCCCCGGAGCTTCCATTTGGGACTCACCGCCGGCAGGCTCCTGACGCTCGGCTCGGATTCTCCCTCCGAATGCTGCCCCCGGTGCCAAGGAGCGCCGGAGGGGCCTCGGAGAGCTTTGAACTTACTGCTCCCATCGGATCCGGGGATCCTATGGGGGCCTCGAGATGGGACCGGAGGGCTCCTCCTTCCTAAAAACGGTGACCCGACCAGAGAGGTGAACGACACTTCCCAGGAAAGCCCGCTTCGAGAGCGGAGCTGGCGATTAAGTTGATTGGCAGAGCGCGACGATATTCTCGGCGATTCGACAGGATTAGTTTCGTCGTTCGGCCTCGGCGACTCGACGCGCGCGGGGGCCTGGGGCGTGGTAGGGGGGGGGGAGGGGAGCAGCAGACCTACATTAATTTTTATAAATTGGGGCTACGAATACGAGATACGCCGGTGCTAGAGGCTGACCTTTTCCCCCGGAAGTTAGCCGATACCAAGCGTTGTCGAGTTTTGATTATCTTACAGCGCTTACACATTCGTATGTTCGCTGGCGAACCGTTGATTTAAAAATAGTCAATAATAATTCTTCTACCACTCTCATCGACTATTTATGTTATTCTTAATTTATGCTCCTTTTACCTTAACGAAAATCCTCTTCAAATTAGATCGTAATTATGACTATCTGGAAGCTTTTTTAAATGGAAAATTTGAAGTTGCGGAAATTCTTAGCCTACAAATAAAATGCAATGCAAATAAAATAAATACGTATAAATTGACGAGAACATGATATACGTTAAGTAACTTTATAATTCATTGAATATTATGCAAATAATTTCCAATCGCGTGCTCATTCAGTAATCTAAAAATTAAAATGCATTACATGATATGTCAATATGATTCATCGCATAGTATTAAAAATATCGTAATTCTTCTTTCATTCTTACGAACTATTGTCATTGCGAGGTTACTCAGCATCTAAAATAAACGAATAATTGACAGTTTCTTATAATTTCGTATATAATAGATTCGTTATGTCCTTACACATTCACGCGGTTTTGTAAAAACAATAGTAACACGATACAATATGATCTTGCCGTCTTTAATAATATATAAACGTTACAAAGGCGCCAATAGTGCCGCTCTTTAATACGACGACGGCCAAGTCGAATAAAAAAAAAATTAAAGGCGTAAACATTAAGTTAAACGAGCCTAGAAGTACTCGCAACTAAAATAACCCGAGTGTTAATCGACAGAGTAATGAAGAAGCCACGCTAGTTCAGAAATGGTCGTTGTTTCGTCGGCAAGGACGAGGACTCGACTCTAAATGCCAAGTAATATTGTCCATAAAGACCCTGAAGTTCTGACCAGCTGATTGGAAATTCAGTGGCGTATAAAGGGATGCATTAAATATTGAAAGCTTGTGGCTGCGCCCTCAACTTAGCTATGGTATGGATTAATGCAGGGAGTGAAGACCGCGAGCATCATCGAGCGAGTATAGCGACGTAGACGAGGCTCAAATAGATAACCACAGCAACCAAGCCAATCACAACAATCCGGGAGAACTTTTTCACGCGCTGCATTCAAAATGGATTTGATGCCCGGGTCTGCTTCATCGCACCTTGGTAGTAGTAGTCTGACAAAACGCTCGTTTAGCGATTAGTTACCGGCTAAAGACAAAAGACTCATATTTCCGATGAACGACTATTATTAAATATCAGTGGCTAACCGAATTAAATAAACTCATACTTATATCGATATTAAATAAAAATTACCATGTAACTTATTTTTTTTCTTTAGCCTTTTGAAAGGTATTTTATTTTTGTCTATTATTAAATTTCACTGTGAAGGATTAAACTAAAATAATTCGCATGATATATTTTTATACAATACGGATTTAATAAAAATACCGCTCATTAAATGAGAGGTCTGCAGTTTACAAGCATTAGCTGTATTTAAAACAAATTAGGAATGTGCAAGAGATTATAACCGTACTATTGAGTACAGTGCAGTAAATGTGGGTAGGGTACAAAAAGCACAAAATAAATGGATGAAAATTGAGCCAAATTATACAGTTTAAGGTATCGATGCTCACTATTGATGGCATATAACAAATACACGTAACGGAATATTCGTCAAAATAGTTTTAAAATAATTATAAAAACTACAAAACGAAATCTACACAGTAAAGCAGCATCAATGGAGATTTCGCGTGTTAATAGAGGTGAAGGAGGCAAAGAAATACAAAAAAATGTTCAACTCTTAAATAAGAGGAAAATGTTCTGCAACGTTGGGAAAATATTTAAAGTTTCTGGATAACCGTAACAAATAATATTTCGAGGCACATAGTTAGCTGTCGAGAATTCTTATGAAGCGTGCCGTTATCGATCTGGTGGTTCGAGTGATTATCCGGATTTTAAAGCTGTCGAGAACCTATGTTTATTGAAGTGCACGTGTAGCAAAGTTCGAAGGAAACTCGTCATAAAAAAAACGAGAATGAAGTAAACACGATAAGAATATATTGGTTCGCGATATTTTCTTTTCTTAAGTACATGGACGAGCTAGAACTGGTTAAAAAAAAGCCTATTGCAGCTAGCTTGATACGATTAACGAGGTTGAATAATTAACTTACTTACACTTTCCGTCAGTCGTTGTTGGTAAAGTAATGATTCTTGCACTTTCATAATTCAGTATTCACTTGCTGTTCAAAGTACGAAAAAGATAATATGGAATGCAAAAGTAAATGTACGATCGCCTGAACATGCCTACGAAAATATTTAGAAAGTGTCGGACTACATCGTCATGCACTCAAAGCCGTCACTCATACTCTCTCTCTCTCTCTATATATATATATATATATTCGCACTCCTTGGCTTTATCTATTTATCTATCTATTTATCTACTTATCGGGGTCCGTTTATCCATGCGCAATGCGAGCAAGGGTATGGGAGCACGGATAAAGCCAACGACCCGAGTACGTAGCTTTAGGATGACGATGGTGATATAAGCAATACCTGGAATTCGAGAGTGTCGCGCGAGTCTTGGGCGCGCAACTGGGACTCGGAGAAACGAGCGTCCGGAAATCATAAAAGTATCGACAAATACGGAGTCCTCGCACGACCGCACGTGTTCTCGTGTTCTCACGTGTTCAGTATGCGTGCGGGTGCGTGTGGGCGCGGGTGGGTGGCGGCGGCGGCGGCGCAGCCAGCACCACCCGACTCACGGGGGACGTGCGACATCTCCCCGGGTACTTAAGCCCGGGGAGCTTTGCAGGCGCTTATTGGCGAGGCTCTTCTCGGCCGCATAACGGGTAGCCCGAGAAGCTACGCCAGCCCGGAGTTTTAAAGAGCCTGCCTGGCAGCCCTCCTCGGCTTTAAAGAGCCATCGCCGGTCTTTCCACGAAGCGCTAAGTATAGTCGTAAGTAAGAAAGGAGAGAAGGCGACCGACGAGTAGGGCGAGGAGGGAAAGGGGGGGGGCGGCGGCGGCTAGTGTCGAAGCTTTCGATGCTCGCTTATCTCCCTTTTCTACGCGCGCGCCTCCCTCGCTTTTTCTCCCCGGCACCGGGCTCGCCGCGCCCAGCCCCTCAACCCCCGTCGGCTGAGGCCCTCGTGCCCTCGCCTGTCCCCGCCGCCGTCCACCGGTGCGCTGTTGCCGTGGCTTTATCGCTATTTTACCTTTCAACGGGACCGCGCCGAGTTCTTAGGAGCCCCGGGCATTTTCCGCGCCTTCGCGCGATCTCCTCGGCCCCCGTCAACCTTCGCCACATTTTGCCTATCGGGTGCCCTCTGACTTTCGCTCTTTTCTTTCAACGCGCTTGAAGAACAACAAATAATACAGCAGCTTGAATATTAATGGAGCCCTTGATCTAGAGACATTTGTTAATTATTCTTACTTCGTACTGCAAAGCTTTGCACAAGTTGAATGAAAAAAATCATGTCGATAGAAACCTTATAGAGGCTCTCGAATTGGCCTTTTCTAGTCTAAAGTATACTAAAAATTAAGTGCGCCATTTGAGAAACGTGAAAACGTTTATTATTACTTTTTAATTTCCTGCTTCGAGTATATGATACTTGTCCGATTTTTTACTGGTGCAACGACCCCGATTTCATTTAACTTTATAAATAATGCTATGTTATATTGCGGGCGTAAATCTCTTACCCTTTATGCGAATATTAAAAAATTTATGGTAAGATGCAAATTTGAATCTAGCTACTTCCTGCTCATTATAAAGCAACTTGCGAACCGAAAAAATCTTGTTTAATGCTATCGATCTGTTGCTATTGGGAAAGACTTCAGGTGTTGAATTATCGTACATCTTTTATGCTAATTTCCCATGTAGATTATTTAAACTTAAACATCTCGTAATTCAAATATCCTGATTCGAGTGTACACGAACAAAAGTATATACATATAAATATTTGTATTTGTATGGGAATCTTTGTTTGTTTTAACAACGTTTGCCTACTACCCTTACCAAAGCAGAAGGCTTTCTTGAAATAATAAGCCAAAAATCGGAGCCTATACTGAAAACACATATTTAAGAGTGGCTCTTACACGTACCAGATTTATCGACGTGAAATATATAGTTTTCAACACGCTAATGATTCTCACTCGTATTACTTCAACATTGAAAAAAAGGTGGCCGCTGAAGAAAGAAAATTAAATTACGCGGGACAAAATGCACATTCGCTCAAATTTTCCAATGAACTGTAAGCGACGCACTGGACTTTGACCAAGCCTTAAAGGCTGCTGCACCTAATAGGAAGTACTACAAGGACGGATACTGTTGAAGTATCGTTTTACGTATTTCCGCTCGATTATTGATGGACAGTGAACTGAACCTTGTCTTACATCCATCGAACTTATGCGTGGCGTTAAAATGTTGTGCATATTTTAAAATGCATTCATGTTTCCATTTCGTCATGCAATTTTACTTTGACAGCGAAATCATAAATTACGTATTTAAAATTTTACTTAATCACAGCTTTGACGATGGATGTCGAAATATTAATATTTGCATACGTGTGCTCAACATGTGTATTTATTGCCCGTATTGAAACGTTACTACTGCTACATTTTAGAAAAAGTTTGCATCACTTTAAAAGTAAATAAAATTATACCGGTCTCGATATTATTTATAAACAAAATTTTCATTAAAAAAAACGAGATCGCAAAATTTACCCACTGAAAGAAAAGTAATAATGAGAAACGTATATTTGATCAAAACTCTGCCTCGCGCCCTTTCACCGGTTCCTGTATCATTTTTTCTTTCAGGGATTTTTCGTCCGGCAATAACTCCAGCCAAGAAAAGTCAGTTACCTTTTGAAATTTACTAGAGGTAATTGCGACGTTTTGCCGGGTTTAGTCTGTGAACAAGAGTCACGACAGTTGCAAGCAAACATGTATATCCGAATGGAATATTGCTGGGAATTTATGTTTTGGTACGCCTGGAGACAAAATTAGCTTCTGTAATGGAAGTTATGAATCCGTGATTCAGCTAACACCGACCCAACTATTTTAATTACACAACGAGTCGAGTCGTCATTGAAATGACGCTCAATTTAAGCAACGGCAAATGGTATAAGATTCGACCGCACCAGCAATAAATAAAATATTCTCTAAGCTTACTTTTATATTTATGGCAAACAAAAATAAATTTCAATTTTTGTTAAAAAAAAAAACATTATACAATTTCACTTGTTATTAATCACTGTTTACACATCAATCTGAAGCTAATTTAAATTATTCAATTGTAAATGATATTTTTTAAACGTGACAAACTATTTAAATTTTTATTTTAATCGATATCGTTTCATATTGAAAATCATTTTAACAGCGAAGATATTAATATGTATTTAAATAAGATTAATTAAATGAACGTCATATCAAAAACAATCACTGCTAATAAAGGAAGTACATTTTTTCGTTTAAATTTTAATAGTTAAAATGATGCATACTTATTTACAAAAAATTTACGTCCTAATTTAAAATCGACTATGTTACACTCCTGGAAATAATATTAGTACATTAAAGTTATAACCCTTTTCCTATCTATTTATTATTATAATTATAATAACGTTTGATGGCTGATAAAAAAAAAATTTTAATATTAATATTATTCGACTAATATACTTATGTTTTTATGAAAAAAACGGCTAAATTTTTTATAATTAAAGGTCAGCATTCGATTATTAATTATAAATGGGATTTAATTATAAATTATAAATAATAGCGTAACATTTATGTTACAATTTAAATTTCAAAGTCTAAAATACAATTAAAAAGACTGGACCCAATTAAGCGGTATAATGCAATAGCTATAGGATATTTTTAGTACTGATAACGTTAAGTTTTCAGCATTGTTAAAAGGACGAAAAAATTTGTATATTCTCAAATAAATCAACTCAAGCAATTAAAAATATACTCGAATAAAAAACACGATGATAATATTGATAAAAATTTTAATGAAAAAAGTATTTGTGTTGCGATCTTTGTATAGCGAAGCCAAGAATACTAATAAAGCACCTGAACTTTTCCGAAACCGACAAAAGAACAAATCAATCGTCGATAGATTGTGATCAATCGAAACAGCGTCTCTCGAAAGCTCACAAAGTGGCAAAATCGAGGATAAATATTTGGTATATTTCTTCGAAAGCAGCTTTGGGCCTCCAGCAATGACCAAGCTAAGCGAAAACAATCAATTACCGAGCGTCGATCGGCGCGAGAAGGAATTCGCTTGGTCGCAGCGTTCCAATCAGCTCTCGTAAGACTGCAACACCCCTTCGTTCCCCCCCCCTTGGCCTCCCCGGCCCCTGCCCCCAACGTAGTAGCACAGGTCGTTGCTGCCGATACTCGTTCGTTCGTTGGTTCGTTCGTTCGTCCGTCCGTCCGTCCGTTCGCTGGCTCGATTTCCACATCGCGACGCTGACACGAAAGCACGTGTGCAACCGCGGACACGTCATTGCCTTGACAATAAAAACTAGAAGGAGCCGAGAGCGCGTAACGCGATTTTTATCAAGCCCCTGACGGCGAGTCCGGTTATCGTCCGAAAGTCGGGAAATAGTGCCGCTACTGTGCTTTCATCTCGGCTCCCCCCGGGGAGGAAGGACTCCGACCAATGGGCGATCCCATCAACGAGGAGCGATAAAGAGCCGAGCCGAGCGCACATGATATATCGCGCGATTTTCACGGCCAAGCGAGCCAATCGCCTTATCGGGGCTCTATATCAACGGCGAGCCTCGGGAGCCGCCGAACTCCGGGCTCGGCTGTCCCGAGCGGCGCATTTCATGTTCAGGCCCGATATCAATCGGGGGCGCGATTAGATCCGCGCTACGAACGAGCCGAAGGACGGGGGTAAGGACGTACCTTGGCTCCGATTTGGTTGCCGCACTGGCCGGCCTGCAAGTGTACGATTTCCCTCATGGTGTCTCTGACCCCGGCTGTCGCTGACCTCTTCTCGAATCGGTTGAGGCTGTAGCTGGTGCTGCTGGCGCTGTGCTTATCGCTGCTGCTGCTGCTGCTGCTGCTGCTGCTGTTGGTGCTCCTTCTCGACCCGAAGTCTCGAGCGCGAATGGCGAGGCCCGACTCGGAGCGGCCCGCTTCTTTATGTGTGCGCCTCCTGGTGAACGGGCGAAGCGCTCGAAGGGGAGCCTCCAGCGGTGGCGCACTGCGCAAGTGCCGTGCGCGATAAGAGAGTCTCGTCGTCGCCCCGGCGCTATTCTGGAGTATAATTTTAGCGGCGGTCCTCCCTGCCGCCCTCCCTCGCGACCCGCGCCGCCCCCCGTCCCGGGCTCGCTCCCAGGCTCGAGCGCGCGCCTCTTTGTGCTCCGACCGCCGGGGATCGCGTGCACCGCCAGGGCCGCTGGCTCGGCTCTCGTGCGCGACCTTATTTACCATCGAACTTTCTAATTTGCGCGACTTAGCGGACCTTGGTCGCCTAGCTCTGCGCCCAAGACCTTTCGGATCCGTCCCCTGCGGGCAGATCCCCCGGGGTGCCGTCCAGGCCCTGCGCCCCGCGTAGGCCCCTGCCTCTGGCCCATCCGAGTTGCCTTTGCTTCAAGCCAATTACTGGGCTCCCTTTTTCTCGTCGTTTCTTCGCTTTCGTTGACTTGGACTCTGCTATTGCATTCGTTATGGCCAATTTCTGCATGGCACTCGTTGTTTTTCGTCAACAACTCTGCATTCCTATCGATGCATCATATTTAGCCATTTGTCAGCCTGTTGTTAAATAATAAAGCACTCGGAGCGTTAAAACTTGTTGACATTCTTCCTGCTAATTTATTTGACTGTTACATATACTTCAACGACAAACTCTTACCCATTTCTAAATAAAGGTCATTGTTCGCAAAGCACTTGAAAATTACTACAATATTTTATAGATAATCCAAAACAATAAGCCGAGTCTGCTTCCAAACCTTTTTTTTATAAATTTTTTAATAAATTATACGTGAATTTCGTAGAGTTGATTTTTATTTATGTAATTGATGTTCAGAATAGTTTTTAAAACTTTTTACAATATATTATTTTTATTTTTTACCATATAATATTATTCTTGAAAATTGCGACTGCCTTCATTAATCAACCCATTTCATTAATAATCACTTCATCCATAAATCCATCTTACTTATCCCAATTTTCTTTTAACATGAGCTTCTCTTCCAGCTTCGCTTTAAAGCAAAATATGTCTTGAAAAATGTAATCTTATCCGAGTCCCTAATACATATTATTTAAAAGAAGAAAAAAATTCACGGACGCAACCTACTAGCAGTGCTAATTATTTTTGAAAAAATTTCCACGGATTCATCTAATTATCAAGAGTCTGTTGAAAACATAATATTCAGTACTAAGTTTACGTATTCGTCTTATGTAAAATTACATTTTCAACGTGAATTTAAGATATCTGTAATATAAAAAAAATCTCTTTTGCCAATATAAGATTCGGCTACACTTACACAGTCTACGTATTAAATCATCATTAACCACCCAAATGCAAGTAATTTAAAAATTGATTTCAATAGCTCGAGATGACTGAAGTAAAAAGAAACTGCACTAATTTTTTTTTTTCTATTAATTTAGAGCTGCATTATCTCAATGCCACGGATTGTTTACGCTCTTAATTTAAGGTGGTGGACCCGAACAAAAGAATAAGAAAAGACAATGATTAATTTACCATTGCACAACGTCACCGAGATGATAAATAATCCGAGTTATCTAAATTGTCCAAATTGCGCTCGATATGGGCCAATTTGAAAGATGAACAATATGCGATCCGATCGGCCGATAGGTCGTTATTAAATATAATTCAATGTTTCAAGAGGCGCATACACGCAAGAGCTGTCGAAAGAAGCTCGCCAGAGCCGCGGTACCTGCTCGAGCCCCATTGCAAATCGTCGCATTACGGAGATCCCATCAATAATGCGAGCGCGAGCTCGTCGATTATTCAGGACAACGAGGAGGGTCGGGCGTGGCGGAGGCGCGACGATTCGGCCTCTTCAAAAGGGAATCGCTCGAAGACAGGCCGGGAAGCCGAGCACCGGCGGGGCGAGACTCGATCTCGAGCCCGAGGAAGGAATACGAGACGAGGGCCCGACATCGCGCCTCGCGCCCCGTTTCCAACCGCGAATCTCCAAAGTGTGCTTCGACCGCCCGAGACACGCGCGGCGGCTCCTCGATTTTTTTCTTCTCCCTTTCCTCTTTGCTTTTCGTTTTGTCCGGCTCGATGCGCCCGTCCCGCCTCCTTCTGCCGCGCCGTCCGACCGTACCGGAGGCCTCGATCACCCGTGCAGGCCGATGAGAGACGAAGGTAGGGCGCAGGGAGCGTGCGACGGGGCCGCGGGGGGGAGGGGAGGGCAGTCCGCTTTTAAAAAAACGCTGTAACACCGGGAGTTTAAGACTCCGGGGCACTGTTACTACTCTGTTCCTGGAATTTCAGAGGCTTCGCCATTGAAAATCGTTGTTGGAAACGTGTTGCACTTCCTTGATTTCTTTGTTCGAGTTTACGCTTACCAGGCTTATTAAACCCTTACTTTTTTCCCGTAGGATCGCGTACATTTTTACCCTCTCTTTCGTGGCAATCTACTTCACTGCATTCGAGTTCTACAGCTCTGCTGCTCCGGTGTAAGAGACGAGTGTCCGTCAATTTCATTTTTCGTTTCAAATTCATTATAAAAAATCACACTGATATTAAAGACTATATTATAACTTTCTATAAAAGCTCAAAATTAATTTAGGATTTTTTTTCTAAGACTTTTTAATTTACAATTAACACGGCGACACACTGTGCAGATTAAATTCCATTCGTTAGCTTTTACTTATAATAATTGTTAAAGATTATGAAAGATTGAAAATCGAACGACTACTTTCTCGAATGCATTTTGCAAAAAAATATAAGATGACTTATGTACAAACAACATTTTATATCTGTATAATAACTATGATGAAATATGTGTCACCGTTACTCTAAGTTTTAATAATAAATATAATGTATCGACCACAAGATATATTCCGAATGAAACAAATATATTACGTTGAGGTGTCTCAATTGATTGAAAGTCTCCTGCACCGTTCTATTGTGCATTCTTTTAAAATCATCTATACTCTCTACTCTCTATACTCTATATTCTGTACTCTATTAAGAAAAAAATCCTCAACGTTGAACTTAATAGAGGAAAAAGAGTTTTCAAAGCTAAATCAATGCTTTGCATGCCTAATTATATGTAATTCCACACATTTTGCGGTACAAATACTTATTAAAATTTTAATTTTTCTATTTATTGTTTTAATTTAGAATAATCGTCTACAAAATTATTATCAGAAATAAAAATTTTTTTATGAAAAGAAGTTCAAGATTAAAATTACTTGGGAATTAAGGCAATGCCATATTACTACATGAAGATAATTAAAGTTCCGTTTAACAAACTTTCAAGGGTGAATAATGCTTACCTTACTCTACGTAAGGTCTTTGTATTAATAAATATAAGGTGCATATAATACATATACACGTATATTTGTGTGTTTGTATGTGAGTATTAATTTCTAAAAAATTGTAAAAAAGCGTTTGTTACTTTTACTATTGTTTCATTCCGTCGTGTTTATTTTATATTAATTTATTCATTGAAAATAAATTACTTATTGCGAAAAATATTAATAACTTTTGTAACTTCTTAACAAATAGTACGATGAATGTGAATTTTTAAATATGGATAAATATGTGTCGAGGTCTGCGCATTAAATGTTTATACATACGTATATATTTATTTATAATCTACCACATGAGTTTTCATTTCCAGTCAAATATATTCTATCGTTTAAAGTGAATATTTCTCAAATATCTACTTCTAAGAAGAATAGTTGATTTCAGATGTTTCGGTAAGTAAAGATACTTAAAAATCAATTAGCTAAACTTTTTACAGACTTAGCTAGATAGCGATATTAAACAAGGAGTTTACATGTTAGGATTTATTTTTGTAATATCTTTAATATTTTCCTTAATAGAACATGTCAGCCATATTGAGCGCTAATAATGCTAATGTAAGAGCTCATTCTCAAAATTCTAAAAGTCTACTGATTTGTTTTTTCCTCCATAGTCTGTACTGCGTTTTTATTGTATGTTACTTATTAGCCATCAAATTCTATTTTTATAATCTATAAATTAAAAACAATCTTTCTCGTCTCGATTTTATTGAATTTAAGTTAAATGTCTTCTGATTATTAAATATTGACCTATTAAATTACTTCTGAGTATTATGTTAAGCTAGAATTGTACTATTCAATTAGTCTTGTTTGCATTTATATAAAATTTTTACTGTTACAGTAATTTATAGATTGGTTTAAAGACTTTCCTGATTTTTTATTAAACAAAATAAAGCTTGTTTACTTATTACTTTATATTTACAATTTAAAAGTAAAATTGAATTAT
Organism: Kradibia gibbosae; assembly: GCA_018907135.1. NCBI lineage: Eukaryota > Metazoa > Arthropoda > Insecta > Hymenoptera > Agaonidae > Kradibia > Kradibia gibbosae. The sequence goes on along the minus strand of JACCHX010000001.1, from coordinate 14,420,049 downwards.
AATATAATAATGAACATATACTTAAATATATATATATATATATATATAAATTGTATATTAAAAAAAAAATAAATACAAAAAATAATATTGCTATGGTAAACATTAATAAATTGTACGTTTTTTGTATTGTTAATCCATTTAATAATGAAAAATAAAAATTCTGCTAAAAATAAAAAAAGAATGCTATTGAAAATTTCCTTACTAAATTTCCTATTGATTTGTTTTATCGTATATTTTCAAAAAGCAGATAGGATTTTTCTCTCTATCCAAAAAAAGAAAATTAATAAAAATAAAATGATGAATGACTTCCATAACAAATTAAGCAGTTGAGAGTTAAGCTACGAATCACCTTTCCCACGTTGATGAAACTTTTTACTAACTGGGTGACCGAGCACAGTTCATCTTTTCATCGATACATTTTATCGTGTATTTTAATGAATGATCTAGCGGTTTTAGATGTATTGTCCATTTGAAAAAAATATTCTTTAGCAATTTATGAATAAGCTGGAATATTATGTATAAAATTACAATTTTTAATATACATATTTTTATCAAATTTGATAAAGATGAAATTTGATCTCACGCTATCACCTAGACCATGAATTATCTGCATTTTTTCATTCTATCGAAGTGTGTTATTTATATTGTTTTCTAAGAAGAAAGAAGCATTTGTAATATATAGATTGGATATATAACATAACTAGATTGAATAAATCATCGCCTATTGCATTTAAAATATTGCATATTGTTTTTCTTGTGAAAATTAAAAGTTTTAACATAATGTAGAAGAGTTGAAATAAATACAAAAATTACAAAAAAATATCTCATATTTAGTCATTGATAACTTGAATCCAATAATATAAGTAAAAAAAAATATCTTGAATATCAGTTTTACAAATTTGTAACAGATAAACTTAATCTCCACACTAGTAAATATTTTCACATCTAAAATGACAGATCTAAAAATTACATTATTTCCAAATTATTTATGTTTTACCTTCACTTAAAGCTAAAAGGTGTTTATTCACGACATTACTACAATATATTTTATTTTAAATGATCCCCAATTTATTCAAGGAATAAAATATTTGATACTAAAAACTGTCCGTTTTTTAATAGCTAATAAAAGATCATTCTTTTCTTTTTTGTTACAAGACAATTATTTTAGACCCATCAATGATTAATCATTTAAAAAATAATTCAATAAAATAATTTATAATACATTCCAGAAAAATTCGTGCACATTCTTAAATTTAATAAATTACTTTATAATTACGTATTGTTTTCAATTACTAAAAAAATTATTTGTTAAAACAAATACATTTTATATAAAATTTTATTTATACTTTCAATCAGTTTATGGCTCGTATTAACATTCATTTTTCACAATAATCAGATTAATAATATTTGTTAATATTTTAAAGGATTGCAATTCAATAAATATAAAAAATTTTTTGGTTACAAATATTATATTTATTATAAAATTTGTAAGTTGATTAAGTTTAATTTTTGTATTAAATAATTTGTTCTCGAATGTAGTAGTTTAAAAATAAAAAGTAGATTCATGCATATATGTGTACGTGTATATATATATATATAGTTTATACCAGTTTATCCAATATTGTTTTAAAATTAAGCTTATAACTAAGGATTTTACATAGAAAAAATTTTTGAACGCAGTAAAGCTTAAAAATAAACGAGCAAAAGCGGTAAAACGTGTAATAAATTAGTATATATTAAAATTTCTGGTAAATTTAACAAATATAAAGAAAGATATTTTGCCTCGGGCTTGGGTATTAGTTCAGTAAATAAAACAAGTACTAGTAATGGATACCGATAAACTTGTGTATCATTAGTTAGTTATAAAATAGAATTACTAATAGTATAGCCCGAAAAAGGAACATAATACTCTTGAATCACTATGCACTTGACTTTCCCCAATCCCGAGAATAATCGGTAATTTAAAAAAAATAAACGCAGGATATTTTGACGTATTCTAGATTCTAGATATATATATATGATATTGAGCAGGATGGCTCGATATTGTCATAAAATTAAAAAACTGAATACTATTATCATATAAAATCAGTAAAAATTACATGTGCAGCTGCCAATATCTCGTTAAACATACTTTCCGACAATAACATCCGTTTAAAGCCGTAAATCATCTACAATTAATATATAGTGTACGATGCATAGCAAAGATGTGAACCTACTGTATTCGCTACAAATGTATAAAAAAAAAACCTCCACATACTACTCATATATATATATATATATATATTCAAAATATTTGATCAAATACAGCGATTGGCTGAAACCCATTTAAGTTTTTACGAATGAAATACAGTAGGAAATTTGGGATACGAATGGATTAAAGTAGTGTTAGGCTTTACATGGATATACACCAGTTTCAATAGTTAGCTCTAAACAGTATAGTGCAGCCATCTATCGTTTGAATTTGAAAGTTCATAAAAAATATCTACTGTAGGTAGCCAATAATTCCGTATACTACCCAAAAAAATTAAAAAAAAACTAATAAATCTAAGGCAAAGCACTTAATTAATTGCCAATACTTTATTCAATTTTATGCAAAATATTGGTTCAGATTATGTAATAAAAAAAATAAAACAAACGAAAAATTTGTTCGAGCTGTTTTAATGATAATTTACTGGACAAATATAAAAACTATGCTATTGAGTCTTAAAATCTATAAGCATCTCTTTAAAAAGTCACGGATAGAGTCTGCTCATTTAAAAAGAGAAACAAATATAAATAAAAGTTTTTTAACGCTTTTTTACTGAAGAGAATAATTTATCGTAATACTCCATCGTCGTCTGGAAAGAAGAGTATAGGTGATAATTTTCGATTTCAAGTAATTGCATGTTAATCAAATGTACCTTTATTCGATAATAAGAATTTATGTTTAAAGATGACAGTGGCGGATGCGGTGGCGATTTCGAGTCGTAGGCGCTATACAAAACAATCTCGAAAATATACAACGAAATCGCGGTATTACTTGGAATAGAATTTTTTGTTGATTATAACAAAAAAAAGACCGCTTCAAATATATGGTACAAATTGATAGTGTTCGACGATAAAGAGTCCAAATAAGTCAGAAAAATAAATTCGAAAACAAAAATAACGATCGGGTTTTGGAGGGGAAGAGGGTAGGCGGTGAAAGGGGGAGGAAATATAGAAAGTAGCAGACGCGCGCCTCACAGAGATTCGCAATCAAGTGCATTATAATCGTAAAAAATATTAACAAACGCAAAATGTAAAATAGGAAGAAAGATAGACAGGGAAAATAAAATACAGACAGAGAGAAAGAGCGAGGCGAAGTTAAGAAGCAGGTTTTTTCCAAGTTTTCCATTTTTTGTGTGTACGTCTTTCTCTCTTGGCGCGTGTATGTATATGTGTACGAGGGAATCCCTATATCTGTCCTCCAGTCTAGCTCTCGTCAACTTCTTGCTCGGCCTCTTCGTCAAATTCCGCGTCCTCGTCGGCAGTGGCCTCCTGGTACTGCTGGTACTCCGAGACGAGGTCGTTCATGTTCGACTCTGCCTCGGTGAACTCCATCTCGTCCATGCCCTCGCCCGTGTACCAATGCAAGAAGGCTTTCCTTCTGAACATGGCGGTGAACTGCTCGGAGATGCGCTTGAACAGCTCCTGGATGGCGGTACTATTGCCGATGAAGGTAGCCGACATCTTCAAACCACGCGGCGGGATATCGCACACGGCGGTCTTCACGTTGTTCGGGATCCACTCGACGAAGTAGGAGCTGTTCTTGTTCTGGATATTAAGCATCTGCTCGTCGACCTCCTTCATGGACATGCGACCACGGAAAATAGCGGCAACTGTGAGGTAGCGCCCGTGTCGTGGATCGCAAGCCGCCATCATGTTCTTAGCGTCGAACATCTGCTGGGTGAGCTCGGGAACCGATAGAGCTCTGTATTGTTGACTGCCTCTGGAGGTCAAGGGAGCGAAGCCGGGCATGAAGAAGTGGAGACGAGGGAAGGGCACCATGTTGACAGCGAGTTTCCTGAGGTCGGCGTTCAACTGTCCAGGGAACCTGAAATGACAAACGCACACGGCATTAGGCAATCGTCGTTCCTCTTAACTATTTGCAGATTTCTTTATTTCCGCAATTATTACATTGGCTTATATATAAATGTAAGACCAGCAGGCAAAGGTCAAAGCTTTCCAAGAGAAAGCAAGCAGCACCAAGGTTTTTTTCGGAGCATGCCCGTAATAAAACCCTACAATCTGTATAAATCGAGGGGCAAACGAACCTGAGGCAAGTTGTGACACCGGACATTGTGAGAGAGACGAGATGATTGAGATCGCCGTACGTGGGCGTGGATAATTTAAGTGTTCTGAAGCAGATATCGTATAGTGCTTCGTTGTCAATGCAGTAGGTCTCGTCGGTGTTCTCGACCAGCTGGTGCACGGATAGGGTGGCGTTGTAGGGCTCGACGACGGTGTCGGAGACCTTCGGCGAGGGCACAACCGAGTAGGTGTTCATGATCCTGTCGGGGTACTCCTCGCGGATCTTGGAAATGAGGAGAGTACCCATGCCGGATCCGGTGCCACCTCCCAGGGAGTGCGTCAGCTGGAAGCCCTGGAGGCAGTCGCAGCTCTCGGCTTCCTTGCGCACGACGTCGAGGACCGAGTCGACGAGCTCCGCGCCCTCGGTGTAGTGACCCTTGGCCCAATTGTTACCCGCGCCCGACTGCCCGAAGACAAAGTTGTCCGGGCGGAAGATCTGACCGAAGGGGCCGGATCTAACCGAGTCCATGGTGCCGGGCTCAAGATCGACGAGGATGGCCCTTGGTACGTATTTGCCGCCAGAGGCTTCATTGTAGTAAACATTGATCCTCTCGAGTTGGAGGTCGCTGTCGCCGTGGTAGGCACCAGTCGGATCGATTCCGTGCTCATCGCTGATGATTTCCCAAAACTGCAATGAATATCAATAAATAATTAATCAGCCAGTTTTAAGATTAGTTTTTTTTTACACGGGTTGGCTTATAATAGTTGCTCTTTGTACCAGTAGGAAATTGTATTTCCATAATCGAAGATACGTACGAGCTTTTTTTCTATTTAAAAATAAAAACCCATCAAAATAAGGTACTTTATACGAGTAATTTTATCTTTTGTATCAATCTGCAGTGCATGAATTTTAGCATTGCAAACATCATTAGTTTCACAATATGACAAAGTCGAATTATTATGACCTTTCTAATTTATAGCACTGCCATACTAAATGGCATAAAAGCTAGAGCTTCTCGTTCTTCAAAATCGAATACAATATTACCGCAACAAATAGAAATCGCATTATATAAAAGAAGCTTGTACATTCTTAACGAATAGTAATCGGAATAATAAATATAAGTAGAAGACCGTGATATTATTACGGTCGTGGGATACCGGACTATAGTTAAATTAAACGGAGCCGACATGAACCGTTATTTAAAATAGTTCTCGAACCCGTGTAGTGTGCGCTAATTTACTTAAAATACACGCAGGAATACAGAACTCGACCCCCCCCTCCTCGAATGTGCTCTTGTCTTCCGACCGAGTGGCTTCGATTCCAAAGATTGCAAAAGAAACGTGGCGCCCAAAGCTCAATTAATCGCGTGAAATATTAATGCGGGCAACACACGCACATTGATGATATCCGAGCTCGTGGCTGATGCTAGACTTTAGCAGGGGCAACTTCCTCGCCTCGTCGAAGACCGACCCAAGTCACACTCGAGCGACAACCGCGACCAATTACCCGGGGTCCTCTCTCCTCGCCGAGGTACTCGTCCATCCGCGGCAACCGAACACGCGCCTCTACCCATCAGAGCGTCATCTTTGGTCAGCAGCTGCTGCTAAAGCTCCGTACGTAGGGCGATAATCGCCGGTAACTTAGGATAGGAGGAATCAACAGGACGTGGAAAGCGAGAGAGAGAGAGAGAGAGAGAGAGAGAGAGGAAGCGATCGAAAGCCCATTCCTGGTTTCAACAGAAGAGAGGAGCTGCTGCTGCTGCTGCTGCGCGCCTCGAGAGGTGACGTGAGCTCTCGGTTCGCATCTCTTCTCTTTCTCTCCCTCCTCTCGCCTTTAATGAGGATATGATGTGAACGGATTTTTTAAGAGCCCATTCCTTGATGCTCTTTAGACGGGGACACACGACTGGCCCTAACGACTCAGCTGAAATTTTGATCTCGTGCTCTCAATTTTTTTGTAACGACGATTTCTTCGACCTCGTGCTTATTTGTTTTCATAGTATAATATGGAATTCCAGCTTATCTATCTTATGCGCGGATCCCTCAGTTAAAAAGAAATATCAGAAAAAATATTTACGTTTTAGCGTACTTGCTAATTCTGTGTTAGCCTAATTTATCAAAGCACCTTCGCGTTGTAAATGCGAATGGGACCTTTTGAAGAAAAAAAAAACAGTCAATGTAATTGTAACGTATAATCAATGCCTGTACGATTTACTTAGTCGAGTTTATTTAAAATTATTTTCTGAATTAAATAGAGCAATGAAACAATGTGATCTGTGGACTATGAAGAAGACCGATTTAAATGAAGGAAAAAAAGAAATAAGTAATTTAAATGATACGAAAGAATAATAGAAATTAGCCAACTTATAATTTCCTGTTTTTTGTCCGTTAAGGTCGATGAATAAGCCACGATACTGCCTGCATCGTATAATAATGGTATCCATAATGCGACTGGAAACATCCACTAAAATCGGGTGTATTTCGAAGGCCGTGGTGGGTTACAGTCGCCAAATCGCAATTGGCTCGACGTGAGCTAGAGAAACATGCGCGTGCAAGCGTGTGCTCATTAGACGGGAGCCGCAAAGTTGAAAAATCGCTTAGCCGAATTTCGGGACTATTTGCGAACGAGGAGCGCGTCGGGGAGCCTCGTCTGCAATAGCATCCAGGAGAAATCGTGCGAAAGTCTCCACTTGGCAAAGGCTCCTCCGGCGGTGCGCAGCGTCGTCGCGCCCGACAGGGCACCACTCCGTTTAATGCGCGTGACCCCACCCCCCCCCCGTCCAATTGGCAAATTGGAGGCAGGCCACACGTTTGCCCGTGCGAAAAAGCAGCTACGGAGGGGCGGGCGGGCGGGCAGGCAGGCGCGGAGGAGCACGATTGATAAATCCTTGGGGCTCGCGTTCGAGGTGCGAACACGTTCGACGGCAGCGAGTGGGTGACGACGTCCGGGGGGAGATGGACCAAGGAGGGAGAGAGCAGCGAGTTTCCAGAGGCTCGTTTTCTTAAATGGCGCGGCGACGGTGTATTGACAACGGATGCCCATATAAGTGCATCCACGGCGACGGCGCCGAGAGGGAGCCGCGGCCGAGTCCTCGACGTGGCCGTGCCCGACGCGCCCCTCCCCCTCGTTGCGCTCTCTCTCTCTCTCTCTCGCGCGCGCACGCGGCAGCCGTCAGTTTTCTTCGTCCTGCTCCCGATCGCGGCGCCTCCTCCGCGTGCCACCCACACGACGCCCGGGGGCCGCCCGTAGCTTCGCCGAGGGGGGAAGGGGGCCGAGCGCACGGGGGAAGGGGAGTTTGAGTCACCAATGTCACCGCTATATATAGAGGCTAGTCGTTGACCATAAGCGAGCAAAAATAAAAAGAGGCTTTGCAGGAGATCCAAGGAAAGAGGAAGAAGAGCCCCGGGGCAACGAGAGGCGGTATTATTCCGCAGGTGGAGCGAGGAGAGGCGATGCCTCCAGCAGGCTCTTCCCTAGATCCCCCCCCCCTTTATAATTCGACTAGTCGGACAGATTCATCGTCGATTAAATCGAGACTCGAGTCGAGCGCGAAATTTCATTCTACTTTGCTACCGATGGTTAAAAGGGGCGCTTCATATCATGGGGAGTACTCGGACGGGTTACCGGAAAAATATTTCTTCCGTGCTTTAGGTACGTTTACCCCGAATTTTAATGCATCCGCTGATTTCGTTATTCGACACTTTAATACAGGAATATTCATCCATATATTAGAAAGATGGTTAACGTAAATAGCGCTCGCTCAATCTGCATCGTATTAACGTGCGTACACTATTATCAACGACGGCATTAAAATATTATGTATAAAAAGATGTGGGTTAAAGGCAAGTTGTATTCATTGCCGTACGTTGCTCTTTAAATTGGAATTACCACACCGTAAATAGAAAAACTTAACGAGGGCATGTAATCAGCTTTAGTTAATTTGCTCTCCTCTTCGGAAATACTGTCCCTCGCTAATTGACATTATTCATCGGGGAGTCAGTATTATTGCATTAATTACATGATTCATGGCATAAATAACATCCTCGTATGCACGTAAAGGTATCAAATGATATTGGGTAGCGTTAAAAAAAAAAAGGAGTGCACTTGAACTAAGTTTGGCGAGCGTGCGAGCATTTTTTCGTGCGGGGATAATCGTGCACAACAAATGGCGCATCCCGTTGTAAAGGAAAAAAAACCCAAACGTCGTCGCTTTTTTTGTATCCCTTGAGGAAGGCGCGCGCGGGGAGAGATCGCCACGGGGCAAAAGAACGGAAAGAAGACGAATGCCGAAACTCGACGAGCGGAGTAGCGTTCGGGGAATATCTAGAGAAGCGCGACAGACTTTGGAATTTTCCCGGCGACAGCTGAACGTGTAACAGCTGCGCCTCGTCGTTTCCTCCCTTGCGACCCGAGACGGAGCCAACGCGGCGCCCGATTAATCGCCCGAGCCTCTCTCGCCAATCCTAGGAGGGCACTACTGCTGCCGGCGTAGGACAGCAACCGTAAAGACAACCGACAATCGCCGTCGATTACGAGACACCTGCCTTCCTCCGTGCCGGGATCGATTAAAGTGCGCCCCCCGTGCCTTACGTCGGTGCTCGAGCGCGCGCACGCGTCCGCCGCTTTATTACAAGGCCTAAGAAGGAAAAATATATTTAAACCGCAAGCAAGCAGAGAGGAGCTCGCCTCCGTGCCCTCTCTCTCTCTCTCTCTCTTAGGCCCGGCTAATTTTATGCTCGGATTATTTACGAACAGGTTTTCAAGTTCCTCTCCGCAGCCCAAACTACACAGCACCCCGGCGCGGGCCTTCCTTAAAACGGGCCCGCCGCCGGCGTTGGCCTTCTTTTTCCTCCTGCGGTGCGACACAACGCCATGATACGTTCCGAGACGCAGCAACGACACGTCGCAAAAATTCACAAGCGAATAAATAAATATGGAGAAAAGCTGGATTACGTCAGGCGGCGGGGTGGGGACGCCCGACAACTAATCCGATGCGGGCGAGCGAACGCGATCGCGGTGTGCCCGTCATTGCCCGGGACGTAGGCGAGCGCCGCGAGGCTTAAAAGGGCTCTCCTCTCTCTATTTGGTCGACTGAAACTAGGCGCGAACTGCGCAAAAGGCCGCTGTCCTTGATCCAGAAGGTGCGCATAATCACCGTGGGCCCCGCGTGCAAGGCACGATCTGCCGAGGAGCCGCGCGCAATCGTTGCGCAAGATTCGCGGCGCTTACGCGAGCCTCACGATACTAACCCAACGACGTCGTCCCCGGAGTCGCGAGGACAAAACGTACGCGCGCGCGCGCGTTGGACATCCGATTTTGGATGCAGGTACACGTATTATATATGCTACGCGGTCGCTTTTCCATTCCTCTCGTTGATTTATATCGCGGCAGGCTCTTCTCATCGAGTCATCCGAGACTAGTTGGCTGTCCGAGAGCGGCGCGTGAAAATTCCGACGCCGGCAACGTCCGAGGCATGACTCTTTTTTTTTTTTACCACGGGCTATGCTCGTAAACAACTCGATGGTGAGCGAGAGGAGAAGCGGCGATGCCGCGCCGCCGTCGCTATAACTTACCCTCCTCCCGGCGTCCCGCCCTGACCCTCCCCCCAAGGGATTAAGACCCTTCTCCATTACGAATCGGACTTAATACGGGATTTATCAAGATCTTATTGGAATTACAAATGTACGGAGAGCGCCGTGTTTGATGCTTTGAGGGAACAAAGTGGTGGTAGTCTCTGGAAAGTACCAGAAACCCGCGCGCGCTTACACATACACGTACAACGCGATAGCCCGGCAATTTTTAGTATAAAGCTCGGGATAGCATTAGTGACGTGTTAATGATCGCTGTCTTTTGAATTTATTACGTATCGTAGGCGAGCGATAGGGACCAAAATAAAGACATGCTCGATAAGATACGAGGATAAATAAGAGTTTCGTGTATCCTATCCGCGTTACCTCGAGCGGCTCCAACCCACCCCCCCTTGCCGTTCTCCGTAAATAATCCGCAATGTTTTCCATTCAAACCTAAGAACAAAGAGGAGCTCCACGAGATAATAAATTCGAAGGCGCAGCAGAGGCTCGAGTGCTAAATCCTCGGGGCCTCCAGTAAATTTTCCAAACGATTCGTGGCTTGCCTTAAGAAAAAAAAAGAAAATAAAGCAATAGGGGATATTGAACGCAGTGGTCAGTAAATCACATTAACGAAGAAGAAACGCTAGCCACGAGCCAATTGCCGGCCTTTTCCTTCCTCTACCGGCGCGCCTCCTTCCGGTATCCCCCCCCGCTGCTATAGCCTCGTACTTCAATTAATTAAAAAAAGAAGAAGACGAAAGGAAAAAACAAGATGCAGTGATTGATATATAGATAGTTAGATAGATAGATATAAGGGGGGCAGAGAAAAATGGAAGGGCGGCAACCCTGCGAGGGAAGGAGGACGAGCAACGACGAGCTCGTGAGCGCGAGCCCGAGGAAGAGGCGCACACGTCGGACATTGACTCGATGAGATATCCTTGAAAGCCGCGGGAGCGTAGCGATACGCGCGGTTACTTCATCTTTTTAACGTTCGTGCATGGAGAAGCAGCCAGGGCCCGAGGAGTGCGATCCGTCTCTCTCTTTCCTCTCCTCTTAACCACACCATGGTGCTACGACCATATCGCGCTCAATGGAAATATCACGACGGGCCCGTTCCGCCTTCCTATCTTCGCTCCTACCCCCCGCCCCCGCCGCGTGTCCTCCTCTTCTTGTTCCTCGACGCCTGGCTAGCTCTCACTTGGCGACAATACACCCGCGACAAGGATCTGGCGCTATTGATCCCGCGCCGGCTTAGGCGCAGCCTACTCCCTGGGTAGCGGGTAACCCCCCCCGCGCCCCCCGCTTAACCATCCGGCAACGAGGATGATGCCTACGACACCAAAGTCCAATCCGAGGTCGAGGCGCGGCGGTGGTGCCTCGTCGTCGGGATGACGACTCGTTAAGCGGCCTCTCCTATTTAGCACTGCACGACGAGCACCGACTTCCCACCTGTGACTTTGCTACTCCAACCCCCTTCTTTTCTCGGGACGAGCACCAATTCATTTGTTGCGATGTGCACGTTTCCCCATGCGCTATTCCCAGGGAATAGAATTTTCAGCGCGAAGAGACCAGAAAAATGAGCGTCTAGAGCAGGTCGTTAAAAAAAATTACAAACCTTAAAATCCTAAATTACCCTCTGCTCAAGTGTTACGTTGCATTCTTCGAGTTGGCTCATTGTCCTCTAATAATATGAATCTATGAAATGCCGTAAAAATAAGCTTAAGCAAGATTTTACGACGCCTTCGCTATATTTCGATCGGCTGCTATCCTTCGAAAAACAATGTTTCTCTTAAAAAATATCTTCGTGCAATAATGGTATGCCTGATATAAAATAAAACAAACAACGAAATATTCATGACGATATCATGCTTTTAGTTGAATTTAAATGTCAGCCTTGAGGCCAGCTTTATTTAATTTTGAAGAAAAATGCAAATAACACCTTTAGGCGTTATTTTACCGATCGAATGTGTGCAATTCGATAAATAAAGTATTTTTCTTTTTTCCACCTTTAAAGCATTTTTTTTTTTAAACTCGTAATAGCATTTCAAGTATTAAAAATGATGTGATTGAGAGGATAGGAGAGGGAAGTTCCATGACATCACCGAAACGATGCTATTTGAATATCAGTTTTCCTTAGAAAACACAATAAATTCCTCATAGATTTTTAAATTTTAAAATTCTATAATTTCCAATAAACCACTTTTTCATCGATCAAAAATAGTAATGGGGTGTTCTTCAAGCAATCACTCAAGTTGGCTGTACTACAGTTTGAAAGAGTATTTCAAATTACGTGTCGATTAACAATAGAAATCTATTAAAGGCTTAATAGTACAATAGGCGTTTTTTGCTTACGTGTGAAGTGTCGCGAAATAATAGTGAATTTTCTGATACGGGAATAAAAAGGTGCACGCTAAAAAAAGAAAAAAAGAAAAAAATTGCAAGTCAGTCTGTCTGGCTTTTAGCTGGTGGAGCGACAAGCTCATATATAAGTTATAAGGTCGTGTCAAGGTAAGATGCAGTTGGCAACTAGATACCGGGCAGCGAGTAAGTAATAGATCAGTAATGAAAAAAAAAAAAAAAAAACCAATATATTCGTGACGAATACGCAATCTCCTCCTAAAGTACCTGGCATAAAAAGAGCCTACGGCAGTGACAAGAAGTACGAATGAAAAATCGAAGAGGCGCGCCGCCGCTGCCTTGGATGTAAAAGGATAGGAAAGCAAGTCTTAAACAAGGTCGAGAAAAATTTACCAGCAGCGCCTGATCTAAAATTGAGAGCTACCAGAGGCAGGAGAAAAACAAATAGCTTGGTAAAATCATGGGGGAGCAATTAAAAAGGAAACAGACAAGGCCAAGACGCGAAAAAGATTGGCATTGCGAGAGAGTCGAGCAAGAGGCTCTACGGGTGCCCGGTCGGTGAAAAGGGACACATGGAGCATAATAGCACAACGAGGATAGAGACAGGGGCAGGGTAGGATTGTAACGAACGAAGAGAGCTGACGATCCGAAGGAGAGGTACAGAGGACACGAGAGGAATCCCAGTTGAAAGGAGGAGCTACGAAGAAGGGGAAGCAGAACCCCGGTCCAGAATCGTTAGAAGACGAAGAATAAAACAAAGGATTAAAAAAGACCTGGAATTACAAATGTGTGTGTCCGCGTGCGGCGAAGGAAAAGGAGAGGCCAGAGAGGCTGTTAGGTAGGCTGTTAGGTAGGTAGGTAGGTAGGCAGATAGATTGGTAGAGCGGTAGGCCGGAGAGGGTGGCGATAGGCGAGGGATGATGCGGGGGGCAGAAGGGGGGGGGAGGACGAGAGGGAAGCGAGCGGCAACCGGAGCGAGATACAAGAGGCGAGGAGTGCGCGCGCAGCCGCTCGATGCCGTTGCCGCAACGCGCCGCCGTCGTTACGCCCCGAGCGCAGAGGCACACACGCGTCGTCCTGCACGTCTGGCTCAGGCCAATACTCCCGGCGGTGGAAGAGAGAAAGAGCGAGAAATCTGCAGCCACACCCACAGCAGAGATCGGCGCCCGTCCATCCGCCACCCAAGGCACCACCACCACCACCACCACCACCGGCGCTCGGCAGCCGTCGAGAACCTTCGCGAAAAAAGGACTCCTCGGCGGCTCCTCGATGATCGGCTCCTCGCTGCCGGGGTCATTATCGATCACGGCCACGCATGCACGCACCCAGGCAAGCAAAAAGACGGGCAAAGAGGCCGACTCGCTCCCCGGACGGAGGGGAAAAATGGCGACGACCCGTGAGTGGCCCTCGGAGGGAAGAAGCATCCGAGAGAAGCAGCAGCTGCCGTAGCCGCGAAACAAGGCCGCGGTGCGCTCGCGTCGATTCATAACCTCCAAAAGCGAGGGCGACGACGAGGTACCACCCGTTTATTAGAGATAGCCTATAGCGGGCCGGCCAGAGGAGTAAAAACAATTGGGTGAAAAACCGTTGAGGCGTCCACCGCTCGTTCGGACGGTAACAGGAACTCGCGGTCCCAGCGCCCATCATTACGACCGACAGTTGAAAAGCCCTTGGGCCTTTGGCGCTCCCGCGCGCGCGAAGGCGGTCCCCTCCCCTCCCCCCAGCAGTCGCTCTCTCCTAGACAACAGCGCCGAATTTTTCACAGGGAACGCGCGTCGCGCTCGGTTCCTTCGGGTGCTTGCCTACTGTGTAGTCCCGAGATTTTCACGCCTTCCTCCCGCCCGCCAGCCGGCCGGCCTCCCCGCTCTACGAGCCAGCGGCGGGTTCGAACGGTCCGTCGCCATCATCCCCGACACCCCACTACTCTCTCCTCTGCTTTGCCACTACCCACCCCCCCTCCCCAGCTCCAACAGCCCAGCGACGGGACTACAACGGTACCACACAACTCTACTGGTACTACACATTTTGGATTTTCCAGATGCGCCACGGCGGTTGGTCGAAATTCACCAACGGTTTTTTCGTCGCTCCGTCCCTCTTTGTTCCCCGGCCCGACAAGTATCCGCAGTGTGGAGAAGAGGGTAACGACAAAAAAAAAAAAAAAAAAAAAATTGCGGGACGAGAATTTCTCTCGTTCGATTCATCGAAGAGACGAGAGGAAAGGACGCGGCTGATTGCCTCCGGCGGGGGAGGAACTAAACGGCGGGGCGCGACGGGCCTAGAGTTGTAACGGTTTTCTGGACTTGTACAGGGTTCGCGCGGGCTCGCACAGAGAGATGCAAAAGAGAGAGCGAGAGAGGAAGTGACGGAGGGCGAGACGGTGGGTATGTATGTAGGACAAAGAGGAATGAGGACGGCGAGTTTCGCGAGTCTCGAAAGAGCAACGCGCAAGGTGGAGAGACGAGGGGTCGACGGGTAAAAAATGAAGGACGGAGGTTCAAGGTGGAGAGAATGGCGCTACGAGAAGAGGCGGCCCGAGAGTCGCGGGGCTCGGGTCCGCAGTCCTAGGGAGCATCGACGGAGCATCGACGGAGCATCGACGGCAGCAGCAGTCACTCGATGTAAAACACAGGCGGGGCAAGGGAGACAGGCTCGCGGAGCCGAGAAACCGAGTAACAATGGGGGGGCTTCAGAACCGGGCGACTCACCTTGGCTCCAATTTGGTTACCGCACTGACCGGCCTGGATGTGCACGATTTCCCTCATTATGACTGTCCTGCCTCTCTCTTACGCTTCCTTCGAATAAATTAAAATTGGTCTGGGCGGCTGCTGCTGCTGCTGCTGCGGCTGCGGCTGCTGCTGTGTTCGGCTTAGCTTGGGCTGCGACCTCGGCTGGAGGATGTGCCTCGTTCTCTGCTCGTGTAACCTGCGCGCGACGAAAGCCAGAAGACGAATGTGCGCCGGCCGCCGCGTCCGTTAGAGATTTTCAAGCGGCGACTCGTTCCAAGTGGGGCGTAGGCCCGCGCGGGGCTCGGGCGGAGGCTCGGCCGGAGCCTCCCCATTGGCCGGCGGCCGGCCCCACCGCTTTCGAATTTCGCGCCCGCGCGCCTTCGCCACAGACACGTAATCGCAGCCCCGCGCGCGCGCGCACACACACTCGCAGTCTTTCGCTCGAGCCAGTGAACGCGCGCGCCCGCTCGCGAAAACCCCCCCGGGCCCCCTTCAGCGGGATGCCCTCGGCCGCGCTCCGCGGCGTCGGGACGCGTGCGCCAGCCCAATGGGAGAGAGAGAGAGAGGGAGCGCGAGCGGGAACGCGAGTAACGCGGAGGCCCCGGTGTAGGTGTGTGGGCGACGGGCGCGTGTGCGTGTGCCGAGCGGCGGCCAACGGGAGGCACAGTGTTGCCAACTGCTCGAACGCCTTCCCTTGGAGCCGCGAGAATGTGTCGTCGCGCCGATCGCCTCCTCCGTGTGTCTTTCGCACGCGTGCCCCCCCGCCCCGACCCCTCGCGATTCCAGCTACTACAGGCCTTACCGCTCCGTGCGCCTTGCCTCTAATGTACATTGTACGTACACGTACGAGTATTGTGCATATACAGCAAGCGCAAGATAAATGGAGAGAGCGAGAGACTGTATGGACTGTTCGCGGGGATCGACGTTAATTTATCTCTCTCTCTCTCTCTCTCTCTCTCCGGTATCTCTCTTTTCAACCAATAATAAACAATCATAAACATACACCTATATCCGCTTTTCCGCTGGACATCTTCGAGAAAACAGGATGAATGCCTAGAAGTATGTTATTCTCTTCGAGAGATCATAGTTTCGTTACTTCTGTTTCATCTCACCCAACTTTATAGTAATATCCTCCGTTCTATAATTTTAATATTTTCTTCCTCTATCTTTTTTTTCTCTTAACGATTTACAATCATTTACCCATTATTTGTAAACATCTTGCCCTCTATATTTGGATACGCATTTTATATTTTATGCTCGAAATTTAGAATTTACAATACTAAGTAGGATCAATTTTAATCGATTTTAATTTAAAAAATTTATTCCCTCTATCGCGTGTATTTATTATATTGATTACATTAAAACATGTCGATTGTTTTTTTTATATTAGTTACCTATGCATACGTAGTATTTTACCACAACCATTTTTAAATTACCAATATGATAATAATAATTATAAAACTAACAAGTACCATGAAATTCATCTTTTAAATGTTTGTAAAGTTAAATCCACTAATGTCAAAATTGTAGAGGATTTAAAGTATATTAACTATATTAAAAATTAACTCAACATCATCGTGTAAATTTATTCTACGTAACACTACCATTACATTCTATGCTTATCAATTAATAAAAGTTTACTTAAAATATATATTTTTAAATTTGTTCACAAATCAACATAATAATAATGACGATACACTAAACCAATTTCATAATTTAATATTCAAGATAAAATATAAATATTTAAATATAATACATAATAGTATAATTTATACTATTGCTACGCATAGCCTTCACTACATTTACGTTTCATATACTTAATTATATTAACGGTACAGTTATTAAAAGTTTTTCAAATACAGCGATGTAATTGTACTATGTATTAGACAGTCCTGATAAATTAAAAGGTTTCTTTACAATTTCACTGTATATTCAGAATTATTGATGTTTGCATGATTAAAAAAAATTAAAAATCTAATATGTCTACAGTCAATATGAATGTTATCAAAATATTTATATCTTAAAATATAATTAGATCCATAAATAATTGTTAAATTAATACTGAAAATTTTTTTTTGTTTAAGTTGACTTTAAATTAAAAACAAAGTCAATACTAAATCAATATAAACATATTAAGTTTTAAATGTGTACATGATAGAACTTGTATCACTTGTACTAGATTCAAAAAATTAACTGATGGCATTGAAGAAATAATGTTATCAGAGATTTATTCTTTGAGTCGTCGTTTTCATTAGCATCAATGATTCTTAGTCTTCTCAGCTTTAAAATTGTCACGCACACACACTCTACATTGATTAGATGTTTTATAACTCATTGCTAGAGATTTGAAATACTCTTTACAAGTCGGCAAAATTTTTTGATTATTTACTAAATTCTTATTGTTTAATTTTTATCAATTTTTGTGTATGTGTATGTGTGGTTCTGCGTGTATATATATATATATTTACGTACTTATATATTTTTCGAACCATCGACTTAATATAAAACCGACTTTAAAATTTAATACATCTCTGAAGGCAGCTATATTTTTGGTAAACTGCCCGTAAATATATATATATATATGTATTTGCAGAGCCATATGCAAACCATTACAGTGAAAAGCGCAACCCCTACTAAGGCACAGGACTTAAGTATGAACGGCCTTCATCAAATAATGAGGGTCGATAAATTCTAAGCCAAAGTCATGTGCAATGTTTCGCACAGTACAATGCGGCATGCACACAGGTGTTTTATATATGATTGTAATCTAGCCCTAAGGGGATGACTCATCGTTGAAGGTTGAATCATCCCCTTTACTCTGTAGACTCTCGCACAGCAATTTTCCCCTGCTTTTTATTCATTTGCTTCTCCCTACACTTCTCCATCTTTGTCTCTACCGGCTCACTCATTGCTTCTTTCGTCTTATTTCCTATCTCCCCCCCCCGCCCCCAAACCACCCCCTCTCTCGTGCACTCTATTTCTCTACGGCGCTTCTACTCTCGCTTTATTTTATGTATCTGTAGTTTTATACTTGCCGGCACACTTTTCTCCCTTCTTGGCCTACGGTCATGGCGCCAGCCAATGCGTCTATACGTACTTGCGTTCAAATTGACTGAACGTACATTCATGCGAAAACGAAGAATAAAATAATACCGTACAAAGCTCTCTCGAAATTTGCCTGCTGGTAACATTCTCTTACTTCACATCTACTACTTCAAACACTTCCTTACATGTGAATTGGCTCTCGTTGAAATGCAGTCCCTGGTACGTGAATAAGTATCATCGATCTAAGTAGTGGTTCGGTCACACGCACTTTATGCGAGTGTCTCGCATGGAATAGGTAAGGTTGCGAGTCGCGGCTATTGCCAGCTTTATTTTGCCTAATGCACGACGCGCAAGGAAAGAGAAGAAAGTCGATATATGTGACTCACCGGCTGCCTCGACACACACACGTGCACACGTGCCATTATACGTTTACGTAGTGGCTGATACTCCGTACAAATCATCGTACACAGCGCTCCTCTAATTTGCCAAATCGATTTGAGCACCTAACGCATTCAGTTTGTTTTCATTTAATTGTATCTTGAATTACAAAGCAATGTGCGCCAGAATACTATATAATAATAGGGTCGACGTTTAATATCTAGTTCATAATTTATCTCGAATAATTTGTTGCTATAAAATTTTATAAACTTTTGTCACTGCAGAGAAAACTGCTTTTATAAAAACTCGAATAATTAGTAATTTAAAATATCTAAATGTACGATTGCGCCCTTTTTTTTAAGAATTCACTATCAAGATTAGTATTATTAAACTCGAACCCGAACTTATCAAATACATTTATGCTTCCTACAAAAATGATTATGATTTATCTATTATGTGTATGTGTAATAGTAACTTTTGATGCCATCTGTTTCAAAACCTTATTAGCTTACCTATTCCCTTAAAAACCCAGGTTATGCGAATAAATGGTATTTTTTTTAGTTTTTATAAATTTGTGGCCTATGATTCATGATTTTATGAATGTGATTTTCTTTCTTATTCAAATTGCGAGGGCGCAATAAATGACACACTCTAGGAATCCATATTATTATAGCACTTCCGTAATTTGACAAATCGATATTATATCATATAAGGGTCGTTTCTTTTTACAATCCATGAGGTTACAATTTTTTTTCACATGGGACCAAACTTAAAACCTAATTCTTTACATTAATACTTTTATAATGCGATTTATAAAAAAAATTATATTTAATGAATAATACACTGATATAACTTTTGCACTTATAATAATAAACACAAAATTGAAAATAAATAATAACTAATTTTAAATAGCACAATAAATATAATATTCTTGCTGAATATAAATTATTGCTCAAAAAATGAAAGAGTATTTAATTTAAAAAAGTTGACAAACATTTTGAACAAGAGTCGATCGCTAGTCGATTATAACATGTACTTGTTCGATTAATATATATATATCAGGAAACATATAAACGATTCTAATATACATGCTCTCTTTAATAACGATGACAACATTGCGCATAAATGATTAACTTTTTACTTTGAGCGTCGGAGTTGGCAGTCATCTAAGAAAAACAGACACGTCATTATTCGCTTGATAAAAATTTACTGTCGCAAAACAAGTGATAACTTTGTAGAGGATTTTTTACATTTAAATGTTCGAGATATTTTGGATTATATATTAAATGCCCGATCTTAACAAGACAACAGTACATATACATAATAATATGGATTGATAGTTTTAACAAAATTAACGAATAATAAAATTGATACAATCGAATGCGAAAGCATTGCACTGATAATTAATTAATAAAAACTGTACAAGATGGTAAAAGTGTCAAATAAAAAGATAAATGAATATGCGACAAATATAGGCACTCCTTTAGCTAGTAATCGTCCTCAAAGGGCATGTCAAGTCAACGGAAAGCTCATTGAAAAGCTCGCGCATTCGTGTAACGAAGGTTTGATTGACACTCGTGTTCAGTGGAATAAGCTCCAGCACCGGATCCATATGCGCGTAAACAAAACGAGAGCAGAGGTTAGATTTCGAGGACTCCCTCGAGCAGGCTAGCGATTATTAATACTCCTTGGCGGTATAACCGCGATAGGATTGCCGATACAGTGGTAAAAGGGTCCGGAGGGGGAAGGCCAAATCCGCACATCGGCAGACCCTCGCTGCTTCATTTTCCAGCTCATTTCAATCTAATTGCTTTGGGATGACGGATTCGGTGAAGCGAGGATTGTACTTTATGCGATTTATTTCGCTGGATTAATAACGGGGGTAGATTACGCTCGTCGGCCTTTCGCTTCGCGGGCCCGATGCCTTATATGTACGCTAGACTCGAGCGAAAGAAATTCGCGAACTCGGTGTAGGTTACAAGAGAATGTGAGAGCCACGATGGCGTCGGCGGTGTAACGAAGGGAGAAAGCCGTTCTCTCGGATCGCTCTCCCCTCTCGCTCCTTCCCCCGTCGGATGCTGATCCACCGCCCCTGACGCAGCCGGTGAAAGCCACGGCCTCTCTTATCTCATCCTTGGTCAGCACCTAAGCGCCAATTGGCCCTAGGACGGGGCCGCGGCGGCGATCATCGATGCGGAATTCATATTTGGCGAGGATTAGCTAGGCTGTGCTGTCCAATTGCCTGGAAAATTCCGCTTTTCCTTTTCAAGCCATTGCAGTTTTACTTTAATTTTAAATAGGGTGCGTACTAAGAGCCTTAAGCCAGGAGAACATTGAGATGCTTTATCGCGATAAACGCAAATTATGCGTCTATATTCAAATTCATGAAATATTTACCCATGCTCAAGCACATAGAATATTTTCATTAAGAATCTTATTAATTTTTCATCTTTTTAATTAAATCTGAATATGACTGTTATTAAATAGGCTCTACATTTATTTACAAAAGTAATATATATTTGCAAATATGTCCACTTTTCGTTTTATCAATACTTCGAACCAGTCGTTTTCGATCAATAAAGATTTTTAAACAAACATTTTTAAGTAAAATCCTTAAAAACAAAGCTCGTTATTGCTTTTTTAAATAATTAAATCATTTATCTTATTGTTAAACAAAATAGTCATTAAGCTACCATGTCCTTTCTATGATAAGATACAGTCTTTTATATTTCAAAAATAAAAAATTGTGCCATGAATAAATTTATTCTATCGAATAAATGAATTAAAAAAATTATCATCTTTTCTTGAAATTGTTAATTTAAGAATATTATATCTTGTCATATCCTATAGAGATTAATCAATCGATGGTGACAATAATTTAAAAAATATAATCTTAGTGGTACTATTTTCTTTCAAATTACATATAACGTACTCCGAATCATTAGGACCTGTAATTATTTATAATTTGGTTCTTACTCTCAAACTTATAATTAAGATTTAATACTTATATTAAAATTAAAAACAAAAATTACGATAATTGAATAGTATTTTCATGTCTAAGTATCAAAATTAAAATTACTAACATGAAAACTGAAGATTCTCAATATAGATTCTTAATTAGGAGATGAGATGAGATTATGAGATAAAATACACCAACAGGAAAACAAATTAATTTTTTAATACATAACGGCATTGTTCTTATTATTGATTCTCATATCATATACATTGTTGAATATATTAATTTCCGTAATCATATTTTTTGCATGGATACATTTATATTTATGTTAAAATATATAAACATTACATTGTATATAAAGGTAGATTTAGTTATCTTCTATCTTTTTATTACTACGCGGTTTAAGAATATTTTTATTCACTCACTTAAAATACAAATAACATTTGATAATTGTTAATGAAATGGTCTTAGCTTTTTATTTCGACCGAGTATTTATTATTACCTTATACGTACAAAGTAATGCAGTATTGCTCGAAGTCCGAACATTCTTTTAAAAATATCAATGAAACTAAGTATAAAATTTTAGCACTTTCAAAATTTAGACCGCCATTAGAATTTATGTTAAATTTATCCAAATATTTGAGTGATCTTTAAATATTTATAATTTTTTAAAAAGTTTTTCGTCTTCTTATTCTTATGTGTATACAAAACATTCGGTAAATTTGCTATAATTTACAGTTTATTATTGTAATGCCGCACACAAGTAATATTGGGTGTAATCTAATGAAACAATTTTACCGATAAGAGTAGGTAACGTGATTAACTTGGTAAGATTAGAAATCGTATATTCGACGTTGTCTGGAATATTGAATATTAAGCGATTAAATTAATTAAATTTATCCGCTGAAAAGCAAATCAGAACAATTAACAATGTTCGTTAATATTATAGTTTGCCAGGATGAAACAAAATAAGCGCTTGGGGTAAAATGGCGATTCAGCGATTGCGAATTCTTATTTATTCCTAAAAAGAGCCTGCGTTTTAGCAATGATCCTCTAGCCGCGGCATCCTAGACTCATCGTGATTGTCGTTCGGAATCGTGAGTCGCGGTATCTTCATCAAGTCACAGGCACAGCTGCAAGCTAAGCCTCCTAAGCTCGATAGTCGGAGAGCATTCACGGGGAGTGAGTATGAAGCTATTGCAAGACTGAGTTAGTGAGAGAGCCAGAGCGAGAGAGATAGAGAGAGAGAGAGAGAGAGAGAGGGAGACCCAGATTGCACACCCGGTTCCTCATTACGTGGGGGCCGGATTGCGAGCTCCCCAGCCTCCGCATTTTAACGGTATCAGGGATTGTTGGTCGAGTGAGCACGCAAGTCGTCTACCATCGGAAGGATTAAGGAAAGACGTGGTGAGAGTACGGGACGAACGTTGCGCCTCGATGACGAGCAGGGCGATACCGAAGTTCCGCCAGGATGCCGATCGACGCCCGTGATTTATCGGTTGCGCGCGGCGAAATTGCAGAGGCAGCTCGAGAAATAACATCGAGGCGATGCTTAGCGATACGTGAAGATCGACGCCTGTCGGGATTCGTGCTTTCCATTGACTCGTGGGACTGAGCTGCTTAAATTTCCCTTCCACAGTGCTTCCGCTTAAGTTACAGTATATTGTGAAAATAAAATCTCAAAAGACTCATTGGTCGCTAGGAATTCCTTAGGTTTTGACAATTCAAAGACACTGGGATATAAGATTACTGTTTGTATTAATGCTGTATTCCTGATGCAACAATGTTGCCTAAATGTAGGAAACAAGTTAGATTTAATACAATTGAGTCAAGCTTTGTTAGAATAAAAAAGTTTCTTTAAATTGTAATACTTTTAGAAAAGTGTACAATAAAATATTTCGTCAAATAATCTCAAACCTTACCTGTAACATCTATAAAGGAATTTAAAACTAAAATATGTTGGCACAAAAAAAAAGAAAGTTTTTTATTCAGTTTTAAACGGTAACATTTATTATATTATCGTCTGTCAATCTAATTTCTAAACTTCAATTCATGTTCAAGACTACACTATGATAATATTCAATTGTTTAACTAGTCATTTATAGACAGTGGATTAAAAATTTTCAGACGAGTGAAGTTAATAAGCTAATAATAGTTATATTATCATTGAAAAGATAGGCTTAATATTTTGCATTTATTATTTAACAAATCACGCATGATACTCCATTCAAAATAATTTATTATTATTATTATTTTTATTATTATTATCATTGTTATTGTTATTGTTATTTTTGTTATCATCATCATTACGATTACTACTATTGTTATAGATTGATATTATAGTAAATCGTAACATTATATTTTTAATAATAGAATAATAAAGAAATAATAATTTCCAATATAACTGTATAGAGGAAACTCCCTTTTCCATTATTAAGTAGCACAAATTCTACTTTATCTTTTGCATTTATCCAAGTTATATTACGGTTCGATAGCCTCTTTATTTCACAAAAATAATATTATACGAAACATGAATTGCAATAACTGTTTTCTGTTAATTAGAAAATTTTACTTTCCGATTAATTAAAAAATTGGCATGTACATTAATTTTAATATACAGTGAGTATGATCAAATAATATTTCATAATCTATAATTCATTATTATGAGCATTTTTTAACATTGAACATATTTATATTATCTTGGATTTAAAATTTTCTTTCTTACCTGTATTTATTTCAATGAATGTAATTTTTTTATATTATTTTTTTCTTTTCAGGCAGTAGTGTATTAAATTGAAATTATTATTTGTTATATCTTTTTCAAACACCTTGTATTATTGCTGAACAGTCTAAATGGTTTTAATGTGCTTTATTTGCATAAAAATTTAAAACTTGCGAAGAAAGATTCTACGCATAGATTTTTCATAAAATTTTTACAATCTAATTGTCTAATTATACATGCAAAAAATTACGTTTTTTTTTAAAATAAGTATCTATGATGATAATCATATAAAATAAAAATCAATCAATCAAAATTAATACCATTAATATGATTTATAAAAAAATCTTATTAAGGTATATATTAAAAATAAATTATAATTATGTTATCTCTTAGATAAAAGCAAATTAATGTATCTTCCATTTAGGTAAAAAAAAATTCATCTTAACAAAGCAGCTTTTAAATAATATTGAATAATTAATTTTCTAGATTCTTCTTAATTATTTTATAAGATGTGACTGTACTAATAATTTACAGTTATTTAGATTTATTAATACATGTCCTGTCAAGCCTTCATTAAAAACATTTATTTCGTCCAACATGTATAAAATTAAGAATATTTTTATTATTACTGAGGCATGTTTCTGTTTAAAGTTAAAAAATAATAATGACATAAGGCATTCAGTATTTAAGAAAATAAAACTAGCAATAATTTCAATATCATTTAGTATGTAAAACAGCTAAAATCAATTATAAAAAAATCTTTTATTTAAAAAAAAAATATTTTTTCTTATATCTTATCTTAATCTTCATCTTCATTCATATTTCTTAATCTTTTATTTTACTTTTACATTTTTGCCAACATCTACAATTTTTGGCTAATTAATCATGTTTTTATATTACAAATTATATTATGGGATACTTGCATTGTTTATATAATATAATTTTCTTACTGCACAGAATATGACTTAAATAGACTGCCGTTGACAAAACCATCTCGGAAATTAATTTTAAATAACCAAACATGAAATAAAGATCCCTTGGATAACTTTTTCTATTTAATCTAATTTTAATCTTAATATATTTAATCAAATTTTATCCCACAAGCACAAGAAGTGGTTCTAGTAAAAATTAAAAAATAATCATTAATAATTTGATCAGTTGTATGATTAAAAAAAAAAAAAGGATTGGATTAGCCATTGTGCTCAATCGCTATTGTACAAGACGCGATTCAGAAGGTCACAAAGACAATCGATTTATTAGACATTAAGATGCGAGGGGGCAGACAGTGTAATGGATTTAACAGTGAGTACGACATATTTATATAACGCAATTTCTCGCAATGATAAGTCCACAATGGAATAAGGATGTTGGTTTAATGATGGGAGCGAAAGGAAACAACTTATCAGACCGTAATCGTACAGCCATTCCATCGATGCCATATTATGCTTAGTGTTTTTATTATTGCGCAACGTTAGCAACCAGGACGCCGCTTGCCGAAAATATTCAGTAAACGAAGATACGCTCAGCTGGTTATCTCATTGCCTATTGTTTAACACGCGTAGAGCACCGACAATGACATCATGCTCACTTTTAGGTCGATTGCTCTTCCTTCTCTTCTCTATCTCTTGGCCTCTCTCTCTCTCTATCTCTCTCTCTCTCTCTCTCTCTCTCTATTATCGGCAATGAATTTGCGGATATTTCTTTACCAATGGCGCACCAGTTTAGCGAATCCGATGATTGTTGTAAGCCGAGATTTCGTTTTATTAAGCTAGCAATGCCTTCTTGTTAATGTTAATGTACATCTTCGGTTGTGCAGTTTGTCTTGTCAACTGTCTGGCATCTCGGCTTAAAAGCCTTTTAATGAGCTTATGTCAATAATAACGAACCGCGAAAAATTGTAACGGATTAAGTTGATTTAAATTGCCGGCTTTGCGCAGAGAATTTTGTTGTCGGTAATTCAAGCTAATTTCATTGCTTCGAGTCAACAAAAAGCAGCACAATAGAGAATCTCATAGCGAAAGATAGAAAGAACTTTGGCTTTCTTGATTCTTCGCGAAACTACTTCTCCGTCTAGCTTCGAAATTCTTGCTAAACAATGCGACTGGGAGAGTCGTAAGAAACCTCCTCGCAATGCAAGCATCGAATAATTAGCATTAAAATATCGTCCGAACGAAGCAGCGCATAGGAACACGAATGCGAAAGAGCGAAAAGCGAGGGAGGGCATTATCGGGATCTCGGGCAAGGGAAGCCAGGGAGGCTCCTGGATAATTCACCGGCTGATCAATTGCGAGTGCGCGGCGGCAAGGGACGCGGGGGCCGGTCCGGGACGGAGGAGGCGAGATCCTGCCCTCGAGGCCGAGGGAACGACGCTCGCGTCTCCGCGGAAGTCCGATGTCGGCCCCCGCGGGTGGGAGGAGGCCGGCGCCGGCGAGCACGTGGCCAACTCAGATCGACTCGGATCGATCGGACCGAGTGTCGGCTGGGGAGGTTGCCCGGGCGCACCAGCCCCTGCGCATACATACCCAATGACCCCGTAGGTCAGCGCCGCGGGCACCCCTGCCTCACGGACACGTGGGGCGCCGGCTCGTGGCTATCGATCCCCGGCCAGGCCGGCGCCGGCGTCGATTTAGGTGCCGGCTAACCTTCGGCCACGCTCCCGGCCCGACGGCCAGCGCTGAATCATGCATGTGGGTCCGCAACCCTCTCGCTGTTTATCGGTACCTCGTCCGCCCGCCGCTGCTGCCCGGGGTCGAGCAGGCCTTTTAAATTGTTCATCGTTCTTTTTTCCCCCGCCCCCTCCCCCCTCCTCGCGTGGGCATCGGCCGGTAGCGCGGCTCGATCCCTTCGGGCTCCTCCTAACCGCAGTTTGAGTCACGGACGCCTAGCGCCCGATGAAGTCACATTTATTTACATGCTTTTTCCGGTCTCACCTTCCTATTGCGATTTCACCGAACGAGAGATTTGATTAATAAAAATCAGCACTTGCCCGCGTGTGCTGAAAATCCTTGATCGTAATCCTTATCATTAGAGTGAACTTATCGTTACTTGCAATTTCGATGGACGGCAGTGAACGAATAGCACATATTTCGGAGCTCGTGCGGATTATTTATATTCTGAAACATTTTTACAACGGACGACGAATCACATTTATGAAAGGATGACGGATTGCGTAACGAATTGTTTTAACATATGCTGTCACAATTATAATTAAATTCTTGAGTAAATTTACATTGCAGTTATTACATAAATTCGCAGGCAATCGTGAATTTCATGGAAGTTTTTATAAAAGAAAGTACTTTTCATTCAGTCTTTTAAAAGCATTTAGACTTGTTGTTTTATTTGTAGTACTTGCACTGAAAATTTATATACAGATACATTAATATTTGTTAGAGTCAGTAGCTCCTTATGATCTGCATGTTAATAGACTAACATTTTTTGTTCTTTCTTTCGTTAAGATACAAAAAGAACTGTATTTAATACTAAACAAGTCTGATGAATTCAGAATGGAAAAAATATGCAAATAAAGTATTTCATTAAGATGGCAATGCTAAGGTTATTTGGTAGAACAATGTCAAGTTAAAGCTACTATATACTCTTACAGATATCATGCACAGTAAATGTTTTCAGAAACTAATAAGCTGTTTTCATTAATAGTTTTGAAATATACTTGTATATATATGTAATTAGAATGTAATTAATGTATTAAAATAAATATATATATTATTTATATATATAAATATATATTAAATATATTTCGAATTTATGCAGTAATTTCGGTAAATATTATTTATATTATATTGTTATAAAAATTAACCAAGAAAATGTTTTTATTTTGTTTTTGAAACCTAAAGTCAACGGATAAAAAGTAACAGTTGTTTTTTTACTAAATGCCTACGGATTTTGTAGCACGAAATTTAAAAATTTTTGGATTAGTTATTATTTTATTCAAAGTACGTTTTTTACAAATATCATACGAAGATAAAGGTTATTTAATCAATGTTAAGCTTATTTAATTTTTTTTTCATTATCTATTTTTAAGAAAAATAAATTATAATTACTAAAAGCGGCTGAAACTCAATAATTTACTTATCATTGGATCATGGAGAATAATAATTTTAAAGGAAACAAATAATACGAATAAGTATTCGTAGTCAAGTATCAAGAAGTGCATATTAGAAAGTACACAAGGTATTTCATTACTCGCCCACGGTTTCCCGACGCCACAATTCTAAAAGGGATCGAGCAGACGTACGTTGTTTATTTGGGATGTTTCAAATTTACGGAAAGAAACACGATACCTTTCGGGAGGTCTTTGCTAAAACTTCACATAATGGAGTTCAAATTTCTTTTTCACAACTAGGTTTTGCTTTTATGAAATGAATTTCAATATTAGGAGATTAATAAAAATAACTATTTGCATGCATCATTTTAATAATAAACTGCACACAATGCGATAGTATGAAATTTTACACATACACAAATATACGTAAATACATAGATACGTACGTACATGCATATATATAAATCAGTATGCAGTCGAACATCTCTGTAGGTGTAGAATGACGTTTCTGAGTACGTAATGCATTCGCTGCATCGCATATATATATCATAGATGACATGTGCTTTAGAAAAATGAGCGGACTATAATACTAGCCTATATTTCGGGATTTCGTGTTTGGAAAACATTCGTGGAGGGTAAATAATTAATTTTACAAATAATCGATTGTGCAAGCCTTTTCAAAAAGGCACAATATTTATAAGCAAGCTTAACAATAATCAGCCTGTCTCTTAAAATGCTTTTAAAGCTCAAGCATTGGTTTCTTGTGTCGGTTGGGGGGGTTTTAAATTTTCATATTTATTAGTTACTCCTCTACTTCCTCGTTCCCGCAGCGACAAGTGATCTTACTTCACCTTGGCTCGCGTAGCGCCGCAATCTTGTGGGCGCATCGCTTAACTCTCCCGGCTGCAAATAAAGCGAAATGCAAATGGCGCGCGCTGCCCGCGATGCGTGCGAAAACGTTGACAGGCCTCCCGACAGGCTCGGTCCCAGGGCGAGCAGAAGCCGGGGGGCGCCCGCGGCGGCGACGACGGCGGCGGGGGGGGGGGAGCGAGGAGATACACGGCGTGGAAAAAAGCGAGCACGCGAGGAACGATGTCGCGCGAGGGGAAAAGCGGCTCGAAGGGCCCCGTAGTGCGGCAAGGGGTCGACCTCGAAGTTAGGCCCCGAGATTCCGAGAGCCGATCGGATCGCCTCGGAGCGATATCGAGGCCAAGATTTTGATATCGCGTGCCCCCGGAGATGGAGCGACGACCGCTTTCTCACGGCGCTCGAGTACGGCGGCGGCGGCGGCGGAGGAGGAGGAGGGGGTAGGGGCCGGAGAGGGCAAGCAAGGAGGCCAGGAATATTCGAAAAGGAGCTGCTCCGGCCGTCGTGGCGGGCTGCCGTAAATGGCTCGCGCGGCCCGAAAGTCCTGGACTCTCTCTGACTCATCCTCGGAGCCGGTCCCCCGGACCCCGGCCGCGGAGTATCCGGCGCCCTGACCGGCAGCAGGGCCTCCCTCGAGGAAAGGAGAGCCGCGAGCCGAAGGCCCCTCCAGTCGTCCCCGTGTGCGGCCGGGCTCGTGCAGTTTTGGGGAACCTCCTCGGGTACGGCGAGCTGCAGGGGGGGGGGGGAGATTTTGTACCGCGTGATGCAAGCCCCCTCGGTGCGGTACATATTCAACGGGGGACATTTGCTCGCGCAACTGCGCCTCGTTACGTGGCGCACTCGAGTCGAAAGTGCCCGGTTTTCCTCACTGCTGCGATTGAGCGCAATTTCTTACTCTACTCAAATGCATTCGTCAGACCGTCTGATGTGGAAATGAAAATTCATTCTTATGTTAATTTACAAATCAGACTCGATCTGTATTATATTATACCGATGATCGGTTAGATTTAAATAAATAAGAGAACATTTCATAGAGGCTTAACCAAAGATATTTTTTTTTTTTAAATATCCTTGTTCGATATGTCTAAGAATAAAAGAAACTTATAAACAAATGTTCATTGGGAAAACTTGCTTTAAATTATCACAATTCACGTATAAATGTTTTTTAACTACTTAAAATTATCAACTACGTTTGTAAATTATGATGCGTGAATTTTATTTAAGGCTGTTCTATAATAACAAAAGTTTATTTATGCAAAATTAAAAACTAATGTAATAATTAATATAAATGAAATAACTTTCAATAAATTCATTTGTAGGATTCGTGTATTCGGAATTAAGTTCATTATACTAAATCCAAAAGTTTTCTATTAGAAATTCATTTGGTTTTCTATTTTTGTCCTAGATATTACGTATCTTAATATATTTATTGAGATAATGTATGCACTAAATACAATGAATTTTTTAAATTTTTACATCAATTGATTTTAGTTTTATATAAATGTTACCATATTTTATGTATACATAATACATAAATATAATATAATAATATAAATAGATAGGCTTATTTCACAACCCTTTTCTAGACTTTTAAACATGAAATAAAATGGGAGGAAATTTTATTTAAATTAATTTCTTTAATGTTAATGTAATGTTTGCAATTTATTTTAATGAATCGCGTTTACTTTGACCCTTAAAGCTTACGTTGCATAACATCTACTGATACAAATTTTATAATTGTATCTAGTCTGAATAATTTTAATGAAAGCATACTCTACCTACGTCAAGTCTTTATGCATAAGCTTTGTCATTAATAAATTAGTTTCCATAGTTGCCTCGGACGAGAATAATGCGAATGAATGTGCTTATAGGGGTATAAATGGAATACATTATTTTGAATAAAATAAAATAAATATAAATATTTTCACAATATTATATGTCATAACGAACCACTTTTTAAGCTTTAAAGTCATTTTTTATACAATATATATTGTACAATATTATAAAAAAGAAGTATGAAAATAATAGTCGGCATATTAAATTTTCAAAAGAATTATAAAGTGAATTTTTCAATACAGTGTCTTTTTCGAATAATAAAAGGAGTTGCTTTCTCTCAACAATTTTACGCTTATGGAGTCAAGGACTGTATTTACATCAAGAAAAAAATGTAACATTAAATTTTTATCCTAATGTCATTCGTAATTTTTATGATGAAACGTCTTATAAAATCCATAACTTATGATTATAAGACCGTACATTTTCTATTATAAAGTATCAGATGGCACAAATCTAAAAGTTTTCATTCTCATAAAAGTACATACGAATGCATATGATCATATGATTCAACGTGTTCCTATGTATCTGTGCTCCTGGAATTACAAGAATAACAAAGTGTGCACGAAGGAAAAATCTCTTCATTAAAGAGCTCTTATCAAATTATTCAAAGTCACGATGATTCTGTTATTATTTCATTAGTCGCAACGCCGGAGCCACGCGAATTAACCCCAGCTGGCAGTATTTCGGAGAGGCTTAACATTACCGAGCCAATGGAAGGCAGTGGAGGGCAGGTTTGCGATTTCAATGAGTTTTACAGCCGCGGGGGAGTAGGCAGGGATAAAGACCAGGGCGTTGATAGAGCGCTCACGGATAATCGGGAGCCTCGAGGGCCATATATGAGCAGGAAGATAGCAGGCAGGCAGGCAGGCACAGCACAAGGCCTTTTGATCCGCGTGGCTCGATGGCGATCGCTCGGGTCTCTCCGGGCGGGCGGTTGGGTCGCGAGTCACCGGCCACGCGGTGCAGCGGGTTCGCGACTCGGGCCCCGGCTCGCTCCCCGTCGGGCCCACGCGGACCTTGCGCCCACGCCCACGGCCTGGCTGGCCCACCGAGCTGGGACCCCCCCCCCCCGCCGCCGCCGCACCCTCGCCCCGGGGAAGCCGAGCCCTCGGCCTCCTCCTCCTCGCCCCGGCCGCGGACAGCCTTCGCGCCTCGGGCCCGGCGGGAGCCCTTTCTCGGACAGCGCCGTGGACAACGTCACCTCGGCAAAATGGCCGAGCAGCCGACTCCTTACGAAACTCCTCCTTCCTCGCTGTGTCAATCCCGTGCGTTGGAGGCGATTTTTCTTTAGCTCGGCCCTGCCTGCATCGCCGATTATACAAGCGCTGCTGCGCTCTTTCCTTTTCTTTTCTTTCTTCTTTTTTTTTTCTTCCTCAGTCCTATTACGAATATCGAGGCTATCCAAATTTTATTAAATCCCGTATAAGGCCATGCAAATTCAACTCCTCGCCTCTATCCTTTTAACGTGTACGTCCGTGTACGAATATGATGCGCGGACGTATGGCGAAGAGGCCATGAATCGATGTCTTTTGGTGACCCTCTCGTACTCGATTGATATTTAATGGATTACCTTTTCCTATGCACAAGGAACGTTTTCATTTTTTCAAACACTAGGCTTTGTATTCCCGAATTCAAATCTGACGATTCGCAATTTTAAGGCATAAAATACACGATTAAAGTGATTATACTATGAGAATCGATAAAATCAAAATTTCCTATTTATTAAATACAAGATTGTGTATTATTGATTAGATCCATTCATTCTAATATCAAAATTACAATTTCAAATACGAAGCTTATTAACTCAATGGCTACCGGTAATTATAATTAAGAAATCACACATAGTTTTATAAAAACAGTTTGAATAAATATTGCCTAACGTGAAAAAATAAAGAAAAGTATCGTTAAAAAAATGAATTGTGTATCGATTAACTATAGTTCTCTACAAATCGGTATTAATAATAATATTTAACGCGCGTTTCTTTTAAAACTTTTTTTTTCCACCCTATCTTTAAATCTCGTGAAATACAGTAATATTTACATATAACCCGATTCGAACGTAATCCTAAAATAATGATTATCTTATTGTCTCTATCCATTGTTTATTTAATAAAGTGATGCTTGAGAAGGAAATAAAAATTACGGTTGTCTATTAATTAAACTCATGTGATTTTCATAAATAAGTTGTGACATCATTGCTGTTTGATATGGATTTGTTTGCAATGCAGCAGCAACATTTTCCAAATAATAATTATTGGCGGCAGTAAATATATGCTTTTTTCTATATATTCTTTTAGGGTTGTATTGAATAATTGCGAATAAGCGTCTAATAAAAGGTGTATTTTTAGATCTGCTGCCGTTGTAGTTGGAAATAAAATTTAAAAGAAAGAACAAGCATAAGTGTCTGGTTGGCTCGGTGAAAGTCCAACAAATCCAGTATAGTTGATGTTTTTACTCGACTTGGATCGCCGGAAGATTTTTAAATGGACACGATGAACAGATGAATGCGACCGGTACGCACCTTTTTCGTGAATTTGCACACAAGTCTGAATTGATAAAAAGACGACGATTTAAATTTATTCCAAATATAAAAAAACCGACCTACTTTCCCATCTTTTTTAATTCGCTTTACCCATGATTGAATGGCATGTTCTGAACTTTTTTCCCTTTTATTCATAAACGATATAATCTTGTACTTTTAATATTGCAAATTTTAATCTGTAGTAATATGTATATGACAATATTTTAATCGCGCTGATTATTGTTATTAATTAAAATACATATGTAACTATAATAAATGCTTTTAAAAGTCATTAAACTAAAAATAGTTTGGAAAAACTGTATATCATCGATAAGTGAAAATATCTATAGTACTTTGATCATTCACTTTATTAACGAATATAAAATTACTACTTTTTTAAATATTTTTATCTTGTAAAATATTAAAAGAAGGATAATGCAATAATTTGATTTAAACACTCATTTAAATTTATATTAATAAACTTAATTAAAACATTTTGAAAGTTATTTAAATATTTAAATTAGCTTTATATGTAAATATTTTTTTTTATCATCACTAGTTAATATTGTAAATGTTGCGTCCACTATTAATATAAACATTATTATTATGAAAATCATTGCTGCCAGGCACGTATTTTGTTTCCGTAATTTCAATTATATAAATTTAGTTATAGTAAATTTTTAATATAAATAAATACAAATTATAATTATGATAAGTTATATGAATAATGACATATTAGATGACGGAGATATTACACAATTTAATTAACTGAGATATTTTTAAAAATACGATGTACTTTATACATGTATTATGTGAATTATTAAATAGAAAAAATTGATTAATTTAAATGATTTTGTAGATTTAGTTTTTTTAAACGCAGTTTTCTTCTACATTTAAACATTATTAGTCATTTTAATTGGATTAAAAATTAATTGTATACTCGTATTCAGGACTGAAATTTGTGTAAACTAGAATCTCGTAAAATAATAAAATATATATTACAACGTATATATATATATAC
Organism: Kradibia gibbosae; assembly: GCA_018907135.1. Classification (NCBI taxonomy): domain Eukaryota; kingdom Metazoa; phylum Arthropoda; class Insecta; order Hymenoptera; family Agaonidae; genus Kradibia; species Kradibia gibbosae. Next base: position 14,385,719 of record JACCHX010000001.1, on the reverse strand, counting down.
GATGTACGCTAGTTCAACATTCTAATATTGATAATTTAGTGTAAAATAATAAAAACCTAAAACTAATCGATTATTGATTTTTTACTATACAATGTTCACACGTTATAATAAAGTAATTTAAATTAACGCCAACAAAAAGTATGAAACAGAACATAAAAAGTAACAAAATTTTTTTTATGATCTATATGAATGTAATTATCGTCATTGATACGCTTATTTATCACGTAAACTGTATTTTATGAATAATGCTTATAGTACTAATTGAAGCGATGCATACTCATGTTATCTATTAGAATTATTTCCAACAAATTGCATTTTAAAATAGAATTAAAACTTTAATAACTTTAAATAAATCTGACAACCGAGATACGCCTAGCCTAGCAATAAGAGTTGCTGAGTTAATGCTGTTCCCTTAAAATGCCACACTTAAGGAACATGATAAATGGGGAAATTAAAAGAGAGATTGAGTGGGTGAAATAGGACGAGAGAAAAATAAAAGAGGGGGGGGGGAAGAGAGAAAGAGAGAGAAACAAAACACTAAAATATTTGTGAGAGTGGAAAATATTTACTGCAATTTACGACATATATTCTGAGAACTTAAAATTTTTTAAGAAAATTTGTTATGGGATTGTTCTTTTTATATATTTTGTAAATAAATTCTACATTATATACAAAGGTCTGTTATTTTTAATATTCTAAAAATTATTGTAGTTGGACAAAATTTAACTGTTTAATATTGAATATTTAATATAATATTTGAAGAAATAAGAAACTAAACCTTGACATATCCATCCTATTTTTAAATAATATTAATATGTTCAATAGGATAAAAGACATAAGATGTATACATTTAAACTTTTATTATTTAACCAAAGGGTTTAAATACTATAATTGAATTGGTTTGAACTGATTGCATATTATTGTATCTTCTGCTTATTCATAATTATTGTAAAAACATCATGTTCCAAGCCAGTATGGATGAAAGGTCTGATCGGGAGATCGATGAATTTTAGCTCAATAATACAATTTCAATTCAACTAATAATAATAAGACACGAGTTAAAAGATACTCGCGTATCTTAGAGGAATACCGGATTCACATATTTTAAACGAGTGTGAATGTTAACTGATTGTACAGGATTACAAGACGAGCCTTGTATGACAGTCTATTGCAAGTGTCTAAAAAGTCAGAGATTTTCATGTGTATATCTATTTTCTGTAGTGAGTAAATCTTGATTTAAGATAATAACTTACCGCGAACATTTACCGGCTAAAATAACAATAAAAATAGTCGACTAAAATGGAACAAATAATTAATATAATGATTGCATTGCTTCATTAAAATTAATTTATTATCAGACTTTTTCATTATAAATAATTCTTTTAATTTTACCATTAATAAGCTTTATCTTATAAAGTAATGATCTTCTAATATATTAAAAAAGTTTATTAATAGAATATGATCAAGCATTTCAAGTATGACAATGAACGTATATAAAATAAATTAAATCTTTCAGTAGTTACTAAGATTAATTTATTATTTCTAAATTTTTAATATTTTTTATGCAGTTTGTGACATATTTATAATACGTACATAATATATAATAAAAAAAATGTAATTCCTAGAAAAAATATATGCTTTTATTGCGTATTTATAATATACAGATAATGTACGTACTTAAAATTGAGAGCGGATTTCGGGTTTAATTCAGTTTGTACTATTAAACATTATTTTTCAATTTGTGTGCGAAAACTTTACGAAATTATAAAACCTTTAAAGAGTTTTATGTGTCATTATTTAATACCTAGTTCAAATATCTAAGTATTTAATAAAATTATACGATAACCTCTGAGCTTTTATTTATTAATTATATTATAATATTTTATTTGTAATTCCAATACTTTAATTTAATTATCTTTTCCAATACCAATATGTATTTTTTTTACAAATAACAATAGGCAAAGTAACAATTTAAAATATTTGTAGATGTGGATTAAATAATTATTATACATGTTATATTTGAAGCTACATATTGAAGAGTTATGTCAATACAATAAAAATTAGTTTAGATTTGTACTCTAATATCAATTTAATGTTCAAATATAATTAACAAGTAATTTTTACGATATAATTATAATTTTCGGTGATAATAGAGGGTTTTTACCTTTTACTCAACTATTGAACGAATTACTTCTATACCAATATACTATTTCAGCTTCCAAACTCGAATAAAATGTATTTTATTATAAAAAAGTGTTTTTATATATTCAAAAAAATATACTAAATTAACGGTTTATTTATATTGTATTATTCAGTAACATAAAAACCAATATTTTTTCAAATTTTGAAAATATTAAAAAATATAAAACATTATGATTTGGTCGAATTTTTCATTGTTTTGCACCACCTATTGTTTTTCTGAGGATATTTATTGAAAAAACGTTTTAATTTAAATTACATCCCGTAAAATTACTTTGTATTTTATAAACATAAATATACTTATTAATAAAAGGTTTTTATGATAGATAGTTTTCATACTAACAGAATCATGATTATAAATTATACGTATTTAAGGATGTTAAATTTCTCAGCAAATTTAACTTAATGCAAATAAATAAATCTTTTTGCTTGACTTTCTTTAAACATTTTCAAAGCTTCTTTGGAAGTATCTGCCTATTTTTTATAAAAATATAAGAAAAGGATTTATATCAATAAAGTTTAGCATGTATATTTAAAAATAAATTGCTATGTCAATAAATTGCTAGATTAATCTATTGAATTAACAATCAAACTTTTCATTTCCAAAATATAAATTAAACACTGGCAATATAATTACAGAGCAACTTGCGCTCGATGCTTATAAACAGAAGCCAATTTTCAATTCGTTAATACTTTAGAGTACTTTAAACGTTCAAAAAAACTTGCAAGACATGATATTAATAAAAACGCTTCTTTTCCAAAGATATTTAATTTCGTTGGTAGTATAGTCATTACTCATGAATGCGCATTTATAGATATTAAAATTCCCGAGTCACGAAACTAGTCGATCGGTGAAAGGAGCCATGAAGCAGAACGAATCAATGAATTAAACATTTCTTTCGAATGTCTGAATATGATCAATGAATATAATATATTTATCTGTAATCTATAGATGGAAATAGTACTTCTATTTATGTTTTTATAATTTTATTTTATATAACAGTTTATATTAATATGACT